>CM077817.1:9242500-10442500 GCA_039764185.1 Tamarix austromongolica
CACAAGCAACCATTATAATCGCTAAAAATAACATGTGTAATGGGAAGATGAGACATATTCATCATAGACATATGGTGAACAAGAATTTGTTGAAAGAAGGAGTGGAATCCTTACAGTATATACATTCATAAAGGAATTTGGCAGATCCTCTCACAAAAGGTTTATCAAGGAAAGTGGTCCTTAAATCTTCAAGCAGGATAGACCTTAAGCCTAGGGTAAAGGAAAGTATGGTAGATACCTAATTTGGTTAGATTCCATGAGGTCAAACAAAGTTGTATCATTACTCTTTAAGCACTAAAATCCCATTCTTGTAACATACATTATAGAGTTGTACTTGCTCTTTTGAATCCATAAACAGCTTTGGTGATGCTATTCAGACGCATTTAATGGATTCACATGTGTGGTAGTGCTAAGTTTGAGTTATATGATCATTTTGAATCCATAACTAACATTGATGGTGTGCTAAGACACACTTGATGGTTATGCTGATTATTTTGAGGGTGATCTTAAAGCTCTTAATGAGTTTATAACCATATGCGGCGGTGCTATAAAGGCACACTTAATAGACTCACCTAAGTAGGTGTGAAGGTGAGCCACCTTCTATGAGAGAGTTGGGATATCTCTCTAGAGCACTCGAGAGTATCCAAGGTGTGCGTTGGGCCATCTAAATAACAAATTCATTTTTTATCACGAAAATATTATAGAATTTAAAATTGTTATATGTGTTAGGATGAAGCAATTCAAATCTAGCTAATTCAAGGGAAATTCACTAATTAGACTATGTTGTAAACTCATTTCTCTATGTATCAAGTCAATCAAAAGATATTGATATTTATGTATGAAGCTTTTCCTTTTCCCAGGTTGTTCTTTACTTATTTAATTTGATTTTTCTCATGGCTAGTGGGGGATTATCGAGTAACTATTATAAAACCACTAGTGTTCTCCATTTTTTCAATAACTATCCACTCTCTTCATGTACCTACTAAATTATTCATATTATCAACATGTTCTCCGCATTTCCACTACTTGTTGATGGGGGGAGTGGGTGATTGGTAGTAGTAGGGTGAGTGGTAGGTGAGGTATTACTTCAAAAATTACCTATAAATAACTGTAGTAGCTTAAACTTGGGATACATCAAACTCCATCCTCAAAAGCTATACTTCTATTTTTCCTACAAATTCCTAGGTAATTAAATTATTTAATTCTCCATTCCTTCAACCTTGAGTTCACGAGTTTGAGGAAATTTGTGTAAACCCTTGAGTAGTGAATGGTCTTAAACGATTGCACCATAGTTGAGCCTAATTCTCTTTCAGGGTAGTGATCATTTTATGACATAATAATTTTATCTTTCAATATTCATTCATTACTATACTTACAAATAGTGGATGGTTGTTGATTGATGCATAAATGGTTCGTGTTGGTTAGGGTTGGGCGGTGTGGAAAAAAGGTGTTTCATGGTAGGGGTGTGAGGTATGTGCACTGCATGCTAAGGAATGACACAAGGCTTTCACACTAAAGGGTGTTGATTTACACATGAGCTCAATACAAAAGAGAAGGGATGATTGCGTGATAGGTTCATGCTGGTTGGGTTAGTTTATATGGGTATTACACGCAAAGGAAAGTTGGTAGCGTAAGGAAGGGGATGGGGGAGGTGTTTGGCTACATGGAAGAGGTGGTGCACAAGATGGGGTAAATATCGGAGGTCGGGGCCAAAAAGAAGGTCAAGGAGATCTCAATTGTGGAAATTGGGAATAGCTCAGAGAACGATCAAAGGATGGGAGGGAGAGTTAGTGGTAAGCGATGAAGAACATAATGGAAGTTGGGCTATTGATGTGGATAGTAGTTGCGAACAAGGGGAGTGTTGCTACAAAACAAAACCCAAAATAGAGGGTTTATAATATGGGTCAAATGAAAGAAAAATAAGACAGTTGAAAGATTATGTAGGTAAATGGTGATGTGCAAAATAAAAATGGATGGGGAAGGGAGTTGGTGGGGTTGGTTTCATGTGTAAGAGGTAGCGTGATGAGGGGTGAGATGGAGGTGTAGTTTGGTTTGCAAAGAAAGGGGTGGTAAGGGTGGATTGTAAGATTAGGATTAGTTTATATTAGGTTTAGTTTGGTTATGTTAGGGTATTTGGTTATAAAATCAAACATGAAAAAATAACTAGTTAAGGGCGAGGGTTAGTGTAATACCTCTAATTTAAGGGAAGTATTATAAGGTTTGATATGGCTACTTATATTAATATGGTATACTGTCTTTTTAGTGATTTTGTCTTAAGAACTCCACATTTATGTGTGCTAGCAGTGGAGCAATTTTTAGGATGGGTGACTCTCCAAGGAAATTTATAAATTTTTTATAAATTTTTGGAGAAGTGCGTGAGTGAGGACAAAGCAAGATGAAATGAACCGTGTTGATTTGTTGGGTCAGTTGATCAATTTGAAAGCACTCTAATATAGCCCCTATATGGTGGTAATTGCTTAGTGGGATAATTCTTAGGATAAGTTGAATTGAGATAGTTAGTGGTTAAAGCTCAATGATGACGTTGCGCTCTTTGAGTGGGGGTAAATGTAATACACCAATTTGAGGGGAGTAATATGTGGTTTGATATGACTATTTATATCAACATAGTATGCCATATTTTTGGTAATTTCATTTTAAGAACTCCATAGTTAAGCGGGTTTTGAATAAAAAACTAAACACCCAAAAATAAAGGTTTTCAAAATTTTGGAATTTTAGACGTATCCTTATCAAATGCTACCCCATTCTCTGAGTAATAAATATTCCTAATCACCTCCTTCCATACCTTGAACACCTAAAATAGAAATAACATGAATTAGATAAGATAAAAACACAAGGTTTGAATATAAGTGAAAATGGAAGGGAGAAGAATAAACCCTCAAGGTTTGAAAATGGAGGCTTGAACAAGCTTGAGAAACCTTAACCAATCTATAACCCGAACTCTCTTTTGCTTAAAAAAAATAACCAAAAAGTTAAAACTTAAAAGGGGATGGAGTCAGATTAGGGGGTTTCATGTAAGCAAGAGGATTAATTGACATAGGTAAGAGAGTGTAAAATATTTGGTCGAAGGTGATTAATTTGATTATGGTTAGATGTTTAGTTGAATGATCAAGGACATTACAAGATCTAAACATGGGGTAAGAGTTAGATTTTCAAGGTCCATATGCTCAAGGTAGTCAACAATGATTAAAAATGATTTAGGTAATATAAAATGTTCAATAAATGGCTAAAAATGAGAAAAATAATAAAATAAATTCCAAAAATCATGAAAAATTAAGAAAATGTGATGAATTAATCTAGGAACCTATATATATATATATATGTTGGACATAGAAATTAATTTGAGGTCAAAACAAATAAAGAAGATCATAAATTATAAAAATTGCACAGGTTTAATCGACCATGTAAGGTTAGTAGTCGACCGCCAAATGCCATGGATAGATGGGTAAGGTGCTCAAGCCAAGGGTAGGGGTTAAGGAAGAAATTGGAAGACTTAGCATCCATAAATTAGGGTTAAAAAAAATTTGGGTATTACACCTTACATCTCGATGTGAACATTGGACCAACGACACCCATATCTTGAAGCTAACAATGGTGGAGATGACTACTAAAAAGAACACATCTTAATAATTGTCTAGTACTACCATGTCTTCTTTCTACAAATGAACTAACACCATTAAAATCTCCTTCGAATGCATCTACCGCTATAGGCATCATATCCTCCTAGAACTTCTCCATAAGCCGAAGTAGAGGCGGAACATACACCTCAGTAAAGAGAAAAGGGTAAGAATTCCTAATTCAAAGCTTAACATGAATGAGCTATTGCATGGCTCCTAAAATTGTGGCATCAACTAAATTATCATACCATAACAACCAAACACCAATTGCAAAGCCAAAAGTATCGACTCGGGTATCGCCTTTGATTGAGAGCTTTTTGATGACCACCACAGCGTTGTCACTGGTCACTCTAATTTCCATAAGAATCATAATCTACAGGTTATGCAAATGAACCACGCCTTGACACTACTAAGGAAAGACTAGCTCCAACTCGCCGAACATTCCAATTGATTATCTTGCCAGGCAACATCATAAACAGTCTATGGGAGGGAATTATACTTTAGTGGAGTGCATATGCTGCCCCATATCCAACGACTGCATAATGCACCCCACGTGTTCTTGTACCCTTGATTCTAGATAAACTCGTCTTTGATTGAGCCAAATCACCATCCCTCACAACTGTACTCATATTCTGTTGTAGATTGTCATAGTTTGTTGTTGAGGGCCCACTTTCTGGAATTCTAGGAGTTAGCTCATGATTCCCAAGTTGCCTTTTTAACTGCTTCCCATGACTTGCTTGGGCATTCACTTTCATAGTGACATCCCTCAAATTCACTTAGTTTGGACGGGGTTCCTTGCACTCTGTAGTTATATCTAGGGGCTGAATCGATATTAGATTGATTACCCTGAGGGTCATCAATCCTAGTTTTAGATGACGAAACCTCGCCAAATGACCCTGCCTGACTTCCGAACACCCTATCATCCTCACCCAACTCTTCCAGAGTCGAGAAAGTTGAATTCCGAACATGTCGTCTTAGAGGTTTTCTACCGCGAAGCACCATCTCCATTCGCCATTCTTTGATCTCTAAAATCTTCCTTAACCTCCCTTTGCCTTAGATTCCTTAGGCCTTTAGTACCCTCATATTTCTATTCAACACCAACATCCACGGTCCATATGGACTTTTTGAATCCATCCCTAGTGGTGCATTTTGCCAATTCTCAACGTTAACATTGGTAGCAAGCTCCTCTACCTCCGCTTGTTTCTGGATATTTTTTGGGTGCGTTGAGCATTCATGGAATGGGTGTCCATATTTCCCACAATGAGGTTAAACTAGCCTCATACCCTCATTCGCAATTGAGTAGAGTTTCCAACCCAACCAAATCTTCAAAAGCAGAGTTTTACTAAAATCAATCTCCACTGCTAAATGGGAAAATCTACCCTTCTCCACCATTGAGGTAGTTTGATCGATTTTCACAAACTGCTCAATTAACTCGCCAATCTCGCAAATCTTATCATGACTTCCAAAAATCAATAGGTAATTCTGGGATCCTTACCCATGCTCGTGTCAAAGAAACACAGGCATTCGACACTCTGAACTTCAGTGAGCACCTCCAAACCTTCAAATAATGTTGAAAAATAGTTCAAGGTCCACAGTCGAGAATATGATCATAATTTGACCGTTTCTAAGATTTGACAAGGCAAAAAACAGGACCCAATTCCTCCAATTTATATGTGACGTCAAGGTCCCATAATGACTAGAGTTTGGATGCCATAGTGTCGTAGCCAATATTTCTCTCGATTAATCTAACGATCAAGCGTCTTTAATAAGGCTGGCGAAGTTCTCTTTTATCTTTCGCACTAAGCCTAACTTGCGATCAAGGGGAGTTGTCGATTACTTCGATATTGTCACACCTCACATAAAAAGAAGAATACAAATCGGCCCATTCCGCCTTGTCCAATTCGGAGTACACGACTTTCGAAACTTGACCCCCAAGGGCCTCTGCAAAATTTTAGATCTAAGAAGCATTCGCCTCCGCCGGGGTAGACTTATCAATACCGTCCATTTGGGCATACTAATTGTATTGTGTAGTAGGTAGCTCAACGTCTATTGGGCTCGCACCAGATTTCAATGGGATATCATTAACCATCGATGCCTTTTGATCGTGCAAAATGTATGATGATGGGGCTGGGACTAGAGACGGCAATCGGACGAGTGGGGTAATTATCAGATCATGTTACATGATAATCGGGTCATATCAATTTCAGATAATTTTGGATCATTTTTTCGGATTGGATTGTGTTAGATTTGATTCGGATCGACTCAATATCGGATAATCTCGGGTCATTCTAAGCTTTCAGATCGACTCTGGTTGAGATCGGATGGATTCGAATTCAGATAAATTTGGGTTGTTCTAATTTCGGTTCAGGTTCGGATCAGACTCGGGTAAGTTTGAATTATTATATTTTCGGGTTGAATTTAGATTGGATTTAGGTCATTTCATATTTAAGTCATGCTTGTGTTATTTTCTTTCTTTTTTTATTCAGATATTATTAAAAGCTAATTATTTTGAGATCATTTATTTTAATTTATCTTATTTAATTAAAAGTGAATTATTATATTAATTGTTTTAGGACTTTAGAATTTTTTGTCATTATTTTATCTTTGGAGATGTATTTGACATTTTAAATTTAAAAATTTTCAAATCCTATCACTTTTCTTTTTATGTTAAGGTATAGCTTATAATTCAGCTCCATTATTAGCTTGGTCATATTGAATTCGAATATTATTTTAATTTTATATTATATCTATATCTTATATGCTCCCTACATAATATTAACTTATAATAATCATTGATAATTGATAACAAATGAAGGCTTCTAAGGTTGTACTTCTCATATTATTTTTATAAGAGATTGATCACATCATATCAACATAATTTTAATAATAATAATAATAATACAAAAATAATGATAACAATAATAATAGTAATTAATGAATATCAATTATGGCAAAAATAATAATAACAACACATTATTTTTTTATTATATATTTTGATTAGATAATATCAAGCTAAATAAGATAAAAATTAAATAAAGTAAGTAATGATGATTATTATTGACAAAAGATCAACTAATATTGATTTCTTACTATTTAACACTGTTGATGTAATAAAAAAATTAATCTTCAATTTTCATAATGAATAACTAACATTCTCACTCTAGACTTTCCCTACTTTCCTATGATATTGTAGGCGCTATATTGCAAGGTACAATCATATAGATATTGACATATAATGTTTAAGGCTGCACTGTTATTATCTTATGGTACTAGATAGAATCATGGAAGTGAACTAATATTTAGATGGCATAGTAGAGCTTTTCTTTTTTTTTTTCTCTACTTTTATTTCTGTACTTTAAAATTGGTATCAATGGATATTGTATTTGTATATATATATAAGTGATATAAATTTTATGAAAGTATATTGTTTCTAGATTTTGATGTAAGTGCTAGTATAGATTAGTTGCACATCTATATTATTTCATATTTTATGAAGTTTTGGAACATTTGAGTTATGGGTTAATATTAATTTTCGGGTAGTACCAAGTTGAATCTTTGTAGATTTATAATTCTTTGAATAATATCAGATCTTAGATAAATAATGGATCGGATTGGGTCATTTCGAATTTATAGTTTTTCGGGTTATATTGGGTTTCGGGTGATTAGCGGATCGGGTTGGGTTTATTTCGGGCTTACGATTTCTCGGATTATATCGGATATCAGATATGTATCGAATCGGGTCACATAGGTTTCAGGCTTTTAATTAATCGGATAAAATCGGATTAAATTTCGGACGGATCAAATCGGTATTCGTTGGATTTTTCGGGTCGGATCAATTTTTACCAGCTCTAGCTAGGACATGCAATTTAATAAAAATATTTGTATAAAATACTAAATCTGCGACATCAATATATAAAATACATAATTATTTTTTTATCAAAAGAATTTATTTTGCGGATAAGATAACTAATTACACGATTGAGATAATCAACATTTCATGTAGTATATGATTATTATTTATATTAGAATAATCACTTAGAAAATATGATATAGAGTTTTAATTAATTAAAAAACTATGTATAATGAGGAACACGTGACACAAAAATACAAAACACATACTTACTTATATCTACAAAACGATTGCTTAAATAAACAATATAATCAATTGTCCAAACAAGATAATTACTGGTACTACACATGACCCATAATTACTTATTTGATCGCGATAATCACCTAATTTTTTTATTGAGTCTATTTAGATGTACTCCCTTCGTATTGAAAAAAAAAATATATTATGTAATTAAATTTTTATATATAAAAAAAGTCGTTTTAGAAAAGTAAAAGTTTATTTTTTTATTTTTATCCTTATTTTTTAAAATTATATATACATTAAATGCTTTGTTATTTTTCAATCAAAGGTATTAGTTAAATTTAAGACTATTTTTATTACTTTATTAAAAAGTATGTAAAATAACGGAATAACTTTTTTTTTATATAGATGAAGTATCATATAGGTATTGTACACAAGCACATTAATATATATTTAGAGGCTAATCATTGGAAGAGAACCACCTTTGAATCTTTAATTGTATTTACAAAGACAAACTTACGATTTGATTATGCTCACCTAATAAAGTGGGTTCCATAAATAAATAAAAATTAAATTTATTTAAATTAGGAGTCCACATTTTAATGATAGGTTATAAATAAGTTATAAATTTTATTACCATAAACCATAGCATTTTATTGTATTTTTTAGATATTATACATTTACTACAAAAAGTTTGATGTTTATCACCAAAAATTGAAAATATTAAATTGCGATTCTAGTTAAACTAAAAGGCATATAATTAAAACAAACATAAATTTACCATTATTAATTATAATTTAGGTGTGGTAAGTAACCTAATCTTAGTAAATAAATATTTGGATGGTAATACACTAAATTAACAAACTAGATAGAATTATACACATACAACACCAAAATCAATTTCCTCCATTTTACAATCACCTTTGTGGGAAAAGATAATTGTCATTATTGTTAAGATAGCATTGTGAAAAAAAAAATGGTAGCAGTTGGTTATTGTTTTATTAAAACAAAATATTTTGCCATAAATAATTATTTTATTATGGAAAAAATCATTGCAATAATCTTTTTGTGTCAAAATCATAACGACAAAGTAATATAAAGAAAAATTCACAAAAGCTACAAGAAACAAATAATGAAATGCAAATAATTTTCTTGCTAGTACAATATATATTGATTGTGTTGAAAGAGATAATCTTAATTAATTTGTTTTATAGTAATACCCACCGGAAGAAGGTAATTAATTTTTTAATGAAAGATCATTCTTTTTTAGTTGCTTTGTTTTCGTTACAATAATTATGTGCAACATTTTTTGTAGCATTTTACGCATTTATAAATACAATATACACCATTAATATTTCTATCAACCAAATATATACATAAATATATATATATATATATATATATAAAACAAATGTATGCCTACATATCATTGATATTTATATTGATTAAATATATACCTCTCTCCTTACAAAATCTAGCAAGGGGTAAACTTGAGAGCATTAATTATTCACCACTATAGCCATAAATCAATCGATTCGATTTGAGTAATTTGTTGTCCAAATTCAACCCATTTATAAATTACTTGAGTCAAGCTATATATAACATATCAACCACACAAATAATTAACAAAAGTCGAATAGAGTCAAGTTTAGTCACAATTCTATCACTCTTGATACAAAGATAAAAGTCTTTTATGAAATAAAAATACATAAGTCATATATGTAGTACTTATAAAATGAAATCTTCCTTTTTTTTATCCTCCCATCGAAAAATGAAATCTTCCCATACTAAAAATGCATTTATATTTAATTAAATATGTCTTATAAATGAAGTTTATATCATTATTTCATGAATGCATTTTTTCATAAGAATTAATATTATCAAGATTTTGGTAGGACTTTCAAACTTACTAAATCTTCTTATATTAAAAATACATTGAACATTAAGTAAATATTAATTCCTAATATATTACTTCCTTCCCATATAAAATATTGCCACTTTACCCATAACTTTTTATATCAAAAAATATTATCACTTTTATACAGTCAAACACTAATTTTTTTTTATTCATATATCTTTCATATGCCTTCTACTTTAGTGTTTCTCTATTTGGGAAAAAATGTAAGGATAAATTGCAAGATTATATTTTATTTTATTTTCTCCTTAAGATGTATGAAAATCTTGGATACAGAGAAAGTAAACTGTATTCACTATAAATTTTGTATTAATAGTGAAAGTAATTTTAGGTATGTTCTCCTTAATTGATTTTTAAGCTTATTAGATAAGATTAGAGGAGCAAATTTATGATGATAATAAAAAATATGTAAAATTTATGATAATAATTATAATAATGATGAAAATAATAATAATAATAATAGTTATATCAATTATGATATTAATAATATTTTTTTTATTAAGAACATTAAAAATAAGTCAAGGAAAAGGCATGGTTTGTGTCCTAAAGTACTATTAATAGTATACTCCGTAATATTTTAGATATTTAAATTTATTATTTGTTCAATATAGCTAACACTTTAAAACGACGATGGATCGACTCGGACTTTTAATTTAAAAAGTCGGTAACATCAATTCTAGTCATAAAATTTTTCAACTCAATTTAGTAATGTGATGGATTGCGGTAGCTAATGGCCAAGAATGTATTTAAAATTATTTATGATAATTAATTATTTAAAGATAATAATCTAAAACAATTAAATAAAATATAAACCTTGAGAACGATTGCTATCGCCCTAAATAACATTTAGCAATTGAATATAAATTACTGGATGATGATGACGATTATTAACATTATACACGATGAATATAAAAATCTAAAGCACTCGTCACAAACTTTGTTCATCACTCCCACAAATATAATAAACAATCATCGTCCGAGGGACTCGTACAGGTTCGCTCAGCATTAAATTTAGCTAGCCCAGGAATATTAACCAGAATCTGACGAATGTCACATAATCTAAGAAATAAATGATTGGAGGCAATAATAATAATAATAATAATAATAAGCAAAGCTATTGGAGAGGTTAGGGTAGGGGGCGTCACTGTCACAGAGCTAGTGTACTACTACTAGTATTAATTTGCCCTGCTCATCGTACTACGTCCACTCGAATTTAGTTTTGTTTCTTCCTTTGGCCGTTTATGTGGTGGCTCGAGCAGGATGCCCACGGTAGAGAGGCATTGACATGTAGTACAGGAATTTAGTACAAGCTTTTTGTACCGTTAATAATAATAACGGTACTAGAGCCTCCATTAGTCTCGGAGGAGCGAGTCTTATTAGTCGGTGATAAATTCCTAAAACGTTGTACTTGCTCACGTTTCATGAATCAATGACTGCTTAGATCAGTGTTGTGTAGTAGTATTTCATGGAATGAGACCAAGTGCAAAAATACATTGTAGGAAGATTCGAAAGTTAATTAGTTATGTACAAGCGGAATTAAATACTTACTATACGGATGAAGTTTTGGGCGTCATTTCGGAACGACCAAGACGGACATCATATTTTTCTGTGATGGCGTTCTTTTGATGCTTATTTTTATTATTTTTATATCGATTGTCGGTTACTTTACCTGATGATCTTTGTTGACCAAATTATCATAAATTAAACTAAATTGTACAACGAAGTGTTTCGCATGCATTTAGGATATTCAACAATATTTACCATATTTGAAGAAAAGTACCTTTATTTTTACGAATCGAATATTTAATAAAAAAATTTAATATTTAAAAAATTGATTATTCTAAATTAAAAAATTTGGGATATTCGATATTCGAATATTTAAAATTTCAAATTAGATATTCCAAACTTTCGAACATATTATAAATAAAAAATATCAGATAAAAAATTTATTCGATTGAAGAATAATAAATTAATTTTATTTAAACTAATATAATTTAATGATTTAATTTGAGTTTTAAATTATATTATATTATATTCAATTAGTGATTTTAAATTTTAAATAATACTTAAATATTTAATTGAAAATAATAATTTAAAAGTACTACAAAATTTACTTACAATAAACTCTCTTATTTCAAGTTATACATTCACATTAATGCCCATACACAATACAATTTTATGAAAATTAAATAGTGCTTACCTTATATATGTATATAACTTATCGAATTGAATATTATTTTTATTTATATAATCGAATATCTAATTTATTTAATCTTTTATTGGCCGAATCAATTATATAATTTGAAGAAAAAAATATCGAACCTGTTATTTTAATTTTAAATCAGATTGGATCGATTTAAACATCGAATCGGGTCATCAAATATCGGATAACATAAATAAACTTACTAAAGGCTAATCAATATATTGATTTCAAACCTTAAACAAAAGTATATTCAACTAACATAATGGTTCAAATATGCTAATTTATAACATTCCTGCTGACATTTTCAATTAAAAACTTAGTGTAATCTAAATGTAAACAGATATAAGCTAGCAACAAATTGTTGACACACTAAACAAATTTGAAGCATTCAATGTACTAACGCTATACTTGTAGTTGAATGCCATTTACCACACACCTACATTCCATTTCTTTCATATAGATTAATTATTGCCATTATTTTCCAGAAGGATATCATTCTCTTAATTGTTTGGCTAGCCTTGGTTATTGGGAGTATTAATATTGGGAAATATTGTTCACAATTGGGACTATTAATGTATCTGAATTAAATTGTCCTATGCTATTTAGAATCGAAGACTATATCATTTGTTTTTTCATTACCCTATGGTTAGTGTGGTATGTGTGTATATATACATGGTGTAGAGGACTTAATTTACCAAGGTTTTCTTGAATAACCCATCACTCCATTGTGGAACCTTTCTGATAATGGGGAAGTGTATTATCTTTTTTTTCCCTAACCCTAGTTACTATATAATCAAATTTGTAATCTATTTAAAAAAAATTTAATATCATTTTCTAACTCGTTCATATTAAATCCAAGACTTATACAATTCATTTTATTTATTTATGAAAGTTGTATTTTTTGCTATTCTTTTGATTTAGTAATTTTTGCATGTTTTCAACTTATCCAAAACTTATAAATTGTAAAACATTTCAAAACTTACCAACTCTTTTTGTCCTATTTTGGTTCATCTATTCATCCTAAATTGTTCAATTATAAAAGAAAAAAATCATTTAAATGATTAAATGATTTTAACCATTTTATTTTTATGGGTCTCGAATGGATTTCAATATCAAATATTTTTACATATATTATTTTCTAAAATATTTCCTTATCAATTTGTACCCATTCATACTCTTTGTTAATTATTTTTTCCATTTGTGGGAAAATTCATTTCCACATATTATTCAATTTTTTCATTTTCATTAGTTTTTTGTTCGTCAAGGTTCAACCCAACTTTGATCTCAAATATTTTTATATATTTGATTTTCTTATATTTTTCCAAACCTTCTAACTATCTCTTTTCATCCTAACCAAACACTAACAATATCTGAATCATATTTTCACTCCTAGTTAACTTCATTCAACTGAAAATTTAGCTAAGAGTACACTAATCATACCCATTTAATCCTTTCACCACTTACACACTTAACTATTCCTCAATCAAGTGTTTAGCAAGTAAACCAAGCTAACCCTCAAATCATGTTTCATGTCTGGCCTGGCCTTGAAACCAGACCTTCCTATCATGCTTTATACCCGTAATCCCCATGCACACCCTCTTTCATTCATTTGTGTAATGCATCTAAAAACTCATAAGTGCAATGCTCTTTTTTTCTCCCTCTTTGGCCGACCCTTTAAAGTAGATTGTGAACCATTTCCCCATATTTCTTTATCTGATTTTCTTTTCTTATCAATCCCTAGATCCCTTCTTCTTCGTGGTTCTATTGGTTTGGGTTTTAAGGGTTATTTTGCTGCATTTCCCCCATTTTCAAACTATATTGTTGTTGTGCAAAGCTAAATGGGTTGCCAAATTCCAACCCCTTTAGCAACTTTGATCCTCCATTTTCCCTAGTTTTTGTTCGGTCAGATTCCCTATAGTGCATACTTTATAAAGCTACCCATTTTCATTGGAAATTTTTGACCACCCCTGCATTTTGCCCCTATATCCTCTTTCTTGGCATAATTTGTTGTTTTTGCCGTGTGAAATTTTTTGTGGCTTACTACTACTATTCTATCCAATTTTTCATCCTTTTTTTTATAATCATTTAACCTTCGACACCTTAGCCTTTTATCCCTTTTTGGGTTTCTTGGCTGTTGTCGCTACTATAGAATCAGAATATGATGACTCCTCATAGATGACAGATATATGAAAACCATCACTAAAAGTGTCATAAAATATATGTTTTTTTAAAAAAAATTTATATTATGATTTACTTAAAGGTCGATTAGCCTGGAAAAAAAATATGTAACCTTAGATAACAATTTTAGTTAAAATTGTCATTAATGTAACTTTAGATACCAGCTTTGTAATAGTCGACATTTAAAGTCACTTTAAAAAATAACATAAAGTAACTATAGAATTAAAGTGGGTTGAAATGATGCACTTTAGATGCTGATTTTTATTAAAACTATTATCTAAGGTGCATGAAACACTTTAGATAACGAATTTACTTAAAATTAGGGCTATAAATGAGTCGATTCGAGACGAATATCCTTGAGCTTAGGCTCGGCTCATTTAACTAAATGAGTCTAAAATGAGGATCGAGCTCAACTCATTTAACTAAACAAACGAGTTGAGCTCACGAGCTAAAGCCATAAAATGAATCAAGCCTCACTTTTTGAATTCGGGCTCGACTATTTAATAAATGAGTCCAAAAGTGAAGCTCATGCTCGGCTCATTTAACTAAATGAGCGAGCCAAACCAAGGTTTTTAATGAGCTGATACAAGCTGAATATCTAACTGGTTCATCTTATTTATAGTCCTACTTAAAACCGTTATCTAAAACATGCTGCATGTTTCACTACTAACATCACTAATTTTTTTTTGGATATTTTCATACATAGAATTCAGATATAATATTTGTAATATTTGTTTACTTTTATCTATGAGACGATGTAAATATACTACAAGCTTAGCCTAAAATTCTATTTGATGTAGTTTTAGCATGGATTTTAAAAACCCCTAAAAGATACATACATTTTATTGAAAAATGTTTAAATAAAATGTTTTGGTTAGACAAATTTATAAATTCTAGTTATATATATATAATAACTATCAAAACTTATTCTTTCCAAAAGGCAATATGTTATTTTTATCTACAAATACGATAGAAATAAATCATGATACGTATTTCAATTGTAACACCCCCAAAATTCACTACTGAAAAATTTCGTTTAATTAAAAGAAAATCAGCGGGCAAAATAATAAACCGTGAATTCTGGGGATATTACCGCCACACTTAGTACTATACCGGTTCACTCATACCGTTCCAGTACCAAGTGCTAAGGCTAAAAAGGTAAAATACAATTTTATGAGAAACTTAAGCATACATAAATCAGAGAAGTGCAGTAAACAATTTACGAGGGTAAAATCCAACAACGGTGGTTACAAAATAACAATACTTTGAATTTAAAAGAGATAAATTAAAACCCTAGTAGTTCCGGATAGTTCCTTATGCTCTTTCCCGAGACTTACTTGAATAGCACCGAACACGACCTACAAGGGGCACTGCCCATTGAATAGGCAGGGCCCCACGAAGGAAACCCTTCAGTACTACAGTACTGAGTAACCCTTTAAATACACCCTTAAAAACAGGTCTGCAATGTAACACATGTTATACTACTATGTCCGTACATAACGACAGGTATAAACATAATATTCAAACCTACACATATAGTATATAAGGTCATGAAGAAATTCTACCATGTATAAATGATTAAGGCCACACATAAAGTATATACTTATTCCAGATTAATTATTTAATTAATCTTTTTATCGGAAGTCAATGCACACCATGCCTTTTATCGAATCCATGTAAGTACAGGAACACCCCACTATTTTAGCTGGTGGGCCGGTCACTTGCGGGACAAAGTCCACACCACTATTATTCGCCGGTGGATCGGTCACTTATAGGGTAGAACGCACCTAACTACTATTACTAACCGGTGGATCGGCTGGTTCCTGTTCACATGGTGTTCCACTGTAAGTAATTAGTATCTTTTAAGTGTCTTAAGCACACTCTGATTTGTATTTATTGAGCTCAATTCACCCCACTATTATTTCCGGTGGGCCGGTCACTTGCGGGACAAAGTCCACACCACTATTATTCGCCGGTGGATCAGTCACTTATAGGGTAGAACGCACCTAACCACTATTACTAACTGGTGGATTGGATGGACTCGGCTCAATAATCTTCCACTTTATATGATTAGTATTTTATCGTATCTTATTCAACAGATTCCGCCCTAGACATGCATAGCTAACTCCAGCTATACTTATCCTCTTAAGAGGACATGTCCCATATCTTGAGACCTTTGCGCCCCTAACTCGCCCCAACATCCTTCCCTTAAACCGCTTACTTATACCGAAAACCCGACTCCTAAGTGTGTGGGTCAAAGCCCACCACCTTATACCCCAAAGTCCGCTCACCGCCTTCCCCTAGGATTTTCTCCAGAAACCTTAACCTGGGCCTATGTGATCCATCCTTTTTTTTTTACCTCGCACAATCCAGACTATTTTATCACCCCTACACATCTCGACCCTTCGGTTCCACCCTCACTTCATGCCCTACTCATTCTCACTTATTTTTATTATTTTTCTTTTTCTTCTTCCCCTACTCAGATTAGGATTTCCCTTAAACTCTAGTCTAGTCTTGAAATGCCCCGAAATTTTTCTAATTTTAAAGATTATATTTAAATAAGGTTTTATTGAAAATTTAATTTAATAAATTATTTTTACTAAAATAAAAGGAAATTTAGTAGGACAAAATAATAAGAAATTTTATAAATAGGTTAAGTAAAGGAAATTTGGGTATATTATCTAATTAAGGATTTTAATTTGGGAAATTATTTAAATAAATTATTTTATTCAAATTAAGAAATATTAAATAGTTTCAAATTAATTTTAATTTTATAAATAATTAAATAAAATAAAATTTGAGCGATTTATTAATTTAAAATGGAAATTTTGGAAAAATCCTTTAAAAAGCCTATTTTAGCCTAAAAAGGGATTTAAAAATTATTTTATTTAAATATTATTAATTTTAAATATCCTAAATATTCAGATTTATCTAATTTGACCCAACCTAATTATTTATCTTTTCCTTTTCCCCCTTTTTCCTTTTCTTTCTTTTCTTTTCCTTTTCTTTCTTTTTCTTCTTCTTCTTCACCGAATTGGGCCTGTTGCGCTGCCCAATTCCTTTTCTTCTTTCCTTTTCCTTCGGCGGGGCCCAGCCTGCACGTCGTCGCCGCCCCCCCTCTCTCCACGCCGCGTTTTACTTCATCTTTTTTTACTGTTGCACGACAACCTGAAACTCCGTTCATTATCCCTTTTTACACTCAAAACTCGTTGTTTCATTTAACCTCCTTCACCCTCATGCCGAACCGCCCGGTCTCCCTCCCTTTTTCTTTCTTTTCTCTCCCGCGAACCGCCGGTCCAACCTCCTCCCATCTTCTTCTTCCTCCTCCCGCCCGACGCCATAACTGCCAGCTCCGTAGCTCCCCGAACATGGCGCCGCCGGCCACACGTGGCGTGACCGGCCCTTCTCCCACTCATTCTCTCCCTCTCGACACACACTTTCATTTAAATTGCCCCACTTTCCTTTTCCTCCCCCACGTTGCTCCTAATTTCCCTCATAATGGTCGGGAAAATTTCAAAATTTATGCCGCCCGACCAACCTCATAACCGTCCCATTCCTCACCGGATTTGACCTTCTGTTAACCTTCACAAATCGAGCCTACCCTCCACTACTATAAATACCCCTCGTATGGCTCGAAATCAAGCTTTCTTTTCCCGAAAACCCTAAGTGCAATCGGTGCGCCACCGCCACTTTAGACGCCTCTTTCTCCACCATTAGCCAACCTCACCGCCTCTTCTTCCTCTCAAACTCTTCCCTGCAACACCATCTAATTAACTAAACCATCTACACACTTCGATTCTCCTTGCACGGGCCTCCATAACCACGAAAAGTTTGCTAGTTCTCTCGCCAGAAATTTCTACCCCGAAACTTTAAATCACCATCCACCACCACATCCGCCACTTCTGCCACCCTCTAAACCACCCAATATATCCTGCTAATTCTCCTCCACCAACCCATAAACTTATTTTATTTTTCTCCTCCTCCCTTACTTATTTTTCTTTATTTTCACCCCTCTTAGATCACTTTTCCGGCCACCTACGGGAACCACCGCTGGTGCCATCCATCCCCTCCGACTCAAGGTGAAACCCTAGACCTTTTAAACACTTCCTTTCGATTTATTGATAATTATTCTGCTTTCATCCTAATTTTTAATGTAAATTCGATTTTAATTATTATTATTATAATAATTATTATTATTGTTTTCAATTGAATCCTAATTGATAAATTTTGTTGACAGGTTTGGGAGTATTCTTGAGTTAGATAAATTATTATTCTCGAATGTTGGTTATTTAATGGAATTATTACATGTTTACTATTATTAATAATAATATTATTATTAGTGTAATTATTTAATTAATATTGTAATTATTTCAGGAGGGTTAGAAACCTAAAATTTTAACTAAGTCTCGCACATTTTTTGTTTACAACTATTATTAACATTTTTAACATTATTACTAATTATATTATTATTATTATCTTTATTAACTTTTATATTATAAGTATATACATATAATATTAATATAATTATTACATTTTTGAATAGTGTTATTATTAAATGGAGTGATTTTGAAAGCCACCTTGTAATTTTAAGAATTATGGTATTATTAATATTAATATTCTACTAATAAGAGTGTTATTAATAATGTTTTACTTTTATTATTATTATTAATATTTTGGTGAAGGGTAGAAACCCTTGTATCACCACCCTTTCGAATGAAAATAATAATTTATTTGTATTTTTAAGTAATATTTTGTATCGTTAATTATTGTGTAGTATTGTTTTAATTAAAAACCAAATCTTGGAACAAGTTAGAGAATAATAAAATTTTATAAGGGAGCCTAATTCTAGGATATTTTTATATAATAGGTGAACCCAGTCAAACCCCTCAAGTGGAATAGGAGCGTGCACCAAGACCGGTGTCATCTTAGGTAAGGGTTTACTAAGGCCATTTGTGTGTTTATATGCATTATGTGTTTCATATGCCATGTATTCTATGTTTGTTACTATTAATTATTTCGTATGTGGCATGATTATAGAGTTGAGTATGTTGGTATGAATAAATCATGGCATGAAGATTATGTGTATGTTATGTTATTATTATTGTATGATATGGCCCTAAGACATGCATATTAGGATTGTAAAACAATGATGGGGAATGTAACGATGTGATGTTTGGGTTTGCATGAAATGACATAATGCTAGGGTTTTGCATGAAATGTGGTGTTAGGGTTTGCATGACATGATATGATGCTAAGGTTGCTTATGAATTCGGGTTTGCATGGAAGTGTGATATATGTAGAGCCTGGGTTTGCATATGAATTGGGGTTGCATGGAAGTGTGGCATACGTGGAGTTAGGGTTTGCATATGAATTAGGGTTTGCATGGAAGTGTGATATATGTGGAGCTAGGGTTTGCATATGAACTGGGGTTGCATGGAAGTGTGGCATACGTGGAGTTAGGGTTTGCATATGAATTAAGGTTTGCATGGAAGTGTGATATATGTGGAGCTAGGGTTTGCATATGAATTAGGGTTTGCATGGAAATATGTCTACGTGGAGTTAGGGTTTGCATGGGAGCTAGGGTTTACATGGAAGTGGGGTATATGGAGTTAGGGTTTGTATGGAAGCTAAGGTTTGCATGGAAGTGGGGTACGTGGAGTTAGGGTTTGTATGGAAGCTAGGGTTGCATGGAAGTGTGGTTTACGGTGAGTTAAGGTTTGTGTGGGAACTAGGTTGCATGGAGTTAGTTATGCATGTCTGGGAAAATGTTTGTGAGCGGCTAATGTTATGATTAAAATACTTAAGACATTAATCTTTTAAAGTGGAAGATTATTGAGCCGGGTCCAGACCGATCCACCGGTCAGGAATAGTGGTTAGGGTTTTACCCTATATGTGACCGATCCACCAGTAATAATAGTGGTTAGGACATGAGGTCCTATGTGTGACCGGCCCGCCGGCAGTAATAGTGGGGTGACTCGAGCTCAATAAATACAAACCAGAATTGTTAAAGCTCTTAAAAGACGTTAATTACTTACAGTGAAACACCATGCGAGCAGGAACCAGACCGATCCACCGGTCAGGAATAGTGGTTAGGGTTTTACCCTATATGTGACCGATCCACCGGCAATAATAGTGGTTAGGACATGAGAACCTATATGTGACCGGCCCACCGGCAATAATAGTGGGGTGTTCTTGTTTCTGCATGGATCTGATAAAAGGTATGGTGTGTATCTATTTTTTTGATAAAAGAAAGATTAAATTATTAATTCGGACCTTTTTGGGCCTTACGTATGGACCTATTGATTATAAGTGATTTCACTTTATGCTTCTATGTATCATATGTGTGGGTTGTAATTGTATGTGATCATTATCCTGCATGAATTAATGTATTATATGACGGCCTTAGTATTCGGTTACCTTACTCAATACGTAGCGTACTGATCACCCGTTTCATGGGTGCTGCTCATTTCCACGAGTAGAAGGCCCGTCTGATCTATTGCAGGTAGGAGATATTTACTTTGATGCTATCGATGTCTGCGGGACATTAGGAAGGGCGGAGTGATAGCTGGGCTGGATTGAATTTCTAGAGAGACGTGGCCGTTCTCTTTTTAATTTATGACTCATGTTATTTTTATTATGTTTAAGTGGCAGAAACAACTTTATCAATGTTGTTTAATTATTATTTAAAAACAATAGTTGGCATTTCGAATTATGTAAGACTTGCACGTACTCTAATTTCCGTTTTTATAAATTTGAATGTGTATGGTATTATTGATAATGTTTTCTTAGCCTTAGCACTTGGTACTAGAACGGTAGAAGTAAACTGGTCTAATACTAAGTGTGGCGGTAATATCCCCAGAATTCACGGGTTTTAAATTAAGTGTTTTAATTATTTCTACTTTAAAAATATATATATAGTGAATTTTGGGGTGTTACAAGTCTCCTACGTACCCTTATACTGTCCCACGTACTATTTTTTGTCCAAAGCCCCCAGACACCCAAATGATACTTCTATTACCTTCCTCACGCCCCGAGGCAACTTTTCATACGTAAAGTTTGCCCCCATGCGGACTCTAACCATCTCATGCAAACCCTAGTTCCTCTCATACCTATATTAGCCAACTTACTTCCCCTTAGTTATCTTTCTCTCCCATTTCTCTTTTTCATGCTTCCATCCCACGTTACCACATTAATTATCCTAGCATGCATGTCCTAAAGGGCCACATCACATCACATCATAGCTTACAACATATCTGTATTATCACATACTAAAAGAGGACACATGAACACATCTTGGTTCCAAGCCACGCTACACATAAAACAATTAAGATAATAGCATGTAGAGCACGACATAAAATTGTACAAGGCATCCAAGGCAAGTAAAACACGTAACACATAGGCGGCCTTAGCTACGTCCTTACTCGATTTAGGTTGCTGAGCTATTTCCCACGCTTGTTAGGCCACTAATCACCCTTCGTAATTATTACACTTAATATATTTCCCATTTGGTTGGTTAAATTACCACTTTGACCTTTTCCTTTTATTATAATTAATAAATTGCCTTTGAGTTGGTCAAATTACTAAATTACCCCACTCAATATCCTAATTACCAAATTACCCCTTTAGTTAGTTAAATTGCCAAATTGCCCCTCACATTTATCATGTTTACCATTTTCCCCTTCTATTTTATTAAATTATAATTTTACCCCTCTCTTTTATTAAATTATTATTCTACCCTTCTCAATTATTATAAATACTAAATTACTCCTTTTTAATTTCCACTTTTACCCCTTTTAATCTACAAAATTACCATTTTGCCCCTTTGTTATAAAATTACCAATCTGCCCCTTTTATTATAAAATTACCAAATTGCCCTTTTATTACAAAATTACCAAATTACCCTTTTATTACAAAATTACCAATTTGCCCTTTTACCTTTTATTACAAAATTACCAATTTTCCCTTTTATTGCAAAATTACCAATTTGCCCTTTTATTACAAAATTACCAAATTGCCCCTTTCATTACAAAATTACGAAATTAATCCTTCTACTTACAAATTTACCATCTTACCCCCTATTACTCCACTTATATTAAATTGCTATTATTACTACATAAAATATTAATATTAACACCTTATCCACAACTCTTGTAATGAATGCAATACTTATTAGCATCCATATATACATTAGGCTATAATCTTGTACAAGATATATTAATAAAATACCCTTAAGGCCCACCAAACATGAATCATGCATTAAGATCACAATAGCATAATACAACATGGATAATACTTAACATTTCCATTAATAACCAACTCCTACATTAAACAACATCTCCAAACATAGCACATAATCTATCATACTTCCTTTTCATCAACCAACCCAAGAAACCATATATAATATATTAAACAACCTATATCAAGTGTAATACACATTAAAAATGTCTAATGTGCTAACATACGTTAATTCATGAGTTTAAGTGGGATTTAACGATTACCTTGATTCCCGCAAAAACAACCCTTACCGGTATTCCGGTTTAAGGTTCAAGCTTTGATTATTAAAACCAATACCTAAAAATAATATTAAAACTTGTTATATTAGAAAATAATAAAAATCAAAGTATAAGGCTTTATAACACTTAATTAATCAAATACTTAAATTAAAATATTATTATACCTTAAAATTTTTACCCAAATTAACCAAGAAAAGCAACAACTCATATTGCTCATGCAGCATGAGCTGCATGCAAAGAAATGAGGAGAAGGGGGCTCAAAGGTGGTGAAAAGAGGAGAAATGGGCTATTTTCGAGTTAGGATTTTTAGGCTAGGAAAAGAGGCATGTGGAGGAGGATTTAAGGTAAGGGAATGATGCAGAGGTGGAGAGGGGGTGTAAGTGGTGGTCGGGCATGGGTTGAAAGTGGCTAAAGGCGGCGGAGGCTGTGGCAGCGAGGCTGCGAAGGTGGCGGCCAAAGTGGGGTCGAAATGGAAGGCTGGTGAGGAAGGAAAATGGGGAGGGAAAATGAAGGCTTTTGGGTGACGATTTCGACCAAAGGAGGATGGGGGTGGTAGAGGGGGTTGCAGGGAGTAATACGGTGGCTGAGTTGGCGGCAGAAAAGGCGGGACGGCGGCGGAATACGGCGGTGCAGGGTGGATGCCAAGAAGGGAGGGAGATAAGAGAAAAAGAGGAGAGGAGGAAGAATGGGGGCTGCGAGGTGGCTTGATGGGGGCTGTGATCGGTCGGGGGTGAGGTAGAGGGTGGCAGGAGGTGGTGTAAGCGGCAGATATCGGCGGCGAGACAAAAATAGGGGGAGAGAAGGGAGGAGAAGAAAGGGAGAAAGAGGAGGCTCGAGTAAGGCATACAAGGCTCGAAAAATCACAGAATGAGGTAGGGAAGGGGGAAGAAAAAGAAGATAAAGAGAGAGGAGGGGATAGGGAGCACGAGGGTGGCGGTAGGTGGTATGGAAATGGGATTTGCAGGGAGAGGGAGAAGGGATGGCGACGAGAGGGAGAGGGAGAGGGAGACAGGGATGGTGGGACCAGTATGGCAAGAAAACGACGAGAAGGAGAGGGAGGGAGATAGGGAAGGTCAACGGGGGAGAGGGAGTTGCAGGTTAGGCGGCGAAAATGGTGGAGGATGGCCGGGATTATCGCCTGTGATGGAGGAAGAAGATAGAAGAAAGAAAGAAGAAGAAGAAAGAAGAGTCGGGGGACTGGGGTACTGGGCACGAGCAGATCGACCGAAGGAAAGAAGGGGCGGGCCGGCCCGGTCGGGGAAGAGAGGAAAGAAAGAAGGGCGGCTGGGCGACGCGGGAAGGCAGGGGAAGGAGGAAGAATGGGCCAGCGGGCCAGCACAGGAGGGGAAAAGGGCAGGCCGAAGTAGGCCGGCGGCCCAAAGAAGAAAAAGAGAAAGAAAGAAAAGAGAAAAAGGAAAAAAGAAGAAGGAAAAGGGGAAAAAGAAAAAGAAAGGAAAAATGAAATAAATAATTTAATTGATAAAATAATAAAATAGAATAATTTTGGGTAATAAATTGATTTAATATTTTACTTTAAGATAATTAAAATATAAGGGTTAAAAATGATAGTTTTTGTAAAATAAGGGTTTAAAATTTTATTTAAATAATAAGAGTATAATAAAATAATAAAATATTTATTTTAATTTATTAAATATTTATACTCAATTTTATTTACTAAAAATCCATTAGATAATTAAAATAAATAGATTTAAAGACTAATTTATTCAAAATAAAATTTATTTATTAAAATATAGGCTTTTAAAAATTCAGAAAATTATATTAATATTATAAATAACACGTATTTTCAATCCTTTGTAATTATAAGAAGTCAGTCCTTCAATTATTGATTTTAATCATCATTAGAAATTAAATTCTTATACTATAATTATCTAGATGACTATAATTATTTTATTTTAAGAATTTTAAGTAATCTTGATTTACCTGAAATATATGCAATGGTGTAATTCTAATTCTGATTTTACGAAAAAAGAGATGAAACCCTTTCGGCATATTCTAAACAAATTCTTAATTCGCTGAGAGACGACGCCAAGCTCCTGCCTCTTCAGTAACTGAGTGAATCTCCCCGCTCGTGGCCGTGGGTCCTGAGCGCAATGATATGACATGAAAGTCGCAAAGCATAGATGCATGAAAAGGACTCCAAGCGTCTGCGTTTAGCCACCGTTTTCCTATAGCAGTGACAAATATCAGCGCAGCCCTTTCTTTTATCATTGGGGAACCAATGACCTCACTGACTCGTCGCCTCGTGGATCGGCACTTTGCTAGTGCACAGCGTTTCCTAATTCCCCCGCCCTTGCTACTTGCTAGCTAGTGCCGCATTTTTTGTTTTTATCTTTTGCATTTATATCGTGCATGCGGCTAGTCTGTTAGTTGTCACTTTCAATAGAAATGAAAATGGAATTACAATTGAATAATAAAATATTACTATCATCTCTTATCTTTTATATGGAATAGGGTGAAAAGAAGAAATAGTATAATTTTTTACTTTTTATCATAATAAGAAAAGATGAGAAAAGATATCTAAAAGTAATATTTATTTTGTCATACTTATTCTTTAAATATATGTTGATTGTTGTTAATTTTCTAAAGTTTACGTATGAAGATGAAAACAAATGTTATCAAATTAAAAGGTAGGTAGAGGGTTATAATCACTAGGATTGTATAAAAGTAAAATGGTGGTGAGGAAAATGCTAGCATTTTTGGGATTAGATCGGTGAGCTCATTAGATCCATCAATTAGTACACCATACTACTAGTAACATAGTTATATATATATATAATGTTTATAATTTTGATAAATTAGCTTTAAACAAGAAACAAGTTTACAAAATACATGTATTTCATTCATGTATTAATACACATTTTTTATGTATATATATATAATGGTAAAATACACATTCATTCTAAAAAAATATGACAGATACAGTGATAATTTTGTAAATTTATCAAAATTTATTTGACATCAATACACTTTTTATCTAACAAAATACATATCTTTCCAATATAAATATATATCTTTCCTAATCAAAACACACATATTATTGGATAAAATATACATTTTATCTAATAAAATATACATTTTATCTAATAAAATACATATATTTCTAATAATATATACAAATTTATAAAGAATGTGTATTTTTATCATCGGGATGTGTGTTTTTATATTATATTTATCATTATAAAATATACATTTAAAATTGTAAGATGTACATCTATCAATATAAGATATGTATTCATCTTTATAAAATGTGTATTTGCAATTACAAATACTCATCTTAAGATGTACATTTGCTGATATAACATACGTGTTTACCACTGTAAGATGTACATCTATAACTATAAGATGTACATTTATCTTTGTAAAAATATGTATTATTTCTAGTAACATGTATAATTATAACAGACATATTCATCCTTATTGTTTTATAAATAAATGATGTGTATTTATATTCATTGAGATGTGCATTTTGTTGGATAAAAAGTCTATGATTTTTATATCTCTATGAGATGTGTATTCTTGAAATAAGATTTCCATTTACAACTATAAAATATGTATTCTTCTAATAACATGTATATTTATAACATATGTATTTGTCCTTTTATTATTTTATAAACAAAGATTATGTATTTATCAGAGGTGGTGATCGAGTTGGGGCCGGGTTCAGTTGTAAGGGGTTGTATGTTTTTTCAAGCCATTTTATTTTGTTGGTTAATTGTGGGTCTGGTCGGAATATTTTAGGCTCAAATCATTTTAGGTCATGTTCTTGGTTGTCTTGGGTTGTTATAAGTTTGACTAGTGGGGGGTTAATTTGCTAGGTTATGTTCAAGTTTGGGTTGATTTAACTCAGATTTGGGTCATTTTTGATTTGGGTCATTTCTTGTTAACTTGTCAATTCAGATCGACCAAGCTCTAATTTATGTTATTTAGGATTAACTTAATGAATCAAGTTGTTTTAGGTTAATTTGATGGGTTGGGTTGGGCATGCGCCAAGTTAATACTGGATTAGATCATTTTGGGTTTGGATTAATTTAATAGGGCATGATGGGTTTGAATTGGGTTACTTTGAGTTTGAGTCATTTTGGGTTAATTCACTAGTTAGCGTTGAATTAGGGTCAAGTCATGACTCATTTCATTACCAGATCTCTTTGTTGACTTAGTTCGAGTTACTTTAGATAATTGATAGCTTCAAGCTTGGGTCATTCCAGGTTTGATTTTATTTGTCAAGTAAGACCAGATCATGTCATTTGACTCACTTTATTTTCAAGGTTTTTCTTAACTCAAGTTTGGTTTTTTCATTTCAAAATTATTTTGTAGTTAATTATAGTTAAATTTGAGTTAGGTTACTTCTAATATAGATCTACTTGGCTTTTAGGTTAGCTCAAATATGATCATGTCAGTTTGGAGTATCTCAAATTGCAAGCCAATAACTCATTGAATGTTTCATGTGATTTGTATTGGTTTTAGTTTTTTGGTCAAGTTGAATTTGATATGGTTATCTACATTGATTTATGGATATTTATTATATAAAAATAATCTCATTTTTGCATTATAATTATGTTTACTTGATTTATGTCATCTTCTTTGAATTATTAGCTTGAACTCTATAGTTATTTTTATAGGTTTTTCTTTATTGCATCATTAGCCTGCATTATATGTGTATAAGTTGCTAAAAGGAAAACAATATTACCTAAACTTAAAAAAATAAAAGAAATATTTTCTAAGATATTGTTGTTTCATTTCACCTATAGTGATAATACTATGGCCACGTAATATTTATGTTGTGATTTTTGCACATTATATTGATGCATGTTTATTACTTATTCAGATATATTCGGTTAGAAAATGATAAAAAAAAGTATATATTTTTATTAATTAGATGTTCAAACTATTATGCTTCTATCAATTGAAAATATCAGTGTGTTTGACATATTTCACACTAGTTTTTTAATATATCAAGTTATGTGGTAGAAGATGGAAACTTAAAGGAATTAATATGATTACCTATATCAACAAGATATATATTATTTTCATAAAACTTATCATTGGAGAACTCTAGAATTACATGTTCTTAATATGGAATAGTCTAAGGATAAACAACCTTTTGGAAAGTTTCTTGGAAAGCATGTAGGTGAGGATAAAACACATTTGAAAAGATTCATATTAATTAGTGGTGTCAATTGTCAATCTAAATACACTTCAAGTAACCACCCACGATTAATGTGAGGTCAAGGTGTTATAAATGGTATTAGAGTGAAACTATGATTGTTTAGTGATTTTAGATGAGCTAGTAAACTACCTAGCAAAATGATTTTGGGGATGGGTTGTGATGAGACAACTAGTGATTGAGAATAATGAGGATGCTACGTTCTTTGGTTAGGGGTGTGCATAATATCTAAAGTTATGTTGTAAATGGTGTAAGCTTAAATGAAATAATATGACTATGTATATTAAAAATGTATACCTTTTTTTCACTAAACCTATCATTAGAGAATTCAATAATTAAGTGTGTTTAACTTCTAACAATTAAATGATTGCTAACTTTGTAGAAAGTTTTTCCAAAAGTATGTAAGTAAAGATAAAATGCGCTTAAAATGACTTATGTTGATCTGTGAAGCTAATCATCAATCTCGAAAATACTCTAAGTAACCACCCATGACCAATGGTGGGGCTAGGGGTGTTAGAAATTTATATGAAATCCATAAAGTTTCAACTTTTTATTTATTTATTTCGGTAAAATATGATAGGGAAGATAAAATCTCCTTATTGATCAAACGAGTATTGAATTATAAATACTTATGCAGGGTAACTATAAAGCTTATAGAGAATGAGATTGGTAGATCGACTAAAAGCATAAAGCCTTCAACTAGCAGACGATTATGTTTTTCACAAGAGGTTCCACCATTGACCATAAACGAGTTCTTCCTTGCAACTCCTTTTGGGTGTCTATTAGGGTTGTTCATGTGATCTAGTATCTTAATCAATCTGCTCTGAAAAATTAAATAACTAATTTGACATTTTTTTGGGATCAAATAATTGATGTGGTGAATAAAAAGTCAAACAAATCAGATATATGATCCAACAAATATAAATAATATCATCATTAAAATGTTGTTATTAATAAGTAATATTAAAATATTGTTATAGTTTTCATAATTAATGTATAACTGCTAATATTCTACTTAATTAATAATAACATAATTAATGAAGAATAATTTCAATAATTATTAATTAACAATAATAATTATTAATATCTATATTAATACATTATATCAATAATGATATAATAGTTAAAAAATTATTATTTATAATTAATACTGATACTAATAATAAAATATTATTATTAATAAATAATAATATGTAACTATAACTATTAATAATAAAAGTATGAGCAATAATATTTTAGTTACTTAATAATTAACTAAATAATTTATAATTACATTTTAGTATGATTAATATTATATTATCTTAAGAATAATAATATAATATAATACTAATATCAATAACTAATAATAATAACAATAAAATATTATTATCAATAACTATAAATAATAACAATAAAATATCATTATCAATAACTTACAATAATATATTATTATAACTATGAATAATAAATATATATAAATAATATTTTAGTTGCTCAATAATTAATAAATAATATCATTTATAATTATTGATCGACTATTATTATTAAGAGATTATGTTAAGAATAATGACAATAATAATAAAATATTTGTGTAAATAACTACTACTAATAATAACATATTATCATGACTATTTATATTATAAGTATAATAATTAGTATTCAAATGACTTGATAATCAAACAAGTAGTCACTAATATTTATAATTGTTTATTTATTGTAATAAAATATTATTATCAATAATTAGGAATAACAATAATACTATTAGTCTTAATAAGATATAATTAATAATAACATATTATTATAACTATCACTAATAAAATTATAAGTAAATATATTTATATTATTTAATAATCAATAATATTCTGTACGATTATTAATTAATATTAACTATTTATATTAACAATCATATACTAAATATATCTTTATCAAAAACAAGTAAAAAAATATTATTATTAATAAATAATTATAAATATCTTATTATAACTATGAATTATAAAAGGATAAATATTAATATTCTAATTAATTGATAATTACTCATTCTGGTTTATATTATTATTATTATTTATTTATATTTTTTATTAAGATTTTTTATTTATATATATTTTTTGGGTAGAAATATAAAATCTTATCATTCCTAAATATTTATAAAGTAATGTAATGTATAGATGGGTGCAGGTGAGTAAGGTTTAATAATAAGTTATATTTATAATTAAAATAAATAGTATAATGACTTTTATATATTTAATTAAAAGTTGTAAAATATATTTAAGAAGTAAAAATAGTTCATAGAGGATTATAAAGATATACGACTTATAAGATAAAATAAAAATCTAAAATTTATGTTATTGAATAATAACAAAATAAAAAAGATTATCCTAATTTCGTTTTTCAAGAGTCTTCAAACTTTTGAGATATATTTAGTACCTAATCCCGTGTCTGCGGACGAGAAAGCGGGCCCGAATTGACTCCGGTATAAATTTCAGTGACCCCAGCCAGCCATCATCACCATCTCAATTTTATTTTATTTTTTATTTTTTATTTTTTTACCAAAATCAATATTTTAAGTCATCACATTCGCAGATTCTTCTTCCTCTGCGTCCTTTTATTTTCTTCTGCGGCTATTTTCTATTTTCACCGATAAATTAAAACTTAAGCCCGAAAAAAGAAAGCTTAAAGACCACAGTTTTCTATCGAGTATCGATTACCGCCCTCACCCATCATCTCTCACGGAAGCCTTTTTGATTACTTGTCGTTCTCGCCCCTTTCGAGCGAGACAGCCGGAAATTTCTTTCTTCCGGGGTTTTTACCGGAGATGGCGTCTCTTGAAAACTCCAATTGGATTTTCGATTATCCACTGGAGGATATCCCCCTCCCTGTTGCGAATTATGATGCCCCTAATTCTGGGTTCAATTGGCCTGTGCCAGCTTTGAATGGTCCATCAAATGTCAGGTACTTTGTTTATTTATTTCTTGTATTTGTGAATAAATGTTACGGGTGCCCTTCCTTTGGTTATTTGGGAATTATGGTTCTGACGCGGTAGCTGATGCTTTGTGTTTTTTAACGGTTTATGCTCAAATGTGGAAGATTTCGGTTTTCAGGGTGACTCATTTGTTGAGTTGGCGGGGATGGTGGTGTATAGAAATGATTGATTTAGGGTTTTCACCGTCCTCTTTATCTTAGCCAGGTTTTTATTCAATTCACTTCTGATTACTGGCATTTACTTCTGGCGTACAGAGTTTGATGCACTGCCGGCAAGTTAGCTGTTTAATTCAGGTGAGCCGGCCAGGTGTGTAGATGGGGGAATTTAGGTGAAAATAATCATGAGGATTGATCTAGTTTGTGGGGACTTAACAAGTTTTAGGGAAAGAGAATGTCTATCCGGCATTTTTATATGCTTAAAGAGGAGAGAAGAGTAGTCTGTTTCTGCAAATCTTTGTCTATGGATAAGTTATTGTATTGTCATTGAAAATGATCGCACAGTGACAGCGGCAGTCAGCTGTGTTTGAGGCCTGCTTGTTTCTGCTAAATCTTCCATCATCTTTCTTACAATATTAAGGCATTTAAGTCTGATATATGAGGATAAGTTTATGGTAGGACACCCTGGTGCGAATGGGATAATGTTGTGGCAGATGCATGAAATAAAATATCAGCCAATATACTGGATTTTAGCCTATTGATATGCAAAATGTCCAATACACGATACAAAAATGAAATCATATATATATATATATAATCTTGTCGCGACAACTGTGACATAAGTTTATCGTTTGCAGTAGTCTGATACCACGATTCCAAGACACCCTAATCACGACTGCTGATTTTTTGCGTGGGAAGATGTTGGATTCAAGGCCCTTCCATATTCATTTCTGATTAATGTGGCTGACTTGGATGGTATATCTTTTGTCAGATGTGAAATCATGGCTGAAGCATATTGATTCTAAACTTGGATGGTATAGGCATGCCTCCAATGCGTATGTAATCTTCATATTGAATTAGAGGTTTTATCAGATGGGAAACATAATTGAGGTGCTCACTAATCAGAAGTTGATCAGAAATGGTGTTCCTTGAAATGCTTCCTTGTTTGTTGTAGTGCATCATGATATATATGCCCTTCGTTGTTTACATATTCCAAGTTTAGTATTGCTGGTTTCCTGATACTGCTAAAGCTTCTTTCTGTCCTTGTGTTCCATGAGGGTAGATTACATCTGTAATATTTTAATTATTGTTTAAGGAGAGTTTGAAGCTGAATGTCTTGTTTTATCTTGGCCATTTCTTTGCATCTTGATGCTATGGAAAACTTCTGTTATACTTATTTTTTCCTAATACCCCTGCTTTTTTCTTTCTTTGGTGTTCTTGCTTGTTTTTTCCTCTTCTGCTCTTGATGATACTGTTTACCAGTGTGGAAGGTGATGGAACATTCAGAGATTCAGAAGTTGCCAAGGAGAATGGCTTAAAGAAAAGGTAGTGTCTTCCCTCTTCTTTCGTATTGTGCCCAGAATGTATAGTCCACATTCTTTTGCTTCCTCTAGGGGAAAGCTAGAGCATTTGTCTGAGAGGTCATAGATGTGTTTGGTCTAGTGGTTCATTCAACAATAGTTGGTTTGATGCATTTCAGTATATATTACTAACAAGTGCATGCTAATATGTCAATTTGTTATGGGAGGATATATGCCAAACTCAATGTTTGAGGTGCTCAAAAGAATGAAATTGGGTTGGTCTGTCCAATCCCTAAGTGTCTACCTGCTTTGATTGCCATGTTACTTGTTTCTCTTGTGTATCTAGTAAATCAGGTAGTTAAGATTAGCGGTGGCAATTGGGTCGGATAGGTTAGTTTGTAGTGGGTCAGGTGGGGTCATTCCCCTTTACGGGTTTGTTCAGGCCATTGCAGATCTGAACTGTATTGGGTTAATTGCCAGGTTAGATTTGGGTAAACTTGATGAGTCAGATCGGGCTTGGGCAGAGATAGCTCGTGTTCAGGTTAATTTGACGGGTGGGGTTTGGATCTTTCGGTTCAACTTGATGAATTGAGTTTTTCGGATATTGATGGGTTAGATTAGGTTTGGGCTAAGCTAATCATGGGTCGGATCATTTCAAGTTTGGTTCATACCGAACATTGACTAGTATAATTAATCCAACTTATTAACCTTGTAAGTAAGCATAAAAGTCGGCGACATTAGAATATCATTGGTGAATAAGGATGTCCACAGTAAAAGTAATAAAAATAAGTAAAATTATTAAAATAATATTTCTTTTAAAGATTTAAGTCAATAATAAAATATGTTTAATTCTTTATTATCATAACCAATTAATGTTAAATTTGATCTTGTCCAGTTGGGTTGATGCAGGTTAGGTCGATGTCAGATTTTGGGTTAGCTTGAGTTACGGTTTATGTTTGGGTCGGGTCAATTATATTCGTAGCAGCAATGGATCAGGTCAATTTTGCATTAGGTCTAGGTTGGGTTGGGTCGTTGGATTTCTCAGGTTATATTGGTCGGGTTTCATGTGGATTGAGTCTATTTTTTCCAGCTTTAGTTAAGATATAGCAACAACGTTTATAGCTTTCATAACTTTGCCTGGGATTGAAGCAGGAACTTCCTATACTTCCATCGAATTCAGGTTCTTTTAGGTTCTTTCAAGTAGCTGTTAAAGTGATCTAATGTCTGACAGACATAGTTATTGGTTCCCGTGTGCTTTTAATCTATTGACTGGCTGCAAAAGCCCGCAACTAGGTACTTTTTGGTGTTGCCTGTTGTCTTAACTGATGTTTCTTGTGAACCTCTGTTGACCTTTTAGAAGAAAAAAGAAATACACCAACGCAATTTTTCTATGAACAATATGGAATTGATTATTCATCTGCTAGCATTTGACCAATGCCATTTATTGATCATCTTTCCCATGCTTTTTCTATGAACAACATGGAATTGATTGTTCATCTGCTAGCATCTGATCAATGCCATTTATTGATCATCTTCCCAACGCTTTGGTTTCCACCTCTGTCAAATGAGTGGATAATTAGCATATTTAATGTGTATGGGTGATGAATTTATGAGTCAAAAAATAATTATAATTATGTTATAATGTGCAGTGAAGTGAATCAAGTGATTACTAATGACATTCATGGAAGTTTGTTTATTTCTATACTGATACAGGGGGAGATCTGAATCATGTGGTTTATCAAACTCCAAAGCTTGCAGGGAGAAGTTGCGAAGGGACAGGCTTAATGACAAGTATGATCATGCGTTATAGAATTTATTCATATTTTTTGCACTATTTTTCAAACACCCCCTCCCAACACCTTGTTCCATGAGTCCCTTCCCTTGCTGGCAAGTTATGGTTTGAATGATCCTTAGGTTTGTGGAGCTGAGCTCCATCTTGGATCCAGGAAGGGCTCCCAAGATAGACAAATCTGCTATCCTTGTTGACGCAGTTAAAATGGTAACTCAGCTAAGGAGTGAAGCCCAGAAGTTGAAGGATACTAACTCAGACTTGCAAGGGAAGATTAAGGAGCTGAAGGTGTGTTGCCTGAATTTATCTTTTTATTTTGCGCTTCAGATTGTGCATGGCAGTGGTCCTCTAGTGTTGCTGATGTACGACTTCTCCTTACCCATTTTAGGCTGAGAAGAGCGAGCTTCGAGATGAGAAGCAAAGGTTGAAGGTCGAGAAGGAGAAGCTGGAGCAGCAGTTGAAATCTGTGAATTCCCAACCTGGATACCTACCTCCAACTCCTACTATGCCGGCCGCATACGCTGCGCAAGCTTCCCCTGCGGGAGGCAAGTTGGTGCCGTTTGTCGGTTATCCTGGGGTTGCTATGTGGCAGTTCATGCCGCCTGGTGCAGTTGACACATCGCAGGATCACGTGTTGCGTCCGCCTGTGGCTTAATCGACCCTCATCAATGTAATCGATTGGGCTGTCATTATTATTGCTGAAATTGGTTGTGGTTAGTCATTGCTGCTCCTCACTGAATTAGATTTTAGATTTCTTGCATAATGGAAATATATATGTATATGGGCATTAGAACTCGGATGGAAGGCTATGTCAGAATAATCCATTGGAAGTTGGTGATTGCTGTTTTCTTTCATTCCATTGCTCTTTCGGTTGAAAAAGCTTCGCCCCGGCAACTGTTGAATGATTTAACGCCAACGTAGAAAATGGTTAAACAAAGTCCAAGACGGACTCGACCCGCTACTACGACCCTGGCCCCTCTCATTATTTTTACTCCAAAAATGAAACCCGGTATTAGATATACAAAAAAGGAGTATAATCCTTCCTTTTGTAGTAACCTACCTCGAAGGGAAGTCGAATCACCGCTGCCGCTTCAGGACCTACTGGTTTAGGTAAATATCTCACGCCACAAGGTTGCTTTGGTTCGTAGCGCAAGAAGTCGCAAAGCGGTCAGCAGTTTGGTACTTCGAAACTGGCGACTTAATGCATGACAGGACAATTTTTTGCGTAAATAGAATTTGTCAGAAAGTAGTACACAAACGGTAGCAAGTAGGAGAATTAGGCGGCGAGTTGACGTCCGAACTCCGAAGTGATTCACTACCAACCTGAAACTTGAGCAATGAGTCGATGATGATTGATGAGGGGCTGGCTCAGTAATATGGTAGGTTATCGTCATGTATTTGGGGCGGTACGTTGCGAGGTTATCCGGAAGATTCCGTCTTATCCTACATGTTACCCACCTTCTGGTGTAGATTGTTCGAGACAAACCCCACAACCGACGTTTTTTTTCCTTTTCGTTTCGCTTTGTAGAAGATTATTTAGAACTATTTATTAAAATTAATTATCTATAATAATTATTTATTTTAAAAATATTTTTAATTATTTTTTTAAAATATAAGTATTTATTATGGATAATTATTTTTTATTAGTAAATCTAAATAAGCCTTAAGTCGTATTCAAGTCAGGTTTATGACTTCGATCGAATCAAAGCTTCAGTTGGCTTCATCCCTGGCGGGTCAAACCTCTGTTTTGTTTGATCGAGCTATTATCAAGTGACACCCGACTTTGTTCGGTAATCGCCCCTCTTCGATTCACGGCCCTGTTGTGAACGACTCTACTGAATCAATTACCCAGGTCGCTCGCAGCATCCGTTATTAATCTTTCCATCAACAAGAGGGGATCCGAGATCAAAATCTTGGCCGTATTTGGCTGATCCGATCTCGCAAGGAAGTGCTTTTAAGGCCTTCGGTTCCACCTCTACGTCATAATTGGATCCGATCATTGCGGAACACACCCACTTAACCACAGCAAAGACAGTCGATCCCAGGATTTTATATACTGCTGATGTGGTAGCATTTTTGGCACCAGAGAACCATCTATCAGTAATGAGATGACTACTTCCAAGTGGATATTTGAGAAAGGGGCCGGCTTGGATGAACCGAGTAGCTTTGCTATAGATCGTAGGTTATGTGGTTTAAGCTTTCCTGGGGCTGGTAGTTCAAGGGGATTCCATTTCCGAACAAGAGAAAAGGGGCGGTTCCCAAGTGCTTAAGAGATGAGGGTTCCGAAAGGCGAGAATTGGAGTGTGCTGGTGGAAGAAAGGAGATGAATTGAACATGGTTTAGCTTTTAATATCAAATGTGAGGGGGAGGGAAGTGGAATGCCTGTATTTGGGACGTTCATCCCTTCCTACATTAATTCTTCTTTTTGGTTGCTTAGCTTTTTTATACATGGAGTCTCTCTCTCTCTCTCTTTTTTTTTTTGGGAGGGAGGACTTTATCTTGAATTGCATAATGGAAATTCAAATATCGTGTTCTGATAATTTTTTATAAGTCTATCATGCCTGCCGTATGCTACGTGCGTTGAAACCCCGAAAAATTTTATACATATATATGTCAAAGAATTAAGGGAGATATTAGATATAATGAAAATTGAAAAGGAAAGGAAGAAGAAAAAAAATAGTGCTCCAAGTCCAGGAAGCAGCGGTCTAGCTTCCAAAAAAAGAAATCTGCAGCCTGTCGTTCTTCCATTTTCTTCTTTCTTATCAACTCGTGTACGTGTTATGTGAACGCAGATCCTGCGGCTCTCCCGGACTCTCCTAGCCAGCCAGTATAACCTTGCCCCCTATACTTTCATATGTGTATACATACAAATTAACTACGTACACCCAAGTAAAGGAAAATAACTCCCATCTTTAAAACATCCCGCGGACTCTCAGGCGGCTCGTATATTGCAACTCTTGAGGTGTTTATCAGATAGATCAAGATACTTGGACCACAAGGGTCGTAGCTGAGGGAATGCGATCTCAAGCCAAGGCTTTGCTCTTCCGTTGAAATGTATGACCCCAGCGTTCTCGGCATCCGCCAAGCTGGTATTCTCCTGGTACCCAAGACCGAGCATGTGCCAGAAAGGATCGATCGCGTGGACGTGCCCGTGGAATGCGATTAATCCCGGAGGTAACGTGCCCAGCTGCCACAAGCTTAAGTCTGATTTCAAGTTCTGCAAGAGCAGAGAGAGTTTAATTTACAGCGTCTTTAAGTACTTTGGGGAGCGTAGTAGCGTTAGTATTTAGTAAGTCGGGTACCTGGTCGAGCCAGTGATGGTAGGTTTCGCTTATGTTGGTCTTTCTCCAAGCCTGGAGGTCAAAGATATTCATTCCATAAGCCCAAGCACATTCGTTGGGATTAAAGGCTGCGGCGATCAGAGGATGGGAGAAGTTGAGGTAGTTCTTCAATCTCTTGGACATGACGAATGTGTCTTCTCCCCTGCATGTCTCCACCGCTCCGTTCACTTTCCCGCCCATATCGATCTCCCACAAGGGCGTCAAGTCGGTTTGGACCACCACATCATCGTCTAGGAATACTATCTTGTTGAGGCTAGGAAACAGCTGCTCGGGCAGAAGGCAAAGAAGAAGACAGAGAATCAAATCATGCGCGAGATCAAGCTCAAATTAGTGATATGCACTGGAATATGATAATTTAATAATTACCTCAGGCAGGTAGATTCGAATGTGATTCATAAGCGAATTATACTTGGGGCTAAAAGCTTGGAGCTTAGAAGCAATGATGTGAGGTTTATCGCTGCTACCAGCAGCCACAATAGCGGACTGCCCTCCTCGGAACTGTGCCCTGACCTTCTGGTCCTTCTCCATAGCTTCCAAAACCGGAACCTTACCTTTGGTAAACCAATCGAAATGATGCAAGGCCTTAACCTCAACGACGGCCGGGGCCAACGAGTGCAGGGAAAACCAAGCCTGCATGGGCGAATAGGTCTTCCTATCCGTTATGACGTGCAGGACGACGCTCTCGGGGCGGGCGGCGTTCCTGACGACGGAAGCCGCGACGACGGAGGCGGCGAGGACGTTGTCGGAGGCGAGGACGAAGTGGTAGTAGGAGTTGTCGACGAGGCAGGGGACCCGTTCGGGGGAAGGGAGCTGGAGGCGTGCGGCGGAGTTGGTCGTGTGCTCGTTGGCGAGGCGGAGGGTGAGGCAGTGGAGCGGCTTGGGAATGCTGCTGGACGCTACGTGGCGGTAGAGGTATTCTTGGATCTTGGCGGTGCGCGTTCGCTGTTCTAGGAAAGTGACCATGGTCTTTAGCTTGACGGCGAATGTCCTGGCGTCCGGTTTGGTGTCTTTCATTTCGGCCGTGAATTCTTCTAGCGTTTGAGGAAGGTTGGAGGAGGAGGAGGACGATAATCCTGGCTTTGTTTCTTGCTGCGATGACGAGGCCGGTTGTTCGAAGACTTGATATATTACTTCTGGGACGACGACCTTAACGGTGGGGAAAAATGAAAAGATTAGAAATAAAAGATTCAGTGTGTAGAGCTGCAGGATTATTAGAAAGAGGAAAAAAGTGGAAGAAAAAAATGACTTCTTCATTGTTTTGTTTGTTTTTGTTAGGGGGGTGAGGGGGGGAATGGAATTGGGACATTACAGTTGAATCGGGATTTCTCTCAAGAAGCCTTGGTCGACGCAGTCTTTTACCCAAGCAACCTGTTGTCGTTTTTTTCACAAAAATAAATAAATAAGGAAAAAGTAAAGGCAGAATAAAAATAATAAATAAATAAAGGCAGAATAAGACGAGTCAACCAACAAGTCCGACAAATGACGGTGATCGAATGCTTATATAAGTACAACGTTACATTAGGCACGCAATTGCATTATACTATTGATAGATATACGTACAATTTGCAGCGAAGCCCCCTTGCACTTATTTAGTCAAATTATACGGAAATGAGAGACGGGGTCGTATATATCAAAGGATAAACTTGGGGTAGTATTTTATTTATATACCATTCATGGCATGCAATTAAAATTATTTTATATTAGCATCTGACAATTTACCTTCATCACAATAACTGCTGTATGCTGCCTTTCAAGCAATGGAGTACATTTCAATAACAAAAATTAAAAATAAAATAATAATAATAGCAGTGGTTGCTTCAAGGTTAATTAATTAATAATAGTGAGTGAGAACGCATCTCAGACGGGGAGTGGGGGGAAAATAAAAACCACCACATGATCGCCTAATTATTCTACTGGAGACAAGAGCTCCTTGTCCTGTATTAAGGATTCTACCGCTATGCATGTGTTATTTATTACGGTTTTAATTAGCGGCAGCATCTCCCAGAGAACAATTCCCTGCATTCTTCTGAAATACAGATCGAGTTTCAGCAATATTTTTTTTTTTTGCGGGAGGTGGGGAGAAAAGAAAGAATAGATCGAGTGATGGCCTTGCTTGAAATTTGAAGTGCTCCAAATCGTTTTATTTAGTTTAGCATTTTGTTTATTGTGAAGAATGGGAGAGGGGGTGGAGGAGGACAACCACGGCAACATCGAAGCATGAGTCTCGTTTTTGATAGGAGGATACATGTGTTGTGTATACGGTTGTTGTATCCCCATCGCCCGAGTGATCGAGGCCAATGGTAGAGAGGCTAGCTAGTGCGTAGAGGGAGACAGAGAGAGTTGGTTTTAGAAATGGTACAAATCAGCAAACGATCACATACATACACACATACACACATACACACATAAATACATACACATACATACATTCATACATACATACATACATTGCGTTGTTGTTGAGAGAAAAAAAAAAGAAAGAAAAGAAGAAGAAACCATTAAGCAAGCAAGAGGGAGGGTACGTACCGATGGTAGAGCAATATTTCCTTTGGCCGTCGATGGTCTCGACGGCGGTCATAACGAAAGCTAAGCGAAGCAGGAAAACGGCGAAGAGAAGGGCGTAGATAAGCATCCTGTAGGACAACTTCCTGGAACCAACTTTTACTTTAATGAATTCCCTCATTCCTTTCCCTTGCATCACCGTCACATGCCTCAAGCTCGGAGATATATGAAGCTGCATCCTTCTTTAGTATTCTTATTTATTATTATTATTATCTTTATTATTATTATTCTTACCCCAAAAAAGGAAAAAAGAAAAAAGAAGAAGCAAAGGCCTTCTTCCCTAATTACTTACTGCACGAGCGCTCGCGGCACCAACTAGAATATAACTTGTCCTATAAGATAAGCTTTGGAACGAAACCTGGTGCATATATACGAACGAGGGAGGGAGGGAGGGAAGAAAGAAAAAAAAGAGAGAGAGAAAAAAAGAGGGGCTGGGGTTGGGAATGCAGCTGTGGAGGAAGAAGACGGGGAGGGAGGAAATGGGCTGCTGTAAAAGGAAAGAGGGAGGGAGGGGGGGATTTGGAGGAGGTGCAGGTTGTAGTTTGAGGTTGTTGTCGATTACCTAACGTTTGTTTTTGCTTCGCATGCAGGCTACTGCTACTACACACATGTACTGATAATAATATGCAAATTTTTAGTTTGGTGGTGCTACTGTTTTATTTTATTTTTTTTGGGTTTTTCTTTTTTTTTTTTTGTGGGAAGGGGGGCGGGTGAAGGAAGAAGAGGGGTCTATTGAAGCCATAAATTGTAGAAAATAAACGATGATGGTACGTAATACTAGCACCATATGACGGCGTTATGGTATTTGATAGATTCACTGTTTCTAATATCGACAATGACTTCCCCTCTCCCTCCCTAGTCCCTCTCTTGGAGTGCAATCTCAGAAATCGGATCCCTCGCCTGTTCCGTCTGGTAAATAGTAAAAGTTATCTTCTATCTCCATTGTGACCAGAAGCCGCAGCAATTAGTTACCCATTTACCTCTCCTTTCGTATAAACTACTTTTAGGTTTTTCTGTCTCCATTACCATTAATGGTAGGCCTGTCAGCTTTGAATAACCCCCTCCGAAAAAGATTTAGCAGGGCCTTATTATTATTATTAGTAGTTTTTCTTTATCTCTTGTTTTTTGGTGGGAATCATCAAATATCATTGCTATCTTATTGAACAGAGATGAAGCAGGATAATTTTAATTGGCGGAAATGATTCCCTCTTAGTCAATTTTAAAATTATGATCTTATCATATTATTTTAATTTGAAGAGCGCCCACCCACCCCAAGAATGTCATTTGCTTAGATTATGATATGATTGATCTTATCTCATTATTCGTAGGACTGTAATTTCCTGTTTGGAATTTTATCCTCACCTCGGTCAGTAAATAAATAAATAAATAAAAAATGCTTTGCTATCTCTGTCCGTGTTTGGCCAATAAAGTAAAAGAGTAAGTTCCAGGTATCCAGCAATTAATGATGATAAAATAAAATAAAACGATGCCAGTCAAAACGAAGTACTACTAATAATTAGACCGGCAAAAGCGGTCATCAGTAAGATAAACAGTAGCATGACGTATCAGTCCTACTTAATAATAAAAACGACAAGCCCGTCCCTCTGACGGAAAGTCACGATACGTCCCTCTTCCTTACTAATAATAATATTATTGTTATTATTATGCCAAACATCCCGCCCGTCCAACTACGCAAGAAGAGCCTCCGTATCCATATACCATCCCGATCAAAACAAACTACATCCCACCCGGGAATATGACATCGCCGATGAGGCCCCGAGCACCGAGTCTCAAGCAATCTCCAACGACAACGCCTACATCCCCAGGATCAAATATCCCCAACAACCCCAAAAAATAGAGCCATTATAAGTTGACGATCTGTTACTATTTACACATGATCACGACCCCAAGACATTCATTAGCGTAAAGAGGAGAGCGCCAGACCAACACAATCGTCAGCCTGCAATTCCTTACCCCCCCACCCACTATTGGAGTACAATCATACGGTTACTTGGATGCCCCAACGATCAACAAAAAAGAGGTCTGGGAAATTAGGACCTGAAGGAATATACAAAGGATACTTGGAGAAAAAGAGAGAGACCGCCAACAAATAAGTGGCTCACCGTCAAATGGTACGCTGGAAAGAAAGAGACAGCCGGTCATAAATGAAAACAAGGCAACAAGACTAATCGGCACCCTCTCCAATTCCCCCCCCCCCACCCCCGAAACATCTATTTCCCGAGCCAAGTTTGAAATGAGGTAGTAAAGTGATCGGATGATCTTAAACACTGAATACTTCAAAAAGTAGCTGATTCGTGATTTCACAGAGGGAAAACAAGCCGACGTTGGTCATGTTCGGCAATAAACGCGTTGATTACCGGATACCCGACGGCGGATTATATTAATGATTAACCTATAGTGGACTGCATTAACTGATTTGAGTAGCAGTTAATATTAACTTTTTATATAAAAGTACTTAGTAATATTTTTTTTTTATATCATTGTAGTTATTAGTGGATTTAAAATATAAATGAGATTAAACAAAAATTAATTGTAAATGAGCTAATAAAAAAGCCTCTTTTTTTGAGCTTTTTTATAAAAAATTTTCCATCCCAAAACTATACTATAATAAGTTATTTACCAAATACTTGAATCTATGTTAAATTTCTAATGTATCTCAAAAATACTAAAAGTTTTCCAACCTACTATTTACCAAACAATATTTGTTAAAGAGCAATTTGGATGCCTCTTAGTATTTTTGAGATAGATCAAACCTCTCTTTCAAGTTTTTGGCAAAGTTATTATTATTATTAAAAGTCTGACTACATCAAACTTCTAATTTCAATGTTTTATATATAAAAAAACTTTTTATATTAGTGGTTTAATATAATTAAAAAAAAAACATCAAAAGATGAGTGTTTTTGAAATACCCCAAAACCCCAAATTTAGGAAATCATGGCCGAATAGGGAATTATTAGATAATTAATTAAAATAAACTACTTTTAATGAATAAAAAGGAATTAATAGGATAAATCAAGAAGGAATTTATAAGAGTGTAAATAGGAGGAATTATGGTATTTTAAGTTAATTAAGGTTTTCATTTTAGAAATTTATTTAATACCTTAAATTATTTAAAATAGGAAGGATAAAATAGTTTCAAATTAATATAAAATTTATAAATAATTTAATTAGATAAAAAATTAAAGGGTTTTGTTAATTAAAATGAATTTAGGAAAATTCTTCCATAAATCCCTAAACTAACCTAAAAAAATAGAATTTTATTATTGTTTTGATAATTATATTTTATTAAATACCCAAAATTACCCGAATTATACTAATTAAGCCAACCCCTAATTTTCCCTCTTTTTCCTTTTTCCCTTTTTCTCCCTCCTTTTTTCCTTTTTCTTTCTTCCCCCTCCTCTTCCTTATATTTCTCCCGACCTGGGCCGGCCTGCTGGCCCAACACCCCCTCCCTTTCCTTCTTCTCGCCGCGGCCCAGCGAGCCCGGCCGTCGTGACTCAAAACGTAACGTTTCGACACTGAAGTCGCTGAAACGCCGCGTCGCGATAAGGGAAATTAGTACCGTTGCCTGACCGACTCAGACGCCAAGTATAACCCAAAACGCAGCGTTCCATTGATGAGGGAAATAACCGCCGCCGCCCGGCCGGTTCTCCCTTCCTTTTTCCTTCCCCTGGACCGCCGGTCCAGCCCCTCCCTCTTCTTCTTCGCGACGTCGTCGTCTACCTCTCGCCGCCTGCAACTAAAATATCGCCGAAAAATGTAGCGTCGACGACACACCATTTCCACCAGTCGTCTTGTCCTTTCACCCCCGTTGACCTCCCTGTGGATGTGACCGATCAATCGCAGCCCATCCCCGCACGAAAAACCTCCTTCTTTTTTGACAAATCATGGCCTGCAAATCGCAGACCATGTGCCGGTGAATCTCGCCGGACAACCTAACCTAACCCTAAGCCCTAACCTCCCACTTGAAGCTCGTCGTTTTCCCGTCCCAATTTCCCTATAAATAGCCCTAACCGTTGCCTTAATCGGGTTCGAAATTTGGAACCCAGAAAACCAGAGCCGTCGCGCCGCCCCACTTTCAGCCGTCGTTTCCTCCGCCTTCGGCCACCGTTGCCGCCTGCCCGTGCCACCAACATTCTCCCTACACCGCCCTCTACACGACCAACCCCCTATACCTCCCTGCCTTGCCCTGCACGCGCCGCCTTGGCCGTGCGAAATTACCTTCCCGAACAGCCTTCAACCCCCTGGCGCCACTTTCGTGCCGCGACGCCGCCTCCACCGCCGCTTGCAGCGCCACCATCACCCCCCAAAACGACCGGCAGCTCCTGCTCTACCACCCTATACCTCCCTTTTATCCTGGTTTTCCCTCCCCTAGCCTCCACCACCATTTTCCCCCTCTCTCCCTTCCTCCACCGCCGCGCCGCCGCGCCGCCACCGCCGCCACCACCTCAGTCAGGTTGCCCAACACCCTGAACCCTAAAGCTTAAAAATAAATAAATAAATAAAAATAAATAAAATTGATTAATGATTTTATCTTATTAACTACTACTATTAGTATTATGATTAATATTAACATTACCATTATTATTACTAATATTGTTATTATTATTAATACTACCACCCTTATTAATATTACTAGGACTCAACATTACCCTAAGGACTTTTAAGTAATGGTGTTAATTAACTATAGGGCCTTGTTAATCTATTACTATTATTATTATTATTATCATCATCATCATCATCATCATTATTATTATTATTATTATTATTATTATTATTATTATTATTATTATTATTATTATTATTATTATTATTATCCCTATTATTATTATTAAGCATTATTATTACTATTATTACCATTAGTGTTATTATTATTATTATTATTATTATGATTGTTATTACTATTATTATTATTATTATTATGATTATTATTACTATTATTATTATTATTATTGTTGTTGTTGTTGTTGTTGTTATCATTATTATTATTATCTTTACTATTTTTATTATCAACATTTCTATTATGGTTGTTATTATTATTATTATTATTATTATTATCATTATCATTATTATCCTTATTATTATTATTATTATTATTATTATTATTATTATTATTATTATTATTATTATCATCATCATTATTATCCTTATTATTATTATCATATCATTATTATCCTTGTTATTGTTTTGTTGTTGTTGTGTTTAACGCATCTATTATTTTATCGATTATTACTGTCGTTATTATCCTTAACGTTATACTTTAATATTATTACCTTAGTATTTTTGTTATGCTTAGTATTGCCACAACCATTGTATTATTATTATTATTGTGATTATTATTATTGTTATTTTTTACTATTGTTATTATTGTTACTATCATTATTGCTATCATCACTATTATCATTACTATGATTAATACTAGTGTTATTATGTTTATTTTTCTCACTATTATTATTATCATCGCTATTATTCCTATTAGTATTATTTCTAGTACTCCTACTATCATTCATATTATTACTATTATTATTATTAATAATATTGTTATTATTATCGTTGTTGTTATTATTATTAGTATTATTATTGTCTTCATTCCTACCATTATTATTATTATTGCTATTATTATTATCATCATTATTATTGATTTTGTCATCTAAGTGATTATGGTTGCATTAGTATTTTATTATTATCGGTAATACACTATCACTAATGCTACTATGATTTCAATTATTATTATCATCATTATTATCATTATAGCCATTATTATTCTTATTATGAGCACTATTATTATAAGTAGTATTCTTATTATTGTTGGTATTATTGGTAATTATTATTAATAATATTGAAACCCTCACCCTAATATTCTAGATTTGCTAAAACCTACTTTAATTAGTGATAATCCGTTTAAGCTATCGTAAGAGTAGTAATAACCTACCCCTTTATTTATAAACCCCATCATTAATATTAGCCTTGGTATTAGGCCATGATAGGGGTAAGATAGGAATTTTGATAATTCCGGTAGAGGGAGATTAACCCTAAGTATTTCCCTTTTATAGGTGAATGGGGTCAAACCCCAGGAGGTGTAGGAGCGTGCTCCAAGCCCGGCGCCGATTTAGGTAAGGACGTAACTAAGGCCACCTGTGTGCATTGCATGTTTTACCTGTCTTGTATGCTTTGTGCGGTTGTATGTTATAACCTGTATATTATCTGTGTTTTTGTGTAGCGCAGCATGGAACCGAGGTACGTCCCTGTGTTCTCGTCTTTGTGTACTAATATGTTGTGGTACAAGTATGATGTGGTGTGATGTGATGTGACCCCTACGACATGCATGCTAGGTTATGTGAGGAAGTGTTGTGAAGTGGGGACTTGAAAAAGAAAAATAAGCGGATAAAATAACCAAAGGGAAGTACGTCGGTTAACATAGGTATGGACGACCTAAGGAATTCACCATTTATGCGATAATGAAGATAAGGTGGAATTAAATATATATAAAAGAGTGGGAATAAAATAAGGTTGCATGGGGAAAATTAGGGTTTGCATGATGGTATTAGGGTTTGTATGGTGGTATTAATGTTTCTATGGCAGTATTAATGGTTGCATGGTGGTATTAATGGCTGCATGATGGTATTAGGGTTTGCATGATGGTATTAGGGTTTGTATGGTGGTATTAATGATTGCTTGGTGGTATTAATGGCTTATGGTGGTATTAATGATTGCATGGTGTCATTAATGGCTTACGGTGGTATTAGGGTTTGCATGATGGCGTTATGGTTTGTGTGGTGGTATTAATGTTTGTATGGTGGTATTAGGGTTTGCATGGGGGAGTTAGGGTTTTGCATGGGAGTTAATGATTGTATGGGATTTAGGGTTTGTGTGAAAAGTTCGAGAGGTTGCATGGGATGCATAACGTTTGCGTGGGAGCAAAATTTACGTATGAAAGGTTGATTTGGGGTGTAAGGAAGGTAATGCAAGTATTATTTGGGTGTTTAACTGTTTCGGACGGGGAATAGTACGTGGAGTATTATAAGGGTATGGAGGAGACAGAATTAGGGTTTGGAGTGACTAACTCTGGGTCGTTGTGATTAAGTAGGGTTGGAGTAGCTAATTGTGAATTGCTGAGGGTAATTAAGGTTTGGGATGGCTAAGTATGGTTGTTATGGTAAAATAGGGTTAAGGCACGGTTTGGTGTGGACAATTAGGGTTCGTCATGGCTGCTTAGAGTTGTTTGGTGTCATCATGTGTATTATTGACTAATGTGTAGTTATGAATGTGGAATTTTATTGTTTGTGATGTGTAAAGTATAAAGAGAATGATTTATGCATGTCAAGGGCGTGACGTGATTCAATAAGATACGAATAAGACATTAATTACGTAAAGCGAAAGACTGATGAGCCCGACCTAGTCCGTTCCACCGGTTAGAATAGTGGCCAGAGGCGTTTTGCCCTGGGGGTTGATTTCCGGTCCACCGGCTATAATAGTGGCCATAGGTGTTTTGCCCTGGGTGTGTATCTCCGGTCCACCGGCTATAATAGTGGGGGAGTTTGGGCTCGACAGACCCAAACGAAATAGTTAATCCACGGGAAAGATACTAATTACTTACAGCGGAACACCATGTAAGTGCGGGGCCATTCCGTTCCACCGGTTAGAATAGTGGCCAGAGGCGTTTTGCTCTGGGGTTCGATTTCCGGTCCACCGGCTATAATAGTGGCTAGAGGCGTTTTGCTCTGGGGTTTGATTTCCGATCCACCGGCTATAATAGTGGGGTCCCCGTACTTATAGGGATAAATGAAGAATGTGTGAACAGAACTTATTATCATAATAAGTAATAACGAACAAAGTACAAGCATGAATTCAGCTTTCCACTTACTCGCCTTTGCGTGTTGTTGATGTGTTGAGCATGTATCTTGTGTATTATTGCATGTTACTTTTATGATTGTGTCATGTAGACTACGTGGTAGGATTGTATGCTTGGCCCTAGCACCTACGCCCTTACTCAGTACTGGACCCGTACTGATACTACCTTGGTTGAATGGGTCCTGTGATGATCCACCGATGGTGGGGAGCAGACCTCTTGTGCAGGTTGATACTGTGTTGGGGTGGAAGGCCTGACTTGAGTGAGTAGGCAATCTGGATATTGCTCCCTTGGGATCTATTTCATTTAGCTATATTTTGTACTACGCTTCTTGTTTTGAAACCGTACTCTTAAGTTGTAATCTTAACGATATTTTAACTGTTGTTGACTCGTGGTTTTCGTGAATGGTCTATGTTAACTATGGACCTGTGTTTTGATGAATCTTACTTAACGATTGTTTAGTTTAGCCTTAGCACTTAGTATCAGAACGGTAGGAGTGAACCGGTCTGGTACTAAGTGTGGCGGTAATACCCCCAGGTTTATGGTTTTAATTCTTTCGCTTCCGCTAAACCTTCTGATTTAAACCTTCTAGGTCGTTGAATCATACTCCAGCTTACCAATGGTAGCTTCTTCCGTTCCCCACTTCTGACCCAAAAAACATTCCTTTGGATGTTGATGATCTCCTTTACCACTCCTTTTGGTATTCTAAAAAGGCTCATGTACTGTTCAAAACACTCTTGATCAGCACCAGTCTCCCTGCTTTGGATAGAGTCTTTGCCCTCTACCCTGCCAGTCTTTGCTTGATCTTGTCAACCATTGGCTTCCAGGTCTGTTTATTCATCGGGTTTTCCCCCATTGGGAGGCCATGGTGCTTGATAGGTAAAAAGCTGATCTTACAATTCATGATATCTGGGACCTCCTCTTGTATTTGTGCATCCGCTCCTAGTCTGATAAACTCAGACTTTGTGAAATTAATGCTCAACCCTGACACAAGGAATAAACAATCCAATAGTCTCCTCCAATTCCTGATGTTATCCTGTGTTGCTTCATAAAAAATCATAGTGTTGTACGCAAATTGAAGATGAGCGACCTCAGTCCTATCACTCCCCACTCTCACTCCCCGAATCAACCCTTTAGCACTGCCACTCTGGATAAGCCGATTGAAGGCTTCAATAGCCAAGACAAAGAGAAAGGGGGACATGGGATCTCCTTGCCTGAGACCCCTTTTCATCTTGAAGGGGGAGGTTGGCGAGCCATTCACCAAAACTAACATACTGGCTGTTGATAGGCACTTCTTTATCCACCCTCTCCAAACTTTATTAAAGCCCATTGTCCCTAGAATATTATCCACGAAATCCTATATAATGCTGTCATAAGCCTTCTGGAATTCTAGCTTAATCATCAGGCCTTTCGATCCTTTCTTCTTATTAAGTCATTGACAATCTCATTGGCGACCAAAGCTCCATCCAAAATACTTCTATCCTCAATGAAAGCTGATTGAGAGTCACTAACCAGGCTATCTACTACCTATTTCAGCCTGTTCATCAAAATCGTTGAGATAACCTTATAGATGCACCCTATTAAACTGATAGGTCTAAACTGGCTGACCTCCACTGCATCTTCTACTTTAGGAATCAGGGTGATCAAAGTGGTATTAAGCGCATGCGACAAGCAACTAGATATGAAAAACTATAGTATAGAATCCATAAACTCTTCCCCTATGATTTCCCATATATTATGGATGAAACCCATATGATAACCGTCGTAACCTGGTGCCTTTAGTGGCTCACACTCCCACACTGCCTTTTTTACTTCCTCTCTCTGTGGCAGGCTTTCTAACGATTGACTTTGCTCTATCCTAAGCTTGTGGAATCCCTCAGCTAAAATTCTGATTTCTGGTAGATCGGGATCCTTATAGAGTCCTTTAAAATAGGAGATGATCAAATCAGTTATCCTATCTGGGTCCAAAATCACCTGGTCTTTCTCTATAAGCTTGTTGATTACAACCCTCTTCTTTCTCACGACAACTACTATGTGGAAGTATTTGGTATTCCTGTCCTTTTCTTTGAAACCCCTAACTCTTGAGATCTGGAGCCAATAAGCTTCTTTTCGCTTATGAAACATCTATAATTGCTTCTTAAGGGCTTCTCTCCTTACCAGTAGCACTTCATCGAAAAAATCATCCTCTCTAGAAAGATCCACCTTCTCCAGCTCCTACTCTAAGGCTTTGAACTTCAAATCAACATCCTCAAAAACCTTCTAGTTCCACTCTCTAAGTAGAGTCTTGAGCTTCTTAAGTTTATCTTGACATGAGACCCCCTCCATTTTTGTCCAGCACTCCACCACAAATCTACAAAACTATGGGTGAGAAAACCACATATCCCAAGATCAAAATGATTTTGGACCCTCCCCTACCTCCTTGCTACTGAGACTGATAGGAGTATGATCTGACAAAGACCTCCCGAGACCTATACAGGTAAGAGCTAGATAAGTTGAGAACTAAGCAGGATCAACCAAGAACCGATCCAGGAGGCTAGCAGAACTATCCCTATGCCAAGTGAACTTCACATTATCAAGAATTAAGTCAATGAGCCCCATCCTATCAATCCACTCATTGAAAAATCTAATGCGGCCACTTTCTGCCCAACCCTTACCTTTTTCTTGGTTGCCTAACCTCATTAAAATCACTCATTACAAGCATTGGGATAGAGCACTGTTTCCCTATAGCCCATAATTCCTCCAAAAGCCCCCTTCTTTCTCTTGGCTTAGGATAACAATAAACCAGAAGCATAACACACTCGAAAGAGAGAGGTGTCAAAAATCCTTCAAGTAAGATCCATCTTGTAACACCTCCAAATTTACTATTAATTTTTTTTTAAGCAAAAGTGTATAATCAATTAGTTGGGTGTTACTGTCATAATTGACATAATTCTAGCTTACCCCACCATCCTTATGTCAATCACATGGTAAAATTATTAGAAGTTTTAAAACAGGATAGAAAGAGACGAGAAAAATTTTAATAACATCAAATAAACGTTTGGAGATAAACTCCGATTACAATATAAAAATACAAAAAAAGGGATCGCATGAAACTAAGAGTCCAAAAAGGTATCCGAGTAAAACTATCATCCGGATAACATGACTCTACACCCAAACCCTAATACTAATAAATCACTCCTCCACATATATCGCATCGAAGGCTACTAAATCATCCACCTGATCCTTATCAAACTGCACATAAACATCTGGGTTGTCTACTCGATGTATTGAGCAGCACCCATGAAACGGATGATCAGTACGCTACGTACTAATTAAGGTAACTGTACAGTCAAGTAGGGTTACACATAATACAAGAATTATCATAAGAAAATCATACACGAACAATTCAAAGAATACCATATAACTGCTGATTCCAAGTCTTTCATTAGATATATCATATTCCAATCTTTTATTTACGTTGAGTTTAGGGACCCCATTATTCTTAAACTGATGGAACGATCTAAAACACCTCTCGAGGACAACACACCCGAGCCACTATTATTATCCGATGAAATAGAGTCAAAACCTCTTAGAGTAAAAATACTCCCGAGCCACTATTATTAAACCGGTAAAACGGTTTGAAGCAACTCTCAGGGACAACACACTCGAGCTACTATTATTATCCGATGGAACAGACTCAACACCTCGGTCTTGACTCACGTAATCTTTCACTTTTAATGATTAGTATCTTTCCATTTATACTTTAACTCTTAATTATATTTTAATTCACATTGAGTATGGGCCCTCACTATTCTTAATCCGTTAGAACAGACTGAAGCGCCTCTCGGGGACAACACACCTGAGCCACTATTATTATCTGGTGGAACAGAGCCATTTAAACACTTCGGCCCAACTCAAGTGATCTTTCACTTTAAATGATTAGTATCTTATTCATAGTTGAGTGTATATTATCATGCTGAACTCATATAAAAATCAAGGCATACAATTTAAACACATAAGTACGACCACATAATTATCCTCAAATGACCATAATACCCTTAGGGTAGGCAAGAAAATCATATTCTCCCAAAGCCTTTATAAAACCCAAAACATATACATTTCTAATCATTATACGAAGTACATATCCTTAGTTTCCCATAGATATCTTGTATCCAATATTATACCCAAATACGTACTTACATAATTTCATTACTCTTAAGAATATCATTTCATAGCATTTCCATAATTAAATTACTTAATATAACATACTCAACACAAAAGCATATACAAAGATACAAGTATCACATAAATCCCTAGCTACGACATGTATGCTTACCGACAAGGACACCAGGCTCTATGCACGTAAATCCTATACCTCCTCTAAGATCACCAAAAAATCACCTATGAAAACAAGATAAAATATGATTAGGATCGAAGATTAAAAATTGAGAGGGAAGTCAAGGTAGAGAAGGATAAAAATGGAATTTACCAGATTCAAATGGAAGCTTCAATTATATGGAAATGTAGAAGAATGTGTGATGGAGCTATGGTTAAATTTTGGTGGTGTTTGGACAAGATTTGGGGTGAAAATAAGGGTACATGGCCAAAAAGGAAGTTGCATGGCTATGCAGCAACAATGCACAACCGGTCGAGAGAAGAAAAGATGCACGGCTATGAAGCATTGGCCTGAGAGAAAATAAAACGCACGGCTAGATGATGCAAGAATTGCACGGTCATGCAGTAGGGAATCTGAGCATTGCACAACGGTGCACAAGCCATGCACTCTGCAACACTATACCGAATGAGGGAAAGGAGAAGGGAAAAGAGGCGGCGGTAGGCAATGATGGCTGACGACAGTAAGGGGGAAGGTTGGGGCAACCTTGGTGGTCAGTCCGCAAGCCAAAAGGCGGCTAGTGGTGGCTTGGGTGGTGCTCGGTGGTGGATTGGGTGTTTCAGACAACAAAAATAGGGAAGAAGGAGGAAGAAGAAGGAGAAAGGAGAAGGAAGAAGAGAAGAAGGTCGGGGAGTTGATGGATGAAAATAAAATGGAGGGATGGAGGGGTATATATACTAGTAAGGTGGTGTGCCTTGGAGGATAAAAATGGCAGGGGTGACGATGACAATGATGATGATCTTCTAAGAAGAAAGAACAAAGAAGAAAGAACAAGGATAGGGGATGGTGATGGTTGAGATGGATGGGAGTCAGGTAGAGGCACGAGGAGGTGATGATGAAGAAGAAGACGTGCATGAGAGGAGAAGGCAGGGAGTGATGGTGATGATGGTTGCAAAATAGGCAGCAACAGGAAGAAGAAGAAATAAGAAGGAAGAAGAAGAGTGGTAGGGGAAGTGATGGAGAAGAAGAAGAATGAGGCAACACGAGGGTTGGTAGGGCTGGCAGGGATGGTGTCATGGTGCATGTGAGAGGCAAGTGGATGGTGGTGTAGAGGAAGCCAAACTCCTCACGCCACAAAATCGGCACAAGAGAAGAAGGGAAAAGAAAAGAAAATAAAAGAAAAAGTAAGAAAAGGGAAGAAAGGAAGAAAAGAAAAGGAAAAAGAGAGATGGGTTAGGGGATTAGGATTAGATTAGGAAATTTTGGATTAGCCAAGTAAGTTGGATTAGTAAAAATTTTAGTGGGTTTGATTTTGGTTTACGAATTACAGTTTATTCGAATCAAGGTTTTGGTTTCGGTTAAAGTTTCGGTCTTGAGAAATTTGGTTAAGGTTAACAATAAGATTTCTTGAGATTAAAATCAAATTACGCTTCTAATGATGCGGGATTATATTAGGCTAGGTAAAATTTTAGGGTATTACACATCTGCTACCGATCTTAGAATTCCTAACAAAGAAAAACTAAGCATCCCATCTAATAATCAGGCCTCCACTCTTGTCTTGTGCTGGAGACTCCCTCCACTCGACCAACCCATTACGCCAGACTCTGTTCCTCCACGCATACGATAAGGATTGGTGTTTCATTTCTACCAATCCCATAATCCATGACCTCTCTCTAGTTATAATAGACTGGATGCTAGAGAGCTTACCTGAAGCTCCTATTCCTTTGACATTCCAACTAATAATGATCATAGTAGGAACCATACACCCTTAAACCCCATTCAACTCGATCTTGCCTAGAGACGCCTTTTTATAATAATTCTTTAGCTCCTCCTTAAAGCGGTTAATCTCTCCACCCAAACATTCTTCTCTTTAGATGACAACCCTAACTCACATCCCAACTTCCAAGTTTTGATTGCCTCAACATGGTCGGTTTCCTTTAAAATGCTTCCAACATCCCCTCCTTGACATACTTCTCAACCATTTGAAATACATGCACCTACTCTTCCTATTGTTGGAGGATCAAAACCAGGTGGAGGTCCTTCCTCATTGATATGTGACAAGGCCACTCCCACCGACCCACCCATTTGCCTAAAACTTCCAGCATCATTTGACCACTCCCCTCTTACTGCCTCTAGCCTCTCATGACTCAGCATGCTCCTAATAACACAAGCATCCCCCTCCAAATCATATGACACTGTTTCTATTTTCGTGTCCAATGAGGCTACACTTCTCACCTCAAGATCACCCTTCTTGAATTCCCTAATTGCTGCCTTCAACATTTTTGGCTCCAAAATAAATCCTGCTATTACGTTCTTTCCTTGTTCCAACACCTTAAAAAATCCCACGTCAATTATGAGAGCTTTCTCTCCCCAAGGCGTTGGCGTGTTTGACTCCTCTACCCGTTTTCATTCTTTGCAGAAGCTGAATCGTCAATCTCCCTTGATCCCTGCACTTGCATGAGTTCTCCACTCAATATTGGTGCCACATCATCCACTCCTGCATGATATTCCTGTTGAATGGTCCATTCATCTTCTTCCCTGGACGATAGTACCGCCGGCCATGCTTTGTCCCTATACTCCTTGCATTGTTTCCATGGGATGAATCTTTGGTCAATTTCCTTAGCAACCACCATTACTTCCCTCCCTCCTGTTTGTACCAAAACCTTCTCCTAAATATCCTCCAAGCGTGGTGTGTCAAGAAGGATTCTGGTTGCCTCCATGGATAGCCTGAAATCCCCATCTTCTTCCAAGCACACCCATGTACCCCAAGGTTGAGCAAGTTTTAGGAGATACTCTTCCTTCCAAGCAATCGAGGGAACACCTCTAATCTCCACCCAAGTGTGTATTATCCTATAAACATCATCTTTCCTCCATTTCCTAACAACTGAGAAGTGCTCGAACAACATAATGTTCTCCTCCAAAGCTTTCTGGCATTCCTCCTTTGCTTCAAAGGTAATGAGGAACCTATATCGCCCTATGTCCCTCACCTTACTGGTCGAGCTCCATGATCTCAAAAGATTAGGGATGATAATGTCTGGGAGATACGCTTGGTTAGACTCCACAACAACACTTCTCTCCAATCATTCTAGAGATTCCTCATCCTCCCTATGTTGAATCATTCTAATCTTCTTCCGTTGTCCATGGTAAGCAAAGGTTATCCCTTTAGTGACCAGGGCATAAGACCTTGAGTCCCTCAACACTGGTCTCCACACTCTATGGTCCTTCCTGCTGGTAAGTCTTCAACCGTTGTCCTGAATTTTCAAGCCAAAGTTCTCCTTCTTCCCAAATCTCGCCATTCTCACATACAACTTAATCCTATACAAAATCATGTCTTGTTTGGATGGTGTGGAATATTTTGGTTGGGTTGAATATTTGAAGGAAATAGAAGTTCAAGAGAATTAAGAGAGATTGAGGATCCTAATTAACCATGGAAAAAACTTCTACTCCTCTCATCCACAGACACCCTAAGTATGTGTCTAAAGAAGTTGTCTTCACGAAACAACAAGCTGAGGTGAACTATCTTTGTGGATAACCTATCTAAAGGGATCAAAGTTGACGAAGTACGAGAGGTCTTCGAAGTAGCAGGGAAGGTTGTCGACATTTACATCAGTAAAAAGGAGAGAAAGCTCTCTAACCTACATTTCGGCTTCATTCGATACAACAAGGAGGAAGTTGCATAAGCGGTGAGGAAAACACCTATTAATATATGTTTTAGTTTTATAAAAATATTATTATTATTTTATAAATAAACTATTTTATATTTTATGTATATATTAACCTTTGGTATGGTCCATATTAAATTAGATATAATTTTTACCACAAAGTTTATATTACATGATAATATGTTAATAATTAAGCCCAACCTTAACTTTTCTATCTAACTATTGATGGTAGAATTAAAATTAAGTAAATATGGTTGCCTCCGTATGTGCATTATTTGATTAGGAAATAAAGAAGATAATAAATTAATTATTTAATTAATTTATATCTCAAAATTTGACTTTTGTAATTAGGTGGGAAATTGTAAAGTTGGTTAAAATAACCAAATTCACACTTTTGCACGTAGAAAATTAGTGCACAAAAAGTGTGGTGTGCACTCTCCTTTCTGCATAAGTGATGAGTTCCATTTTTAAGAACATAAACACACATGTTTATTAGAGAGAAAATAGGGAGAGATTTCTTCTTCAATTTTTTTAAATTTTTTTTGGTGATTTATGTGTGTGAAATCAAAGACAAAGAAGAAAACTAAAGAATGCCCCTATTCTCGCTCCTCTTAAGAAGCACACACCATTGAGTTTGAGAAAAGAAGGAGTTTAACCACAAAAATTCAATTTCGGTGAAAACAAATTGAGTTTCTAGTTTAATTTATTCCGTCAATAGCTGGAGGTACGTCTTAACAATCTTCAACAAGCATTATAAAGTTAAATTTCGCATATTGAATGTTTGTAATGTGCTCTAGGATTTAGCATATTTTTATTTAGATTGTGCATGAATTGTGTGCATTAATTATTGATTATAATTCATACCATAAATTATTTCTTACATTTGATCTCAAAGCCTTACTGGCCTCTATTTTGATGGATTTTATTTAGTGTAATCATAATTTCTTAAATATTTATGTTTGTATAGTCGAGTTTCAAAAAATAGCAAAATTATTTTTCGCTAAGAGGAAACACAATCTGTGTTTCTTAACACAAGAGGTTCATATTTTATTTCTAACTCCCAGCCTCAATGTCTGATGTAAAAACACAATATGTGTTTTTAAAACACCGGGTGGGGGTCCTTTTTCTTTTCTAGTTCTTGACAATCTTTGGATTTAAGAAAAATACTGTTACATTTTATAAACACGAGTGCCCTGTATTTTTTTACTTTCCTTTTGATAGCTATTCTTTCTCTTATGGTTGTGTTCCCATACATATTAAATCCATGTTTGGAGAAGTTTTGATTAAATAAAGCATCTATCATATGTGATCGGCATGATTAAAATGATTGGACAATTCTAATCATGAACAATCATGCATTTATTTGTTTCCTTGATCACGTCTAGATTACATAATACTACTTGCAATGTATTATGCATATATAATGGGTGTAGTCTTACAAGACCATTCATTAGCATAGGCGAAGTACATTGGATTAAAATATTAAGTCATTATTCTCAATTTACCCATAAGGATTGAGAGTTATGAGATGGCTTGATAGTTTTAATGTTGAGATGCATGAGTCTATTTGAATTAAATACTTAGCCCACAAACAATTTTGATATCTTTTGATTCATGCCAACATTTTTGACATTCTATATACATTGGTAGACCACATATATAAGTGTTTTTAGCTTCAAATTGATCATGAGAATGTAAGTATATTTAAATTTTGTAGTAAAATGTCTTGGTTTGTACTCGATGTTTGATATTAACATTGAAGTCCCTAAGTTAAAAGAGGATAACTATAAGGTTTGGAAGGAGAAAATTCTCTAAAAGCTTAGCTATTGTGACATAGATGAGGCTATTGAGTATCCAAAGCCTTTGATAACTGAAGAAAACACAGATGAGGAAAAGGCTTCATATGACCAATGGGTGAGAGCCAATTATATTAGTTTCATGTACATAAAGACTAAGATGTCTTCTTCCATCATAGGTTTAGTTAACCATCATCAAGATTTCAATGACATACTAAGGGCCATCGATGAACAATTCATCCGCTTGGACAAGGCTAGCTAGTACATTAATAGTGAAGTTCTCATCCATAAAGCTCACTACTATCAATGGTGTTCATGAGCACATCAAGAAAATGAGGGATTTAGTAGCACAACTAAAGTCTCTAGAGGTTGACATGTTTGATTCTTTTCTAGTTCACTTCATCTTGAATATGCTCCCAAAGGAATATGCACCATTCAAAGTCACTTAACACACAAAAGCGAGAAATGGTCAATTAATGAATTAATGACCATATATGTGCAAGAGGAGGAACAACTTTTGATGGATAAAGGGGAAATTGTTGTGATGCTAAATAAGGATAAGGAAAGGAATAAGAAAATATGTCGAAAGGATAAAGGCAAAGTTCCACCTCAAGGTGAGATAAATAAGCAATCTAAATGTTTCTTCTATAAAAATAAAGGACACATGAAGAAGGATTGTGTTAAGTACAAGTAATAGCTTGTTAAAAAAAGGTAATGTAACCTCTTTGGTATGTTTTGAATCTCACACCGCTAATATAAATTATAATACTTGATGGATTGATTCTGGTTCTATAATCTATGTTTGCAATTCTTTGTAGATTATGGAAAGAATGAGGGAACCAGTGAGTACTGAATAGAGTATAATTACCTGTAATAAGATAAGTTCGGTTGTTCGTGGAATATGCTCATGTAAGCTAGTTCTCTTTGGTTGTCGTGTATTAATGTTAGAAAATACCTTTTTATGATGCAAGTTTCACTAAAAAATTGATTTCTGTTTCAAGACTTGGACCATTTGGATATTCATTCATTTTCAAATATAATTTTATTACTTTTTTTATGAAACAAATTGTGTTGGGTATGATGCATCGTCTGAAGGCCTATACTCTATAATGCATGATACTTTGAATGTTGCAATGATTTTGGATATTGGTTCAAAAATATCTGTTATGATTGAGGAATCATCAATGCTTTGACACAAAATATTAGGTCGCATCTCCATTGAAAGAATAAGGAGATTCGTAAATGATAGAGTACTTGGTACTCTAGATTTTACCGACTTTAGCACTTGTATAAATTTTATAAAGGGCAAACAAATAAACAAGTCTAAGAAGGGTGCCTATAGGTGATTTCAACGACTTTATATTATACATACCGACATATTTATTCCTCATATGGACTCACACAATTATAAATACTTCATTACATTCATTGCAAACTACTCACAATACATATATCTCTAATTCCTTAACAATAAGCATGAAGCATTAGATGCTTTTAAAGTATTTAAAGCTAAAGTAGAGAAACATTGTGATAATAAAATTAAAATCATGAGGTTTGATAAATATGGAGAGTACTATAGGAGGTACATTGAGGATGGACAAGCACCTGGTCCTTTTATAGAGTTTCTTCAAGATAATGGGATAGTTACCCAATATACTATGCCTGGTTCACCATACCAAAATGGCATAGCTAAAAGAAGAAACTAAACTTTGTTAGATATGGTACGGAGTATGCTTAGCAATTCCAATCTTCCTAAGTCTTTATGGAATGAATCACTTAAGATGAGAGTATAGATTTTAAACTGAGTTCCAACTAAAGCGGTTTATAAGACACCATTTGAGCCTTTTAATGGTTGGAAACCAAGTTTAAAACATATGCAGGTTTGGGGATGTCTATCTAAAGTAATAATTTATAATCCACAAGAAAGGAAGCTTGATCTAGGGACCATTAATGGGTATTTCATTAAATATGCTGAAAAGTTTAAGGGTTATAGGTTTTATTGTCTATCATATAACATTAGATTTATGGAGTCAAGAAGTGCTAAATTTATTGAACATGACTTAATCAATGGGAGTGATCAGATCAAGAATCTTGTTCTTAAACCTTCTCATTTGGTATAAAAATCTTCCACTTTATATGATAGAGTAGCTTTTTTTTGTCGTGCACTTCCAATTCCAATCATGGTTGGACAACAAGTCAATGAGGCTCTATAGGATGATAATATAGATCCAGTAGATAGGATTGTTCAGGAACTTCCAAAAATTGTTGAACAACTAGCTATTGAGCAAGCTACTCCAAAGGATATTAAGCGAGCTTTAAGAAGATATAATAGGGAAAGAAGGTTAGCTATACCTAGTAAATATTATGTGTACTTACAAGAGCCTAATTGTGACATTTGTGCTATGGATGATCCTAAAACCTTTTCACATGTTGTGAGTAGTTTGAAATCTGAGGTATGATGCCATGAAGGAAGAGATGAATTGTATGAAGGTCAATGAAGTTTGGGACCTTGTGCTATTACCTAATGGAGCTAAGCCTATTGGTTGTAAGTGGGTCTTTAAACCAAGAGAGACTCATCTGGGAACATTGATAGGTACAAGGCTAGGCTAGTTGCTAAGGGACTGACTCAAGGAGAGGAAGAGGACTAGATAGAGACTTTCTCTCCTGTTGTAACACCCCCATTTTACCAGCTAAAAATTTTATTTCGTGGAAGTGTTAATTACTAAATCACTGGGTGTTACTGCCATACTTAGCATAAGTTTGGCTCCATTGCCTTTCTTATGTCAATTGTTAAGGCTAAAACAAAACATAAACAAATTAAATCAATGGAAAAAGAAATAATGCATAAATAGGAGTTACTTATAAATGTTGTAGTACATTAGTATAGCCAAAATACAACACAAGACATAAGAGTCCAAAGGAAAACTAATTGTAACAAAAACCAGCACCCAAAGGTACGACACTAGTTTTCCTTAACTCTTAAACCCAATGGCCCATTCTAAAAATGAAACATCTTCCCAAGGACTCCACTTGTCCTTCCCATTATTATATGTTTCATGCCACTCCATAGCCCTCACATAATCATCTGCAAAAGTAGCATCAGTACGACTTCCTCATACTGAGTAAATCACAATACCTCACAAGAGGCAGTATATCCACATTTTACAAAGTCACATAAAATAAAATAATAATAAAAAGCATACCTGAGCACAAGGCATGAGCCATAACCACAAACAATATTCATGGAGCCAAACATATGAACATCCAGTCTCAAATTCAATAGTAAACATACAAGTAAACTTCACATCATTTCAAGGTACAAAGTTGTATTTAATTAGTTACATACATTCTAAACACAATGGTAGGGCACTGAGGACTACCAAAACAACAATCCCAAACTATACTAGGGTAGGGCACTAAGGCGGCTACTGAACCAACAAATGCATGACAATACCAAGGTAGAGCACTAAGGGCCTAAGGTGACTACTCAAACAACAAATCCATTTCTTTCATTTTATTACACAACAATATTTTCATTTTTACTTTCTTACTCGAGGGAGATATAATTTAACCTAGGGACATAGTGGTACCCTTGGTCATATTGGCACCCAAAAGTAACACAATACCCTTACCTCAAACCCGAGGACACAGCAGTATGCCTAGTCATACTAGCACACAAAGGCAACACACTATCCTCCCAACGTCGGCCACCTAGCCTTTAAGTATCAATACCCCCTATAAGGCCCATAGGTCACCTATAGAGTAGAGTAAGGCCTTAAACTGGGGCACAACGGCACACCAATGAACCAAAATAATGAGGGCTAACACCTCACCTCTACGGTAGCAACCCCGAGATAAAAACAGTTCTCAACTCGATGTCTTTTACTTTAAGCATTAATACTTTATGAGGTGCTCACATAAGTTATATATGACACAATAATTTCTATTTTCCATACTTAACCACTTTCCCTTTTATTTCTAATTATTTAGATAAACCCTAAGGTCATAGGTCTATGTCAAGAAAAGTTAAAGTTGAGGTCAACCTATCAAAGTTATAAGGCCATCCTAGCATTCAATTATTGTAAAAGATATATTAGATCGAAATTACCAAAATACCCTTCAAAATCCTAGTTTTACCATTTTATTCATTTCCGCACCAACCATTATCATTATGAGAGAATTGTAACAAGTAGAAAAAATGAAATATTCCGCATTATTTTAGCACGTAGATAATCTTTTCATTTTAGAAATTACTTGTATTTTTCACTTTTCATGCATTTAGCGGCTTGCGCCCACCAAAACTCTAATCATGTGACTATTATATATCACATCTTCCATGCAGCATGTATGCACACATTTAAAACATAAAACAACATTTAACTAGGCAAATCATTATCATAATTAATGCATGGGAATATCTCTGATCCTAGGTCATGCAAATAGAATTTATCATAAGATAACCCTAATCATGCACATATGCGTCCATGTGAATTATCGTAACCCTAACTTCCGTGCATAAGCAATGATGAGGTATATATCATAGAATATGAATCGTAAATTGATAAGGATGGAAACCCCTACCAAAATCTTAGACATGCGGACGTAAAATATTTGACATATTACCATGCATACAACTCAATTATCATTAATCATACTTATCATCCCTTTAGCATATGATCATTTTATCATGCATCCTCAATAATCAAAAAGCATAAAACCATAGCATGATTCTAGGTCTAAAAACTCCTATCATGTTCGCACCTAATTTTTATCTTTCTATGAGTGATTGGATTTACCTAATCTAAGCTTACACAAAAGAAGTCTTTTCCAAAGCTCTCAGTGATTACCTAAGAATTTAACATCCAAACACATGCATATATTAGCATATAATATTACAAAAAAATAATAATCCAAAATTACAAAACTAAATTAGGGGTTAATAACCGGTCGATCAAAAAACAGGAAAGCTAAGGAAAAACTTAAGACCAAAAGAGAAAGCTTTGGCCGAGAAGGGTATAAGCAACAGTTGTCTTGGTAGAGTTAGGGAGGCATGAATGGAAAGAATGGATGGTTCTAGGAGAGCTACAAATGAGAAAAAAAAGGTGCAACAAAAAGGGATAAGAAGAGGTGCAACACAAAGGATCAAAGAGGGGATATCTTTAGTGATAATGGGTGTGGGATAAGGAGGGAAGCTTAAGCCAAAATGGCTAAAGGGAGGAGAGTTAGATTTTAGTGGATTTGGACAAAAGGAGGAAGGTTAGAATGGAAGGTTTGGTTGAAGGATAAGGGGGGGAGGAATAGTGGTTTTGGCAGGTGGTGTAGTGGTTGATTAGGTGAGGAGAGTCTAAGGCAAAAAGGAGGAGAAAGTTAGAACACAAAAGGGACAGTTTCAGGATGTTTGTACATGGGTATAGGGGTGACTACGATAGGGGTTGCTGGTGCAGGGGTGGGGGATCAGTGATGGTGCCATCTGGCTAGGTAAGGAGGTTGGTGGGGGTTGGCATTTGTAGAATAAGAAGGGTAGTGGAAGGAGTAAATGACCGAACAAAATGGACAAGAGAGTTTTTATACGCGAAAGGGAGCTTGGGTGAAGTAGAAGACTACAGGTTGCTCATGAGTTTTTTTCACAACATAGGAGGGAGAGAAGTGATTTAAGAAGGGGGTGGCATACAGGGAAAATAGGAGCAAAACCAAGGGAGGAAAACGCGGGGGAGAGGGGAGGTATGGTGCAGGAGGTAGACAGAGTAGAGAGATGATAAAGAATATCTAGTATAGGTTAGGGTAAATATCTAGCTAAAGAATTAGGGTAAAATATATGGGTAGAAATTATCGGGTTACTGGGTTAGGTTCTTTTGACAAAACAAATACCGGTTAATACTTGACCTAAATTTAAAATTTTAACACACACCCTCTAGTATATTTTAACCTAGTTAAATTTTATATCTAACAATTCGTAATAATATTACACATATTAATGATATATTTATTACCTTATATCCTTAAATAATTATTACAAATAATACACATAATTAATAGTTATAATTAGGATTTATAGAATTGAAGTATTACACATGTATCCACTAAGGATTCCTTACGCATAGTTATGGTATTAGTAGCTCATTTTGATTTTGAGCTACAACAGATGGATGTGAAAACGATATTTTTAAATGGTGAGTTTGAGTAGGAGGTATATATGAAACAACATCAAGGGTTCTCCTCTCAAATGGTGAGTTTAAGTAGGAGGTATATATGAAAAAACATTAAGGGTTCTCCTCTCATAAAGAAAACAATCTTATATGCAAGCTTAAGAAAGTCATATATGGATTGAAACAAGCTTCCGGACAATAGTATCTAAAGTTCCATGGCACCATTTATTCATTTGGATTTGAAGAGAATGTCATGGATTAGTATACCTACATCAAGGTTAGTGGGAGTAAGGTTTGTTTCTTGGTTTTATATGTTGATGGCATTTTACTTGCATCAATGATAAAGGGATGTTATATGAGGTGAAACAATTTCTTTATAGAAAATTTGATATGATGTATATGGGTGATGCATCTTATATCATTAGCATTAAGATTCATCAAGATAGATGTAACATCCCGAAATTTTGTGACCTTTGTTTTCAGGTGTTTGGTCTTTATATTCAAAACTAACCCTTAAATCTTAACCTAATTATTTTGTTTATAACCTTGACCCACAACCCAAAATAAATCCCTATAATTTATCCCCAATTATTTTATCTTTTTTTGTTCTATTAAACCTATCCTAATCCGGATTATATTTTCTGAATTATTTTTCTATCCAGTACCCTAATCTATCCAAATTAAACCTAAAACTAAATAAATAAAATTCTACCCTATCCTGCTATTTTTACCCCCTATTTTACCCCTCTGTCATGCCCAAATCTTCTCCCCCAAACACTTTTCCCTTCTCCTGCTGCAACCCCATTACCTCACCCCTTCTCTGCATGTGTGTTTACATATGCAAACCCAGCCCATGTGTACCCAACTCCTTGTCACCTCACCTCCCTCACTCCATTTAACTCTATATGCATATATACATACACATTTACACACACCACTTCCATTTTTGCCGATTTTCCCCCAGCTTCCCCTTTCCCCTAGCTCTCATCTCCCTGCCAACCAAACAACCCTTTCCCTCTCTATTCTTGTTTGATTTAGCTTGCTTCCATCTGTGCACCAACACACGCATACACACATCACCAACTGAGCCCTACACCCCAACCTGTTCCCCTTCCTCTCTTGTACCCCACCACCCAACAACCATCACTTTGTAGTCTTATTCCATCCCCATTTTCCTGCATTCACTACCGTCCATCACCTTCCTCTTCTTTTTCTTCTCCTTCTTCTTCTTCATGCCCCTCCAATTTCCTGTGTCACCAACTCTATGCACACGTACCACCACCACCACTCTTCTCCTCCTGCGTCGTCCAACCCTGCATACAACCTCCCTTTCTCCTTCTACACTTCTAGCACCGTTAACCAGCTTGCCACCCTCTAGTAATGCCCCCCGCACCTAGCCACAACCAGCCACAACCTTCCCACAGATCCTTACCCCAGCCACAACCCTGCCTGCACATGCAACCACCACCACTGAACCATCTTCCAACAACCATATCCCCTACAACCACAACCTCCTCTACACTACCCTTTAATCCACCACCGATTCCCACCCAACAACTCCACCGAGACTTAGCCTCTTTCTCATTGCTACTACCTTTGACCACCCTTCCCCTACAACAGCTCTGCCCTACCGAGATAACACCACCCTCCACCATAACATCTAGCAGCCACCACCGACCATCATGCATTACTCCACTGCAGCAAACGCCGGCCCACTAGCTAGCCCAATCTAGTAACATCCACTCTCCTATACGTATGCCCTTGGATCACGCTGCGTGCATGTAGTATGAGTGAGTTGGGTTTGATTTTAATATTTTGGTATCTATATTAAATGTAAAGGTATTTTGGTAATTTTATAAAAATAAATATTTTATTATTATTATTATTATTATTATTATTATTATTATTATTATTTTACCCGATAGATATTAATTTAGTAATTGTGGTATTATTTTTAGGTATAAAAGTTTGATTAGTGGGACCTTATAACTTACTAGGATACCGTTATTTTTACATTTTTACTAGAATTCAGGTAATTGTTATACCTTAATAAAATGATAAATATTGCATGATGGCACATTAAGGTTTTTATGTGTGGAATGTGTTAAGAATGATTTGTTACATTATAATTATGTATTGTTTATTGTTACCATGAAAATCAAAAAAATGAGCATGTTATCTAATATAAAATATATCGGGTACGAAAGTGTGATCAAAATGATTATTACATCAAGAAAATATTTTGTATAATAGGTATGTATAAAATAATAGGTTGAGCATGCTTGAACATAATTCTTAAATAATTATTACGGATAAGTGCCCTAGGGGTAATTTGGTCATTTTGAGTGTGTTTTGATTTTTATACAAAAAATTTTGTCTCATATGTATTATATGTTGTTGAGTATGTGAGCATGTGTTTTGGATGGATTAAAAATGCATAATATAATTTTATGTGCAGAATTATGTATAAAGGAAAAATGGTCATTTGGCATATCTGATAATTTAAATCACATAATAAATAATTTATTTATGGTTTTTTAGCCTTTTCATGATAAATTAATAAATAAAATGAAATTAGTATTTAAATAGATGATAATCTGAAAATTTTGGTCTCAGGGGCAATTTGGTCATTTTCAGCCTAAAGTGTCCAGATGTGAATAATTGAGCTTAGGATGTCCTTAGTATATTTTTAATGTTGGCCTCGATATTGAACTTGAGTATGGTTATCTCAGATAATTGGAAATAAGCAAAAATAGTTGAGTATGGAAATTGAATATGTCTGCGTGTTATGCGATATCCTTATGATAATGCCTTGCGTGAAAAACTCTAAGTGGTTCAATGTGATATATGGTTGTAATCTGGGCTTAGTATAGTATGATGAGTGGAGAATAATTATATTTAAGATGTAGGTTGATAAATGGAGGATTTAGAAATAATGATATTGAAAATATAAGTTTTTCGTAAGATAAGGACTATCGGCTATCTTTAAGGGCATTTTGGTCAATATAAAAATTTAGGTATTTTAATGTGGTAGGTGGAGTAAAAATATGCTAATAAGATCATGTGGAGTGATTGGAGGAATTATGAATGTCATCAGTTCCTTAAATGAGAAAAATGGTCTAATTTGGGAATAATAACATTAAAACGGTAATGTTTTTATCACATGTGTACAAAGTTGGATTTAGGCCATGAGTTTTTGCTATGTTGTTAATATTGGTATTTGGGGGATGTATATTAAATTTTTTTAATTATATAAGCCTTATGGAAAAAGTTATGATTTACCTATGATGTTAGGCTTTTGAGAGCCTTGTGAATAGTAATTTTTGAGGTAGGGCTATAATCACATGTGTAATATGTGGGAGTTAGAAATCAAATTTTGGGTATGTTAATAATAATATTAATTGAGTAATATATACTACATTTGGTGGATAAATGATCAATATGGGGGAAGTTTTATATAAGTTGTGAATTTAGGGTTTCCGGGGGAAATAAGCTTAACCTTATAGAACAACCTTGTTATTTGTATGTTGATGTCTCACTTTCCTTAATTATGTTTTTTTACTCATAAATCAATCATAAATAAGATACTAATCATTTAAAGTGAAAGATCACGTGATTTGGGTCAAGGTGTTTATGGGTGCAATCCACCGGATGATAATAGTGGTTCCGGTATCCTGTTCCTGAGAGGTGCTACAGTCCATTCCACCGAATTAAGAATAGTGAGTACCTATACTTGATGTGAATGAGAATATGATTTGAGATAAGAAATAATGGATAAGATATTAATTATTTAAAGTGGAAGATTATGTGAGTTAGGACCATGTGTTAGGTCCGTTCCACCGGATGATAATAGTGGCTCAAGTGTGTTGTCTTTAAAAGGTGATTCAAACCATTTCACTAGTTAAGAATAGTATCTCAGGAGCATTTTGCCCTGAGAGGTGTTGGGTTCGTTCCACCGGACAATAATAGTGGCTCAGGTGTGTTGTCCCTGAGAGGTGATTCAAATTGTTCCACCAGTTAAGAATAGTGGCTCAAGAGCTTTTTACCCTAAGAGGTGTTGGGTCTGTTCCATCGGACAATAATAGTGGCCTAGGTGTATTATCCTTGAGAGATGCTTTAGACCGTTCCATTGGTTTAAGAATAGTAGGGTCCCTAAACTCATCGTAAATAAATAAAAGTAGATATACTAATGATTATTATTTGATTGGTCGATGGTAGCCTTTGTGCCTCTGTGGTTCAGTAATAGCCTTTATACCTACCTATGGTTCGGTAGCAACCTTTGTGCCTACCTGTGGTTTGGAGCAGCTTTCGTGCCTACCTGTGGTTTGGTAGCAGCATTCATGCATACCTTTGTGGGTACTATGCCTTTGTGCCTTACCTGTGGTGTTATGCATTTTGTTGGGATTGATTTTGAGATATAAGTTATGCTATGAAGTTTATGGTTGTTGTATTGAAGTTTGTTTCTAATCATACTTTTGAGAGGATCTCTGGTATGCTCATTTGGTAAGTTCAGTTGTTCTAGACGAATGAATACGAACAGTATATGACTTGATGGTAATTGATTATCTAAATGATTATTGTATATCAATTCTCGTATGCATATATGTATGTCTTATAGCATGTTGATTGATATGCCTTGTATGTATTCCATGCTGGTTTTTTATACTAGTTTGGTATAAAGAGTTTCTTAGTACCATTGTACTAAAGGGTTCATTCTTGTGGGCCCCTGCCTATTCAATGGCCAGTGGACTTTGCAGGTCAGCTTTTGAGTTCAGTTGAAAGCTGGTAGTTTGGATTTGAGAGCATAGGACTATCCGGTGTCTCTTTTGCTATCTTATTTCTGGTTATATTTGGACCCTTATGTCCTCCTATAATTTCTCTCTAGAGTTTTGTAAACTGTTGATGTTTTTTTTAATTAGTACTATATTTATCTAATGTTCTCTCTATTCCGATTTCTATATTCATGTTATTAATGTAAGCAAAGTAATGATTATAGCCTTAGCACTTGGTGTGAGAATGGTAGGAAACCGGACTTGTACCAAGTGTGGCAGTAATACCCTTCATTTTTATTGTTTTAACTTCCACGCTTAACTCTACAAAAGAAATTTTTAAGTTCGTAAAAACCGAGGTGTTACAGTAGATCTCAAGGGATATCAGGACTATCTCAAGAAGCATATATCAATAAGATGTTAGAAAGATATAGGATGGTAGATCGTACACCATGTGTGGATCCTATTGTAAAGGGTGATAAATTGTAGTTAAGTTAGTATCCTAAGAATGACTTAGAGAGAGGGATGAAGAACATCTTGTATGCTTCTGAAGTTGGAAGCCTTATGTATGCTCAAGTTTGCACGAGACTTGACATTGTATATATCATTGGGGGTATTAGGGCATTACTATAGTAATCCAAGAGCTAATCACTGGAAAGCTACAAAGAAATTTATGAGGTACCTAAAGGGAACTAAGGACTACATGCTCATGTATCATCATGTTGAGGATTTGGAGGTAATAGGCTATTTGGATGCTAACTTTACTGGTTGTGTAGATTCATGCAAAGCAACTTCTTGATTCATTTTCCTACTAGCTAGTGGAGCATTATCTTGGAAAAGAAAAAAGCATGATTACATAGCCACCTCTACAATGGAAGTAGAACTCATCTCATCGTTTGAAGCCACAAAGCATGGTGTGTGGTTAAGAAGTTTCATATTGAGTCTTAGAATAGTGGATTCTATTTCTAGACCTTTGATGCTTAAGTGTGACAGCTTGGGTATAATCTTTATCTCAAGAAACAACAAAAATGGTAGTCATGCTAAGGACATAGACATTAAGGACTTGAAGATAAAGGAATGTGTTTCAGATGAGAAGTGATCTTGGAACATATAGGCACTAATTGTATGTTAGTTGATCCTTTAACTAAGAGCATGCCACCAAGCAAGTTTAAGGATCATGTGTGTAACATGGGTGTTGGATCCACTATGTGATTGTATTTTTATGATACATAATGATGCTTTTAAATAAAGTTGTGTTTGTTTCTCATTTGGTTTGTACACATATGATCTATTAAGAAATAACACATTAAGTGAATGACTTTGAATAAATATTAGGTTTATTCATAAATTTAAAGTTGTAGATGTAATTAGTACATTGTGATAAATGAAAGATAACTTCCAAAATGTAAGCTTGTTGCCATAATCTATGTATCTGTTTCATCATTTAGTTTGTACTAATATAAGGATATTATATTGAGAATCTAATTTACATGCACCAAGTGGGAGAATGTTAATATATATTTAGTTTTACAATATACTTTTTATTATTTTATAAATAAATTATTTTATATTTGTGTATATGTTGGGGATCGATACCAATTTGGAAAAATAATATCTAATTGAAATCAATTAGAACACACAAGAATTGAGAAGAGAAGAACACTCAAGAACATAGATTGGGAAAACAAATGATCTTATTGATATGAAGTAATTGTGATTACAAAGTGAATAAAAAAAATCCTCACCTAAATCACTCAATTCACAAAGAAATTACAAGAGAACTTAAGAGGAGAGAAGAGGGCATGGCTATGTTGATTAGGGTTCTAATCGCATGGTATTTATACTAAACACGGGCCCTTGTGTTTTTTTCCAACTTTGAAAATCTTTAATATTTCGGCCATAACTTCTTCTTTTGACCTCTAATCAAGCTGATTCTTGATGCGTTGGAAAGATAACAAAAAGATATAAAACTTTCATGTTTAACACTTTCCCAAATTCTGGTTTCATCGAGGTCAAATATTCACATACTTCCATAACAGCTCACAGTTCTACTCCAAATTCCTTTAAAATACTTCACACACCAATCCAAGCTATTATACACATCAAATACAAGTCACAAGCTCAAAATATATAATAACCCTTGGTGTGGTCCATATTAAATTAGATGTAATGTTTGGCTATAAATTTTATATTATATGGTATTATGTTAGTAATTAAGCCCAACCTTAATTTCTCTATCTAATTCTTGATGACAAAATTAGAATTAAATATGTATGGATGTCAACATGTTTGTTATGTGATAAGGAAATAAAATGGATAATAAATAATTATTTAATTAATTTATATCTCAAATTTTGACTTTTGTAATTAGGAGGGAAAGTGTAAAGTTGGTTACAATAACTAACTTCACACTTTTAAATGTAGAAAATTAGTGCGCAAAAAGTGTGGTGTGCACTCTCCTTTCTACAGAAGTGAAGAGTTCCATTTTTAAGAACATATACACACATACGTCCATTAGAAAGAAAAATAAGGAGATGACTCTTCTTTAAATTTTTTTTTTTGCGATTTATGTGTGTGAAATCAAAGATGAAGAAGAAAACTAAAGAATGTACCTATTCTCGCTCCTCATAAAAAGCACACACCATCAGGTTTGAGGAAAGACAGAGTGGAATCGTAAAAATTTGATTCCAGTGATTACATATTGCGTTTATGGTTTAATTAATTATGTCAATGGTTGGAGGTGCGTCTTAACGATCTTCAAGAATCATTTTCTACATATTAAATTTATTTAATATGCGTTAGGGTTTTTCATGTTTTTATTTAGATTGTGCATGAATTGTATGTGTTAATTATTGATTATAATTCATGCCATAAATTATGTCTTATAATACTGAGCCAAGCATTCCGCTAGATTCACTTAATTGAAACTATTGATGGATGTTATTATTTATTTTTATTGTACCTTCTCATGTACTCCACTCAATTCTTGTAACATACAGCCTTTGTATTAGAAATATTGATAATGTTGCAATCAAATAAACAAAAAATGCAACTAGAAAACAAGTATTTCAAAAATTACCCCAACGGAAGGAAAGATCTCCACATCTTTTGACAATATAGTAGAAAGAGACTCGACAACAAAGTTAGAAATTATTGGTAACTTCACGATGGTAAGAGGAAGAAATTACCTCTAGTTGAGTACACCATCCTCATCTTTAACCTAATACACATTTTATGATTTTAGTATCATAATCTCCATGTTTTAGATTATTCTAAGTGTTTCCATGAGGTTCTAAATGAATTTTGCATGATTTGATGAATAGCTATAAATAGTATGTGAAACACCCTCAATATTTAAAACCATTTTTTTAAAGTAAAATGGAATAAAAAATGAAGGTCGAGGGTGAAACTATCACATCAAACATTGAAGAGGTATCATTCACCTAGCCAATTTTAAGTACTTGGCTATGGTTGGACCAATAAAAATAACACATTATAACTGCTTTGGTAGAGTTATTTATATATATACATGAAAAAAGCGATAAGATTACATAAACCAGCAAATACAAAAAATAAGTGGGAAAATCCAAAAGTATAAGCAACCAATAAAACAAAAGATTCATGTGAGTTTTGATCGGGTATTTGATGTACAACATAACATGGTTTTGGTTTGTGCAGTGCTGAAAAAATGTTTTACTTGGCATGTACATTCTGTCACAAATATGGGGGGTCCTTAAGGCTTTTTTTATTATTTAAAAACTTAACTTGGGCCTCTAACTCTAAGTCCTTACCATCTCTACAATTTTCAATCTTGAACTACAACTTTATCCGAGGGCATCACCGCTATTTATAGAACCCTCCTTAGCATATCACCTATAATTGAAATATCATTCCCTACATCCAAAATGCCATCATGGGATGAAAGCATTCCTATACAAGGATCAGTCATCTTATTAAATAAACAAAAGAGCCTCTCCTGCTCAAAAAGATGGTAATCTGACATAGTCAAGACACCTGAAGAAGTACTTGCAGGTAATGATTGCTATCTATAGGAAAAATCCTAGTATTGGAAGGAAATGTTATGAAAAATCACTAAGAAAAATTACAAATAAAATGAGGGAGATTATCTATAATTAATAATCTCATATGGGAAAAGAAATATGTAACCAGATAATTTATATAAATATCAAACATCTACCGACAAAAGGAGTAATTATATTTTTTGAAACGCAATTCTTGAAGGTAGAATTGCTACAATAACCCATCAATTATACTTTTTTGGTTGGTACTTCAAATTTTGAAGATAGTCGAAAGGAGGAATAAAATTGTTAGACCTTTCTTCAAGGGCACAAGTTGGAAAACTCTCTATCTCAATTTCCACATCACCACAATGTTACAACCTCCTTGAATGCCATCAACCACTATCAATCGGATGTATATTTGATATCAAAAATGAAAGTCTAATTAAAGTAGTTAATTGGCGGAAGAACAAATAGAAGAGCTTCAGCATGATGATCTCATAAGATAAAGTAGCTTAGATTACATCTGTAATGGAGCTTGAGGCTGATGCACTTGTAATTCACCTTCTAAGATATACAAGTGATGTTATTTAACGTTGTCTGTGAGTCATACAACTATATAAGGGATATATATTGTTCCCCTTCCTCCTTACTTTAAGCAATATCTTACTACAGTCAACATTCCCATTCTCACCGTAAACATCTATACCATCTCTTCTATCTCTTCGAGTATGCTTGTGACATGTATTCCACTTTTGAATATACTAAACTATTAATATATAATTGCACTTAGTGGTTACCTATTCATGTGCAGGGCTTGATCTAGTACATCCTCTGCCCTATTAGTAAATCATATTGCATATTGGGCTAAACTACTAAAGATATAAAAAAATATAAAATGGTAATTTTCCAACTTCGAGCACATCTATAAATTGACATCAATGCCTTTGTAATGGTGGCATGATGCAACAATTGTCAAAATTAGGGGATTACAATGTGGCAGTTGCAACACCACTTACAGTGCCTCTCCAACCATTGCTCCCAATCCTTATCCTGTAGAGAATGGATAAGGTAACAGGGTGACCAGATGTATATAAGGTTTGCTGACTAAAGCCCTACATGGATTACCATTGAATAGTAGATTATATGGTATGACTTAGAACACTGTGATTGAAACTAGCATAAGAAATTAAGAATTTACAACTCCATCAGATGGGGAAATAGCAAAGAAATGGTTTATGAACCTTGAGGAGCTTATCATAATCCATTTGTTGTCTTCACTTAAACTAATGTCTTATAGCCTGGAAATCCAATGGGAAAATATAATGTGTATTACCACATCAGAAATAAATAGGAAGGAAGAGTGATAGAAAATCTGATGAACTAACAAATTATAAATGAAGAGGGTAGAGACTTCCAGGAAGTCCAAGTATTATGCAGATAACATTGACATTATGCCCATAACTTGAAGCAGCCACTGGAAGAGTAACGCAAAATCTAATGAACTAACAAATTATAAATCTTACGGCATTAGTCGATCCACGTTGCAGCTTGTAGAAATGCACATAAGAGTTTTCTACATCACATGAGGAGGGTAGGGACTTCCAGGAAGTCCAAGTATTATGCAGATAACATTGACATTATGCCCATAACTTGAAGTAGTCACCAACAGTGTCCCACTAGAATTGAAACACAAAGATGAAATAGGTCTTGTATGTACTCTGAACCAAGCAATGACAGATTTACTCACAACATCCCTCATAAGCAATCACATAGCCTTCTAATAGAAAAATTAAGGCCCTGGAGATTCATTCAAAGTGGAATCATGTATGATTTCGAGTGATACTATCTCTAAACATTTTGAAAGAAAAAAGTCCAACATCAACCTGAAAATAGATGTCATACATATATAAATGACATCACTAGAACAACAAACTTGAAGCATTCAATTTTCCATCTAATCAAAATATTGGATTCCTAAGGAGCGTGAACCTAAGCTAATATATTGCAACATGATGACAATGTCAGAAAATAATAGCAATGATAAGCTTCTCGAAATAACAATAATGATTCCATTTGTGATCTGGCTGGAGTCTCCTAATTGCACAAAGTGCTCGGCATCAAGAAACATCTTAGAGCAGCAACAAGATAATTTCCTATATCCCAGATCCCCAAGGTTTTCTATCTCTACAGCAATTTTCTTGCTTGACTCCTTCGCATACCATGAAACAAGACTTCCATTTGATTTGGGCCAAGAAAGCTTGTTGATTGTGTTAAAAATGTTGTAACTAACACGACCACGACCTTAGAGTACAACCAGACTCCTCTATGCCATTCACCTAGGACTAATACTAAGTGGTCCAAAGGTTGTACCTCTAGAACATGGAAATATTCCTGCTCTAATGTAGCAGCATTGAAGTAGTGTATCTACAACATACACAACAAAAGGCTCAGATTTGGCAAATCCATAATAGTTTTATGTTGATTATATTAACAAACAATAAAATTACCTAAGAAGCTTAAGAAATAACAATTACTCAAGAGCTACACCTTACACAACAAATGATTGATCTAAACTTTAAAATATGCAGATAAGATTGAGATTCGAAATAATGGAATCGGGCAATGGAAGGGCTAAAGGAATCATTGAATAGATCATGGCCTTTTGAAATGTTACCATTACTAAAGCCATTTTCTCCATACTGAATATGACTACTAGAAATGGCCAGACATCAAGAAACTTGTCAAGAGGCATCCCTAAAGATAAAGGCTTTATCAAAATTTTCAAAAATGTAGCTTATGAACTTTATGTGCCTCCTCTACATCTCATACCTGAAAATGAGACTTATAACCTAGCAACCAAACACACCAACTGACAGCTTCTTTAGACTCTAGCTTGTTAAATCTAACCCATATCACCTTCATTTATAGACAAAAAGCTTCAGTCGGCAGATGAAACCTAGGGTACAAAATATTAAATAACAAACAAAAACTTCTTTTCCAGCCAAATAAAAGCAGCTTCCCTTTCAATTGCACCAATATGCATGGGCCCTTTTTGTTTTTTGAGGGAGGGGTAAATTAAGGGAGGGCAAGAGAAATTTGGTTCTAAGGGACCAAAATCCATCCTCAACATCATCAACTCCATTCAAATTTCACGGCACATAAACTACCAAAATACTATCACAACTAGGAAAGAACTATAGATAAGGAGCTTCTATTAGAAGTCATTAGCCTAAACAGAAATTCTCATGCTCATAAATGAATAAGAAAGAGCAAAAAAGTATGACAAATTGACATCAAAGATACTAGGCCAACTTATAAAATATTTTTTCTTATCAGAATTAAGAATACACCACAACAAAAACCATCACTCTCAAATGCACTTGTGCCTCATCTATAAATAAATAAATAAAAAGAGGGAAAAGAGGGACATAAAACACCAATTGGGAACCAATGTCATGAAGAGTAGGTATTAATGATAATGCTACTAATTATTTAACTTCAAACTCCAAGTATCATCTCCATTTATTGTCACACTACCAAATTAGGCTATCTAAATTCATAAAATAGAAGACTTCCAACTAGCAAAGAACTACATCATCACTTCTACGAGAAATGGACTTTATTTTAAAAAGGAGATCAATCACTTTAACATTTCCTATAAAATCAACTCTATTGAATGCGTGAACATCATCATTCCTACTCAAAATAGAAGAAGTTGCTAATCAAACCGTGGAAATAAGAGTAGAAGAACCAAAGGAAATAATGCTCAGATAATTTGAGTAGGTCGAGCTTGGTATTAACCAGTTAGTTTGTCATACAAACACCACACACTCTTTTCCTCTTCTCTTTGTTGAGGAAAGTAAAACCTAGATGAAGGAAAACGTAAGAATTGAACCTTTTTTCCTTGCTAAATTTTTTTTATTTGAAATACTTTTCTAAAAAATAGTTGTTTTGTTTGATTTGGTAAATAAAAAAATATAATTAACTAAAACCACAAATAATTAGTTTTATATTAAAAAAATCTTTATTACCTCCACCTCATGAAATAAGTTGTATGGATTTGAATTACAAATTATATTTGTTCATTTTTTTTGTAGTGTTAAAATATCACAACGTATGTATTATTTATTTTTAATTATTATAGGTTTAAAAATTTATTTATGTACTTAAATATTTTTTTCTAGTACTTAAAATTTGACCAACTTCTTTTCTCTTACTCTTTGTCTTTATATTTGGATTGTGCTATTTAAAAAACTTATAGATACTATTTAGAATATAAAAATAAAATAATATAAAAGTAAACTATCCTCCCAACCTTTTCTACTTAATCCCTAACCTATCTGTCCCTCTCCTGACATCTCCCTTCTCCTCTATTCGTTTTCATTTTTTCTCCCAAAACCTTATCTTCATCCTTCATTCTCTCAACCCAAATATGCACTCAAACATGGATTTCAAAAGCTATAAATATGAAGAAGAAAGAGAGGAAGAGGTTTTTAGCCACGAAGAAGAAAATTCAAAGGTATGTACTCAACCCTCATTTTAGTTTGTAAAATTTTAAATATGGAAAACTTCAAATTTATATACAATAACACCCATCCAAAGTCAAACTTCTACTCAAAATACCCTTAGCAACGTTAGATAATGTCGTAGCTAACCCTTACCAGTGTCAATTGTTGCCATAGATAACCCTTCCCAGTATTAGATGTTGTTGCAGCAGTCATTCCCGGAGGCAAATGTTGTTGCAGTTAGCCCTTTCAAGCATCACATATTGACGTAGCTATCCCTCCCCCAGTGTTAATTTTTGGCACAATATTCTCAACCCTAACCTCTAACCCTCGCCCATCAATACTAACTATTACCCTAATCCGTAGACCCTTATATCATAAACCCTAAGCCATTAAATGTAAACCATAATTATTTTTCATTTATACATTATTGTTAATATATCTTGATGAAGTGATAATTAATTAGTGTATTTGTTTAGCAGGATAGATGCCATAATTATCAAAAACAATTATAGAATATCAAATATCCTATAATCATGATGACTTTGTAGAGTGGGTAAGTGTTATTGGTAGAAATCGCATGATGGTTTTAGTCATAAAAGGCTTGAGGAAAGGAAATGGTTAAGAAGTCGGAAGGGTATCACTTAGATGCAAAAAAAAAAATTAATTACGTATGTACTCTGTCTATGGATAGTGATAATGCAAGAAATTCATCTTCGAAGAAAATTAATTACTTTTTAAAAATTACCAATGCTAAAAATAGTGATGGATGATGGGAAGTAGATATCAATAATAGAAGAAAAAATCATAATTTAGCAAAATAATTTTGAAGAGCATGATTTTGTAGGAAAGTTGAATGAAGAATAGCTAAAGTTTATTGGTAATGTGACCAAAAGTTGCATCAAGCCTCAATAAATCTATTTGCTTCTTCAAAAATAGTTTGCGGTAAATGCTAGGATGAAAAGACATATTTATAACACCCACTAGAAGATTATATTGGATTAAATGGGTGTTCAAAAACCCTTACAATATGTCATGAGTATATTAATGGAGAATCATTATTTTCATTGGAATTGTAGTGATCCACAATCAGATATTCTGAGTGAGCTTCTATTTACATGTCTTATACATGCTAATATTTTTCATGCATTTTATTTTGATCTAATAATGGATTGCACTTATAAAATGAATAGATATGGTATGCCTTTACTTGAGAGTGTTGGGATAACGCCAACACAATTAAATTTTAACATTCCTTTTGCTTATATGCCATTTGGAAAGGAAGAAAATTATACATAGGTGCTTGAGAAGTTCAATACATTGATGAATCTTGCAATGCTTCTTAAATCTAATCTCACTAATCGAGAACTTAGATTAATTTCAACTATGAATAGTGTCTTTCCAACCTCAAAGCATATACTATGAAAATTTCATGCAAAAAATAAATAAATAAAGGAACGGTGTAAGAAAACTATGGGTGATGAATCCGTGCATAGTTTTGTGCCTCTACAGAAAAACATAATAAATTCTAAAGATGAGGAAACATATGAAGAATGATTGTTGTCATTAGACAATGATTATATAAATATGTCAAATGTGTTTTCTTATCTAAATGCAAGTTATTTACTTCCATACAAAGAAAAAACATCTTTGTGTGGGTTGACCAAGTCTTACATTTTCATTATGGTACAACAAATAGGTATGAAATATGGTTCATTGTTACATATGAACATATTACTAATGAAACTAATTACAGAATGAAATATTCACATATCTCATCTTCTATGAATATGGTGTAAGGTGTTCATGTATCATTGAAGACATCAATAGGCAAATTCAACATTATTATAGTACAAATTCATTCATTATTAGACTTGTAATATTGCAACATCATAGCATCTCTTGAGAGGCTCAATTCAATGTTCCTCATCATGATACTAGAGAATTTTATTCTAATTTTAGAGGGTGTGTGGCCTCATTTGCATTAGAATTGATAAATAAAGAAAGCAAAAGAAGTAACAATGTAGGCACTAATGAAGTGTTATGTAGGTGTGACACGCGGTATACACACATGATACTATGTACTCATGAAATCAACACTTACATGCATGATTTCATTCCAACCCCCTATCATCTATCTATCTTTTTTGGAAGAAACTTAATATAGATGACTCTATTTGTCCACCAACATCATTACAACCAATCAAAGTTGCACCTCATATACTCAATGTTTTCGTTGAAGTTGTTTTGAGCTAGCCACTTGCAATAAAAAATTAGTTAGCTAGAGGAAAATTCAATATTTCCATTCCTCAAAGATCACCCTTACAGGATCCTCGAATATGATAATAGAGGGGTCGTCCAATGCAGAACTCTACAACCAAAGATCCTTCAATGTTGGAGTATACAGATCGAAGGTATTCAAGTCATTCAGTATCAATTAATGGTTGAGTTAGGTCACCTTTGGGTCAAGTCTAGGGTCGAGGTTGAGGTTATGGGAAAATTTGAGGTAGAGGACAACAACCATCCTACATGAAGAATATGTCATCAGGCCACATACAGTTTCCATATATGCGTCAATTAAATTGACATTTAATACCAGATATTTATAGCTGGTATAATGTGAAGGGAGATGGAAAATTGTGGCTTTAGATCATAAGCATATTATATTCTTGGGGATGAGAACTAGGTGGTTCAAATTCATATAGAGTTGTACCACAAGGTGCAAGCAAGGCATGAGCTACATGAGAGCGTGCTATAATATTTAAAAGCTGATCAACTCATTCATAATATCACTCACTAGGAAGGACAAAATCCACAAGCACACTAGATGAAAATTCCAGATATTGGTTATTTATTTTGCCACTCTATATAACATCTTATTCGTATGTTTTTCTCTATCTAGTGATTCATTTCTTCCATAAGTGGCATAACATGAAATCTAAGGTTTTGAAGGTGAAGTGATCATTTATTTCTAGATAGAACACGCACACTACATATCAGTATGTACTCTGTTACATATTATTCCAATTTTATCATCATGGGATATAAACTTCATATAATAATTTATATGTAGGTAAAAATGTTAGAAAAATTTTAATACCACTAATGCATATGGTTTAGCGTGTATTCCATGATAGTAGTGTTTCGGCATGGACAACGCCATATGAAACAAAACTATGGCAAAGGTTAACTAATGATGAAACACATCCAACGAACTATTCCCTATATCTTCAGATAGTTTGCATTTAAGGTGTTGAATTCCTTTGATTAGATTATTTGTATTTGAACTTTGAATTATGTTCTTTTGTATTTTATAAATGATTCCTTTTGTGGTTTGATTGTTATCACATAAGCTGAAATTGGCTTCCTACAGTGTAACATTCATGCATCAATGTTTGAAAACATGACAAATAATGAGTTTCATAGATAACTTTCATTATATTACATGAAAATACATATTAAAATATCACATTTGGTGACCACGCCCATCACCAAATCCACACCCATGCCCATGACCTTTTTCATGGATAGAAACACCTAAAGTTTATGCAACGACCTCAAGGGCTGCCTGTTGTTGCTCATTTTGCGGATTTAATTCACCCCTCTGATACATACAATGAAGAGCTTTTGATGTAGCATCAAGAAATTGTACAATTGTTATTTCTTCTTCCTCATGATGTCCCAAAGCCATTAGTTGCTCTGTCATTTGCAACACATACCTTTGAGATAATTGAACATTCCAATCCATGTAGTCATAATCTATATCCTATGGGTTCACTACCAGTTGTCCTAAAATACGTGGATTTAGTATATAATCATGTCCCACACTCCACTGGGCAACCATGTGTGAGTAGTGAACTTTATATTTTCTTATGTTTGATCCTCTATGTGTCTTACCTGTAGATTAGATAGGCTCATTAGGGGTTTCATGTGTATACCCAAACTGACGTGTTACTTGTTGTGGCATATATGGTTCTACTATATTAATTGAATGTAAACAACCATGAAATAATGTCATAGAAAAGGTACTCATCAGGTTACTAACTCTATACAAATCAAATACAATCTATAATACAAATTCAATACACCAAATATGTAATCACATTTAATATTCAATTTAAATATACCTTTCTTGCACTCATGACATAAATCAACCTTCTATAGTATCTGAGCATATAAATACTCTTGTCAAAAGGTCTCTCACACCATCATCTTTAACAATGAGGTGTGTTGGGATCCCAATAACTCCGAACAAGACTAAACTCAGGAAAGTGTTCATGTATTCATGCCTATTATAATACACATGGGTATTGAATTATTTTCATTAATCAATAAGAGCATATTATATAGATGATAGTTGTTAGATAATTACTTGTAATAGAGTTGCACATCCAGATATTTGAAGAGATCCATCTCTTGATGCAATACCAAGTTTCCTATATAAAAATTCAAGTGTGGTTGTTCCCCATGCATAGTTCTTTATGCCAATGGATCTTAGAGAAATAGAAGCCAATATGGGTTAAATTAAGTGGATGATTTATCAACAAGTAATGATAAGCTCAACGACCATAACAAGTACCCAATAGCTTTTGTTTTGTAGGGTACTACATCTAACATACATAGATGTTGTAGGTACTTGAATGTCAATCCACCGCCTCTAAGCACATTAATTGCATCTTCCTCATCCATACAAAACAGACTAGCCAACACATATACCACTTGCAAATATGTGTCATCTATGCTGTCCATATACAATGAATAACATGCAACATTCATCCCTAGTATATGTTTGACAACTAAGAGGGCGAGTGTCATCCCACCCAACAACATAAGGAAGGTATTTATGTCCAGATGCCATCTCGTTCGTGAATATAAGTGGATATAAGTGGCTAGTCTATGTTCGTGAATAAGTTGAAAGGCATATGTTCTAGTCTAGTACCACAAATGAGACTAAAACATTAATCATCAATGGTATTAATCCATTTGTGCATACGGTCTTGTTGAGTGTGAAATTTAAACACACCATGATCGTAAAAAATAAAATAAACAAAAATAATGAAAATACATTCATTAACAAAAAGAAAAAAAATGATGGAACAATAAACTTCCAAAATAAACCTTGCAAACCATAACTTCAAGGGAATATGACCATCAAATCTTAAGATCAAACTAGGGTCACTGGGACCTTCAAGATATGGACCAAGCAAGTACCACTTATGCTTCATGTGTATGCATCCCACTTCCTCACTTAAGTTATCATCATCACCATCATTGAAGCTATCATCGCTTCATTCTCATTTGCAATAGGTGGACCATGTACATGAGTTGATGAGGATGATTGATCCATATGGATTAAGGTTGGTGGAACACTAAAGGATGAACGACCCTGTACACCACTTTCCCTAAGTTATGGTCTAGAGCTACCCTCAACTACTGTAGGGTCTACTGATGACGACTGAGCTCTAAGGGGATATAATGAAGATGACATCAATGCATTGGTTATAAAGAAAATCCAACCTACATAGTTTGTGAATGTTAGCATCCTAAGTATATCATGATACTCACAGGAACAGCTTGTTGCGGATCTCCTTCCTCTTCCAAATTTACTAGAGCTACTTCTTCTAGTACATCATTTTCTTGAGCTTCTCATGTATATTGTTTGGTATGTGGTATCCCTTTGATAAGTTTTTTGGTAACATTTGTTATATGTTACATTGGAGCTTGTTCTCCTTCAATTCTACATTGCGCAAAAGTAGTTACTCTACATCCCTCGGTCCTATCTGGTATTTTTCCTTGGCTACGACTCATTAACAATGTCTTAGCACACAAAGATATATATATATATAATTTAAGAATTTAAAATTCAAGATTTTATCAAAAGATCCTAAGACTGGATTTAACAATTTAAACTGTTTATTGATTAGGATTATACAGAAGAATTTTATAAGTTCCGTAAAATTGTATATACGGATGTACACTGAAATATTAGTTAGGGTTCATTGTTGTTGTGTTGAATACCAAGGTTGATACCATGACCTTTAGCGGCTATAACTTATCAAAACACAAATTTTTTATTATGTATATAATCCACCTTCCCAACCTAGCATCAGATATCGATGCAAGGCCCAAAAACTAACTTTAGATTCAAACACAACACCCCTAAACACATTGTTATACCTTGACACAACACACCCAAATGAAAGTACCAACCCCAACCAACTCCCCACACATAGTATTAGATCTTGACACAGAAACCCATTCCCAACATCAACCCTCAACGCACATGCCCATTCCCAACGTCAAACTCGACAGAGGAACCAACCTCAACGTTAACCCTTAGCGTAGACTTCATCCCTCAGCAACGCACATATCCATCCATAGCATTAAAAATCAACCCACATACACATCCCCAGTGTCAAATCTCAACACACATACCCCTCCCCCAACATCATATCTCAAAGTAGAGTACCCAAATCCAGTATCAATTTTTTATGCAACATCTCCAACCTAAGATAGGTGCACCAAGTCAAGCATCAAATCTTAACACGACAAAAATTTCATGGAGTTAATTTTCGATGCAACATCAATCTAATTTGCCTAAAAAATGTAGATATTAAAGGAATTTTAACAAAAAATACACACCTTTGTCGTTTAGATAGGAGTTGTGTCGAGTGCAAGATCTGTAGTAGATCTGTGAGGTCGTGAGATGTGGAAGATTTGTGAGAGTGAAGGAAAGATAGAGCATTGTGGGAGAGAGAGTTGTGGGAGAGAGAAGAGTTTTGTGGAAGAAATAACACTTTTGATGAAGATGAAGGGATGCTTGTGGGGGGAAAATATAATCCTTAGATTTTTTAATATCATCGAATTTTGATGTTGTTCCATATAGTGCCCTATCGAATTGTGACATATAGCATACAATGAAGCACCAATTTCTTACATTGCCAATCAATATACTATGTCAAATTTTGATGCAACTTTTAAAAATATTATTAATCCCATACGAACTAAATGAAGAGAAGAAACCGTTTTTTGTTTTAAAATTTTCCAAATAACTCCTTCACTGGTTTTCCCTCGTTACACCGCAGTTTCTTAACCACATATACTTGAATCGAACCAAATTGAATTAGCACAATAACCCTTCTAGGCCATTAGGTCTAAACTATTTGCCTAAGTCATTCCTGGTATAATACCCCGTTTTAATAAATCCTTAATTTAAATATCCAAAACTTAAAATTTGATTAGCAGGTGTAATTAATCATAGGATTCTTTTTAGGATGAATGTCTCGTTATTATGAGTAAGTCTATAGTTATTAAATTATGATAATCATCCAGGCTAGTGTATATATAAGTAGAGGAAGATAATAATTAATAACGGTAATAACAATGATAATAAGAATAGTGAAGATAATACTATTGATCAAAATAGAAAGGATGGTAATAACAAATGATAAATAATGCTGATAACAATAATTTCCAGAATAATAATGATAATAAAGAGTGGTAGTAATAACACTAATAATAATAATAATGAGCATGATAATAATAGTGAGAATAATGGTGATAATAAAACATTGAATAGGTAGGATTTTCCTTAGTATCTAATATACTCTTAGAAGCCTAATACTATTGGGTATTCTTGTTAACTAAATTTTAACCCAATCCCTATCATTATTCCACCTTAATATCAGCCTAATCCTACCTCAAATCTCTCGACAACTCTCTCCCCCATGCAGCCTACTATCATCCTCCTCCATGCATGTGCACCACCTCTCTACCCTATACTCCCTACTTATCCTATCCACTAACCAGCCATGCAGCCTTTCTTCCTCCCCAAACACATCCCATCACCCTCTCTGCTACACTCATCCCTCATGCCATCACAGCCCTAGCAGCCCCAGCCCAACCGACCTCCCTACCTAACCCCAACAACATGCAGCAGCTCCCACACACGTAACCTAGCCCCCCAACCAATCGACAGCCTCCATCATCTTCTCCTCCCTGCCTGTGCACCTACACAAACCTCCTAGCCAGCAGCCCAGCCATTTTCTTCCTCCCCCACACAACAGCCTGCTCTCCTGCAGATTACTCCCCTTCTCCCATGCATTCGACGCCCACCTACACCATCAACCAACCTGCATCATCCAACCCATCCAACTCTTGCAGCCACCCCATCTTTTCCCTATTTTTCCCTTCCCTTCTTTAGCCCTGACTTGCAGCAAGATCCCTCCTTCCCTCTCCCTTTTCAATTCCCCCTTTTTCTCCTTGCAATTCCCCTCCTTCTCCCCTACTTCCAGCACTGGGTGCCTTTGTTTGCAGCCTCCAACCTACTCCCTTTCACCACCGAGCCCAATGCCAATAATCACCCAACCTGCAGCCTTGCCAAGATTCCCTCTTCCCTCTTGATTTACCTCACCAAGTAGTAGCTCCTTCCGGCGTAAGTATTCTACCCTCCTGTGTGTGTGGTACATGGTAGTTCTATGCACCGGTAGCCTTGGTTAATTCCCTAATCTTATTTTGGGCATTAGTTCTCATAGGTTGTTATCTTATTATTTTATCTAGTATAGATACTAATGCATGCATATTTGTGTGGATGGTGTTATTAATTTTTAGGTAATCCCGACCTCGCTTAAGGTATCCTTGGAAGAAGCTTTCTGTGGTATTATTTTCTCAGCTCAAAGGTAAATCCAACTAATCTATAGACGGTAGAATCTTGTGTGAAAATGATAGGTTAATTTTCTAGGATAAAAAATCATGCTAGGTTGAGGTTATCAAATAACTTATATTTTGTTGGCAAATAGAAGCATGTTGTAGTTCATTTCTATGTGAATATTATGATGTGTAGAATAATATATGTTACCATGATAATATTTATATGTCTAGGTAGTATTCTAAAAATTGAGAGTGTGTGCTTATGACAACATATATGGTTTATGCTAAAGAGAAATGTGCATGTTTAGGGTTAGAGTTCAACCAAAAATTTATCATGTTTCATGGTAGACCTACAAATGAGTTATATGTGTCCCTTGGATATTTTAGATAATTTTGGACGTATAGCATGTTAACTTAGAGTATAGATGTGCTTAAATGGTGATTATTATGTGTTGTATGTTCTAGGGGTAAAAATATAAATTTTATATACCATGATTCGTAGTTGAAAGTTATTCGTGGAAATTGCATGAATATTATAAGATACTAGAAATGCATGCTAGGAGTGTATACGTGTACTATGTATGGTTAATGCTTAGGGGTAATATGGTCTTTTTTGGTACCAAATAAAGTATTGCATGATAAATTATCATTAGCTATTTTAATTTTAGCATTTTCATGACAAATATCCTAGATAGATAAACATGGTAATAAAGTGAAGGAAAATGTGGTAGTTATAGGTTGAAGGGTATTTTGGTCATTATGGAAAAATGTGATTCAAATTCGAATAATCAGACTAGTTGACTTAAGTGTTGGCCTCAGAATAATTTTGGAAATAATTAAACGGATGGATTAAATAATTGGATTGGATAATTATTCGGGTTATGGCATGATGCCTAACCCTAGGTCGTGTTGGCTTGGAATTTTTGTGAACCTTTAGATTTGGCATTTGATGATTGATTGTTGTGGAGACCCTTGTAGTCCCTGGGTTGATTGATTGATGGCTAAGTTGTAATATTATGGACCTTAGTATTCTTGAATTAATAACTTGGAATTTCATAAGACATTAACCACTTAAAGATGAAGACTTGAGTTTGGAAAGGAATCTTATACCTTAGATTTGGCCCCCGAGTGCATAGTTTGGGCCTTTGGGTCAAGGGACTCACTTATGCTCTATAGGTATTCTATACACCCTATAGGGGGTACACGTACTTAAGGACTTGAGTTCTGAGCTTTAGTATGGGCGACTGATATGTCGTGTGGCTTCCTTGGCAAGCTTTGCCCTGGAATTAAGTGAATTGATTTGGTACTACCTCCTTGACGATCATTTTCTTGGATATATGATTGTATTCCACTCAAGAATTGATATATAAATGGTATAATTGGATTAGACACCCACCATAATACATCTGTAATAATTGGATTAGGCATGACCTGAACTTGGTTGGATTGCTTGGAATATCAATAATTATCCCTATTATGCTATAAAGTATGATTGTTGATGTTTGAAATGGTTATGAAATTTATAAGCATGTTTTCCAGTGCCTTTACTAGGAATTTTGATCTAACTAGTATTGTCAATGATAATGTGGATTTGTGTCATGAAATCATGACTTTGCATGTGATCGTATGTTTTATTTAAATCCTGTTTTTGTATGTTAATTACCATGTGGGTATGCTACCTCTCCGGAGGCGTTGCGATTTACTCAGTACAAGGAATTCGTACTAATACTATTACTTTTCAGAGGAGTACGTTTGTGGAATGCAGTGGTTGAAGGATTTTGAGGAGCATCATCCAGAAGACTAGTTAGGCTAAGGGAGTGACTGGACCCTGTCCTTATTCCCCCTTTCCTTGTAATATTTAATGGACCAGATGAGTGTAATGGTAAACCATTGTTGCACCTTCATGTGCCCCTTTAATTATTTTCTGAAACTTGTTTATCACTTAATTACCTAAATGGTCTTATTGTATGGATAATCTTTCATTTGCAAAACCCTTGTTTATGTTGTATTTCTCTTGCTTTTGTTTGGTCTATTTGTTTTGAGCCTTAGCACTTAACATAAGAAAGGTGAGGAGACCGGACTTATGTTGAGTATGGCAGTACCAACCACTATTTTATAGTTGTCGCTTCCGCAAAACAAAATTAAAACGAAATTTTCAAGTCATACTTTTTGGGGTGTTACACCTCGTAGTTCTGATAGGCTGTTTGTTAGTCATTTTGGGTGGAATAGCCCTATGTCAATCAGTCAAGCAAGGCTATGTTGTGGTGGTCTTTTTAGTTAGCCAATGTTGGATCAACTTTATTGGAGATTGGTGTTTTGGTGGGTCAGATCCTTTGGAGCTTAATGTTATCCTTTGGAGCTTATCATTTATGATCATGAAAATAATATAAATTTATTTTAGTTAGTAATAATGTAAATTTTAGCATGTTATAACTGAAAGGATGTAATAGAAAATGTATGTTTAAAAATTCACTTAAAATAAATAAAAGAAGCATATATATATATATATATATATCTAACTATAATAAAAAAATAAAACTAAAAACTAACATAATATATATATATATATATATATATATATATATATATATATATATATATATATATATATATATATATATATATTAAGAAAAATAAATATTGGGAGAAAGAAGATAAACATACAATAATAAGATGTCAAGGAGGGAAACAACTAAAAAGAAAAGACAACCTAACAACACATAGGATTATAACTTATTTTCACTCAATTTTAGCAATTTATATATACATGTGTGTATTGAAAGTCGAAACTATTATTATCATTATCGTTAGATGGCTTGGGTTAGTTGCCCTCAAATGCATGTCTTAAATGATTTTTTTTAATTGCATGTCATTTTCCCTTTTTTTGTATGGAAAATCTTAAGGTTTTGGTTTCTTCTCATTTTTACTAAATATTTTCTTTTCTTATCAATTTTTAAGCAATCAAACAACCATAAAGTACTTTATATTTTAATTTTTTTTCTTTCTTCCCAAATTTCCTAGAACCAAACAAAGTCTAGCTAAATGAAGATTATCTTTTTTATGATGATCAGATAATGAAAATGGAAGGAAGAAAATAAAATTTTGAACTCCTATTTTAAAATTTAGTCTATATTTTTTGATTATATATATTATAAATTTACATTAAAGTAATTTTATTTGAGCTTTAAATGATAATTAGATATCATTAGGGTCTATGTAGAGTTAGAAAAGTAATTTATTTTACTTTTTATTTATTTAAATATATATACATATAAATGTATCTAACTAAAATTATAAAATATATAAAATACTTTGAAAATATTAAATCAAATATCATGATATATAAATAAAATCCATCCAAAATAAAACTATAATAATTTATATTTACCTCTATCTTTGTTCCTTTAATAAATGTTTCAACTTTTAAGAAAGAGAAACCCAATTTGCTCTCATGTTTTCCAAACCCAATCAACCTGTATCTATAACACCCTAAAATTCACTACTGAAAATTTTTATTTTATTAAAGAATTAGCGGAAGTGAAATAACAAAACTGTAAATCGTGGGAATATTACCGCCACACTTAGTACCGGACCGGTTCACTCCTACCATTCCAGTACCAAGTGCTAAGGCTAAAGAGGATTATTGTCAAACACGAGTCAATACTGAAAACGAGAATTTATAATAGAACTAGAAAGTTCATAATATGGAAATCAAAGTATGCGGAAAAGAGTTTACAAACCAGAGTACATAATTAAAATTTCTTGAAAGGAATTTAGATTACAACACAATAAAAATCAATTATGATAAAACCGGTACAACGTAAAAGAACAAGAAAAGTAAATCCGGCCATGACACTCTCGAATCCCTAGGCCAAGTCCATACTCAGCACTCAGCCCTGCCCGATGCCTCGTAAGCATCGAAGGCATTAAAGACAGCATCACCAACCTGCACAAACTCAGAGGGGCCTTCTGCTTGTGGGAATGAGAAGCACACATATACTACGTACTAAGAAAGATAACCATACAGCTAAGACCAAGCATACAAAAACATATAACATGAGTATGATCACATAAATGATATACAATCATTACAGATGAATAAAGGCCAAGTTCTAGTCCGAAATAAATGATTCTTTGATTCTTTTATCAATACTCATTTCACACCATGTTTATTATCATTTCATGCGAGTGTGGGGGAGGCCACTATTATAGCCGGTGGACCAGAAAACGTACAGGGCATAATGCTCCTAACCACTATTATTGTCGGTGGATCGGTATCCAGGGCAAGATTCTCCTAGCCACTATTATTCGCCAGTGGACCAGTCTGGCCCTGACTCTCATGGTGTTTCACTGTAATTACTTAGTATTTTTCCCATGTCTTAGCATAATTATATTCAATTTGTTGAGCACAGATCCCCCACTATTATAGCCGGTGGACCGGAAATATACAGGGCATAATGATCCTGACCACTATTATTCATCAGTGAATCGGTCTCCAAGGCACCCCAGCTCCTGGCCACTATTATTAGTCATTGAACCGGTATAGGCCCGGCTCAATGGCCTTCCTCTTTAAATGATTAATATCTTATTGTATCTTATTCAACAAGTTCCGCCCTAGACATGCATGTCACAATCCTTCTATACTTATCCTCCCAAGAGGGCCTGTCCCATATCTTGAGACTCTGCCCCTCCTAACACACCCCAACATCCTTTCCTTCCTCCACTTATTCACACTAGAGGCTCAATCCTAAGTGTATAGGTTAAGGCCCACTACCTAACACCTCCAAGTCCACTCACTGCCTTATCCTAGGGTTCCTCCAAAAACCCTAATTTGGGCCTACGTGGCCCATCCTTCTCTGCCTCATACAACCAAGGTTGTTCAACACCCCACACATCACTTCCTTAGATTCGCCCCTCATCATTTCACTTTACTCCCCCAAGTACATGTGTGACCACGAAACCCTTGGTAGTTGGTGGCGACACCAAACTCTAGCTGGCCACACCAAACCGTAGCACCCTTCTTTCCACTTGTCACCTCTCCCTTTCTCACCTTCCACCCTTGATTCTCCCATGATATTCATACTCACCCTACACATGGCATTCCTCTATCCTCATCCCATAAACCATTCCCCTCCATTTATTTTTACTTTCACCACCATCTCAAATTAGAATTTTCCTCCCAAACCCTATCCAGGTCTTATGTGCACCCTTATACTAACCCACATACTATTTTTTACTCAAAGCCTCTAATCACCCAAAAAACTCTTCCCTTACCTTACTAACATCCCAATAAAACTTTTTACACATAAAATTCATCCCCATGCGGACTCCATGCACTCCATGTAAACCCTCGAAGTTTTCATGCAAAACCATAGAATTCACATGCAAACCTTAGATTCTTCCCTACAAGTTTCACCCATTCCTTTATTTTATTTAGAGCCCCTTTTTATTCTTCTACTCATAGATCATGGGTTATTTAAGTTAATCCCACACTCCTTGGTCAACTCACTTCTCATTGGTCAACTTACTTCCCTTTGGTCAACATACTTTCCCATCTTTCTTTTTCATCTTCTCACCCCATATTACCACATTAAATATCTTAGCATGCATTTCCTAAAGGGCCACATCACATCATATCACAATTCATAGCATATACATATTAAACACATGCCATAAGAAAGCACATGAGCATTCCTCAACTCCAAGATGCACTACACATAAAACAGTTATAATAATAAACACAAGATACATAATATAAGGCATATAGCACACATAGGGCTTTGGCTACATCCTTACCTAAAACATGATCGGTCTTTGAGCACGCTCCTATGCCTCCTTAGGGTTTTGACTGGTTTCACCTATAAGAGGGAAACCTAATGATTAATTTTCCTCCGACCAAAATACTTGTTATTTCTAACTTTATTCTCATATTAGGGTTACAATCATTAAAAATCTCTACAAGTGAAAATAGGGTTTTTAATTCTCAAGTTAGCCTACTAAAGTATTACTAGTCAAAATAGGTTTATGATAATATTCATAGACATATTTATATTATTAAATCTAATAGCTTTATTTCTCCTAATAATAGTACTAACACTAGTTATAGCAAAAATAGTGATATTAATAATATAGTACTAATACTAGTTGTAGTAAAAGAGTGATATTAATAATAATAGTAATACTAATACTCATAGTAATAGAAACCCTATTATTTTTAATGCTAAGGCTAAAAATAGGGTTATGGATAAAATAATAATATAATAATAGTAATACTAAAAAAAACTAATATTGCAAAGGATAATGATATTAATAATAATATTTGAAATAATGATAATATAAGGGTTCAAATATTTTTGCCATAATAATGATAATAATAATAATAATAATAATAATAATAATAATAATAATAATAATAATAATAATAATAATAATAGTAATAATGATATAGTGACAATGTTAATAATAAAGGCATTAGAAATAATCTTAGCAATATTCGAATAATAAATAATAATAATATTAAGGTTTGAGTATTCTTCTTTTATAGCAAAAAAATGATAACATGCCAAATCTAGTATCAGTAATAATAATAATAATAATAATAATAATAATAATAATAACAACAACAACAACAACAACAACAACAACAACAACAAAAATATAAATACAAGTAAAATGGATAAGGCTTGCATAATTAGGGTTTAAGGGTTGAGAGGGGTTAGGGTACCACCTAGGGTTGGTGGTGACCGACAACGGGGAAAGAGGGAGAAAAGGGGAATAGTTGAGTGTTGAGAATACGAGAGGAGGAATGAGGGTGGAAGTTGGGGAGGTTGAGGCTGCCCAAGTTGAAAGGGTTGGAATGGGAGTGGTGGCGCAGCCAAAGGCGGCGGCGTTGTGGTGGCTGAGGGTAGTGGAGAGGGAGGAAGGGGAAAAGGAGGGTAGAGGAAGGTATGCAGGTGATTTTGGGAGGTATAAGAGGTGGTGGTTGCAGCCGGAGTTGAAATGCCCCGAAAATTTTAATTTTAAAAATTATAGTTAAATAAGATTTTATTAGGAAAATTATTTAAATAAATTATTTTTACTAAAATAAAAGGAAAATTATTAGGGAAAATCAAGAAGAAATTTATAAATATTTTAATTAGGAAAAATTTGGGTATTTTAGCTAATTAAATATTTTATTGTAGAAATTAATTGAATAAATTATTTTATTTAAAATAAGAAGGAGAAAATAGTTTCAAATTCATATGAATTTTATAAATAATTTAATTTGAGAAAATTTGAGTGTTTGATAATTAAAATGGAATTTATGGAAAATCTTTTAAAAATCCTAATTTAGCCTAAAAAGGGGATTTAAATATTATTTTAATTAAATATTATTTTTTTTTAAATATCCCACATATCCCAATTAATTTAATTAACCTGAACCATTATTTTTTCTCTTCTCCTTTTTCCTTTTTCCTTTTCTTTCTTCCTTTTTCGTTCTTTTTCTTTCTTTTCCTTCTTCTTCTTTTCTTGTTCTTTTTCTTTCCCCGAACTGGGCCAGCCCAGCGGCCCAGTCCCCCTTTTCTCTTTTCGTTTCCTTCGGCACGACCCAACCTGCGCGATCTTCCTCCTTCCTCCCCCTCGTCGCGCCGTGTTTTGACTCTTTCTTCCACTCGAACGCTGCGTTTTGATTATTACCTTTTTACCGTTGCACTCGACCGCACCGGAACGCCGCTCTTCATTCCCTTTTCCACAGAAACTCTGCGTTTCATTTAATTTTCCCCCTCACCTTGCGCCGACCAGCCAGTTCCTTCTTTTTCTTTCTTTTCTTTTCCCGGCCGCCCGGTCCAACCTCCCTTCTTCTTCCTTCCCCAGCCCTTCGCACCTGCCGTCGACGTCGACCATTTCCGCGCCCTTCTCCCTATTTTTTTATGCTGTAGATCGTGCCCCGTTGATTGTTCATTTTGTTCCCGCCTCTTCCCTTTTTTTTCGGCCACCCATTGACCCAAACCACGTCTCCCATTTCCCCGCACGATTCCCTCTCCCTTGGCCACTTGCAGACACGATCGGGAAAACATGTGTCAGTTGCCCTCGTCCGCTGGTTACCACGCCTGCCTACCACTCCCCCACTTTTCCTTCGACCCTAACTTCCTTTCAAGCCTATAAATACACCCCATAGTAGCGTTGAGTCAAGTTTTTTGGTTGATGTTTAGAAGATACCTTCCTTCGTGCCACCGCCCCTTTAGACGCCACTTTCGCCACCTCCGGCCAACACCGCCGCCCGTTCTGGCCACCTACGCCTTCCCTGCACCACCCTCTAACTAACGAGACCACCCATACCCTTTGATTTTTCCTGAACAATCCACCCCGACCGTACAAATTGCCCTTCTTAACCAAACCTGTTTATGCCACCTCCGCCCTTCGAACCACCCTTAGCCACCTCTTCCGCCACTGTCGCCGCTCCTTTCACCTCCCAAATTGTGTTGCAGACCCTCCTCTATCTCCCCCAACCTTCCTTTCCCTCTTTCTCCCTCTCTTCCTCTCTTTCTCCTCTTCTTCCCTATTTGGCCACCACCGCCGTCGTCGTGCGCCGCCACCATCATTTTGTTCCTCTCCTTCTGGGAAATCATAATCACCCTTACTTCCACCCTCCTTCTTATTTTGTTCCCAGCATTCAACTTTTCCCTTTTCCTTCCCTTTTTCCGGCCATCGCCGCCGCCTCCGTGCACCACTGCCGGTGCCGCCTATCCCCGCCAACCTAAGGTTGAACCTTAGACCCTATCAACCCTTTTCCCTATTTTTACAAGCCTTAAATTATTTTATCTCATTTATTCTAATATAAATCCTATTATTATTATTATTATTATTATTATTATTATTATTATTATTATTATTATCATTATTATTTCCATTTTTTAATATGTATTATTATTGTTATTAATCTTAATGTTTTTACTATTATTCTGTTGAGGGCTGAAGCCATATTGTAAATTTTAATTCAATTTTAGTACTATTATTATTATTATTATTATTATTATTATTATTATTATTATTATTATTATTATTATTATTATTAGTATTATTATTATCATTATTATTATTATTATCATTATTATTATGATTATTATTAGTATTATTATTATCATTATTATTATTATTATCATTATTATTATTATCATTATTATTATTATTATCATTATTATTATTATTATCATTATTATTATTATTATTATTATTATTATTATTATGTATAAGTATAATTATTATTATTATTATTATTATTATTATTATTATTATTATTATTATTTCCTATTTCGAATTTCTATCATTCTTATTCCATTATTATTAATACAACCATTTTACCATTAGTGTTGTTAATAATGTTGTTGTTGTTGTTGTTGTTATTATTATTATCAAGTGCTAGGATTATTATTTTATATAGAGCTGGAACCCTATTATGCCTATTTTGAATTATAGTAGTAGTATTATAAATATCAAGTCTTATTAGTATTAATATTATCATTATTTTTATCATTAGCTTTTTTTATTATTAGTGTTGTTGTTGTTGTTGTTATTGTTGTTGTTGTTGTTGTTATTATTATTATTATTATTATTATTATTTATTAAGTTATTATTATTCAATGTAGGGTGGAAACCCTACTTCTTTTTATCTTCGATCATTATCTTTACTATTATTACCATTATGGTTATTATCATTTTGTAATATTATTATGGCTTGTATCATTATTATTATTATTATTATTATTATTATTATTATTATTATTATTATTATTATTATTATTATTATTTCATCATTATTATTATTACTAAATTTGGTTATTTACTTTAGTAATATTATTATTATTATTATCTTAGTAAAAGGGTCAAAGCCCTTATTTCACTTTGTTTTGAATAATGTCCTGGTTATTATTGTTGTTACTATTTTTATTATTCTTATTTATATTATCATTGATATTTATTTTAATATCTTTGCTATTATTATTTTAGTATCATTATTATTATTATTAGGGTAAAGTTTTAAATATTATATTATCAGCTTTTATAATATTTCTATATCTTTAGCAAAGTTAGTAATCAGTTAATGTTATTTTATTAATATATTATTATTATTATTTATTTAAAAACCTAGTATTATAATAAGTTAGCGATTAATAGTATTTTTAATAGGAGGGAGTCTAATTTTAGCTTTTCCCTCATAATAGGTGAAACCAATCAAAGCCCTAAGGAGGTGTAAAAGCATGCTCCAAGACCGGTTTCGTTTTAGGTAAGGGGTACTAAGGCCATATGTATAATATGTGATTTTATGCTATGCATGCCATATAATATGAATTATAGTGTATTTCATGTATAATTGTTATTAATACAGCATGGTTATGGAGTTGAAGTATGTTGGTGTGAATAAAGTGTGGCATGAGAATTATGTGTATAATTGTGTTACTATTATTGTATGATGTGGCCTTAAGACATGCATGTTAGGGTTTTGCATGAAATGGCATGATGTTAGGGTTTTGCATGAAATGGTATGGTGTTAGGATTTTGAAATGGTATGGTGTTAGGGTTTTGCATGAAATTGTATGGTGTTAGGGTTTGCATGGAAGTGTGATTTACATGGAGTTAGGGTTTGCATAGGGGTTAGGGTTTGCATGGAAGTGTGGTTTACGTGGAGTTAGGGTTTACGTGGACTTAGGGTTTGCATGGGAGCTAGGGTTTGCCTGGAGGAAGTGTGGTTTACGTGGAGTTAGGGTTTGCATGAGAGCTAGGGTTGCATGGAGTTAGTCATGCATATCTGGGCAAATATTTGTGAAAAAAAAATATATAAGACACTAATCTTTTAAAGTGGAAGATTATTGAGCCGGGTCAAGACCAATCCACCGGTCAGGAATAGTGGTAAGGGTTTTACCCTATATGTGACCAATCCATCGGTTATAATAGTGGTTAGGATATGATGTCATATATGTGACCAGCCCACCGGCAATAATAGTGGAGTGACTCGATCTCAATAAACACAAACCAGAATTGCTAAGCTCTTAAAAGACATTAATTACTTATAGTGGAACATCATGCGAGTAGGGACCAGACCGATCCACCGGTCAGGAATAGTGGTTAGGGTTTCACCCTATATGTGACCGATCTACCGGTAATAATAGCGGTTAGGGTATGATGCCCTATGTGTGACCGGCCCACCGATTATAATAGTGGGGTGTTCCTGTACTCACATAGATTTGATAAAAGGCATGGTGTGTATTGACTTACGATAAAAGAAAGATTAAATAATTAATATGGACCTTTTTGGGCCTTATGTGTGGGCTTGTTGATTATAGGCTATGGATTTCACTATATGCTTATATGTGTCATATGTGTGGTTTGAAATTGTATGTTGATTATTATCCTGCATGATTTGATGTGTTTATGTGTCGGCATTAGTGCTCGGTTACCTTACTCAGTACGTAGCGTACTGATCACCCTTTTCATGGATGTTGCTCATTCCCACGAGTAGTATGCCCTTCTGACTTTGTACAGGTGGGCGAGACATTAGTCGGGGCTGTGTGTTGAGCTTGTTTTGGCTCAAGGTTCGAGAGTTGTGGCCATATTTCAGTATTTATGTGATTCTATTTCCTTTTATTATTTCTTTTTTATCGGATTTATCCTCTTTGATTTATTACCTTATATTGAGTATTTCAAATGAATAATTTTATCGGTTGTAAGCCTATTTCTCTTTTGGAAATGTCTTTTGAGTTCTTTTATGAGTTGTTGGTTGAGTTTAATGTAAATCTTTTCTTAGCCTTAGCACTTGGTACTGAAACGGTTGGAGAGAACCGGTTTGGTACTAAGTGTGGCGGTAACATCCCCAGAATTCCCGGGTTTTAAATTAAGTATTTCTATTTTAATTACTTCTAAAAAAATAGTGAATTTTGGGGTGTTACACAAGTGGCGGTGGACGGCGGCACAAGGGCGGCGGTGGCTGGGGGTGTGGCTAATCAGGAATGGCACTTTGCACAGTTGGGGTGGCTCATGTAGGGAAAATCGAGGGTGGTGATGAGTATTTCTTGGTGGAGGGTGATGCAAGGAGCAATTTGGTAGGTGGATCGGGTGGCGCCGTTAGACGGCTGCGGAGCAACTGGCGGCGAAACAGGCGGCAGTGACAGAAAAAGAGGGTTTCTGGGTTGGGAGAAAAAGCTTGAATGAGGGATAGTATAGGGGTATTTATAGGCTAAGATTGAGGGGATGAGAGAGGGGGAAGAGGAAGGGTCGGTGGTAGGCAGGCAAGTCACCAGTTGGCAACCCAATGGCCGGAGATGGCCTGTGACATTTGCAGGTTGGCTACTCGGGAAGGGAAAAAGGGGAGGAGAGAGAGTCACACGTGAGGAGAGAGAGGGGATAGGATTGGGTGGAGGAGAGAGAGGTAGTGTTAGGGAAGAGGGTAGGGGTGGTGCCCTAGCGTGCGGCAGCGCAGGGGTTGCGTGTCTGCGCCGGGAAGTGGAGTAGTTAGGCATCGGGGAGAGGGAGAGTCAGGGAAGAAGAAAGGGCGGTAGACCGGCGGTCCATGGGAAAAGAAAGAAAAGGAGGGGGAGACCGGACCGGCTGGGGGGAGAGGGGTGTGGCGCACGGGCCTAGTTCGTGCGGAAGGAAGGGAGGAGGAGGGAGTTTGGGCCACATGCTAGGTTGGCCCAGGTCCGGGGAGGGGAGGAAAAAAGAAAAGAAGAAATAAGGAAAAAGGAGAAAAGGAGAAAAGAAAAGAAAAGAAAGAAAATAGGGAAAAAAAATAAAAATATTTGGGTTGAGGTATTAAGAATATTTTGGTATTTTGGAATTTTTTTAAAAAAAATATTTTAATAAAATAATAATTAATTTCCTTTTTAGGCTAATTTAGGATTTTTGAAAGATTTTTCCTAAATTCCATTTTAATTAGCAAAACACTCTAATTTTCTCCAATTAAATTATTTATAAATTTCCTATTGATTTTGTCCTATTTACTTCCTCTTATTTTAACAAAATAATTTATTGAATTAATTTCTCTAATAAATTCTTAATTAGCTATAATTTCTTAAATTAGGATTTTTTGGATATTTCAATATCCGTCTGCTATAAGTTTCAGTTTTGTCTCTCCAACCAAAAGCCATGATAAATTTTATTTAGATATTTTAATATTTGAATTAATAGTTTTAGGATATCATCTATTTTTCTTATAATTATAATTAGATAACTTTAAATTTAAAATTTTTTTATAATTATATGAAGTAAAAAATATGATTTATTTTTATCATTTAAGTAATCAAGTGAAACTAAATTTAAATGTAAAGATACCCAAGTAGAATTATAAAAAGCACAAAAAAATAGAAACTTTATAAGTTCATCAAAATGACTTTATTTAATTTTCTACTACACATAATGTGATCACAAAGAAAATTTGTGTGAGAAAAATTTCCTACTTACAGAAAAAAGAAACCTGCTACTTGTTTCAGTGTGTTCAACACAAGTCTCAAACGTTAGTGTCCATAAGTACAACAACCGTAGGTCAATGTGTTCTAACAAAATTAATGATGCAGCACCTAAAGTGTGGGTTTACCACTTCCCTAACATTCCTAGCAAGTACAGTCACAAATGACTTAGATATAGGAAAAGTTTGCTAACGAGATTCCTCCTCCAAGTTCATGTAGGGTGGGTTTTGTTAGATCCTCAGTCCAACCCACCCTAAAGAGTTCATAGTTTGATGGATAAGACTATATGTGTGTATCATCGTAGCTAGTGAGTTTACATAAGCTTGCACTATCAAGATGAGTGAGAAATTAAAGGAGAGCCCTCGATGATATTCACTCTAGGTTGCAAGGTAATCAGTGTGAAGAGCATTCAATCTATACTTTCCCATATTAGATTTTGACGTAGTTTACAAGACACCATGATACTTCAATCGGTGGATGGCGAGCTCATAAGTTTGCAATAGTGATGGTGGATTTGGGAGGGACATTTGGTGGTTTGAACCCTCCAAGAAGAAAAATTATCATCCACCTATATACTATAGTTGTTAAAATCCCAATTCATATCTTATGATTCATTAACTTAAATGTCACTAAATAATTTTCAACTTTAGGTAGAATCTTAAAGTAGTAGAATTATGGTAGGAAAATCTTTTAATTCTACATACTAACTCTATATATTATGTATTTATTTATTTATTTGCCTTAAAATCTATTTTTTCTCTTATGTTCACTATATTTCTTCCCTAACTTTAAACTTCAACCCTATTTATTTTGTACATGCTATATATTGAGCACTAGCAAATGTGAAGGGAGATATTAATATGAAAACAAAGTTGATTTTTTAGGGGGGAAATACTTATGAAAGAATTTGAATTATATATGTAGAGAAAAATAAATATAATAAATTTTGTGTTTATTTTTTTTTTATTAATTTTTATTTAGTTCATAATTTTCCTTTTTATTTTCATTTTTGGTTGTATTAGCTCTTTTTTGTATGCATAGTCAATATAAATATCATTTTATAGATCATGTTTCTTTTTAGTTGATACATTTTAATTAATGACCAAAATAAGTTAAGAATGAGATATTTAGTATTGTTTTTTTAATTTTAACTATAAAATTTTATAGTATACGAGTATATCAACCATATTTTTGTGCTAGTTGTGGGATCTTATAATCCTATGATAAAATCTAGATGACTTTCAATCAATGATAAGTAAAATTCTAATTCTAACAACTTTGTTATATTCTAATCTATGAAGCTTCTCAAAAACTAATCTCCATAACCTTCTTGTGACTATGCTCGATTAGATAGAATAATCTCCAGTTCAGTATGATTCTTCTCAGCATGAATGGACAATTTGATATCATGCATCCTAGAGCTTCCAAACTCTAAGTTCTACTTTTAAAGAGACAATTGGGCAATGACAGAGATCATTTACACAATCTAGGGGTTAGGGTAATGATATTGAGAATAGGAAGAAGGTGATTGACGGGCCGATCGACATCCTTATGTAAGCTGAGGAATGTTTCCAAAGAAGATGATTGCGGTGTAGCCTTGTATGTCTAAAGTGGTTTGACATTTCATGTAGCGCAGAGAGACGGGAAGATGGAAGAAGAGGGTTGAGTAGAGGTCACATAGGTTCTCATATTTATCTGAGGAGTTTTATCTAGGGTTTGAATTAGTTTAGCTGAAGAAAGAAAATTATCCACTTTTGAAGCGGAAGTTTTGGTTTGAACTAAGGGTGTAAGCTTCTCCTAGGTCTGTAAAAAGATATAAGTCGTGGGCCTACTTCTCCTAGCTTCTCCAAGGACTACCGTTCGCGTGTAGTTTTCTCCATGGAGTTGCTAAGACAGTCAAAATGCTTCTAGTTAGTAGAAGAAAAGTCCCCATCTCGCTGTTCTGTATTCACTGAACTTCGGAACTAGCTAGATCAAAACATCTCTTGATAGGCTTTCTTAGGCTAAAATTATTTTTGGGTTCTTCAGGGTGAGGTCCCACAGGGAGTATGGTGGTTGAGCTATCGGAGCAAATTGCTGATGTCAACCTTACTGATAACATGTGAATCCGATAAAGGTTAGCAAAACTAATTACACCCCATTAGCTGCGTAAATGTCAATCTTAGGGACATGCTCTAATAATTTATCCATCTCCCATTAAGCACTAGACCGGTGATATTCCACTAGAAATTTTTAAATCAAATGTAGTTGTTTAAATCCACTCTTCATTTTTTATACAATTTTACAAAAGAAAAAAGAAAGGTTAAAGTTAGGATGAGAAGTTTCTGGGTGCTTTTGTTTGAGAAATATCTGATTATGATTTAAAAAAATACTAAATAAATGGTATCTCTTTAGAATTATTAAAAGCACTTGCCGATGTCATAATAATAATAATAATAATATCGGGCTCTTTGTAATCGCACAGCAGGAAACTAAAATCGTGTAATTCAATGAGAATAAACGCACAAATGATAAGTCAAGCTATATAATATTCTCTAATGTCACAGTTTAATAACAAGTTTGCTGAAAAGTAGACGCCCCGGACGAGAAGCAAGCAGTAACAAACTATGTAATAGTAGTCTCAGGCTCTCAGCCTCTCAGGACGCAATTTAATGACAGGTTGATGTACTTATTATCAACCATAAACTACAACTTTCATCCGGCCCCAGAACAATGGATCTACCAAGTACTAACTGATCTAAGAACCTTAAAGCTCTTTCAGGCTATTTTGAGTGAAGAATAAGCTTATTATAGAGCCCATCCCCATTTTTCATTCGTAATCTACTCTCTACACACTAACCTGCGTTCAGTAATCAAATCCACAACTGTGACACAAAAATATACATCCCGCACAACCACCCAGTGACCACCTGCAAGCTAATAAGCATTCCAGCCAGTTTGTTCTCCATGAATATCGGTGGAGGTTCTCATAGTCATGTTGATGCCATAATCAGGCAATGCCACTGAGAAGAGAACCATAAACATCACTGAGCTTCAACCGCAGGAGTTCAATTCATAATACCTTAAGCTTGAGCCAGGCAACTAGCATAACCAGCAAAACAAGGTCAGGCGCCAGCTGATAAACAATTCATCATAATGACTATCTGACTTCATCATAATGCTCAGGATTCCCGTATGAGGTTGACCTGCACTGGTCCTCCTCCAGATCCATTTTCACCCGGCTTTTCCAGCTTGGAACACTTCTCAAGTTTCTGACTTCTTTTTCTTTTTCTTCTTTTTCTTTTGATCTTTGTTGTAAGTAATAAAGCAGCTTTTAATGATAGAACGAACATGGGGATCATCTTTTGGTATTTTATCCAACAATTGTTTAGCAGACTTCAAGTCCCCTGAAGCTAAGAAGGCCTGAAACATCCTGTGTAAGAAATTACAAGAAAAGGAAAAGGAATAAAATATGTGTCCACAACCATAAAAGTATTTCGACAACAATAATTTCAGCAGACGAGCCTTCCCTTTGCTCTTCAACATTATGTTTTCATATCTACTTCAGCCAAAGGAGGGAAAAATATCATGATATAATGATAATTCATAGCTGCTTGTAACTGCGGCTAGCCACCCTTGCACAAATATTCATCAAAACAGTCAAAATAAGATTATACTACCTATCATGGAACAATAACAGAGAAGGGGATATGAGCTACAATAGCAGATTCAACCCGTTCTCAGATGCTGTTTAGGTTATAGGGTTAAACACAACAGATTTCGGTCCCCATTGCCCAATGGCAAAGGAAAGCCCAAGTTATAGAGCACCCATCTACTGGGTTTCTCAACATTACTCAATGATCACCATGAAATGGTCATTGATTCCTTTCTTGACTACACGAGATTCTCAACTTATATCAAGTTTTTGCTTTTGCATTTTCAGATCAGGAATATCTTTTTCATTTTTGTATTGATATAAGATATATGAGCATGTTATTATGTTTATTTTGTGGAGAAGAGTACAGACATACATATCCATGGATAAAGCACAAAATTGTCTGAAACTAAATACGTCACTTCAGTTACCAAAACAACCACCCCTGGGCACTTTCTATTAAAAGAATGTGATCAAAGATAGCGACTCCTCAAAATTCTCATTTTTTTCCCTTGACATTACCGTGTGTCCCTGACCCTCCTTTATTTCCATTATATGTGATGGAGAGCCCAATTTTCCCCCCTTTATACAGTCATCTACATAAATGAAAATCAAAAGGTAAGGTCCTCTGAAGCCTGAAGGGTAAACTTAGAATTGGGGGCGTGAATTGATCATTTCCAACATGAAATCGTCTACGGTGGTTGTTTGCTAATGGAAGAATTTAATAAATCACGCTTCACATATGATTTCTACAAATTATTAACTTTTTCAGCACTTATTCTTGTTAATTTTACTGCTGACACAAATTCAGGCTATTTTAGTTATAGCAAAACAAAATTCATAAACATTGAGTTATCTCTTCAGAATTCTTAGAAGGATCATCAAAGCGACATTATAAGGGGAAACTACCTAAGAAAGCTTAAAACATTGTAAGGCAGGCCGATTATCTGATACTCCTTCCAAATGAAGCGTGCACTCCGCAAGTCCTTAGCATTGACACAAGCTGCAAGTAAAAAATCCAGACATTTTCGTGAGGGCTGAAGCTTAATTTCTTCTTTTATGGACTGAAGCAACTCCAAACCCATCTGCAAAGCTGGAGGATCCATGTCTGCAATTTTTGAGAACACCTAACCAACAAAAATGAAAATAAAATAAAAATCAATAGGAATAAGAACATTGTGCTAAGTACATGTATATTTTCAAGGATTACAGTACACAAACACACAATGGTCATATTATACATGACATCAGGCTACCTGAAGCGCAAAGAATATCTGTGCCGCCAACTGAAATAACGAGATGTAATGGTTTCTTTCATACCTTGTACCTGCTTTTACGCAATTAATTACTGTGTTCCAGTCTTTTCTATTAATTACACAGCTGCATCTCTAGTTAGTTTAAACTCCTAAAGCAACTCCTCGACCTAACTCTTAAAATCATATACTCATACTCCAAAGAACGGAAAATTTGGGTGGCATGCAGGACATGGCTAAAAACACTTAGGACAATATTGCCCACATCATCCCCCCCCACCCGCCAAAAAGGAAGAAAAAACACTTCTGTCAGGTTGTTCAAGCTGTTCCAATCATCTTCTTCTTCACTGTCCATCTCACTTTCTTTCTCTCTTCAATAGGCTTCAGTATTTGATTCAGACATCACTGCCAAGAAGAAGCAAGGGCAGCATCCCTAACAGCTTCATTAATGCCATATCAAGATCCATATACAGGAGATCCATCATATATAAAGCCAGTAGCAGCAAAAGCAGAGACAAGGCACTTTTATTATTCCATTCCTTCATGCTTCTCAAATGGATAGGAAAGATTCAAGTGGCCAGTTAAGCGGTGCATTTACAAAGCTTAGCTTCAAGACTGGAAGATTCACCGAAAGAAAGAAGTCTTGTTTCTACCCTAATCCCGAATACCCTTATGAGATTGTGTCCAACTTATCTTGTTAACCCAGTTCTGTCTGTAGCCACCCATGATAGACTAAGAACAGGGACAAAAGAAAACTGAAAACAGTCCTGCTTACTCGTCAAATTGTGTTTGAATATATATACTATATAAGTGGCGGAGCTATAGGGCATTTTAATTCTTACTTTCATTCTATTTTATCATAATGTTATGCCTTCTTTAGACTTTGCATTCTCATCCACTAACTTTTACACTCGTATATGGAATTTATACCAAAAAATTATTTCGGTAACTTTCTATACATACCTATGGTAGATTTTTCATACATACCATCACAGAATATATATTTTTTTTTCTACTATATATTGTTCCATTAACACATCGGATATTGCACCTGTAAGATGTAAGAGGAAGATTCTTATTATTTGAAAAAAGGTCTATTGATGCTTTGCTTTCATACTCGCCTCTATTATCCTATAGTAGTCCGCACCCTATTGCTTTTATCTTTCAAAAAAAGAAGATATGATAGTAAGCAACAAATAGTTGAAACACCAATTTTCTACTATTATAACTGTTTTTTATAAGGTCTGGTAGTTTATAATTTGTAAAACCTAAATCTCCTTTCCTACTGGCCTCAAATGCATTCCCTTATCAACTTTATTAAAGGAAAATCGTCTATTTCTACCATTTCCTTGTTGATCATTGTTGAAATCTCTTCATAAGCCATATATTATCTAATTAACTCAAATCAATAATATAAAGAAATGAAGAATGCGTATAACCATAACCTCTATCAAGCAAGTTAGAATTAATACATTCCCTTGCTTTCTCATTTGAATAGGGCATAATCAAATAAAAATAGGTAAATTAAGGACTAGCTACAATTACATACTTAAATAGCTATAGATATGTTATCCCATCATATAGGCTCATTTCCCTTCATTTATCGAGTCAATACTTGATGTTTATGGTGGCGTGGCTGGGAGGGATGCATGGCACATGCAAGAAATGGCTAATAACACTTCGAACAATAATTCGAAATGCTTTGCCCACATCATTTCCCCTCCCAAAAAAAAAAAAAACTATCAGGTTGTTTAAGCAACTATGAATATCCAATCATCTTGTTCTTCAATCTACATCTCCTTCACTCCCAGCCTTCATATTTACTCTCCCTCTCTTTGATTTTCCAGCCAGAACAGGTCCTGCTGACCCATTGTAGTTCCCAGTGTGTTAATTCATTCCATTTTCCACATAACCCTAGGTTGCAGGTCTTGCAATCATTGCAGATGGCCCTCAGGCATATCAGGTTATTTTAAGCTAGGATCATTTTGGGTCATTTTATTCTTTCCAAGATAATAATATTTGGGTTGGTGGATTGGGATGTGGACCATCTTGGGTCATTTTGTTCATTTAAATCATGTTGGGTTCAAATATTTGTTTCTACCTCAGTTTATTTTATCTTTTGGGTTGGGTTGTTTTGATAGTTTTATTCTTTTGGAACATATCCAATTTGGGTTGCGTTAGACCTAGACAATAAAACCAAAATAGCAGTCTAGGTCGCAACATTACAGTCTTAGGGTAGCAAAGAAGATATTTTATATGTCGCGGCGTGTTCTTTATTTTTCACAACAAATATCAATCATATATCGGTAAGTATCGGTCAGTATCGGTAAATATATATGTATGCTTTTTCCCCTCTACCGCGTATCACCGAGTTATTGTATCGGCGAGGTCAAAATCCGAAACGTCTCGGCCGATATTTTGTTGTATGGTTAAATCAAATTCATATTAGATGAGTTTGTTTATCCTCTCAGGTTGGGATCTGTTCGGGATTAAGCCATTTCATATTACTTTGTCATTTTAGGTCACCTATGGGCCGGATTATTTTAGGTCTGCCTTATTTTGGGCTTAACCATTTAAATTAACTTCGGTGTGCTCATTGTGGCTTTGGGTTATTTCAATTGGTTTATCCTCATGTGTTGAGATAATATCATGCGATTTTGGGTTCAACTGGTTTTGTATTGATCTTACCTATTGAATCGTTTTGTGTTAATCTTACTTGTTATATCCTATTGGGTTTAGGTTCATTTAATTTTATGTTAAAATCACATTGGACTAAAAGTGACTTTATTAGTTGTAACACAAATTAATTGTTGTATAAATCTATATAATATACATACAATCAATCAATCCTAAAAATCTCATATTCATCTATCATTGCATACATGAGGCGGGCATATCTAATAATTTTTTAGGAGATAGTGTTTAGTGTTGTATACATAATATAATTGTTAATACAATCGTACGTAAAACTATAGAAAAGATCGGGTAACATCCAACGGTCAATCCACTGGATATTATCTGGATATTAGGAGAATAAAAGTCCCAAATTAGATGTTGGATATAAGGAGTAGTCGCTTACTATTTTTTAGGATTTGTTACTTTCTATGTATTAGGAATCTCTTAGGGAATACGATGGTTTTTCTCTTTTACCTATTTATGTAACTGTGCTGTATAATAAAATTAAGTACGATGAAACTATAATTCTCCCATGGTATCAAGGCCTGGTTGGAACCTAAAACCCTAGGCCGAAAAAAAATATGGCTTTAGAAGAAACCTCAGTCATCTCCTCAATGCCAACCAACAACAATGACAGTGTTGTTGCTCCTAATCACCATTCATAGACTGAATGGACAAAACTATCTAGAATGGACATAATCTGTCAAATTAGCCATTGCTGGACATGGAAAACTTGGGTATCTCATTGATGAGGAGAACAAACTAGAGTAAAATGATCCCAAATTTAAAACTTGGAGGTCTGAGAATGGTTCCTCAATTCCATGGAAGGTTCTATAGCAAAACCACATATGTTTGTGCAAACCGCAAAGGAAATCAGGGACACCATTCATGTACCATACTCAGATCTAGAAAATTATTCTCAGATATTTGAGTTGAAGTCTAGATAGTGTGTTCAAAGCAATGAGACAAAGATATAACCACCTACTATAATGACATGGTAACTTGGTGGCAAGAATTAGATCAATGTTATGATGACATGTGGGAGAATCCCAATGACTGTGCTCGGTTTATGAAGTGTGAAGAGAATGATAGTGTTTACATGTTTTTAGCTGGGGTTAACCATAATTTAGATAAAGTAAAAGGAAGAATATGTGGAAAAAGCCACTACCAAGCATAAGGGAAGTTTTTTCAGAACTACGGTAGGAAGAGGCTTGGAAAAGAGTTGTGTTGCACACTCAACAATTAGCTATGGCTACACGTAAACCAGTATAGAAGGTGAGAGGAGGATATGGTGTGATCACTGCAGAAAGCCTTGGCCTACTAGGAAAAAGTGTTGGAAACTACACCCTCAATTAAAACCTTCTAACTCAAAGAGAAATTCTGCTGGTAGAGCAATGCAAACAACCACAAATAAAACTCAAGAACAAGAAGTTAATTCAGGAGGGTCTCCATTCACTCGGGACAAGTTGAGCATCTTTTGAAACTTCTTCAATCCTCACAGTTCCCTATCAATTCTTATTCCCTAGCTCATCAAGGAAATATAACCTATCCCCTATCTGGAATGTCATATCCACATCTGTCTGGTTTATTAATTTTGGAGCAACAATTAAAATAACAAACTGCTCCCAATTATGTAAAACCTATCGTCCTTATGCTGGAAATAAAAAAAGCAGGGTTGCAGATGGATTAGTCCCTACTGTTGCTTGCATATGATCTATCCAACTCACTCCCTTACCATCCCTTAATAATGTTCTTCATGTTCCTAAATTGTCCAGCAATTTACTCTCTATTAGCAAGTTGACTAGTAATATTAAATGTCAAGTTAATTTCTATTCCTCACACTGTGAATTTCAGGATCCAGTTTTGGGAAAGATGATTGGCAATGTTGAGGTTGATAGACTCTATTAATTTTTAGGGGATTCGAAATCTGGAAATTCTACTCACAATTCATGTTTTAGGTCTACTTCTGTTTCTCATTATTATGAGACAATGTTGTAGCATTTTCGATTAGGTCGTCCCAATTTTCAATATCTAAAACAATTGTTTCCAAAACTATTTATTAATAAAGATCCTACTATTTTTCAGAGCAAAATACACAGTTAGGTTAAGCATCATCGATCTATCTATCCCATCCAACCCTGTAAATCCACTACACCTTTCACTCTTATATACAGTGATGTTTGGGGACCCTCACGGATCCCCACCACTTCAGGTAAAAGATGGTTTGTTACTTTCCCCAGTGATCACACTAGAATAGGCTGGGTATTTTTTATGAAAGAGAAATCAAATGTGAGAAACATATTTATAAATTTTTACAATATGATTCAAACCCAATTTAACACAAACATTAAAATCTTTAGAAGTGATAATGGATGAGAATTCTTCAATGCAGTATTAGGAATTTTTTTCTGAAACAAGGGGATAGTCCACCAATGCTCATATAATAATACACCAAAACATAATGGGGTAAATGAACGTAAAAATAGACATATCCTAGAGATATCTCGTGCCATTAGATTCACCATGTCCCACAATATTTATGGGGGAATTCCATTCTAACAGCTATTTACTTTATCAACCGTACACCATCTAAGGTCCTAGATTTCAATACGCCCTTAGCCATTTTCCACCATCACTTCCATAATAATCGATTGTCCACATCCTTACCAATCATAATTTTTGGTTGTACAATCTTTGTATTTGAGAACAAGAGTGATAAACATGATGCTAAAGCCAAGCAATATGCCTTTATAGGATACTCATCTACCTAAAAGGGCAATAAATGTTATGAACCTTTGTCACTATAAATTTCAAATTATCTGAAACTCAGCCATATTTTAAACCTCGGGGAGAATTTAGAAGAAGATTCATTCCCGGGGGAGTTTTGTATAATCTGAATGTAGAATTTACTACCAGTAGCACCGGTGACAAAGATCCTGTTGAAAATTCTGTTTCTATTTTACCAAATTATGTTGGTTTTGACTAGCATGACCATCAGGAAAATAGGGAGAGTGTGGTGGATGAACTAAATAATAGGAACAACCCATGTTTTGGGGAGAGTCCACATTCTGATTCTAAAAAATAAAAAATAAAAAATTCTTCCTTCAAATCAAGAGAATGAAAACCAATCTTCTAGCCCACAAAATCAACAAGGAAAAGATGCTCTCAATGTTCCTCCATTTGATCAGTCAACGAAAACAAAAGTAGGTCCTAAGACTAAAAGATAATTTAGGTAGATATACTCAAGGAGAACTCTTTACAAAGAAAAAGATTCCACACGCCCTTTGCATCACCATGAATCTGCATCGGGGCCACCTTCTACTACTGTAAGTACCTCTCCTTCCAAATCAATCGCATCAAGATAACACCTTAGTTTTAGATTTGAACCTTCCCATTGCTACCATATCTCGTACTAGTCATCCTTTATATCCATTATCAAAATTTGATTGTTTTAAACACCTCTCACCCTCCTCCTATGCTTTCTCTACTCATGTATCTTCTATGGAGATTCTAAAGAACGTTCAAGATGCTCTAAAAGTTTCAAAGTGAAAAAAGGCAATTCTTGAAGAGATAAGTACTCTTGAGAAAAATAAGACGTGGGAAATTGTCAATCTACTGAGAGGAAAGTCTCGTGTTGGGTGCAAGTGGGTATTCACTTTGAAATACAAGGTTGATGGTACTCTTGAGAGATACAAGGCACAGGTGATGGCAAAGGGTTTTACACAAACCTATGGGATTGACTACATCGAAACATTTGCCCCCGTGGCAAAACTAAACAATATTTAAATTTATCTATTGCTGCCAACCTTGATTGGCCTTTATATAAGTTGGACATCAAGAATGTGTTTTTGAATGGCAATCTAAGAAAAGAAGTTTTCATGACATCACCATCGGGCTTTAAGGAGAAGTTTGGTTCAAAGGTGTGCAGGCTAAAGTTAGCACTTTATGGTTTAAAGTAGTCTCCTCGAGCCTAGTTTGAAAAAAGTACCAAATCTATAAAGAGACAAGGGTATACTTAAGCTCAAGGCGATCATACAAGGTTTATAAGACATTCAAGAGATGGAAAAGTGTCAGTGTTAATTATGCATGTGGATGATATCACTGTGACAGGAAATGATTAAAGAGAAATGGATTGACTAAAGGCTCGATTGGGCAAAGAATTCGAGATCGACGACTTAGGATCCTCAAGATATTTTCTAGGAATGGAAGTTGCAAGAAAAGGTATTATGGAGACTCAACGCAAGTTTGTGGTGGATCTTCTTCACGAAACTGGTTTGAGTAGCTATAAACCAACCGATACACCAACAGATGCTAATATAAAATTGAGGGCATAAAAGGAAAGCCAGCCAGTTGATGCAACTAGGTACCAAAAGGCTAGTTAGGAAACTAATTAATCTTTCTCACACTCATCCTGATATTTCTTTTGCTATTAGTTTGGTAAGTCAATTCATGCATCCCCCACGCACTGAAAACCTAAATGTAGCGTATAGAATTGTGAAGTACTTGAAAGGATCACCTCGGCAATAAATGAGCGAAGGAAAAGTGAAGCCTTCACTAATGCAAACTAGGATGGATCCATTGAAGATAGGAAGTCCACTTCTGGTTATTATACGCATGTATGGGGGAATCTAGTCGCTTGGAGGAGCAAGAAGCAGAGTGTGATGGCAAGAAGTAGCACAGAAGCTGAATTTCAAGCCATGGCCCGCGGATTTGTAAGCTAATATGGCTCGGGCAGATTATTAGAGAATTATGCCTACCTATAAGCAAGCCCATGAAGTACTATGACAACAAGGTAGCTATAAGCATTGCACATAACCCAATCCAACATGATCAAATGGAACATTTTGAGAATGACATTTTTATAAAGGAGAAGCTTGAGGAAGGCGTAGTCTGCCTACCATTTGTACCCACTACTCAGCAGACAGCAAGTATTCTTACAAAGGGGCTATTCAAAACTAATTTTCAGTTTTTTGTTGGCAAGTTGGGCATGATTGATATCTCTGCACCAACTTGAGGGGGAGTGTAGAAAATATAGGTTAGTATCCAGTAGTTAACCCGCTGGATATTAGGAGAATAAAAGTCCTAGATTAGATGTTGGATATTAGGAGTTGTTGCTTATTATTTTCTAAAATCCCTTACTTCCTATTTATTAGGAATCTGTTAGGGTATACGATGGCTTCTCTCAACTGCCTATTTATGTACTCGTGTAGTATAATAAGATTAAGTACGATGAAACTATAATGCTCTTAAACTATCAAAAACAATCATCGGTTTCTATTTTTACTCCATCTTTTATCTCCACTAGGAACATCGAGATTGTAATATCTTCATACCTAAGAGCAACAAAGCCATGGACCAAGAACTAACCATGCACAACAAATGGAGTGGACAAATATTGGTTGGATCGGTTATTAGTTTGTAGTTTTTCAATTATATGAGTTTTATCAAGTTTCAAGTAAACATTGAATTGGGTCGAATCAGTTCCCAATTTATGGTTTTTCTAATAGAATTTGGTTCGTTTAAAGTTGAAGATTATGGAAAAATGCACCATCAAATAAAACTGATTTTAAACTTAATATACGATATCACCTTGAGGTTTTTTGAAAAACACCATATAACTCTAAATCTACATCCTTACGCACAAAAGGAACCCCCCCCCCGGGAGTTTATTTTAGGGGTCGATACGAGGGTTATTTGGTACGTAACAATATAAACTAGTACTTTTAAAAACACTCTGGGTTATATTATATCTTAGATCTAAACTTAGGGTTATTTGGTGCATTATCACATTAATTTTTCTCATATATGAAGCCTCAATTAAGCATAGAATCAGGTTCCTTTGGTTAGGACGTGTAGTTTTTCAAATTATTACTGGTCCATTTGTGTCACATAGAACAACAATGAAGTATGCAACCACTCATCTAGTGAGTGACTGAAGTTTTAGCATGCAACAATACTATTGTTGTCCCATGAGATTCATGAAATTAGATGTTTGTTGCATCCAAACCAAAATATAACAAGCACCGCGGACCTATCAGTGATAGCGGTTGTATCAAACAACATATAAACATTGGAAAGCTGAGTGAGAAATTCTTGATGAAGTATACCTCGGATTACCTCCATTCCTATCTATATTACTGAACTATCCACTCCTATAAAGCGTCGATCCATAAAGTAGAGAGAAAAATTCTCCCCTAACTAATACGGACACCGCATTATTAAACACTATTCTCAATCCTATTTAGAATTATCCTAATTTATTTTCTCCCTGTCCTGACAATTTTGTGTTTTCTGTGTTCAGGGCGGATTGGGAAATGGAGACGGATTAAAGAGCGAAAAGTGTCAAGTTAAAAGCACAATGATCGGATATTATTAGTGTTAACTTTTGTAACTGTAGTAGAATAGGATTATCGGACCATAGGTAAGTTGGGTCCGATAACTAGCCCATTTATTTTTATTTTTCTCATTAGATATTAGTAATATCTTATGGGTGTGTGCATAAGTGGCCAATGATGTTAACGTTTTAAACCCATGATATTAGTCTTAGGCTCGGCAACATTGAACCTATCCTATCGTCCTTAGGGGCTCGTAGAGGTATAGCCCAACCGTCGCCCTTAAGACTAAATGGAAATGGAATCTATTTCTTAAATTGTTTTAAAACTTGGACCATGGATTGTCCGGTTTAGCTCGGCCCAATCCAAGGCCCATGCTCACCTTCTCTCTTCTTGGTCAGGACTTAGCTTGACTTCAGCCGGTCCACTTTACTTACCCGTGTTTTTTTTCTTGTCTTCCCTAACCCTAGACGCATCAGTCTTTCTTTTGTTTTCAAACCCGCCCTCTCTCTCTCTGACGGCACTTTCTCTTTCCTCTTTGACCCTCTTTCGTCTCCGCTCGTTCGACTTCTTCTATTTTTCAAAATTAGAAGCCAAAGAACTTAATTTCTTCCCTTATCCTTAGGCTCCCCTCCTTCCTTTTTGTCGAGCAGTTTATCCATATATACATGCATCTGTAATGGAGCGAGGGGGTACATTGTGATTTTTGGTGTTATAAAACCAAAGGTTAATCTTTTTTTTATGCTAAAATTGTCGATTATGACGACAAGCACAGAGATTACTCTGGGTTTGGGGAGAATGATTACGTTCTCGCAGCCCCATTTGGCGAATCGATTACAATTCTGTTAGTTGGGTTCGGTTCAACTCACATCAAAGCTCTACAGTTAATCAATCGGCATTAAAAGGGTGTATTGTTCTCATTTTCTATCATTTCTTTCTGGTTTTCGTCAATCTGTGCTAATCTGCGTATTTTGTAGTGTTTGAGTTGATAGGGATCCACGGGTGTGCGCTTGGTCTAGGTCGAAGGTCGGCAGAAGACACGGCGGTTCCAGCAGCGTCAACGCCTCCTCCACGCATGAAGTCATGGCCCTGCGATCTTCGCTTAACTTACCAGTATACAAGTCCGGTGTTGGTAACTTTTTCTCTAGATTCGGTTTGCCAAAATCTTCTTTTTTTTTAGTTGGGTTCGAATTGGCTGAAAATCGAACAAAATATTTGTTTCTATTGCAATGTTTCGACTAAGGGGTGTTAAGAACGAATTGTGTGTATTCTGTTCTGCCATCTCATACAGGACTAGCCTCCTTCATTTTTGTTCCTTTTCTGTTTGTATCTATGTGTGGTTCCTTACAATCGTGATAATTGAAACAAAGAAAATTTCAATCAAGAATCTGTGGGAGGTGATGAACAACTCAATAATCGGAATCATAGGGTTAACCACAATGGGCAAGATAGGAGTTTAAATGGGATCAAGCTAAAAAAAAAACCCTCAATATCAAGGCCTTAGTGACCCCGATGCTTACCTCGAATGGGAACGTAAAATTGAACTTGTTTTCAATTGTTATAACTACTCTGATGAGAAAAATGTCAAGTTAGGTGTTGTTGAATTTTCGGGTTATGCAATATCTGTGTGAGGTAAGCTTGTTAGGGATCAGGAACGCACTTATGAGGCTCCTATCACCTCTTGGCCCCAAATTAGGGAAATAATGAGGTGTAGCCTCGTAGGTTCATTCCACCTCATTATACGCATAACTTACATCAGAAGTTTCAATTTCTTAGACAAGGCCCCAGGTCTGTTGATGAATACTATAAGGAAATGGAAATGCTCCTTACTAAATTGAACTTTTATGAGGAAGAGGAAGCCACCATGGCTCGCTTCCTTTGAGGCTTGAATTCTGACATTGCCAACCAAGTGGATTTACACACTTATGACTCTATGGTTCGACTTCTTAATCTCGCTGAAAAAGTTGAAAAACAACTCAAATCATCTCGAGGTAGTAACCGCTCTACTTCTCAAAACAAGAGCTCTTACTCCCGTCCTCCCAAATCTTCCTCTAGAGTCAAACTCCTTAAACTTCCAAAAACTGAGGGATTTTGACCCACAAAGACTCCTTTAAGTTCTCCCTCTGAAAAGGCAAAAGGGATTGCTATTCCTAGTAGCTCTGGGTTATCTCGAAACATCAAATGTTTCAAATGTCAAGGTCATGGACATGTCCAAGCCAATGTCCTAACAAAAGGGTTATGATACTTCAAGACGGTGAAATCATTTCGGATTCAAAAACTGAGGACTAAGTACCTAGCGAGACTAATGAATGCGACTCTGATGTTGAGTACCCTAATGCTGAGTCTTTCGTCATTCGTAGGTCTCTTAAATCACAAGCTAAGATTGAACCAAAATTAGAGCAAAGAGAAAACATCTTCCACACACGGTGCTATGTAAATGGCCTTAATAACAGTCTTATCATTGATAGTGGCAGTTGTGTCAATGTGGCTAGCATAGAGCTGGTTCGCAAGTTGAGTCTTCCTACCACTAGGCACCCCCATCCCTATAGACTTCAATGGCTAAATGAACTTGGGGAAGTTAAGATCAATAAACAAGTCCTCTTGAGTATCAAAATTGGTCGGTATGAGGATGACGTTCTTTGTGATGTGGTACATATGCATGCTAGTCATGTCCTCCTTAGACGTCCCTCGCAATTTGATAGGCAAGTTGTTCATGACGGTTACAAAAATAGGTACACCGTACTCAAATATGATAAAAAGTACACTTTAGCCCCCCTCTCCCCTGCCCAGGTTAAGGAGGACCAACTCAAGCCAAAAGATGAATATGATCGTAGGAAAGACAAGTCACCTTTTGAATCTGACCTTGTGGATAAGGATAACAACAAACGACCGGCTAGTTTCTTTATTCGGAAAAGGGACATTACCCATGCCTTTTTCCATAACCTACCTGTCTACATGATGGTCTACAAAGAGTACCTTGAGTCCTCTCTTGACCATATCAAGTCCCTTCCTCTTGATATCTAAAGCCTAATTTCTGAATACTCTGACCTCTACTCTGAGGAAGATCCTAATGGGCTCCCTCCTCTCTGAGGAATAGAACACCAAATCAATTTCATCCCGGGCACTAGCATCCCAAACCATCCCGCTTATTGAGCTAACCCCGAAGAAGTAAAGGAATTAAAAAGTCAAGTTACTGAGTTGCTTGAGAAGGGATACATAAGGGAAAGTATGTGTCCATGTGTCGTGCCCATTCTCTTGGTTCCAAAAAAAGATGGAACGCGGCGTATGTGCATCGACTCTCACGTCGTGAATAAGATTACCATTAAATATCGCTACCCCATTCGTCGCTTGGATGACATGCTAGATCAATTAAATGGGAGCATGATTTTTTCCAAAATTGATTTAAAAAGTGGGTATCACCAAATTCAGATGCAGCCAGGTGATGAATGGAAAACCACATTCAAGACCAACTTTGGCCTATATGAGTGGCTTGTCATGCCTTTTGGGCTCTCTAATGCTCCTAGCACTTTCATGCACTTAATGAATTATGTGTTGCATAAATTTATTGGCAAATTTGTTGTTGTTTACTTTGATGACATCTTTATTTATAACAAATGCCATAATGACCATGTCATGCATATTAAACTTGTGCTAGACATCCTTAGGCAAGAATACTTATTTGCCAACATATCTAAAAGTTGCTTTTGTCTCGAGAGGATGGTCTTTTTGAACTTTGTGGTGAGCAAAAATGGGATACAAGTAGATGAAGAAAAGGTTAAAGCCATCAAAGAGTGGTCTATCCCTAAGAATGCATCCCAAGTTAGGAGTTTCCATGGCTTGTGTGGCTTTTATAGGAGGTTTGTCCATCACTTTAGCACCATAGCAGTCCCCTTGAATGATTTGGTTAAAAAGTTCGTTGAATTTCAGTGGGGCCCTACCCAAGAAAAGGCTTTTGAACTTTTGAAAGAAAAACTTATCAAGGCCCCAATCTTAGTGCTACCCATCTTTGATAAGGTATTTGAGATCGATTGTGATACCTCCGGAGCAGGAATAGGAGTTGTTTTGTCTCAGGATAACCGACCTATTGCATATTTTAGTGAGAAATTGAAATATGCTTCCTTTAACTATTCTACGTATGAGAAAGAACTCTTTACCCTTGTTAGATCCTTAGAAGTGTGGCAGCATTACCTTTGGCCTAAAAAGTTCATTATCCATACTAATCATCAGGCCTTAGGATATTTAAAAACTCAAGGGAAGCTTAACCGTAGGCAAGCTAAGTGGAGTGAATTTATTGAGACCTTCCCCTATATTGTCAAATATAAGAAGGGGGGACAATAAGGTAGTTGATGCCCTTAGCAGGCGACACATACTAGTAGCCACTGTCGACGCTAATCTTTTGGGGTTTTCGCATCTTAAATTACTATACCCAAATGATGAGGACTTCCATCAGATCTTTGCTAAGTGTCAGACTACTCCTTTCAATAAATTCTACCTCTATGACAGCTACTAGTTTCGAGAAAATAGGTTGTGCATCTCTTGCAGCTCATTTAGGGAGTTACTTCTATCTTAATCCCATGGAGGTGGACTAATGGGCCACTTTGGCTATGCTAAGACCCACGACATACTTACCGAGCATTTTAACTGGTCACATATGAAAAGGGATGTAATACGTTTCTATGCTAATTGTGTTTCATGCAAGCGTGCTAAGTCGAGTACCCATCCCCTCGGCTTGTACACACCTCTCCCTGTTCCTAGCCAGCCTTGGACTGATGTGTCTATGGACTTAGTTTTAGGCCTTCCTCGCTCCAGAAAGAATAAAGACTCTATCATGGTAATCATAGATCGCTTTTCAAAAATGGCCCATTTCATCCCTTGCCATAAGACTAATGATGCTACCATCATTGCCGACTATTTCTTCTCTAACATAGTCAAGCTTCATGGCGTCCCTAGGACCATTGTATCAAATCGGGACATTAAGTTCATCTCACTTTTGGCGGACCCTTTGGGGGAAATTGGGTACAAAACTACTTTTCTCCACCTCCTGTCACCCGCAAACTGGTGGGCAAACCGAGGTCGTTAATCGTACTTTGGGAAATATGCTTCGAGCTATTCTTGATAACAATTCCAAACAATGGGAGTCTGCTCTACCCCATATTGAATTTGCTTACAATCAGACTCCCCACTCAACCACCGGTAAATATCCGTTTGAGGTTGTTTATGGTTTTAATCTACTCACACCTTTAGACATATCCCCATTGCCACCATCCCAATGTGTGTCAAGCAATGCTGAGTACATGCTAAATCCCTCAAAGAGCTCCATGAATCAGTCGCCATGCACATTCACAAACGGAATACGGAGATGGTTGCTCGCGCTAATAGCCATAGGAAGAAGATTGTGTTTCAACCAGGTGACCTCGTTTGGCTCTATTTGCACATAGATCGATTTCCAAATCACCGACAGGATAAGCTTGACCCTCGAGGTGATGGACCTTTCATGGTCCTTGAACGGGTGAACGATAATGCCTATAAAATTAACTTACTCGGAAAGTATCATACATCCCACCTTTAACATTTCTGATCTATCTCCTTTTGTTGATTTTGTGTAGGTTTTGAGGACGAAATCCTTTCAAGAAGGGGGGATGATATGGACACCGCATCATTAAACACTATTCTCAATCCTATTTTGAATTATCCTAATTTATTTTCTGCCTGTCCTAACAATTTTGTGTTTTCTGTGTTCAGGGCGAATTGGGAAATGGAGACGGGTTAAAGAGCGAAAAGCATCAAAAGCACGATGATCAGATATTATTAGTATTAACTTTTGTAATTGTAGTAGAATAGGGGTTATCGAACAGTAGGTAAGTTGGGTCCCATAACTAGCCCGTTTATTTTTATTTTTTCTTTATTTTCAGATATTAGTAATATCTTGTGGGTGTGTGCGTAAGTGGCCGATGATGATAACGTTTTAAACCCGTTGATATTAGTCTTAGGCTCAGCAACGTTGAACCTATCCTTTAGTCCTTGGGGGCTCGTAGAGGTATAACCTAACTGCCGCCTTTAAGACTAAATGGAAACGGAATCTATTTCTTAAATTATTTTAAAACTTGGACCATAGATTGCCCGGTTTAGCTCGGCCCAATCCACAGCCCATGCTCACCTTCTCTCTTCTCGGTCGGGACTTGGCTCGACTTCAACCAGTCCACTTTACTTACCCATGTTTTTTTTTTCTCTTGTCTTCCCTAACCCTAGACGCATCAGTCCCTTTTTTTCTGCTAAAATTGTCGATTATGACGACAACCACGGAGATTACTCCGGGTTTGGGGAGAACGATTACATTCTCATAGCCCCATTTAGCGAATTGATTACAATTCTACTAGTTGGGTTCGGTTCACTAACGTACTAAAATTATATTTGAGGTTTTCCACAACTCCATTGGTGACAATTAAAGTCTAGTGCACACAAGTGTGTTCATGCACAAATTATACCTTTAGATCAACTTGAGTTAAATGTCTGAAGGAACAAATGTCTAGGAGTTGTTGGGAATAAACATTTTTCAAGTCAATCTACAACAATAAATGTTCCCGTGTTTGAAAGTTTAAGAAATAAATATTTTTGAATTTTTCATTAATGTAGAATAATTATTGTTTGCATCATATGATTAACAATTTTGAGCATTTTTTTATTCATCACTCTGTACAAAATGGTAACATTTATTAATTGAGGGGAAATTCAATTAAATTTGTTCCTTACACTTTAAAACATAGCAATGTTTATTCCTTAAACTTTCAAATATCAATCATCATGCTTATTCCTTTAGGAAAATTAAAAAAAAAATGTATTCTTCTATTAAAAGAACTGCTAAACGTTTACTCTTTTAATGTCATTTAACTCTATCACAATCCAACTACGAGTCCAAACATAGCATGTGATGACCACCAAAAGTAGCAAGTTTGATTTTATCATTTGAATTGGTAATCTATAGTACAACACAAATTGGAAGCCAAGACTCTTACCTCATCAAAAAGAGTTTCTCTTGCCACATCATTACCATTCCATATGTCAGAAAGTCTTTTCAGTAAATCCACAGCAGATCTGTTGAGAAACAAATCGATATAAGCAGAGCAAATAAACAGATATACTAAAACCAAGCACATGGTATCAGCGGACCTTAAATGGTCATTTGCAACACAGTATGAGACAACTCTGTGGCAACCCTCAATCCAATAGTCACGATCACTCAACTCGTCAAGCAGCTTAAGCAATGTGCTCAGTTTTCCAGCTTCCCGTGTGTGCTCCTACAGTTTAACATTAACACATTTTATATTATAGATAATCAACAGATAGGCTAAATAGCAACTGGCAAATTAAAAGAAAAAACACATTTAAGTCCCAAACATTCAGCATTTAAGGGAACCTCACAATGATAGAGATTACAGCTTTTGGCTCCAAACAAGCACCACCCTCCTTGATTTCTTCATATATCTCTAGAGCATTCAACATTTGACCATGTGATGCAAGAGCAGAGACTAATGAACTTTTGATTTCATTCATGTGCTTCACAGATAATACTTCATCCACAGCTACCTGAAATTTCAAAAAAGCACAAGAATGACCAATAGTAACAATAATAAAACAATGCATTGAGGAATTCTGCCATGTTAAGGTAAATCAATGCTTTTACATATAAAACGTTGAAGCACTGAAAGAAGAATTTCAAATAAGAACAATCCATGTGTGCTAAGCAGCATGCTACCAGTATTGAATGGAAAAGAAAGTTGGTGCTACATAGCCTTATGGGAGTAGGGGAAAGGATCTATGTTAAAGAATATGTTTACTTTTGATGCTCACCGATTCCAAAGCAAATAATCTTCAAGAATATAATTCAGCTACATGAAAAATAACATTTCACAGTCTCACTGGGGAATTACTTGGTTATTTTCTATATTCATTTGAAGACTCATGAGTACAGAGAAACTGCAATCGTTCCAGTTTATGACACCAGTCCTTGAGATAGTACAAAAACTCACGCATAATTATGTACACTTCTCTTCAGTATTACATATGTGGTAAATTGATAATTGCATCAAAAGGGAAGATGCCAAATGGACTAGATGCACATAGGAACAAAGTTCCCCAATACAAGGCAACCATAGATTGACAAGCTAATCATGTGGAATATGCTAAATGAAAGGTGATGTTATAACTAATTCAATATGCCATGAGGCCCATTAAATGCTTTATAATCAGGAAAGAGGAAATTGATTCCTATAAGTGCAAATAATTGTGCAATGAAGATCCCTGTCTTTTAAACAACTGAGACCCTTATATCATATCCTATGTGCAAATTAATCCCACTGCTTGAAATCAAATATTTCCGATCAAGATCACTTGAAAACTAATATATTATCCCTGGAAAAACACTTCTAAATGTTTCTTAATTATACATCAATAATTCAAATTGAAAAATAAACCTAAATATGAGTATCATATGCACTTATATACAAAAACATAAGTCAAATGGGTAAGACTTCTCTGCAATATCACTGGTTTCAGACAAATCCATTCACACCAACATTTTCCCTAATCTGTCACTCATTCAGTATTGGTAGTCAATTAAATTGAGACAAATTATCATCAAAATTACGAGATAGGCAATGTGCGTTATGCACTTGTCGTGTTTGTCAAGGAGCTTTTTCCTTGGCAAATTTCAACGGCAGGGGGATGCATCAACTAAAATATAACGAACAACTCTTTTGAATTGTAAGAGGGTAGAACCGTAGGAGGACAAGGCAGATAATGTCTATAGAACTCAAATATATACAATGCTTAATATTTAGGTAAATGTTTAATTGTTTTATTATAAAATATCAACAAAATGATTTTATTAGGAATACAATATTAGTTTACTGGTGAATGACTCGGCCAGAAAAATTCAATTCAGGCAATGGGACCAATTTGTGCATATTATATATAAAATGGACCTAATTCCTCCAATCAAAATATAGATAATCAATTGCAATTGCATATACTTAGGTGACTAATTTGCTACTTTTTCAGTTAAGTAATGGTGTTCACTCAAGCACAATATGCATGTAGGTTAAATATCTGAATCATCTCATCTGTGAGAAAGATCAAAAGAGAAAGGTTGGGATTTGCAGTCAAATATTTTGCTCAACTTAATGGATCAGTAAGAGTAGAGAAACAAAGTTTTGCAGCAATCAGTTCGGCTTAAGGACAAGTGCCGCCCAGAAAATGATATAGTTACGCAACCTATTAATGACACCAAGCTTTGACCTTCCTCAAAATTCTTACAATCCCACTCCTTTCATGCACAGATCTCCAGGCTAATTATCAATGGTCTGTCTATTTCACCAAAGTATTGGCTAAGACATTCCCTTGAATATGCACAATAACAAGGGTACAGTGGCATTCAAGTATATTTTTTATGATTGTTAAACTACATTCTAAATAAAATAAAAGCCTCTTCATAAGATCTTCGTAATTGTGTCAGGCACAACAATATCAGTGTACAAGTTATTTGAGGAATTTTTCAGTTTGCCAATGTCCTGAGGAAAATTTGGCTCAAACATTAACCTTGTGAATCTAACTCTGAAACCGAATTGACAAACAGAATTTACCTGTTTCGCCTTCTCAAATTGCCCACAAGTGGCATATGCATTTATAAGTGCCATGTAAATTTGCTTCGTAGCATGGACTCCAGAATTCTTCATTTCTTCATAGTGCTGCACAAAGCATTAACTTGATCTAAAAGTTGACATGAATAGTGTTTTTTCCTTTTCTTTTCTACTTGAAATAGTTGGCCTAAATACAGAACACAAATAATTCATACACATGCTCGTGCATTATCTAGGAAAAGGGTTATTCACAACTGAAATGCACGTCTGTAGATCATGTAAAGTGACAGAGAAAAGATTCTATCTTGGAGGTATGGAACTACGGCACCAAGGATTACATAACAGGACACTACAGGGTGATAAAGATGAATTTACTGTAGATGCAGCAAAACATTCTAGGAATGAAGGGCACTCAACAAAAATAAGGACCAAAACAATGCAGAGGACAGCTCCGTAACCAGGCAGAGACAACTCTGCACTTACCATAACAATGACTACTGCTAAATTGGCCATCTATAGGACAAACAACATCAAAACTTCCATCCCTAAAGGATCACCGTATGGGAAGCCCGGCCTTTGAAGACTCGAAGTAATCAGCAAAGTGAATTAAGGCAGTCCAAAGCTCCCCACCAAAATTCCATAACACAGCCCTTTCTTTGGTAAAATAATTGATACACCATCAATTCATAAAATTCAAACGTTCAAAATGGACCCAATATGAAAATCATTTAAAAGAAAAGGTAGACAACCTTAATTAATTCTTCCTCACATTCTGAGTTTCCAATAAGATAGGTGAAGGTCTGTGAATCTGGTTTCACTCCTGCACATTCCATTTCTTTTAGAACCCTTGACACACCCTGCATATTTTTCTGCAAAGACAGAAGCAAAGATATTCATATAACTAACATTCTAAAAAGATATATACATGAGACCCATTGCAAATCCAAAATGTATGTGGTTGCAATGCACTGAAGATTTTGAAGTCAACCAGAAAACTGGTAATAGTATGTTCTGTTCAACCTCAGGAGTCCAGATGCTTCAAAGAGTATCAGTTTTGGAATTATGTAACCTAAAATCTAATCATATGAAAATAGCTTTCATGTTTTTATATGAATCTATATCCATCATGATGTTAAACCAATATTTGACAAACCCCACCCCCCCCCCTCTTTTCATATATGTAAGATGTATCATAGTCAAAGAAAGACAAAAAGCAAGAGACAATCATTAGAGAAAACGAAAGAGAGGAGGAAACAAGACTAACAGCAATAAAAATATAAATAACAAAGCCAACTGAAGCCTTAAACTGAGAGGAGGCCCATTCCCTTCCCCGTGTGATTCGAAACTGAACTTTCCCTATAAGTGGAAAAAATTAGTAGCCATCAAGATCTAAAACCTTGAGAAAGCTAGTTTCTCTCCTCACACCCACTTTAGCCCACTGAAGCAAGGGATATCATCAAAAGTAACAAATACTTCTCTCATGTGTCTATATCTTCTCAATCTTCATCGATCTATTCCCATCCATACTCCCATTCCCCTAAACTCTTTTTCAAAATAATCAACTGCCTGGCTTCATGGAGTTTGGATGTTAATCCCAAAAAATTGTAGAGAACTTGCATTTTAGCAAGAATCATTTCTATATTTCTTTGCTGACATTGAAAACCAAACACATGGTATAATCCCATTATATATAGAAATTTCAGGTAATTAGAAAACCACATAGTTACTTAGACAATATTGAGCAATCCCTTTTATGTCCCATTTCTCAAAGAAGACTGTGTGTATGAGTATATATATAGATGCAACCAATAGTAATTATTCCATGGGAAAGTAACGCGGTCTACATGTCACTTCATCGTAGGGCCTATAGTTGCATTCCTACTTCCCTACTAAACCGTTGGAAGGAAGGCCAGATCCAAAGGTGTATGTCTCTTTTCATAGGTTCTAGAGTATTAGCTAGTCGTAACTAAGATTATATTTTGATCTTCCTATATTTTATTTTTTTTTAAAATACATATAAGGTAAGTTTTTAGTTCTATATTCTCATTAAGGTTTTAAACCTTTTTTGTTCATTTTAGGTCATTTTTCAACATATATTTCCTAATATATACTTTGAATTATAACACATTAAGTTTCTTATTGATTAATTAACTATAATAACTCCACAATATTTGCATAATCACAAATATTATAAAAGAAAAATATTTCAGCCATAAGTGTTACGGCTTTACAATATTAGAAAAGATTAATACTTTGACAAAAAATATATGATAACTAATTAATACAATATCAATGTATGAAATTATATTATTGGTGTTAAATAATGATACTTTACTATACAATTAAAAAAACCTAATTAGAATCACCTATATATTATCGAGCTTAAATGATGATACTATTATAACATAGCTAAGACACTAATCTTTCATATTTATGTTTTTATGTTAAATATTCATACTTTTTGGAAAAGCTCCGAAAGCTAATACACTATCAATGTAAATAATGATACTATTGTAGCTTATGTAAGATACTTGTCTTATTTGATAAGTATACTCTTGTATATATTATCTATGTTAGAATCTTTATATATTTATGGGTGTATATTTAATTGCATGTAGTAGTATACTTATATATTAATTATAATAATATCATTATATTTAATATTTAACCATCTTTAGCATATTTTCTAGGGCGTGCTTATGTTGTTTAAGTTAGTATATTTAGATATTTATATAATATTATCTTCGTATGTATATATTAGTATTTAACAACATATTTATTAAATACATTATTATGTCCACATACATTGATGAATAATAAGCATACAACCTAATGGCATTCTGTGTAAATATCTATTCTAAATTTGAATTGACCTAATTTGTATGTGTGTGTGTATTATAAACCTAAATTCATGGATAACTTAATAAAATGACCGAAATTTAAATTTTCACTTTATTCTATTACATAAAATTTTATTATGATTTGATTGCTATGTTTTGGTAATATTTTGGCCTACATATAAGGCCCTAAGTTTGCAATTTTGAAGGCAGAGTTGAACTAAATAAAAATAAGAGTAAGACTTTGCGTGAAAACCTAGACTAAGAGTTTTTCCCCGCGTCAGTAAGCCACATGCATCTGCCAGTGAGGACCATGTCGGCCTCCTACAAGTGATCAGCAAAGATCATGCACATTGAATGGGGGGAAGTTATGCTAAGTGGGAAGGGGTTGGTGATCTGGGAAGAAGTTAATAACTGAGTGGCCGACATACATGTCACCAACACTGTTTTCTTTAGCATTCTCACCTCAAACCACAGAAATTCTTTATCAAACTTAAAGTAAGTCACATTAATGTCAGTCTTCAGCAGGAGCTCAATGGCTAAAAAACTCTACACGTCAGGATACAGCCACAGCATAGCCAACAGAATTTTAGGTTCTCTTCAGAGTAGCTTAAAGGCATGGGGAGGAATGCCTATGCCTTTAAGCTACTTATTACTTGGCAGTAGTACTTCCACAGTAAAGGATTGACTCGGGCTCTCTTTTTGTCAAAACCATATACGACACCAGAGAGAAGAGAGGCAGAGATTTCAAGTCGACCTTGACTTCCCAGTTCCCACCCAAGCACCCAACGATGGTAAAAACGTGTGCAGCTCCCCATCAGGACTTTGACAGAAATCAACCTGAAGGCAAGCAAAGGCTGTGGTGAACCACTAGAAGATGATAGTGAATGAAGTCGACAGCGAATGTGCGTTGCTGCTAGATGATGAGACCACCGAAATTAGGGATAGTATTTTAGTGTTATTTTCATCTCTATTTCTTCCTTTGGTTTCATCACTTCTGCCCCTCTTTTTTCTGTGTTGCAAGACGCATTCAATTTCTAATAAATCGCCAATTTATCGGCAATATTAATTGATAATCGATTATCAACGATTTATTGGGGATAAATGTGTAAAATTTTAAAAACAATTTTGCGGCACAGCTAACCCAAAATCCAACAAATAGCAAGACTACTATTTAATTGCCTAGGCCGCCTCCTATAATACAATTCAAGCACCGCCAATAATGATTGGTACACCTACCATATACGCCTCATCAATTTTCAGTATGTCTAATAAAAATTCATAGACCAAAAGACATGTGAATAACTAGAATATGAAATCTGTCTTCCATTCATTCAAACAAACAAATAGGCTCTGTCTGGGAATGTTATCTGCTGAAACCAATGATGTATATTGATATACATGTTCTAATCACTTATTTATTTATTATTTATTTATTGGATAAGACTTTTTATAAATAGTGATAAATGGTAAGAGCAGTATAAAATTTTTCAAATAAAACAGACTACCGTACATTATTTATTAATTATATATTTACTGGATAAGACTTTTTATAAATAGTGATAAATGGTAAGAGCAGTATAAAAATTTTCAAATAAAACAGACCACCGTACATGAAATAACAACTGGCAAATAAACTAGTTACCAAATGGAGCCTTGGAGAAAAAATGGGTCAGCCGGCATGAAATAACAATCTGCAAATAATCGAGTTACCTAATGAAGCCCTAGACGTCAGCCTACATAAAATATAATTGGCAAATAATCTAGTTACCAAATGGAGCAAAGCCCTAGACTTAGCCTACATAAAATAACAATTGGCAAATAATCTACAGTAGGGCTCCATTTGGTAAATATATTATTTGCCAATTGATATTTCATGTGATGACCCATTTTATTCTGGAGACAAATAATCTAGTTACCAAATGGAGCAAAGCCCTAGACTTAGCCTACATAAAATAACAATTGGCAAATAATCTACAGTAGGGCTCCATTTGGTAAATACATTATTTGCCAATTGATATTTCATGTGATGACCCATTTTATTCTGGAGACAAAAGGGGTATTCAAAGAGGTAAGAACCAAGAATGAATAATGTATATACGAGTATGGATATTTGCTAATATACATTTATTTATCCTGCAATTAAGCAATGCAACAAAAATGAGAAAAATGTACGATATGAACAGTCATAAGTAGCAAGTTTAAATTGACTGAAACTCCAGTAGTTCATAAATGGGTAGGATTGAAAAGCAAAAGCTGTTAGTTTTTAACTTCTAGAAAACCATTAATACATCATGAGGAACAAAACTCCTTTTACTCATTTCTCCCATCTTACTACAATCCTTTCCATACTGAAGCCATTGATGAAGTATATCTATATACATTGAGGGAAGAAAGGTCCTGGTGTTGATGGAATGGGGGTGTATGTGTCTCGGTTAGGCATGGGAATAAAGGTACAGGTGGTATTGCTGGGATCGGCTGACTTGACTATGGTTGGTTACCCCTTATTGATTCGTAGAAGTTAGCTATTCCCTTTTACTGCTTTTCTCTAATTTTCGGTTATTGTCGGTGTTAAATAGTGCGAGGTTTGTAGAACAAGGGGATTTGGAGAATATTATGCGGCACCATTTGAAGCATAGCTCAGCATACCATCCCCAGTCTGTTGAGTGTACGTCAAACTCAAGCCTGCTAAGCACTTGAACGAGAAGCTATCCCCAGGGTATGTCAGGCCATAATAGGTGCTGAATCAAGTGAGAACAGTCACTTACAAGCTAGACCTGCCAGATTCAGTCTCCATTCATCTGATGTATCACATCTCCATGTTGTGCTCAGCCGTGGGGCATGAGTTGGCATGACCATATCTTCCAGCCATTTTCATTGGTTTTGACTGACAGCTTGAAGTGGAGGGCCTGACTCGCCACAAGCGGTGCACTACTATAATTCTCAGGGAGTATTGGAGGTGCTTGTGGAAGGGATTTCTGGACTTTGAAGCTTCTTGGGAGGAATTCAGGATAATTAATTCATGGTTTCCTCAGTTCAAATTGAAGACGAGGTGGGAGTTTTGGAGGGGAATAATGACGAGCTACTGGCCCACTCAACAAGTATACCTACACACATAGAGGGAAGAAGGGACCTGTTGTTGAGAGAATAGGGGTGCTGGTCCAGGTTAGGGATAAGGATGAGGGTATGGGTATTATCGTTGGGATCTGCTGCTACCATGATTGGTTAGGACCTGACAATTCTGTTAGGTCAAATATGGTTACCTAGCTGAGCCATAGAAGCTAGTTATTTCCCTTTATATCTCTAAGTTTCTGTATCTGTTGATGTAAAATAGAGAGAGCATAAAGCAGAGGGGGGATTTGAAGATCATAGTAAGGAGGCGCCAGGACCTCAAACTTAGATTATTTTCAGTTCAATACACTCAAAGTCAATAAAACTGCAATTGTGATTGTCGTTGGTAGCGGTGTTGCAGTATTAGGATGTCGCGAACGATATTTTATATTGTGGTGTGATTTTTTTTAAATTTCCCAATAAATTTCGACAAATATTGGCAAATATCGGCATAAATTGATAAATATCAGTAATATATCTATAACCGTCACTTTTCGGCTATTTTGTGTATCGGTAGACGAAAAAACCGATATTTTATTCCATGCGCACACACCTTCCTTCTACTGTTTTTGCAATCTCACTGGCACAAAAATTCTCCAACTTTCCACACACCTTCATGCTTACCTCTTCCACAAAGTAATGGATTCAGTTTGGTAACTTGAGTTCTGAAATGAAGATATGAAGTGATGCATATTAACCTATTTGAGTATGTACTTCAATAATTTTTTAATTTAAAAAAAAAATACTTTAGAGTAAACTGTCATAAAATATAAAGATAGTTTTAAACTTCTACAAAAAGTGATGGGTCACATTAGAATAATTGAGATGGCTACCAAATAGGTTTCATGAATCACATAAATTCCATCAAAAATACACCTGAAAGTAGGAACAATGAGGCACTAAATACCTTCGTATAAGTATTATATTCCCCCATCAGAATGGACACGTTTCAACTATTTTTTAGGACATAAAATTTTAAGCATAATTAACATCAACGTTAGGATGAATACATAATGTAGCAAAACATAAAAAGCATCATACATCAGAAAGAAGAAAGGCATTTCAGAGATAAAGGATATCACCTCTCGGAAATAGCCAGCCATTATAGCATTATACATATTTGCAGTAGGCAGAAAGTTCATTTTTTGCAAATCATCCAGCATGGTATATGCAGCATCAAACTGATACATTGAAGAGATAAGGTTGTTATTCAGATGGACATTGCACGTAACAATACTAATGGAGCTAAATTTACTAAGACACTGATAAATTTGTTCAACAAAAATTGTCATAGATACATTTTTCATGCAATAGAGAAGCTTACATCTTTCATTCTCACACTTGAGTTTATCATACTCCTGAAAGTCTCAGTATTTGACTTCAAATTACCGTCATGAACCAATGAATATATCCGCTGAACCTATAAACCATGCAAAACCACCACATAAATTACAATTAAATAAGCAAAAGCAGAGGGTATAGTGAAATGGCATCAAGAACCAACTGCACACATCATTTATTGTCAAGGGTATACATAGGATGGTAGATTATTTCAATTATTTTTAGACCGAATGCGTAGATAATGATTCTAGATTTGAATCAGTATTTCATGAAACCGCATAACAACAAAGACAAAAAACTGTGGTGCTTTGGCTGTTAAAGTCAAGGAAAGAGTTACAGCATGAATATGCATACCAAAGAAAGTTCAATGCCGCCAGAAGTCATTTTTATACGAGAATCGAAGAAACCAAATTACAGTACATAAAGGATACAAATAACGCAAACGTCAAAATGATTCAAATATAAGACCGTCAAGTATCTTCTGCAGATCTGCTTTCTTCTAGGTATATGTGGTGTTCCTGCATATCCAGGCACTTCTGTAATTATATATTTTTTATAATATATAGGGTCCAAAATCTAGAAATTATTTAGATGTGTCCAATAGTCATATGAATCACATTTAGAAACCCAAGAAAAGATCTTTCTCTTAATTGTCATGAACAGTCGTTCTGGCATAGTTTTTGTCATCCAGCAAGTTCTGGGCCTGTATAGGTAGCAGTGGCCTAACCTTTGGGTAGAGAACTCATTCCCAAAGGCTAGATTAAGAGAGGAGGGAGTGTCTGGGCCTTATAAACCCCATATTATCATCTAATCCTACCAATGTGGGACTCATATGACATGTCCCATTAAAACCTAGACAGCGGGATCATGACAATCAATCTCCTTAACTGTGATGTCCACAATGCTAACTGCCAACTCTATGGCGGCTTTCATCCTACCACTTTGTGGATAAACCTTTTCTTAGGTCATTCATTCCCAGCCAATCCACATTGTCTTGAGTATAACACGCCCCCAAAGATGGAATCAAATATAAGCTTATACACCAACATATATCGAATTTTCAACCAGCCAATACGCCAAATGTTTGACATGCAATGAAGAAATGAAATCATATGCCTATCAGCTGGTATGACACATATCAATATTTGTTGTGAAATAAAATAAAGAATATACTGCAACAATTGTGACACATAAAATATCCTCTACGATACCACAATACCGCAACCACAACTGCAGTCATGATGACAGTTATTACCAGCCCCAAAAAGCTAGCTTAAGAAGGGAGGAAACCTTGGGTCATATAATACCTACAGTATAATCCCATAGTACTGATGTGGGATTCATGTCCCATACCTTGACAATGGGGTCATGACAATTACCCTCAAATGAACAATGAATCACTAAACAGACTTTGAGTTCTTTAGTGCTTTCCCCTCTCCCTACACCTGCTTTTTCCTCTTTTCACGCATTTCAACTTTTATTTTTTATTTTTTTACTCCAGTAGCTTCTGTGTTTCCTTTCAAAGCCAGATTGAGTTTAGCTAATAAACCCTAATGATCTACAACTCAAGCCATTCCTGCCAAATATTCCCACCAGGCAGCTGTGGTGACCAAATATGTCTACCACAGAAAAGAAATCAAATCAGCTGCCAATAGAATTCATATTGATCCTTAAGAAAATTTCTGAAAAGATCCTTTTCACAAGTTTTACAAAGCATTAAGAAAGAGAAGAGAAAAATACCACAAAGGGAGTGTTTCTGTTCAGCCCCATTGGGGAAAAAAACCAATAACATTCCAATACAGTAAGCCACAACTATAATATGGGTCTAAAGTAACACTAGTGTTAACATACAGAACAATAAGTAAACTATACTCCAAGGTGCATAGAACATCAGGCATTCATACTTTAATCACAGGAATTAAAACATACCAGATTGTACTCACAACTCTGTTCACATGCGTGTAAGATGGAATTCAATGTATCGGTTGACAATGACAATCCTGCTTCAAGCATCTGATTGACTATCTCCAATGCCAAGTATACCTTGGGCAAAGTATGAACATATTACATGTCAAAGCAACCTCTGATGCATGAACGCAGAAGTTATTGTGATTAATTGTTAAAGATTTGGAAGCATGTACAAGCTGACCCACTCACACCCTTTATTTTTCCGGGGGTTGGGGGGAGGAGGAATTCACTGTGCCAATTCTTTACCGCATCCATACCTTATGCGAGTTGCAACAAAACTCGATAAGCTTCTCACATGATGAAGAAGAAGGCACCACCTCCAATCTGGAGTGCATGTCCTTGAATTTTGAAATAGTGTTCTTAACCTTCAAAATAACAAACTTCAGAAGGCAGCAAGCAAATTTCAATGAAAAGAACACGCTACAATACAACTCATGAGCTACATACAAGATATGGGTAGAATGATGAATATTTTGCCGTGCCAGTCTGAGATAGAGTGATGCTATCAGGGATTGTGAAGAACAATCAAGAATGAAAATCCTCTCCAAGTTAGTCACTTCAAGAGGAAAACTCAACTCTCCAGAAAATATAATTTTGGAATTAATGTCCTTTTTTGTCCGATGAGATATACCCAATCTAGCAATCACCACAATTATGTAAAATAGCCGCCAATTCCCTGAAGTCCTGGCAAGTAGTTCACTAGAATGTCTTGTCAAACAGATGAGGCAAGGCCCCCGTTTTAAAGGAGAAGGATCCCCCAACATATAAGATCGCTATTGTAACATCATGACTCACAGGCTTCATCATACATCACTCATTGAGGCTACAATGTCTATAAAATGCATAGTCATTTTGCTGATTAAAACATTTGTGTAGGGACAAACAGTTCAAAAACAAAAGAATGCCAACAGTGCCAAACTATCTTTCAAAGTATACGCTTCAAGGCTGAGCAGTAAAGTATATTTAACGAAACTGCAGCCCAGAGCCACTAGATTAGAACCAAAGACAACCACCAAACGACGAATGTTGACGGTTATATGTAAGGAATACAGAATTTAATAAAAGCCAGAAGAATCATGGTGCCATGATTGACCACATGTGAAAACAGTTGACATCAAACAAACATTTCAAGTAAAACAGTTGCAAAATTGATATCTGTCATAACTAATCATAACTCTTCAGAATTTATAATGTAGTATCATAGAGATCTTTCATACATGTTTGGGACAAGCAGGTGAACAAAAAAAAAATTCTACAGGAGAAGCACGGAAAATTAATGTCATAATCCTTAGAAACACTAAAATGAAGTATGGCAGAGTTGCCCATCAAACTAAAACCCCATAAACTTGACCAGTAGCATTCACAAGAGATTCCTCACCGTTGTATGTGCCATACTAGAAGCATAGTAATAGATTAAATCCGATATGCTTTCATCCCAACAATCTGCATATCATAATGCATAAAAATGAGAAAGTGGATGAAAGGCTGAAAGGAAGAAAAATTTTGCACGTCATATCTTGTACTAGTTTACAATGCAGAGATTAAGTTAACAAAGAAATAAGCCTATCACTATGATACAATAATTTTCCTTTCTCTGTTTTATCAGAACGACTGAATAATAAAATCATTACAATAGTTTCAATGTTTGTGACAAAGCAATTCTTCAAGGGGTGCATGATATAAGAATAAGATGCATTAATTATAGTATAGATAAAGATGGATCAACAGATGGATACACAAGTGACTTTCCAATTACAGAAAAAAATTGAGATGGAGCTTTATATTAAATCTACTACTAAGGCAACATTTGCTAAACAAATTATGTAAAAATTATTACTTCATCTGAGAACCATTACATTTTGAACTTCAAAACATTCTCTATAAAAAAAATAAAAGAAAAATGATTGCATGCATCTCAAAATGTGAGTATAAAGCATTTGAATTCATTTTAATTTAATTTCAGCAATTATTTTCCCAACAGAGCCTAAAGTAACATTAATATTTGCACGTTTAATCTTTGTTTATATGGTCAAACAAAGTTTATGTATGAACTAAAATGATATATCAGCCAGATTTAAATCTTACATTTACCCCCTCTATTCCTTTTTACAATATTTATTTTTATACTTTAATTGAAGCGTAGGGCCTCAGGTTCTTCTTCTGCTAGATAACTTGATCGATGGCAAAATGAGATAGCCACTGAAAGCAAAAACCATTCATCAACCAACTTCAAAGTGCAATTGTGAGAAGGTGTAAAAAAAATGCATGGTCTATTGGCTGATTGATAATTTGACATTAAGACTTAGACAACTAAGTATGTTCCAACATAAGGCACATATTAAACAAATCCATTACTTATGTGGTCCATAAACAATGAAACACGACCATAAAATGGTGATATTAATCTCCATTCACGCAAATTGAAAGAACAACAGATTTTCTCTCGTATTGACCAGGACAAAAGTATTGGAAATTTTGCGTTTACTTGCCCAAATTTTAACTAATGATTCTAGCATTTTTCAAATAAAAGTAGCCCAATGTGTGTATGTGTTAGTTTGATGCTTGCACTTAATTTGAACACTTTTCTCAAACCATTCCCTTTTCCAAACTCTTTACTAGTAAATAATATAACCAAATGAGTATTTTAATTTTGAAAGAAATAACTATCATGAGAGAATACCACTAAAACTCAAGAGAAAGTTCTATCAAGAGGCCATTAGATCCGGGAAGAATGTTAGCCAATTAATCATACCCAATTTAACAAGTTAATGGTTGCTAAGATGAGGATGCTTATTGAATGTGAAACCTTACTAGAGGAGATAGGATCAAGAATTATAATAAGGAAAAAGTCAGGGTGGCTTCTATCAATGGTAAGATACGGACGCAAGGCTAAGATGGTCTAGATATGTTAAGAGATGACACCTAAATGCCCCGCTGAGGAGTCACAAGAAGACTTTTTCAGAGATAGCAAGAGATGGAGGTAGACCTACAGGGAAATGGGTTAGGTGTTTGAGCTTGATGTGGTCGTAATAAGATTTAGTGTGAAGCACGAGGATTGTGTGGCTAACCTCAAGCGGTAGCATAAAAGTTTAACCGAGGTGCATCTCCTAGTTGATGTGGTTATTTATTTACTCTATGTGATCTTATTTATTTAATTAATTATTAATCTCATGCATTTCTTTATGTATTTATTTGTTTGTTTTAGTTAATTAGCTACTCTTTTATGCATTAGTACCATCATTTATTATTATCATTACAATTGCTATAACTTATATGAATTCATGTATCTATCTACATATTTCATTTCATATATCAATGCTACTAATATCATTACTACTGTTACTATAACATCAACTTCTACAATATACAAATATTTACCCTCCTATCACATCTTCTCTTCAAATTAGTTTTTCTGCAATCTCAATGATAACAATGTACTACAAGCCTAGGAGCTAGCAAAGATGAGGTCACAGACCCCAGAACCCTACCAATGATGAGATTCTATATTAGGTCACTGTTGTCATGCTTTATGCAAATCCAATATGTACATATTTAATGTATTCCAAGATTCGAGTTATGTTGAAAAAATATTTTCCTAAAAGTCTACAACAAAAACAAATACACATTGGCTATCTAATGTGATGCAAGGGCATCAACTTAGTAGTCTTATAGTCCTATATTTGTAAATAGTAGATGTGCATTTCCAGACCTTCAGTTCCCTAGAACATAGCCTGGCAGACATATTTCCTCTTTCATTTTCTTTTCCTTGTTTCCCTTCTCGTCTTCTCCATATGTACGCTTTATTTTTTTCTCATTTTAGCTTTTTCCCCAAGAGGAGAGAGCGGAGCTTCACATGCCAAGACTATTCCAAAAGGCAAAGGCATAAAAGATGTTTTCAGAGAGTTTATCAAGAAACAACAAGGAGAGGTATCTTAGGCAAACCTCGTAACCAATCCAAGCAAGCAATCAAGGATGATCATGCTATATAAATATGACACTGCTAAATATGAATGGCATTTATGAACGAGACAACCCAATATAATGACATTATTAAATCAAATTTAGGAAATTTTTATCCTTGTTCAAATTAATAGCTCGACTAGAGTATTTGGAGCATATATATTTCTTTTGGGCAACGTCCCATACATTCATAGTTGCTCCTACATAAGTCACAAGAAAGTTAGAACCGGAAAGTAAATAGAAAAGTTTGAGCATACCATTTGTCTTGAGTGCCACAACAAACTTGTCAGCAAAAGACTGCAGAGACAATCTCCCCAAGGATCTGAAAATACTAGCCACATTGGCCAATGATGAAATCGTAGTGATGTCTACAGCATCTAAGAGTCGCAAAAGTTCTTTCTTCTTATCCCTTTCACACAGTGCCAGCAAATAATTTTCTGCATATCAAACCAAATGAAATAGCATGTACAATATCAACAAATTTCTTTCGAGGTTTCCTTTCTTTAATCTCCAAATGACATTGAAGATAGTTTTCTAAATTAATTATAAATCATTATTTAAGTAGTTCAAAATTAATGGTTTGTCATAGAAAGATATGATTGAATTTTCAGGACTAAAGTAGAATAAAGTAACTATAAAAAAAATAAAAAAAACTAGTAAATATTTTTAAAGAAACAAAGTATCTTTTTATAGAAATGAAGGATAAATCTAATCAGCTAATTCTAACCCCATGGATTTGGACAAGTCCAAGTATATCCACATAATACATTTGATAAAAACACCAAGAGATGATGTCAAGAACTTTATTTCAAGATTCAGTCGGCATTGAAGTGAAAGGATTCAAAAAGGGAGCAGAATCATTAATAAGAAAAAGATGCAAAACACACAATAGGATAACACAATCAGAGAATCTATGTACCAAGTAAAATAGCCCCGCCGTCACAACTGCCAGTAGTAAGATCATTATAGATCTCCTGAATCTTGTCTTCATTGTCCAACTCAATCCAAAGAAGTATCTGATAGTAACCTAATCGTGAAGAACAACTAGGATCTGCTTCTTTGATAAAATCATAAATGATATTGAACCCTCCAACCATATGCATATCAATCAGATATGTGAGGATCGGACCATAAGCTTCCTCTTCTATAGGCAAACCCTGGTTCTTCATCGATTTAATAAGGTTGTATGCCACGCCAATCTGCTCTTTTGCATCATTCTGATCTTTGGCTTTCCTGGCTCTCTCTAAGCAACCTCTTATGAGTGTACTATAGCCCTTTAAACTAGTATCATGGCCTAATCTACCAAAAAGGTCAAGAGTAGTTCCCACTCCTAATTTTGCAGCGCAAGTCAGAATCATTTGGTCATACCGATCACTTTGGGTATTCTTGAAGACCCACTTTTGCTTCCGGTCCCGAGCTATAAGCTTGCGACGCACAGATGCATTACTCTGTTTAACAATCTCATACCAAGGAAAATCAAGGGTTATTTCATTTCTCACATCCTCTGCAATTTGTAATTCAGATGCGAGGTCTGCATCAACCAAGAATAGGAAAAGAACATTAGGTCATCAGTAATATAGGACCATCACATATGTAAAAATAAAATAAAATAATAATAATAATAATAATATGAATTCATTAAGGCCCAAACAGCACAAATTGGGTGATAGGTCATTGATTGATTCACAATTGTTATAGAAGAACCATTTCAATGGAAAAATTATTAAACTGAAGAATTGATAAATCAAATACAATAAAAAATAATAATAATAATAATAATCTTGTAACATTAGGTTCGAATAATAAGTTCATTTATTATAAGATGAGAAATGCAGAAAACATTTAGACAAAATATGAACAGTACAAGATTATTGCACTAAAAAGTAGAAACTAGAAACAGATAGAGACTCCAATGAACACTTAAAAACATAAGCCTACTACATACAATTAGATAATGGTGCCGCTATAGCATAGTGACTACTATTTAGCGGATTTCAGGTCAGCCGCGATAAGATATTACTAATATGCTGTGGTTTTAAAATTTCACACTTTATCGACCGATAAATCCGTAAATATCGCTAATAAAATTCCTAAATTTATTGAAAAAAGCATGCACGATAATTTCTTATTCATTTACTATATATATTTTGGACCAAGTTACTATTGAATTATAATAATTTTTTGTTATTTATTACTTTCACACCTTCCCTAAATAACATGTTTTTTTTTCATTCCAAGGCAGAATTAGGGTTATTAGGGCAATTTAACAAATAATCACCCATTTAAATGATTCTAATATAATATTAAACTTTAGTTTATTGAATACTTATATTTAAATAATTAATAAATAATAATTAGGGCATATAGTGAAACAAAAATAAAATTCACACCGTGACGACTGCAATAAATAATTTATCGTCTGCGACAATCCAACACCCTGCTACACCGCAATTATGACCGCAAACGTGCCCATGATTTTATTCCCTAAATAAGTAGAGCCTACTATTAATCTTATACAAGCAATTACAAAACAATACAATAATAAAAAATTATCAAACACTTCATGTAGAGAATAGCCTTGTCTACAAAAAATCCATGTTTGGTTAACGTACATCCAAAATGATCTCATACATCACTTGATTGCCACATCTTAAAGTACTCAATAGGAAGTACCAATTGGACAACCAAATTCAAACTTTAGGTTTCCTCAACAATTGAAATGAGACCTAATTGGTCTCACAACTCTATCAAATATTAGACTTACTAACTCATCCCAATGCCCTTGCCAAGTTCCTCAGCAATATATCAGGGAAATCCAGGTTTTGAGGATAAACAAGAAGTTTCATCAGCATCCCATTAGGACACAGATCCACAGCAATACTCTGTCAGCCAACTATGTTCGCATGCTTCAAATGATTACCGTGTCATTCAGCTCATAAGTGGTCCATAGTCCATAAAAACCTCATGGAGACATCCAACGAGAAACCTTCAAGAGCAAATTACTAATAACAGTGTCTCAATGCTACTCTCTTTTTCCATTATCACCATTATACTTGGCGGGTTCACCAGCGAGGGAGAGTCTGCAACACCCATTCACATTTTTATATGGGGCAAAAGAATTTGATTGATCCTATCCAAATAATATTACTTTTACATATGCCCTCGTCTAGGGGCAGACATGCACACAAGAAAATGACACACAAATTAGGTACCAAGGCTACACTTTTACATCTGATCTTTCATCACCAATGATGATAAAATGTCATCTATTTCCATATGATATTTGAAGGAAACAAGTACAGAAATACATACCAGATACTACTACTGAAGATATCAGTCTTGATGCTTGCTTAGCTGAATCAGCTGCATACAGCAGATGAAATGAATATAAATATGCAAGCAATCCTGTGGCCATAAACAGCTTCTAGTGACTGATTTTATGCATTAACGTCGACAAGTAATATAATAACCCTCCTCCAATGTGAAATATAAATCAATTACTGAAAAATGGTTATACATACCATAAGCCACTACCTGTACATATAACCAGTAACTAGAGTCAATTCGCTTCCTAAAAGAAGACTAAAACTCTACGCACATTTCATTTACGTTCCTACTCCAATTGCTCATAAACCAAATAATTAAAATTTTGACAAACAACAGCAACGACGAGGACTTAAGAAACGCACCAGCGGATGAGGAAGTGCCTCCTCCGATACTCTCTACAACTAATCGACTCAGAGGACTATTGTCTTCCTTAGTCGACTGCAGCTCTTTGGAAGAAGATAGAGAGATTGCGTCCTTTGTGGCCTCTGAACGTAATTTTGACGATTTAAATGCGGCGTCAGTGGCTCGCCAGATTGATATAAGCTTTTTAGGGCGCATTAAGTTACTGAATAACATGGATATTGTTGATACCAGCGCCGCCCAAACCTACTGCCTTCTTGAGTACATATCACTCGAAGTCTCGTTCCAAAGTCGATTATGTAGTGGGATTGCTAAAAGATGGACGGAAATGGGGCTAAGTATAAACGCAGATGGTGAGGATGATTAGTGAAGTGAACATAAACTCGAGGGTGATTAGTGAAGCTCTAATGATAATTAGACGGAGAAGAAAGGAAATAGTGCATCCACTGGTTGTGTGACAGCCGGAAGCGAACGCAGTGTTTACTGTTTTTACGGCTAGACAGGAGGACGACGGTCCGTTTGGCAGGTCATGCGCCGTTTGCTGATTGGATGAGTTGCTAGATATAAAGGTACTTCATCGAGGTTGCATGATTCATTATTTTTTATATTATTTTTTTTTAATGCCTATTCACTAATTTTTATCAGAAATATAAATTATTTTTTCTTTATATCATGTGTTTACTACAGGGTGTAGTTATCTACACACCCTTTCTTCTAAGTTAACATCCATTAAAATGCAATTTTTTTTTATTTTTTATCATGATATCCTTTTTATAACTACACATTAGCAAACTATATTCTCTCTATTTTTGTTATCTTCTCCTCAAAATTTACACAAATTAAATTTTGATAACATTGAATACAGTGAATGGGGATAAAAATTATGATTCCAATGAATTTTTCAGCAAAGATTAATTAGAATAAATAATGGTAAGCCGAAATTTTTTTGCATAATTTTTCCACCTAACAGGTGACTTACCCGTCTGATATCACACATCGCAGGCAACTCATCCATCACAAAGGCTCATGAACGGGTAATTCACCTGCTATAAGTGATGATTGACAGGGAAGTCACCGGCTAGAAATAATACTTGACGAGCAAGTTACCAGCCTGAGACTGAAAGGCTTATTGACTGGTAACTCACCCGTCAACTTACCCTTTTTCGAAAATTATTTTTATTCATTTTTTATATTTATGTACTAAGAATGTCAAATTTTAAATAGTATATACAAAATCCAGATTCAATTAATAATAATTGGAGCAGATTATTTACAATGGACAAGATTTTTAATGATCGAGAGTCGTTAATTGATTGGGCTAAAGAAATTGAAATGCCACATAATATGATTTTTGGTATCGAGAGATCAAAAAAATGTAGGGTATGGATTCGTTGTGAAATATGGGTGATTATAAAAGACAACCTTCAGTGAATCAGAAAAGTGTTTGATCTACCGGGACCAAAAAGTGTGGCTGTGAATTCAGAATTCATGAAAGGAAAGATGTCTGCAGTGGTTGGAAACTAGTGGTAGAATGTGGAATGTACAATCATATATTTGGTATACATCTATAGGGGCATTCGTTTGCTTGTCGACTATCTTCAAAAGAACGTAGGTTGGTGGTTGAGCTAACACAGATAAGCGTCAAACCAATGGAGATTATCGACAAGTTGAAACAAAGTGATGGTGATAATACCGCAACACTCAGAACAATCTACAATGCTAGACATAAGTTCAAGATACAGAGTTTAATGGAATATCCAGTTATGCAACAGTTATTGCACCTCTTGGAAATAAATAAATATTGTTCATGGTATCGTCAATTGCCTAACTCTGATATGGTTAGTGATATTATATCTGCGCACCCATATTCTATTGCTTTATTGCATGCGTTTTCATGTGTCATTTGTTTGGATTGCACATACAAAACCAATAAGTACAACATTCCTTTCTTGGAGGTCGTTGGTTGTGTGTCTAGCAGCAAGAATTTTACCATTGCCTTGGCATTTATGATGAAGGAAAAGGAAGATAACTATGAATGGGTGCTTGATAAGGTAAAGAGATTGATGGAGCCCTATGAACCAAATGTGGTGATCACTAATAAAGAACTGGGACTGACACAAACTGTGCCAAAAGTCTTTTCTGATATAGCACCCTGCTTGTGTAGATGGCACATTAGTAAGAATATTTTGTCACATGCTATAAAGAATTTGGGAAGTATAGTAGCAGGATAAAGTTTCCTAGGATGTTAGATGAAGATTGTACAAGCCACTACAATTGATATATATGAGAATGAGCTTCTACTGATGGGTGACAAATAGGGCAGATTTCTAAATCTTTTACAATATATGTATGAGACCTGGTTGAATCAATATAATGAGAGGTTTATTTCAGTGTGGGTTGACAAAATCATTCACTTTTGCATTCATATGACCAACAGGTATAGCATATTTGTTGTAAATATTCAATGTTTGTTAACTTATTAAGTGTGTAACAACTAACCATTACTTCGTTTTTAAATTCATATTGTATGGTGGAAAGTGAACATGGGAAGCTGAAGAAATATATAGCATCATCACAAATGAGTTTTAACACATTATGCCCGAAGGTTGATACATTGATAAGACTCCAAATTAATGAGGTGAAAAAAGATCTGGAGTAATCATGGGTAATTATTCCACATTACTCTACAAATGACATATTATTCAAGAGCTCACGCATGTTGTATGTCGTAGAGCATTAGACTTGATAGTATAGGAGAGTAAGAGGTCTAATATGGTTGGTCGTGAATCCTTCGGATGTGGGTGTTACCTAAGGTTGACACATGGTATGTCATCTGCACACGAGATTTTTTGTTGCAAACATGATCATCAATCTATTCCCTTATTGGCAGTGCATAAATTTTGGAAGACTTTCACTTTTGTCAAGCCACAAGAATAAAGGTTTGCATTTGATGATTCAATTGTTGATCAAACCGTACGTCCATTCGCTTCTAACATTATGTCTAAGGTGAAAATGATGCTTGACTAATCACCATCATGTCTACATTTCTATTATAATCTTATTGATGAGATGCTCAATCCCGTCCAAACAAGTATGGTAGAACCAAATGTGTAATAAAGCAAAGGACGCCCCAATAATAGCACACAAAAAGAACTATCAGAGTAGGAGCACACAAAGCATACTTATTCAGAATCACCTATGAGCCGAGGTCGATTGGGTTGAGGACGTGGTAGAGGTCGCCCATCCCCTGGTCGATCAGAACGTGCATCTCCTAGTAGATGTTGTTATTTCCTTGGTCGATCGGATAAAGGAAGTAGTAGTGAGAGGCATAATACTAGGAGGAGCCATAGACTCATCCATGATTTTCCGTGGTCTTATAATATTGAACCAGTCATACTCCCGCGGGTGGAATCTTGGTTTGATGTTTTGGGCGATAGAAACCTTGGGTTTAGAGTGGTCGCATTACAACTCTTTGGCAGAGAATCATAATCGTTATATGTTATAGCCGCAATGTATAGGGAATTGGTGACTTATGAAGAGTCATATGCTCTTGCCTTTATTGATCATGTTGCTGAAAATATGTAACGCTTAGTACATTAGAAGGAATCGGCTCAAATGTACAAATGATGGCCTCAGCCTGACTTTGGCTTCCTTTTTGCAACAACGTACAATGTCATATTTGTTTGTTTGAGTATATATGGGTTGATTACTTGTTTACCACACATAGCTCCACCTAATGGCGAATAACCTGATCAGATCATCGCCATATTTAGTGTGAATAATTTGTCGCACTACGTGTCAGTATGCAAGTTATTGCACTCAAATTTTTGTATATTACATATATGGCTGACACTCATGATACTTTATATGGTTGTAGGTAACCTTGATGGAACATGCAATATTACCACCTATATCTAATCAATGATATAGACATGTTGCTTCAAACGTATCCGGATGGGACAATCCATAACGTGATTGTATTCAGCTATATCAAAATTCAATGGGTATGGGTGTCTACCAAGGGGGGACTTAGGTTGATGATTTGTGCTTAAAGTATTATCCTAGTTTTGTAACGTGTTGTACATTGGTTTATTATATTATGTTAAGTATTTTGTAACATGTTGAACATTGGTTTATTGCATTATGTAATGTAAAATTAAAATTAGCATACATTAAACAAAATTGATCTGATAACACTGCCCTGATAAATAAAATTAAACCATACATAAAATAAATAAAAATCTACTATATATAATTGCTAGGATTTTTTTCGTCCCCTCCTCTTCACTAGAGGAAAATCTTAGCCCACCCATGGCAAGGTATACCTCCTTCAACCTATCAAAATCTTCATCCTTACCAATTCTATCATTCTTTTCTTCTTTAAACCAATAGCGAAATCCACCCATCAACTCATTATTTGTCTCCACATCTGTCATTATGTATGGAGCATCACTCGCTCCTTGATCTACAAGTACAGGGTGGATTATTGGATGCATCCGAGGATGATACCAAGGAAGGTATTTGGCTAAGGCATCATGCTTATATGTTAACCGATAAAAATTGGAGGTGAAGTCTAGTCGATGGTGTGGCAAAATGTTTCAAAATGATGTACAACTGGAGTAATCTACCTTATACTTTTGAATGTTGGCACCCCAATAAAATCCATGTGCTAGAATGATAGGAATAATCGGGATGAGCCGAGGGTAGCCAAACTATCGAGAAACTAGGTCTGGCGTACAAGGCTCAACCAAATTCATAAAGCGCAAGCCACCTTAGTACATCGACTTAGGATGTTTCATACCCGGATCTTGATCGAACGGTAAGAAGTCGACCTACAAACATATGTACAACAAATTGGAATATCACTTATTTCAATAAATCAACAGTTGAAAACTACTTACATAAAATTATTTCACTAACCTATTGTGCCCTCAGAGAATCCAATAGCCTCCTATACTGAATTAGGTCATCCATGGACTCAGGTGGAATTGTACGATGAGATGTGTCCCACCTCATAGGTGCAGCATCGCATGAAGGATTATACGTATGAGAATAACTCCGTTGAAAGTAGGGAAAATACTCATAAATCCATTCATATGCATAAATATAACACGATTAAACACAATAAACAATTACCTCTAAAAGTGTCATGCAGCCACCAATTTGCTTGCACCTGGTTCTAGATGTTATCCCAAGTTGCCTATACAAATAGGCTAAAGTCCCAGCTCTAAGGACTCGATCACCTAACGTATACAAATTAGCTACTAATTTAAGCATTGATAATGGAGCACCGTTGCTGGGCTTGTCAATAAAAAGCGTACAAGATAGCAAGTACCACATATAAAATTGGGCATATGACTCATTATCCTCAAAACGGTCAACTGTAAGCTTATAATAAATATTATTCAATGCGACCATGCTTCCTTTCACAAAAGCATATCTAACCAACACATCGGGCTCACCCCACATCTCGCCCAGAAGCTCTATGACATCACCATCACTAGGATAATGCTCGCTAATACACTCATAGCCGTGACAATTAATATTTATAATGTAGATAACGTCATGTAGAGTGATTGTCATCTCACGTAATGGAAGGTGGAAGGTGTTGGTCTCTAGGTGTCATCTTTCGACAAAAACGGAGATGTGCAAAGCGTTGTGATGGTGAAAGAATGTGGAATGTAGATGTTTGAGGCCCATGATCTCGATATAGTCATATGCAATACCCATACCCTCATCATCACTGGACAATCTTCTCAAGTTTTTCATCTTGGACTGGACCCTTAACACAAGACGTGGTTCCTACAATAAAACCAATATTAGATTAATAAATTACACAATAAAATTATAGAAACCAATATGTATACTAATATAAATTACCTCAACATCATTCCACATGGCGTATGCCACACGACCCTTAAAACTAATTAGAAGATTAAGAATGAGTGGACCTCCACCAGTAGGCCCGGGCAATCTCCAATCATCGTTTGATGATGACAACAAAATAGAACTAGCTGTGTGGTCGGATGTGCTAGTCCCGGCAAAAGCTCCCCCGCTGGAATAATCATACTCTTCCTCAAAGGGAACATGTGTAATACCCCATTTTTCAAAACCATAATTATAAATTAATAATCATATGATTAGCTATAATTATTATTTTAGAAGGTTTAATTTTAAAATGTTATTATTTTTCGTATTATTTCAACGGTTTAATTATAAATTTAATCAGGTTAAAATTTTAATAGAACTTGGATTATTTAATTTAAGTTTAGTTATACCCGTAAATCTTATTTTAAATTATTTTATTAATAATCTTTTGATCCGTAACCTAAAAATAGTTTCCTAAATATTATTCTCGATTATTTTACTCTTTCCGATTTTTTTAAAAACCTATCCTAATTCGGATAATTTTTCCTGAACTATTTTTATATCCGATATTTTAATCTATCTAAGTTAAATCCAAAACTAAATAAATAAACTCCTATTCTGTACTATTATTTTACCCCTTACTCTATCCTCCAGTACTCAAATATCTTTCTCGAATATTTTTCTGTCTCCCCCATTTTCTGACTAACCCATCCCCTACCTTGTATACATATTGACGCCTCATGTCTTCATTTATACATACATATCCACGCTACATACTTATACACTCTGCACACTTATACACATGTACACACGCACACGACACAACACCTCACAACTCCCCTCTCCCTATTTCGTTCAGTAATCCCACCCGACCAAACAACACCCCTACTCCCCTCTCTTTTCATTTGGTTTTGCAACCAAACAAGCCCCCTATCATTATACATATACACACGCACCATGCACTGCACGCATACACTACATAGTTCACTCCCGAGCAGCAGCCGACCATTCCCAACACTCCCACGATAATCCCTCTAACCAAACATAGCCCCTACTCCCAAGTCCCTCACAACACACTCCACCTCGATTGCCACCAGCCACCATTCTCCCCCTCTGCATCTCCCTCTCGACCCAGTAGAGCCCAACAACCCATCGCAACCCTCTACCCCTTCCTTTCTCTGCCTTCCCCATCCAGCGCAACCACCGACAATCCCTTCTCCCTTTCTTCCTCTTCTTCCTGCACAACCTGTTGCCTAGCCCCCTGTAGCCCCTGTTTTTCTCCCTCACCAAACTAACCAGCAACCTTCCACCTCCTACATCACCCAACAACCGCAGCTCCACTCCACCACCTAACCACTGCCCTTTTTCCTCTTCTTCCTCCTCCCCTATGCATTTCCCTCTCGTCTCGTGCAGCTCCCCCGACCTAACACCCTGAGCCCTTTCCCCTTCTTGTTCGTGTATGCAGCACCCAGCCTACTGCACCGTCTCCCTCACCAAACTAGCCAACAACCCCCACACACACCGCACCTCCCCAGCCTGCATTTGCAGTCCCCGTCGAGCCAGCCTTCGACCAACCACCACCCTCCAGTGTAGCCTCCCAGCAACCGTCCACCAATGCCACCAACCCCACCATTCTCCTTCTCCTGCGACCAGCCCAACAACCACCGAGCAACCTATCGCAGCCAACCAGCCGCCCAACAGCCACCCCAGCAACCGCTGGCCAACCACCACCTCTGCCATGCACCCTTTTCTTTCCCTGCCTTGTCGGCCAACTCTCGCCCAGCCACCAACCCCCTTTCTTTACGTGCATAGCTCACGCTGCATGCGCAACGTGAGTTCTGTGTATTAATAATAACAATAATATTAGTACCCATTTTAAGTGTAAGGGTATTTTAGTAATTTTTGAAAAAAATAAATATTTTTATATTATAATTATTATTTTACCTGATAGATATTAATTCGGTAATTTTGGTATTATTTTTAGGTAGGAAAGGTTAATTAGCGGGATCCGATAACTTTAGTAGCATACCGCTATTTTTGTATTTTTGTTGGAATTCAGGTAACCGTTATACCCTACACAAATTATAAATATTGCGTGATAGCACATTAGGGTTTTCGGTGGATAAAATATGTTAAGCATGATTTATTTTGATATAATTATGTGTTAATTATTATTATCATAAAAATGGATAAAACAAGCATGTTATCTGATGTAAATTATGCCGGCTACGAAAGTATGATTAAAATAATTCTAATGACAAAAAAATAGTTTGTATGGAAATTATGTATAAAATAATAGGTTGAGCATGCTTAGAAATAATTATGAAATAATTATTATGGATGTGTGCCCTAGGGACAATTTAGTCATTTTTATGTATTATGATATTTATCTTAAAAATCATGTCTAAAATGTATTAGTTGTTGTTGAATATGTGAGTATGTGTTTTGGATGGATTAAAGGTGTGGAAAAGGGTTTTATGTGTAAAATAATGTATAAGGGCAAAATGGTCATTTGACATATCTGATAATTTAAATTGTGTAATGAATAATTTAATTATAGTGTTTTAGCCTTTTAATGGCAAATGAATAAATAAAATGGAATTAGTATTTAAATAGATGATAATCTAGGAATTTTTAGTCTCAGGGGTATTTTGGTCTTTTTTGACCTAAAGTATCCAGATGTGAATGATTGAGCCTAGGATGGCCTTAGTATATTTAAATGTCGGCTTCAAACTTGACCTTGATTATTGTTGTCTTAAATGATTGGAAATAAGTAAGAACGGTTAAGTATGAGAATTGAATTTATCTGTATTCTATGCGATTTCGTGGTCACCTTAATAAAATACTAATATTTAAAGTGAATGACCTCGAGATCGGGAATGGTGGCTCCTAGGGGTCGCTACCCTAAAGACGTGGTTTAGCCCACGGTTGATATGGATTTTTGCTGGTGTGCCTTAGTACCCTAGTCAGGCCCTACATCTTACTCTATTTTGTTCTGCGGACTAATAGGGGGTATGCATACTTATGGATTAGGTGTCCTTGTTGGTAGGGTACTGTGTTACTTTTACGCACCAGTGCGACCAGGGTACATTTGCGTCCTTGAGTTGATAGTTGGTAGGATATTGTATTGCCTTGTTGCGCCGATATGACTGGATTACCTTTGTGTCTCCAAGTTGATTAATCTCCCCTCGAGAAAGTAAATAAAAATGGAAATGATATGATTTGATGGAAATAATGATTATCGGATTATTGGATTATTTGGTAGCAGCCTTTGTGCCTACCTGTGGTTTCGGTAGCAGCATTCATGCCTACCTAAGGTTTTGGTAGCAGCCTTTGTGCCTACCTATGGTTTTGGTAGCCGCCTTCGTGCCTACCTGAGGTTTCGGTAGTAGCCTTCATGCCTACTCGTGGTTCTGTAGTAGCCTTCGTGCCTACCTGAGGTTTTTTGTGGTTCGGTAGTAGCCTTCGTACCTACCTGAGGTTTTTCTGTGGTTTTGGTAGTAGCCTTCGTGCCTACATGAGGTTTTCCGTGGTTTCGGTAGCAGCCTTTGTGCCTACCTGTGGATTTGGTAGCAGCCTTCATGCCTACCTATGTTGGTTTTATGTCTGTGAGCATACCTGTGATATTATGGATATTATTATGTTGTACCTGTAAGTTTACCTATGCTGTTATGGATTTATTATGTTGTACCTGTAAGTATACCTGTGATGTATGTGATTGTTTGGGATTTATGCTGAGACATGAATTATGCTGAAGTTGGTTTTTAATTATTACTCAAAGAGTATTTCTGGGATGTTCAATAATAAGCTTAGCTGTTTCAGATGAACGAATATGAGTAGTACATGACCTTGATGGAATTTGATCATCTGAGTAATTATTGTATCTCAATCATCGTATGTATATGTATATGTCTTATACCATGTTAATTGTATGCCTTGCATGTGTTCCATGCTAATTTATCATATTAGTTTGTTATAAAAGGTTGCTTAGTATCGTAGTACTGAAGGGTTCATTTTCGTGGGCCCCTACCTATTCAGTGGGCAGTGGACTTTGCAGGTCAGCCTCTGAGCTCAGTCAAATGCTGATAGTTCAGATTTGGGAGCGTCGGACTATCCGGTTTTTCTTTTACTATCTTATTTCCGGTTGTATTTGGACCCTCGTGTTCTCTTGTAATTTTTCTCTCGAGTTTCGTAGACTGCTAATGTCGTTTTTAATTAGCGGTATTTATCTAACGTTCTCTCTATCCTGATTTCTGTAATCATGATATTAATTTAAGTAGATTAATGATTTTAGCCTTATCACTTGGTATGAGAATGGTAGAGGAAACCAGACTTGTGCCAAGTGTGGCGGTAACACCTTTGTTTTTATTGTTTTAGCTTCCGCGCTTAACTCTGCAAACAAAAATTTTCAGTTGTAAATTTTGGGGTGTTACAACATGATCTCTGTCTGTAGTACGTGGAGCTTTACCACGCTCCATCGCTGCTCATGCTCCTGCACTAGCGGTAACTATCCTCTTCGCCACCCTAGTCGTAGCAGGAGTAACATTTCTCATATATTTTCCTCTGCCTCCTCTACTAGCCATCTGCCAATATTAATATAAAAAAATTAGTAAATATGATGCATTATCCCATCAATGATTTAGGGTTTAGGTTTAGGTTTAGGGTTTAGGGGTTATGGTTTAAGGGTTTAGGGTTATGTTAGGGGTTAGGGTTAGGGTTAAAGGGTTAGTGTTTAGGGTTCAAGGTTAGGGTTTAGGGTTAGGGTTAAATGGCTAGGGTTTATGGTTAGGGTAAGGGTTTAGGGTTAAAAGATTAGGGATAAGGGTTTCAGGTTAAAGGGCTTCCAACGGGTAAGATACCTGTTTGGACTAATGCTTCACGGGTGAATCACTTGCTGGTGGTCATGGTTGATGGGTGAAATAGTGTAATCTCACGAATTTTTAAAAGCCTATAATTTTATAAATAACTTTTATTTGGGATAAATTAGCTTTTAAATCTATTTAAGTTAATTATTTTATGGATTTTTGAGTATATAAAATTGGATATAAATATTTAATAAATTAAAATAAATATTTTGTTATTTTATCATACCCTTTTTATTTAAATAATTTTCCAAACCATTATTTTACTTAAATTACCCTTTTTAAACCCATATATTTAATTATATTAAATTAAATTATTAAATAAATTTATTACCTATAAATATTGTATTTTATTATTTTATAAATTAAATTATTTTATTCTATCCCATTTTCCCTTCCCTTTTTCCATCTTCCTTCTTCCTTCTCCTTTTTCTCCTTTCTTTCTTTTACCTTTTCTCCCCTTGGGCCGCCGGTACCCTGGCCTGCCTTTTCCCCTGCGTCTGGGTTGTAGGCCCACTTCCTCTCCTCCCTTTCCTTCTTCTACTGCCAGCGTCATTGGCCCATACCACCCGTCTCCTTTTTCTTTTCTTCCTTCTCTGGCGCGAGCCCGGCCTGCCTCCCTTTCTTTTCTTTCCTTTATTCCCCAACTAGGTCGGCCCATTCTCCTCCTCCCTTCGCCTGGCCTGGCACGCACACAGCCCCCTCCCATTTCTTCTTTCTTTCTTCTTCTTTTATTTTCCCCGGCGCCATACCCGACCATCCTCTGCCATCTCCGCCACCCCACCTGCAACCCTCTCCCCCTACTGCTTCCCCTATCTCTCTCTCTCGTCGTTTTCCTACCCTATCCCGGCCCCACCACCTCTCCCTCTCCGTCTCCTTACCCATACCCCTCTCTTCTCCTCCCTCTCCCTACAACTCCCATTCCCATACCACCATGTCGCCGCCCTACCAAGACACCCTATCCCCTCCTTTCTCTCCTTCTTCCTTTTCTTCTTCCCTTCTTATTCCATTTGGCCATTTTTCAAGCTCCATATGCATTCCCCGACCTTCTTTTCTCTCCCTTTCTTCTACTTCCCTCATCCTCCCTATTTTGCTTCGCCACCACCATTCCGTCGTTGTCGCCGCCTCACCAGCCACCTACACCACCCCTGCCACCCTCTACCCCACCCCTGAACCATCACAACACCCATCGAGCCACCTCGCGGTCTCCTTCTTCCTCCCTTCTTCTTTTTCTCCCTTTTTAGCAGCCACCCTACACCGCCTCGATCCGCCGCCTCTGTCGCCACTTGAGCCACCAAGCCAACCCCTACAACCCCCTTTACAACCCCAAACCTCCTTTGGCTTAAACCACCACTCGCGGGCCTTCATTTTCTCCCACCCTTTTCCTTCCTTCTCAGCCTCTCCATCTCGACTCACCTTGGCAGCCCCCCTTCGCAACCTCGCCATTGCCGCCGCCCTTAGCCATCGTCAACCTATCCATGACCACCACTTACACCCCCTCTCTACCTCTGCATCCTTCCCTTGCCTTAAATCCTCCCCGCATGCCCTCTTTCCTAGCCCCAAAACCCCAACCTGAAAATTGCCCATTTTTCCTCCTTCCACCCACCTTTGAGCCCCTCCACCTCATTTCTTTGCATGCGGCTTATACTGCATGAGCAGGATGAGTTGCTGCATGTCTTGGTTTGATTGGTTAGTGATTTTAAGATATAATAATATTTTAATTTAAGTATTTGATTAGTTAAGTGTTATGAAGTCTTATGCTTTGATTTTTCTTATTTCTAATATAATAAACATGGATATTATTTATAGGTATTGGTTTTACTAATCAAAGTTGGAACCTTTAACTGGAATACCGGTAAGGTTTGTTTTTGTGGAAATTAAGGCAACCGTTAAATCCTAATTAAATGCATAGATTAATGCGTGTTAGTACATTAGGATTTTTAATATGTTATTATGCTTAATATATGTTGTTTAATATCATATATGTAGTTTCTTGTGATGTTTGATAAAAAGGAAGCATGTTAGATTATATGTTATGTATGGAAATATTGTTTAAGGTAAGAGTTTGTTGTTAATGAAAATGTTAAGTATTATCCATATTGTATTATGCTATTGTGATCTTTAATGCATAGTTAATATTTTTGTGAGCCCTAGGGGTATTTTAGTAACATATCTTGTGTAAGAATGTGGCCTAATATGTGTGGTTGCTAAAAGTATTATATTAAATATAATAGTTGTGGATGAGGTATTAATATTAATATTATATGTAGTGATGATAATTTATTATAAGTGGTGTAATAAGGGGTAAAATGGTAATTTTTAATTAAAAGGGGTATTGTGGTAATTTTGGAGGCAAGGGCAAAGTGGTAAATTGTAAGTAAAAAGGGTAAATTGGTAATTTTGTAATTAAGGGGTAATATGGTAATTTTGGAAATGAAGGGGTAAAATGGTAATTTTGTGATTAAAGGGGAAAATGGCAATTTTGTAATTAAAAGGGCAAAATGGTAATTTCATAATTAAAGGGGAAAATGGTAATCCTGTAATTAAAGGATAAGATGGTAATTTATAAGTGAAAAGGGTAAAATGGTAATTTCGCATGCAAAGGGCAAAACGGTAATTTTATAAATAAAAGGATAAAATGGTAATTTTGTGAGTAAAGGGTAAAATGGTAATTTTGTAAATAAAAGGATAAGGTGGAAATTGGAAAGGAGTAACTTGGTAATCTTGAAAATAGAGCAGGCAATTTGGTAATTTAACCAACTAAAGTGTAATTTGATAATTTTGATAATATAGAAGGGTAATATGGTAATTTATCCAACTAAAGGGGCAATTTAGCAATTATAACAAAGGAGAAGGGTAATTCGATAAACTAACCAACCGAATGGAAAATATGATAAATATAACAATTATGAAGGGTGATTAGTGGCCTAATAAATGTGAGAGATAACTTGGTAACCCAGACCAAGTAGAGATGTGGCTAAGAACAACTATGTGTGGATTACGTGCCTTGTGTGCCATGTGTTATGTCATATTGTGTACTTTATGCTTAATGATTAATCATTTATAGTGCAACTTGGAGTGGATATATGCTTATGTGACTTCCTTATGGCACGTGGATGATAATTATCTATGTTGTGTGTACGATGTTGGTGTGACCCTCTAGGACATGCATGCTAGGATATTTAATATGGTAATGTGGGATGGAAGGATGAAAAAGAAAAAATGGGAAAGTAAGATAACCAAAGGGAAGTAAGTTGGCTAACATAGGTAGGAATGGCCCAAATAATCCATAAGCCATAAGTTGATGAATAAAAGGGGACTTTACATAAATTGAAAGAGTGGGAGAATCTAGGATTTTCATGGGATAGTTAGAGTCCGCATGGGGGCGAACTTTACATATGGAAAGTTGCCTTGGTGCGTGAGGAAGGTAATAGAAGTGTTGTTTGGGTGACTGGAGGCTTCAGGTGAAAATAGTACGTGGGATAGTATAAGGGTGCATAGGAGACTGAGCTAAGGTTTGGGAGGAAAACCTAATTTGAGAAGGTGGAAAAAGAAAAAGAAAATAATAAAAATAAATGAGGTTGAGTGAGGTATGAGGGGAGAGTTGAATCTAAGGGTCATGACATGTGGGGCGTTAAAATAGTGGGGGTTGTGTGAGGTAGAGAAGAATGGGCCACATAGGCCCAAATTAGGGTTTCTGGAGGAAACCTTAGGGTAAGGAGATGAGTGGACTTTGAGGTATAAGGTGTGGGCCTCAACCCACACACTTAGGAGTTGGGCTTCCGGTGTGAGTAAGTGGATTACGGGAAGGATGTCAGGACGAGTTAGGAGGTGCAGAAGTCTCAAGATATGGGACGGGCCCTCTTGGGAGGATAGAAGTAGAAGATTGGTGGCATGCATGTCAAGAGTGAAAAATTATCGAATAAGACACAAATAAGACACTAATTATTTAAAGAGGAAGATTATTGAGCAGAGCCTAGACAGGTCCACCTTCAAATAATAGTGGCCAGGAGCCAGGGTGCCCTGCATGACCGGTCCACCGGCGAATAATAGTGGCCAAGAGCATTTTGACCTGCATGACCGATCCACTGGCTATAATAGTGGGGGATTCCGTGCTCAACAAGCCAAACATAATGAAGCTAAGGCATGGAAAATACACTAATTACTTATAGTGGAACATCATGTGAGTCGGGCCCAGACCGGTCCACCGGCGAATAATAGTGGACAAGAGCGTTTTACCTTGCATGATCGGTCGACCGAGGAATAATATTGGCTAGGAGCATTTTGCCTTATATGACCGATCCACCGGTGAATAATAGTGGGGTTCCCGCACTCACATGGATCTTTATAATCTGAGATGATTGATTAATGATGGACTAATGGCCTTAAGGCCCTAAAGGTATCGATTGCTAATTATGGCCTACTAGTATTTGGTTGGGTTGTTAAGTATGCGAATGCACGAAAGTGAATATTACTTATGCACCATTAATATCCCATTGACTTGTCAAATATGTGAATGTATGGATCTGAATACTATGTTTACCTCTATCGTTATGCATGGGTATAATGGTATATTATGTGTTACATTGCATGCCTACCTTTAAGTGTGTTTTTAAGGGGTTAATCAGTACCGTAGTACTGAAGGGTTCAATTCATGGGGCCCCTACTTATTCAATGGGCACTGTCCCTTATAGGTCCTTATTCAGGAGCTATTCAGGTGGGCAATGGGAAAGAGTGTAATGATTATCCGGGCTTTTAGGATTTCATCCTTCCTCTTCTAATGTCCAGTGTTAATGTAACATTTGTTCTTGTAACCACCATTGATGAATTATATTCTTATAAAATGTTTACTTGTGCTACTCTGATTTAAATATGTTTGAATTCTTGTAAATTTTATTTTACTCTTTTAGCCTTACCACTTGGTACTGGAACGGTATGAGCGAACCGGTCTGGTACTAAGTGTGGCGATAATATCCTCATAATTCACAGTTTATTATTTTGCTTCAGCCGACTCCTTTTAATAAACCAAAATTTTTTAGTAGTGAATTTTTGGGGTGTCACAAATACCCATTACAAATTATGGGTGACAGGTGAGTTAACCGATATATTGCGTCTTCGATGGGTGAGTCACCCGTTATAAGTCGTGGCTGACGGGTGAATTACCCATTAACCACTATTTCAATCCCGACCACCATTTTCATCATTCGAAGGTTTGATTTTGCTAAAATAAAAACAATCCGATCATTAATACAGGTTCTATGTATGTATATAAATCATAATTTTAGTTAAACAGACACCCAAAATCAATAAATTCCATTATTAAACTATGCATTTCAACATTTTCGAAAATGATAAAAATTAACAAAAAAAATTCAAAAATCTTACATACCTTTTGATGTGGAATGTGTAGAATTATTGATTATAACCATATTTGTTTAACTGATTGAAGATTGGGAAAGATTTGAGAAGAGTTGGGATGAGGGAGAAGAGAGAAAAGAGAGAAAATGTGTTAGAAACAATTGAGGGATGATGAAATGAGAGGGGTAAAATTGGAATTTGTGAAAATATTAAGGGTATATGGGTGTGTAGTTAGTAATTTTGGTGCGTAAGGAGAGGTGAGGTTTACTATAACATTTATTTAACTTTAAACAGGTTCAATATTTTGAGCTTGTGACTTATATTTGGTGTGTATAATAGCTTGGATTGGTGTGTAAAGTATTTCGGAGGAATTTGAAGTAGAACTATAAGCTATTATGGAATTATGTGAAAATTTGATCTTGATTCAACTAGAATTTGAAAAAGTGTTAAACAAGAAAGTTATATATCTTTCTGTTATCTTTCCAACACATCAAGAATCAGATTGATTGGAGGTCAAACGAAGAAGTTGTGGTTGAAATACTGAAGATTGTTAAAGCTGGAAACAAACACGGGGGCACGTGTTTAGTATAAATACCATGCAATTAGAACCCTAATTAACATAGCGTCATCTTATTCTCTCCCCTTGAGTGCTCTTATAATTTCTTGGTGAATTGAGTGCTTTAGGTGGGAATTTCTTTGATTCTCTTTGCAATCACAATTAATTCACATCAATAAGATCATCTGTTTTCCCAATCTATTTTCCTGAGTGTTCTTCTCTTTTCAATTCTTGTATGTTCTAATTGATTCCAATTAGATCTTATTTTTTTCCAATTGGTATCGATCCCCAAAAAATACTTTTAGTTCATGTATCTATACATGATAAAATATGTATTATCTTATTTTATCTCCACTACAATGAATTATTGTTTGAATGAGTTAATTTGAAAAAAAATGTGATATTTTATTAATTATTTTAAAAATATATCATAATATTATATTTATTTTATTTATTTTTATTATCCAAACTCTTATAATAATATTTTTAATATTCCTCTTAGATAAAATCAAATACTTTAATAAATATAGATATGAATAGTATCTAATATATAATCTTTATTTTATAAATTATTATTATAAATTTAATAAAATTATATTTTCATATAGATAATAAATATATCTAATATGTACTTTTTGATATTCAAAATTTTGAATATTCTATTTAAAAGACGAGGAGTAAATATTTGAATGAATGGATATAAATATCTAATGACGCCCCTAGTTGGAATTATAAGGATGGTTAAATGGTTTAAAATGTGTTTGGTATCTATTAATTTGGTTAAAATATGTCATAATCCTAATTAGAGTATGTGATGAAATTTTTACTCTTTCATCTTGTTGTTTTTTGGAATGATGAGTAATCGATAATTGGTGCAAATTAAATGAATGAAAATAGTAAAGTGTTAGAGAGCGGTGTTACAAAATGTTGGTCTCAAGTTCAAACCTATAATACGTCAAAATTTTCTAACCCTAATTATTATGTAATTTGACTTGTAATCCATTTTAAAACTTTCTACCAAGGTTTTTCAAATTATTTATAGTAAATTTAAGCTTTACAACATTTATTTTATTCATTTTTGAAAAATCATGCGTTTGCACGATTCCTGTGATCATGTTGTTTTTACTCATTTTCACTCATTTTTATACTTATAACTAGTTCATAAAAATATTTTTAAGCATATTATTTGTAACACATTGAGTCAACACGACCACGCAGAGCTATCCTAAAGAGCTTTTTGATTGATTGTCTAGTCCCACAAATCAATACAAATCCTTTTAGCGTGTTTTGTCTTCATTCATACGCTTCCCAATAAATTTTCATAAAATTTTTGAAACTTTCCAAGACGGTCACCTATCCTAAAAATTGTTCTACGACTAGCACACTTAATTGTAGAGTTATTAGGATGGAATCACCAATTGATTTTAGGACTGTGTACCATATTGATGTAGTAGTAGCCATATCAATCCTTATAACACTCCCACTCAAATAACGCAACGTCATCATTGCACCTCGGCCACTAACTATCACAATAGAGTTTTATCCCAAGAATTCTCCCACTTGGAGATTGACTAGCTCGTCCAAGTTTAGATAGTGATCGCGGTTTCGCTTTGATACCATCTGTAACACCCCAAGTTGATACGACTACGTAGGGGCTACCTTGAAGAGCCTTCGGATTGATCGGTTAACTCTAGAGATCAACATAAGTCCTTTCAGCTCGCTTTGTCCTCACTCACCTGCTTCTTGAGAAATTTTCATAACATTTTGAAAACTTTCCATGAAGGTCACCCATCCTAAAAATTGTTTCACGGTCACCATGATTAACTATGGAGTTATCAGAATAGAATCACCAAAAGGATGGTATACCATGTTGATATAAGTAGTTATATCAATCCTTATAACACTCATTTGAATTTGAGGGTATTACATTGTTTCATTTTTGATACTTTTCCTTTCATTTTTTAGCCTTCCACTAATTATTTATTCGCTTGTAGGAAAATTGTAGTCTTTTGTGAAAAATCATAATTTATGCAATTTTCATTTCTAAGTTATTTCTTGCTTGTTTTGAATCATCCAAAAATCCTTACTTATTGAACGTTATAAAAAAAATTCCGCATCCATCCATACCCTTTTTACTCCATCCATTTATAGAAAAATACTTTTCCACATATTATTTGATTTTGTTGCTTTCACTCATTTTCCTTCTATCAATCTTCAACCCAACTCCAATACCCAATATTTTTATATTTTTTTGTTCCTAAAATTATTTTGCATCTTCTTATAAATTTTATCATTTTTGAAATTTATTTGTTATCTATGTTCTAATATTTCTACCTATGAAATTATCATAAAAAAATATAAATATCTATACTACCCCTCTTCTAGTTGGCATGTGACTCTCGCATGTTGGGAAATCAAATCTAAATTATTGGATTATAGCAATGAACCAAAATCCTTGACATAATCTAATCTCGTCAAAATTCACCAATTATCTTACAATCTCTCTCTCCTCTTTTTGTATTTTTATGGCATTGCGAGTAAGACTCACCCCCATCAGATTTGCAACACCCCCAAAATTTACTACTGAAAAAGTTCATTTTATTTAAAATTTAGCAGAAGTTAAAAGTAAAAAACCGTGAATTTCGGGGATACTACCGCCACACTTAGTACCAGATTGGTTTTCTCCTACCGTTCCGGTACCAAGTACTAAGGCTAAAAAGAAATAGAATACGATTTATGCAAATTAAATTTAAAACAAAGTAGCGCATTGAATTCATTACAAAAGATGTAAGCCCACACTTAGTGGTTACAAGAGTACAATCAGTTACCAAAGAATTAAAAGGAGGAAGAGAAACCCTAAAAGTTTCCCCGAATAATCCTTATGCTCGTACCTAGTGCCCTCTTGAATGGTGCCTACAACGGACCTACAAGGGACACTGCCCATTGAATAGGTAGAGGTCCACAAATGGAGCCCTTTAGTACTATGATACTGAATAACCCTTTTAAACCAAACTGAAAAGTAGGCCCGCATGCAACACATAATGCATAAATAGTATAAAATGATAACATATGGACTAATACACCATTCAAAACCACACATACGACAAGAAATACATAACACAACATACATGTACTTAACAAGTCTATCACATACCCAAGCATGGACAAGCACGAAAGCCAAACTCATGTCATACCAATAGATTATAACGTGAAATCAATACTTTTGGTCTTGAGCTATTAGTTAATCATTATTCAATCATCGTCTTTAAATTATATCCATGTGATTGTGGGAAACCCATTATTATAGCCGGTGGATCGGAAACATACAGGGCAACACGCACCTGACCACTATTATTAGTCAGTGGATCGGTCTCCAGGGCTCCTTGCACATGGTCACTATTATTCGCCGGTGGACCAATCTGGCTTCGACTCATATGGTGTTCCATTGTAAGTGATTAGTGTCTTCTCATAATGTATTAATATCCCACATTTGGTTTATAGAGTTTGAGATCCCCCACTATTATAGCCGGTGGATTAGAAACATACAGGGCAACACACACCTGACCACTATTATTCGCCGGTGGATCGGTCCCCAGGGCATCTTGCACTTGCCCACTATTATGTCGGTGGATCAGTCTAGGCCCGGCTTAATAATCTTTCACTTTACATAATTAGTACTTTTACATGTCTTATTCAATAGGTCTATTTATTCAATTTGAGGGAGGAGGGAGAGGTCACAAATCCAGAGACACAAAGATATACTAGCCATAGAATCAAGCATTTCATATCAAGGATCATGGCATACATAAAGCCCTAACACATACTTCAAACATATCTAACACACATTTCCATGCACACTTACAAACCAGAAACCCCTTGCATAATTATGATATAACACCATATCACCCCCTTAATTATCCATCCAACCTTAGGTTATCCCATGTTCTTGTGATACTCACTAACTTATCAAATACACTTATCTTATTATTCAATGTTACTTGTGTCTTATTATGAAACACAAGTTACTGATTTACCCATATCATCTTTACCAATTTATTGAAATACCCCCTACTTGCAAAGTTACCAAGTTATCCCTTTTTATTTGCTAAATTCCCATATTACCCTTTATGTTGCATAATTATCAAATTGCCCCTTACGTGTGTTAAATTATTCTCCATACTTATTAAATCACCAACTTTACCTCTCATACTTGTTAAGTTACCAATTTATCCTTCTAGTAGGTTAAATTACCATATCACCCTTTATACTTATATAAATTACCAAATTGCCCCTTAGGCTTATTAAGTTACCAAATCACCCTTTTTACCTGTTACACTTGTCGGATCTTCCATTTGGTTAGTTAGATTGCCAAATGTACCCCTCATACTTATTAAATTTACCAAGCTGCCCTTCCGGTTGATCATATTGTCAAATTGCTCTTCTTATGTATTAAAATTACCAAATTACCCTCTTAGTTGGTTAAATTACCAAATTATCTCTCTTCATTATTAAAATTACCAAAGTGCCCTTATTTATTATTATAATTACCAAATTGCCCCTTTTAATTGGATAAATTACCAAATTATCCTTCTATATTATTATAATTACCATTTTGCCCCTCTTTCTTCAAACTACCAAAATATTATTTTCTTTATACCAAATTGCCATTTTACCCCTTTACTTTACATGACTACCAAAATACCCTTCCTTTACACCAAATTACCATTTTACCCTTTTACATTATATAATTACCAAAATACCCTTCATTTTATACCAAATTACCATTTTACCCTTTTACATTACATAATTACTAGCATAACCTTCCTTTTACACCAAATTACCATTTTACCCTTTTACATTACATTATTACCAACATACCCTTTCCTATAGTTTAAATTACCAAATTGCCATCCTCCTTTATTAAATTACCATCTTACCTCCTTACTTTACAAAATTACCAAAATACCCCATTTTCCATATAAAATTACTAAGATACCCTTCTTACTTATCCATTTACCATTTTACCCCTTTACTTTTATAATTTACCATTTTGCCCTTATTATGCCACTTTTACTAAAACACCCTCACTACATAAAATATTAATATTCATGCTCTATGTCCATCATCCAACTCCACTAACTATTATTATTATTTATCATAATACTCATTAGCACCTACCACACCCACTTAATTAGGCCACAACTTTAGTGCAAGCAAATTTACCAAAATGCCCCTAGGGCTCGTATTGATATCACTTAAGCACCAAATGGTCACATTAGCATATCATATCACACATATGAACTTAACACTATTATTAACAACAAAGCTCCTTCCTTACACATTATTTCCACCTATGACACGTAAATTAATATGCTTTCCTTTTTTATCAATCAACATATGCAACTAAATACATTATACTTAACAACATATACTATGCATATAAACATATTAAAAACCCTAATGTGCTAGCATACGTGTAATACCCCCATAAATTTGCTTAGCTTAATCCCGTGTTATTAACACCCTAATTTTATTTTAATCTCAAAAAATCTTATTTTTAGCTTTAACCTAATTTCTTAATCTCGAAACTTTAACCGAATTCAAAACCTTAACTCGGATAAACCGTAATTCATAAACCAAAATCAAAACCTACTAAAATTTTCACTAATCCTAACTATCTTGGCTAATCCAGAATCACCTAATCTAATCCTAGCCCCTAACATCTCCTTCCTTTTTCTTTTCTTTTCCTTTCTTTTTCTTTCTTCTCTTTTTCCTTATTCTCCTACACCAACTTTGTGGCGTGAAGGATTTTTGTTCCTCTTCCTCTTCCCCTACTGCCTTCATCACCCTCGTGCACCACCATCATCTCACCATCACCCTACCTCCCATATGTACCATGACACCATCATTCCCGCCATCCATTATGCCTATCTTCTTTCTCCTTCTCTTCCCCTACCAAGCTAACTACCATCACCTCCCCTGCCACTCCTTTTCTTCTTTCTCATCCTTAGGCAACCCACACTCATAACCATTACCATCACCTACATTTTTCATTACAACACTCAACCATCACTTCCCTTGTCACCATAGTGGCCCTACACACCCTTCGCATGTCTCCCTCCCCCTCTATTTTCCTTAGCCCGATTCACACCATACACACACGCACACATGACCACACACACACACCTTCTTTCCTTATTTTTGGCCTTCGCACCACCCATTCCACCACTGTGCACCACCTCAACCACCGCTCGCCGCCTTTTGGCCGGTGGACTGACCACCAAACTCACCCCAACCTTTCCTATCGCTGTCACCGGCCATCGCTGCCGACCACTGCCTTTTTTTCCTTCTTCTTTCCCTCTTTCATTGTAGTTTTGTAGAGTGCACGACCGTGAAACACTTAAAATCTCCTACTTTACAACCGCGCAACTTTTTCACCGCCTGACCGTGTGTTTTTTTTTATCTTGGCTTAGTGCGTACCACAGCAGTACAACCGTATAACTTTTGTACTGTCTGGTTTGTGTCATAATTTCTCTCATCCTGTTACTGCATAACCATGAAACTTTTGCACTGTCTGGCCATGCACCTTATTTTCTCTACTAAAAGCTGCACTGCCTGCTGCACAGCCATGCAATTTCCCATTTTTGGTCGTGCACCCCTATTTTCACCCCAAACCTTGTCCAAACACCACTAAAATTTAACCATAGCTCCACCACACATTCCTCTATACTTCCATACAATTAAAGATTCCCTTTGACCCCGATTATTTCCATTTTACCCTCCTCTACCTTGACTTCGCCCTCAATTTTAATCTTCAACCCTAATTGCATTTTTATCTTATTTTTTATAGGTGATCTTTCGGTGATCTTGGAGGAGGTCTAGGATCTACGTGCATAGAGCCCGACATCTTTGTTGATAAGGATACATATCATAGCTAGAGATTTATGTGATATATGCATGTTTGTATGTGCTTTTGTGTTGAGTATGTTGTATTGTATAATTCATTTATGAAAATTCTATAAAATGATATCCTTGAGAGTGATGAAAGTATGTGAGTACGTATTTGGGTATATTATTGGATACATGATATCTATGGGAAACAAAGAACATGTAATTTGGATAATAATTGGAAATTTATATGTTTTGGGTTTCATAAGGCTTTGCGATAATACGATTGTCTTGGCTACCCTGAGGGTATTATGATCATTTGAGGATAATTATGTGGTCATACTTATATTGTTCAGTTGTATGTCTTGCGTATTTATATGAGTTCAGCATGATAATATGCAATCAACTCTGAATAAAATACTAATCATTTAAAGTGAAAGATCACGTGAGTCGGGCCAAGGTGTTTATATGGGTCCGTTCCACGGAATAATAATAGTGGCTCAGGTGTGTTGTCCCCGAGAGGTGCATTAGTCCGTTCCACATGATTAAGAATAATGACCCCCATACTCAACAAGAATGAAAATATTATTAAGAGATAATGTATAAATGAAAAGATACTAATCATTTAATGTGGAAGACTATGTGAGTCAGAACTGAGGTGTTGAGTCCGTTCCACCAGATAATAATAGTGACTCAAGTGTGTTATCTCCGAGAGGTGCTTCAGACCGTTCCACTAATTTAATAATAGTGGCTTAAGAGTATTTTATTCTAAAAGGTGTTGGCTCCGTTCCGCCGGATAATAATAGTGGCTTGGGTGTGTTGTCTCTTAGAGGTGTTTCCGACCGTTCCACAGTTTAAGTATAGTGGGGTCCCTGAACTCAACATAAATAAAATATTAGAATATGATATATCTAATAAAAACCTTGGAATTAGTAATTATCTATCATTCTTTTATTTATGCATGTATGATTTTCTTATGATAATTCTTGTATTATGTGTAATCCTACTTGACTATACCGTTACTTTACTTAGTATGTAGCGTACTGATCATTCGTTTTATGGGTGATACTCATTCCCACGAGTAGATCTACCCTATTTTATAGGTGATTGATGATTATTAGATTGATGTGCTTGCCTTGGGTGAGCGCTAAATGATTTGGTAAAGGGTATGGTTATCCGTATATCTTTATCTTCCTTTGAACTCTTAGTCCTCTGTTTTTACTATGTATACCCTTCTCTCTATTTTGTATCCTGTATCACGGTGGAATCAAGTGCCTCCTACACCTAATTCCTAGGTATAAGGTTACTTTTACCTTGCACCTGACATAGACTAGGCATAAGGAGTGCCTCATCTATGTTGGATGCGGCGTGACACCCCTACATTTTGTGTTTTGACTTCCGCTATTAACTCTTTAAAACAAAAATTTTTAGTTTTGAAATTCTGGAGTGTTACAATACGTATATCCATACGTTTTGGTAGGGTATAACAATTACCTTATTTCCTGAAAAAATCAAACATTACCGGTAACCCTGTCAAAGGCTTAAGCTTTGATTAGTAAAAATCAATCCCTAAAAACAATATAAAAAATTAGCATAATAGAAGTATAAAATCAAAGGAATAATTTTTATATCAAAATCTTAATTAATATATATATTAATACCAACTATTTTTATACCTTGAAATTAACTAATTTGGGATGAAAATTAAGGCAAGACTCACGCTATATGAGCAACATGAGTTGCATGTAGAACATGATGGAGGAAGGGGGTTAAAGAAGGGAATAGGAGAAGGAAGGGGGGTGTGCTAGTTTAGTTAGGTTATTGGGGGTTAGGAGGAGAGTAGGTGGGGGGAGTTAGGGTAGAGGCTGAGTGTAGGGATGAAGTGGGGATGTAGGAGGTGGTCCGGGGTGGATGATTGGCGGCGGAGGCAGTGGCTGTAGGGATAGGAAGTTGGGTGCAAGGGTGGCAAAGGAGAAGAAGGAAGGAAAAAGAAGAAGGAAAAGGAGGGGCTGCAGGGCTGGGTTTCGGACAAGGGAGGTAAATGGGGTGGATTAGTGGCTTTGGTGGCGGCAGATGGTGGTGGTGGAGGGTGGAGGCCGAGAAGGGGGAAAGAAAAGGAAGAAGAAGAGGGTTAGCTGTAGGGGTGTGTCGGGGTGGCTTGGTGTTGCAGGGAGGTAGTAAGGGGTGGCAGGAGGTAGTGCAGGTGGTTGGTTGGGTGGTGGCAATGGCGGTTGAGGGTGGCGGAGCAAAAATAAGGGAAGAGAAGAAGAGGAGAAGAAGGGAGAATGGGGGATCGGTAGAGGGAGAAGTGTGGCTTGAACAGGGTAGAAATGAAGCATAAGAGAAGGAGAAAAGGATAGGGAGAAGAGGGGAGGTAGGTGTGGTCGGCTGGGAGTTTGGTTGTAGGTGGTAGGGTGGCAAATTGCAAGGATAGGGAAGGGAAAGAAAGGAAAAAGGAAGGCATGCGGGGCTAGGGCGAGGATTGGGTTTGGTCCAAAAATGGAAGGGAAAGGGAAGAGAGAGAGAGTAAGGCTGTAGGGGGAGTAGTTGGTGGCAATTGCAGGCTGTAGGAGGGAAGATATGGCATTGTTGACGGTCAGGGAAGGAGGGAAGAAGAAGAAGAAGAAGAAGAAGAAGAAGAAGAAGAAGAAGAAGAAATGGGATAATGTAGGTCGACTGGGCGAGGGAGAAAGAAAGGGGGAACAGGTTGGCCCACATGCGCGAGGGAGAGGGGGAAGAAACTAGGTTGGTCCAACCGAGGGGAATAAAAGAAAAGAAGGGGAAGGCCGACCATCACTCATGAGAAGGGAAAAGGTAAGGGCAAGAAACCGGTTGATGGCCCAACGTGAGTGGCGGAAGAAGGGCAGCAGGCTTGGCACCCCGAAGGGAAAGAAAAAGGAAAAAGGAGGAAAAGAAGAAAAAAGAAAAACAAAAAAGGAAAATGGAAAATAGAGAGAAATAATTTTTTTTTGGAATAATGGAATTTAATATTTTTGATAGATAAATTAATTTACTAATTTAATATATTAGTTTTAAAAAGGTTAATTTTGAGTATAATAAAATAACAAAATATTTATTTTAATTTATTAAATATTCATATCCATTTTTATATGCTCAAAAATACACAAAATAATTAGATTAAATAAATTTAAAAATTGATTTATCCCAAATAAAGTTTATTTATTAAATTCTAGGTTTTAAAATTTTGGGGTATTACAAGATTCAAGTCGGTTATGGATAGGGCATGAGGTGTGTGGCTAGCCAAAAACATCTCCAACCTTGCATGTTTTGTTTTAAAATCAAATAGACACAAAAATTAGCTCAAAACTCCCCCTTTTCTTTTTGATTTTTTTTGCTACTTTGCATACATCATTCTCTCTTTATAGATATCATCTACCTTTATTCTTTATATCATTTCAAATATTGCGTTCCATTCTAAAATTACCAACTCATTTCCTTCCTGCTTCATGGCTTTATAACCCTCAAATAAGTTCCAGCTTTTGCTTCTAGACCAACTTGTGTTGCTACTATTATCGACGAGGCTAATTTTTTTTGCCAAATCATGATTCTTCCACAGCTTGGATCCTAGGTGTTCATCATTTTTCCTTGTTGGGTTTTATTTCTTGCATGTTTTACTTCATCTAGGCATCCATTTTGCTCGACAAATCGCCCCTTTCCCTCCTCTTTTCCCCTCGTTTATGCCTTGCCAACCAACTTCTATTTTTATTGCTACTACTTTTGCATGTGTTGTAGTAGTATTTTCTTACCTTTTTTCCTTCATTTCTCATTGTTGTCCTTCCCACTATCCTTCCAACACCTCAAACTCTCATTCCTTAGTGGTTTTTGTGGTGGTTTCCTAGCCTCCGTATTAAAGAATAATTCTTCTATATCACTTCTTTCCTTTCTATTCCATAATTATATTTTCATGCTAATCTATTTTGTGTTATTTTTATTTTATGTGATTAAGTGGTACAAGGAGGAGATTATGAGTATTTTGTGCTTAGAGATCGGAGGGAATTTTTATAAGGATGCACTTACTTAGGTTTGGGTTATTGGTTGCCATGTGTTAATTTATTGTAATCCATGTTAGCATATTTTAATTCCTTGAAATCATAGTTAAGGTTGTTTTATATGGCGTTCTTGCATTCTACCTTGATATCATGCTTTTGGGTGTTATTATATTTTCTATGTAAGCTCTACATTTTTTGCCTTGCTAGGCCTATTAGAAAATCATAAGCATGGTGATGTATTTTTTTTATTTTATAAGTGTATAGAATATTATAGAAAATTATTTTGAGTATTATAATGGATGAATTAGGTTGAAAATTGGAAGGTTTGGATGTGTTAGAGGCTTCATAATTTTCGACCATAGGGCATTTGTGGTGTTTTTTTAATCAAAGCTAATTATATATTTGAGTTGTTTTTAATATGTGGGCATTTTTGTATAATCTTTGTGAATTACAAAGACTTGTGGAATTTTGTGGCTAATTGGTGAATTTTGACCCTAAGCTTAAATTGGTCTTTTTGAGAGATTTTGTGAAAACTAAGTATACCTTTATAATCTCTGAGGATGTTACATAAATTTTGATACATAACATGGTAGGATTTTGATTTCTTTGGGTTAAGTTATAAGAATAAGAAGTTTATGTGTGAGCTTGTGACTCGTATTTGGTGTGTATAATAGCTTGGATTGGTGTGTAAAGTGTTTCGGAAGAATTTGGAGTAGAACTGTGAGCTATTCTATAAATATGTGAATATTTTACCTTGAATAAATTAGAATTGGGAAATGTTATGAACATGAAAGTTGTCGATCTTTCTGTTATCTTTCCAACGCATCAAGAATTAGCTCGATCGGAGGTCAAATGAAGACGCTGTGGCCGAAATACTAAAGACTATCAAAGTTGGAAAGAAACACGGGGGCCCGTGTTTGTGAAACACGATCCGTGTTTTTTCATCAGAAAAATGTGTTTTGTTTCAGTGAGAGGCCGAGAGATAAAAAATAAACACGGGGGTACCGTGTTTATTAACATGCTCCGTGTTATTTGGTTTTTTTCGCTCCGCCTTAGTTTCGCTAATGATAGTTTCGTATAGTATAAATATCATGTGATTAGAACCTAATCGAAGTGCGAACGCCGTCTTCTTCTCCTATTGAGTTCTCTTGTAATTCCTTGATGAATTGAGTGAATTATGTGAGAATTTCTTTGATTCTTTAAAATCACAATTACTTCACATCAATAAGATCATCTGTTTCCCCAATCTGTGTTCTTGAGTGTTCTTCTCTTCTCAATTTTTGTGTGTTCTAATTGATTATAATTAGATCTTATTTTTCCGAATTGGTATTAATCCACAACAAATTGGTATAAGAGCGTAGGGTTCGTATTTGGGATGCCTACAAGATTTGATAAAGAGAATTTTGATCGGTCTGTGAACTTCGGCTTATGGAAGTTGGAGATGAAGGCGATCCTGATTCAGAATGGATTGGAGAAGGCGTTACTCGGGATATCAAAGAAACCCGATTTGATGACAGATGAGAAATTCGAGGAGATATATCAAAAGACCCTTTCCACCATATAATTGTGTTTGTCTAATGAGGTCTAGCACGAGGTGGCTAAAGAAACAACAACGTCATCCCTATGACTCAAACTGGAGTCTCTATACATGACGAAGTTGGTGACGAATCATCTGTTATTGAAGAGCAAGTTGCATGAGTTAAAATTAGGTAAGGGACAATCCCTAAAATCTCATCTTGATGAATTTGACTCTATAATTATGGATATGAGGAATATAGATGTTAAATTGGAAGATGAATATCTTGCTATTACATTGTTGTGTTCTTTGCCTGCTGATTACAAACATTTTCGTGAGACCATAGTGTATGGGAAGGATGATGAGTTGGTTCTTGATGATGTCAAGACTACCCTGCTACAACGGGAACTAATTGAGAATCAGTTGACTCGAGGTGGTTCTAGTGACTCACATAGTGATGGAATTGTAGCTAAAGGCAGAACTCAGGAATGGGGTTCTGGTGATAAGAAGAAGAAGTCTAGGTTGAAGTCAAAGAAAAACATATCCAAGAATATCATGTGCTATGGATGTCACAACAAGGGTCATATCAAGAAGTTTTGTCCTAATAGAATATCTGGAGATAAATCTGGTGACTCATCTAGCACAAAGGATGATGCTGCAATAGCTCAATATGATAGTGATGGTGATGTGTTGACTGTCACTGATAGTCAGACCAAGATTATGGACAGGTGGATCTTGGACTCTGGATGCTCTTACCATATTTGTCCCAATAGGAATTGGTTCCAAACTTACGAGACGACTCGAGGTTGAGTAGTTCTGATGGGTAATGATGCTGCATGCAAAGTTGCTGGGATTGGGACAATGAAGGTGAAGATGCATGATGATTTGGTCAGAACACTGTCTAATGTTTGATATATCCCTGAGATGACCAAGAACTTGATTTCATTGAGTTCTTTGGATTGTAATGGATATCGCTATGTGATTGAAGATGGCATGATGAGGATTACTAGAGGGGCTCTTATTGTAATGAAAGGCAAGAGGATTGGGACACTGTATAAGATTGTTGGTTCCATTATTGAGGGAGCAGCTGTGGTAACATCATCGAGTATGTCTGATTCGAATGTTACTAGACTTTGGCATATGCGACTTGGACACATGAGTGTCAAAGGCTTAAGTGAACTCTCCAAAAGAGGGTTGTTGGATGGGAAGAGTACAGGTACTATGGATTTCTATGAGCATTGTGTGTTTGGCAAGCAGAAGCGGGTTAGTTTTTCAAAGGCTACACATAGTACAAAGGGGCCTCTAGATTATGTTCACTCTGATTTGTGGGGTCCTACAAGGGTGGTTCGCGATACCTAATGACATTTATTGATGACTTCTCTAGGAAGGTATGGAAATATTTTATTAAAAATAAGAATGACGTCTTTGAAGTTTTCAAGCATTAGAAGACTTTACTAGAGAAGCAGACTAGGAGACAAGTGAGGTGTCTCAAGACAGATAATGGCCTTGAGTTTGTGGAGTGTAGTTTCACTGAGTACTAGGGAACCATGGTATTGCTAGGCATCGCACTTGTGTTGAAAGACCACAGTAGAATGGGGTTGTTGAGAGGATGAATAAGACCCTATTAGAGAAGGCTCGATGTATGTTGTTACAAGCAGGATTAGGTAAGAAGTTTTGGGCTGAGGCAGTTCACATGGCGGTATTCCTGGTGAACAGGTCACCCAATCATTCCATTAATTTGAAGACACCTGAGGAGGTATGGTGTGGAAAACCAGCTGATTATTTTGATTTGCATGTTTTTGGATGTCTTGACTATGCTCATGTAAATGATGGGAAGCTCGAGCCTAGAGCCAAGAAGTGCATCTTTCTTGGCTATACATCTGGTATGAAGGGGTACAAGTTATAGGACCCAACTGCATCCAAGTTTTTAACTAGCAAGGATGTTACCTTCAATGAGTCTGTATTCCTCCAAAAGACTGAGTCTTCTTCTGATAGATTGTCTGAAGAGGTGGAGCAGAAGAATCTGCATGGTGTTACTGATAAGGTGGAGGTAGAGGTTGATTTGGATCAGTCAGACTCTTCTAGTATGAGACCCACTATTCCTGAAGTGGGCGGATCCAGGCAGCAGGTGGAGTAAAGGGGCATTGCTCCCGGTAAACCATGAAGGGTTGTGAAGCCTCCTGTGAGGTATGGCTTTGAGGAGTTAGAAGGTTATGCTTTGGCTAGTGCTGAGACTGTAGTTGATGTACAGGAGCTAGTGTCATACTCAGATGCCATTGTTAGTGCTGATTCTGCTCAGTGGTGTGCTACTATGAAGGAGGAGATGCAATCTCTATGGAAGAATTAGACATGGGAACTTGTGAAGGCACCCAAGAAGAAGAAAATAGTTGATTGCAAGTGGGTGTACAAGTTCAAGCAGGGAATTCTGAGTATTGAGGGACCGAGGTACAAGGCTCGTTTAGTTGCATGCGGGTTCAGTCAGATACCTGGTGTAGACTATAACGAGATATTTTTTCCTATTGTTAGGCATACTTCTATTCGTACTTTTCTTGCGCTTGTGGCTATGCAGGATATGGAGTTAGAGCAATTGGATGTTAAAACATCTTTTCTGTATGGTGAGCTCGAGGAGGAGATCTATACGCGCCAACCAGATGGCCTTGTTGTTGAAGGCAAGCAGGATCATGTATGCTTATTAAAGAAGTCACTATATGGTCTAAAGCAGTCTCCTAGATAATGGTACAAGAGGTTTGATTAGTTTATGATTGAGCATTGGTTCTCTATGAGTGACTACGATTGATGTGTATACTTGAAGCAGGTTGTGGATGGTTCTCTGGTGTATATTTTATTGTATGTCGATAACATGCTTGTTGCAGCAAAAGATCTATCTGAAGTTAACAAGGTGAAAACAATGCTGAAGACTGAGTTTGAGATGAAGGATATGGGAGCTGCGAAGAAGATCCTTGGCATAGAGATCATTCGAGACCGCAGACAGAAGCGTCTTTACTTGTCACAAGAGCAATATGTGAACAAGGTGTTGGAGAGGTTTCATATGATTGATGCCAAGTCGGTTAGTACTCCCTTGGCTACTCACTTCAGATTGTCTGCTTTGGATTGCTCCAAATCTAAAGATGAGGAGGAGTTTATGACCACAGTTCCCTACTCTAATGCTGTGGGATGCATGATGTACGCTATGGTTTGTACCAGGCCGGATATTGCTTAAGCTATGAGTGTTGTAAGCAGATATATGGCAAATCTTGGAAAGGCTCATTGGCAAGCGGTGAAGTGGATTCTAAAGTACTTGAAGGGTACTGTGTCATCTTATTTAGAGTATGGAAGGTTGGCTGATGCGTTGATAGGGTTCGTTGACTTTGATTATGGTGGAGATCTTGATAATAGGATATCCATTGGAGGTTATGTGTTTTGTCTTGGTGGTTCGGCAATTAGCTGGAGGTCATCTTTGTAAGATGTGACTGCGTTGTCCACTACTGAGGCTGAGTATATGGCTATGAATGAGGCTTTTCAAGAATCTTCATGGCTTGATTGTTTCGTTCTTGAGCTTTGATTTGGTCATGGTGCTCCCATTGTGCGTAGTGATAGTCAAAGTGCTATCTGTTTGGCAAAGAATTAGAATTCTTTCCATCGTCGAACGAAGCACATTGATATCAGGTACCACTTCATCTGAGGTACTATTGCTGCAGGCAAAGTTGTGTTGGAGAAGGTGGCTACTTCTGAGAATCCAGCAGATATGCTAACGAAGCCATTGACAGTGAGCAAGTTCGAGCATTGCTCGGACTTAGTTGGTGTTTGTGTACCATGAGGGCCTTTTGGGGCCCAAGGGTTTTTACAGATGGTCTTTTGTGTTCCTTGTGCTAGCTACTTTAAATACGTCGTCAAGGTGGAGAATTGTGAGCTTGTGACTCATATTTGGTGTGTAGAATAGCTTGGATTGGTGTGTGAAGTGTGTCGGAGGAATTTGGAGTAGAATTGTGAGCTATTCTGGAAATATATGAATATTTTACCTTGAAGAAATTAGAATTGGGAAATATGTTGAACATAAAAGTTGTCAATCCTTCTGTTAGCTTTCCAAGCATCAAGAATCAGCTCGGTCGGAGATCAGATGAAGACATTGTGGTTGAAATACTAAAGACTGTCAAAGTTGAAAAGAAACACGGGGGGCTCGTGTTTATGAAACACGATCCGTATTTTTTCATCAGGAAAATTTGTTCTGTTTCCGTGAGAGGCCGAGAGATAGAAAATAAACACGGGGGTACCGTGTTTATTAACACGGTTTGTGTTGTTTGGTTTATCGCTCCGCCTCGGTTTTCGCTAATGATGGTTTCGTATAGTATAAATACCATGCGATTAGAACCCTAATCGAAGTGCGAACGTCGTCTTCTTCTCTTATTGAGTTCTCTTGTAATTCCTTGATGGATTGAGTGATTTTTTTGTAGAATTTATTTGATTCTTTGAAATCACAATTACTTCACATCAATAAGATCATCTGTTTCCCCAATCTGTGTTCTTGAGTGTTCTTCTCTTCTCAATTCTTGTGTGTTCTAATTGATTATAATTAGATCTTATTTTTCTGAATTGGTATATATCCACAACATTATGGATGTTTAGGTGAACTAGGGATATTTTGGTCATTACGGGTTAAATCTAAAATTTTTGGGTTGTATGAGTGTTTTTGATTTATAGATATTATAAATATGATTTATGAGAGATTGAGTCAATTATGGGTAACATAAATAGAGTAGCAAGAGAAATAACTTAATTTTAGGAATAGTAACTAAGAGGTAGCATTAGTATTATATGTATGAAATATGGGATTTTAGCCTTGATTTTTTAAGATTTTGATCTTAATGTTATTTCAAGAGGTTGTGTTAAATTTAGCAAATTAGTGTGATATGAGGGTGAAGTTATTGTCCACTAGTGAATTAGGATTTTGTGGGGCATTAATAAGAAGTGCCATCAGTTGTGTATGTGTGAATCGTGGGAGTTTAGCCTTGATTTTTGGATATGTTGATTTTAATGTTATTTTAAGAAGTTGTGCTAAATTTGGTAAATTGGTGAGATGTGAGGGAGTAGTTATAACCCATTAGTGAATTAAGGTTTCATGGGGCATTATGGTCTTTTTACCTCGGTTATGTTTCTCATTATGCATATTATTTTTATATATGCATTATCATGATATCTAGTGTCTATAACAAGTGGAATTAATTGACCAAGGCATAATTCTAAATGTTATAATTTATAACAATTGTTGAAATGAATTCATAATTAAACAATATTACATGTAAAAAGTAATAATCATTCGTCATTGTGTTAAGGCAGTTATAATAAATGATGGCATGTAGAGAGAAATCCTAATTGTATTTTTATTTGTTGAGTATCAAATAAAGAAGTAATAAGACATTAATAATCAAAGTGGATGATCATGTGAGTCGGTATTGAGGTGTTTTGTCTCGTACTTTCCCTGGTTGCTGTGACAACCATAGTGGCTCTAGATCTACTCTATATTATCCTTTCTACGGGATTATAGGGGGTATGCAAAATTAAGGATTAGGAGTATTAACATGATTATGTTACTGATTCACTAGTTATGGAATAGTGGAGTCTCTAAACTCAAGTGACTAATTGGAAATGTAATATCACTTAAGCATGGACTTTAATATGGTTGCATCATCAAGTTATCTTATATCATGAGTAGAATGCACGTGTAGTATATGTCTTCTTATATCCTATCTTTTATGCATGTCATTTTGTTTGATAAGATAGGTCAGCTTACTCAATACACAAGTATTTACCATTTGTTTTATAGGTGTTACTCATTCCCATAAGCAGATATCGTCCATTTTTGTAGGTGATTGTTGATTAATGCCTTTGATGTGATTACCTGCAATGAGTGTTCATGGGTTGTTTCAAGTGTATGGTTATCTAGATATATCTCTCTCCTGACTTTCGACCCTCTATTTTCTATCATATATGTTCCGTATCTATTTTGTAATCTCGAATCATCATAGGACAAGTGCTTCCCATACACTATCTTTACATTAATTTACTTTTTAGCCTTCCACCTAACAGAAATGGGATATAGGGAGTATCTACTCTATATTAGATGTGGCGTAACACTTAATGCTTCATTATTAAGGCTTTCACAAAAATATATTTCTTAGTAGTAAAATTTTGGGTACTACATAACTATATTGGGAGCTAGGTTTCCCCCTCCCCTAGTTTCTAGGGCTCCCCCACCTTAATGCATCATACTATACTAAAGAACTAGTAAAGAATGATCAAAAGGCCCTAACATTCACTTATTTATGCTACCAAGTTAGTTACTAATAGTTTGAAGTGAAGTTTGACACTAAATTACACTTAAGTTTACCCACACATAAGTTTGTTAATTGAGATAAACTGAAATATTAGGAAAAAGTATGTCATATGCACCTTATACCTCTAATTAATTCCCCACCCCCTTGGTAATGCTAAATGGAATCATATTTCATTCATTTTCTTTGTTCTCTACAATTGCATCTAATAGAAAATCAAGACAAGTGAATCAATTGTTTGTTTACATGAGTCAATGATGCTTGTGAAACTCTATGATGGATTAATGGAGGAATTTAGCATCAAATTGACAAGTGCAATCAAATTAGATTCATAAATCACTTTTGTATTCCCTTTCTCCACAACAATTTGAAGGCCTTAGAGTAGGCTTGAGCTTTAGCATACAATGGTGAATTTAAATCTATAATCACAATTTCATAATTAACATAGAAATGAAGAGCACCCCTACCCATTTCTAAAGATGGTTTCAATTCCAATACTAAATTGTGAGCAAGCGTCGTCCATCATAATTTTAATTAATCCTTCTAACGATGTCAACCAATTAATCTATCGATTACATGGTATGCGGCTGATAAGAAATCATCCTCTCTACTAGTTAAGTATTATGGTATTTCTTGGTTAAAATAATAACATACTACCTGAATTGTAGCATCAGCGTTTGTAAGACCTATAGTTTAAGGACTAGTCATGGTATTTTATGTGCAATTAATTAGAGAGATTATTATAGGGTATTTTGTATTAAGAGTGTTATTATTATGTTTAATAACACTGGTCATTAAGTTATTAAATTAATTGGATTAAAAATAACTAGAAAATAGAAAGTTTAGCATTCAACTAATATGTCCTCTATGCTCAGCGTCGTGCCTAGTGGTCTCGCAGTTGATTGAGTTATTGCAAGTTTGTTTATTTTGTGATTTTTGATCTTTTTTACTCTAATTTGGTTCTTATGTCCAATATTTTAATATATTTGGTTTCCTAAATTTATTTTACACATTTCCATAACTTTTGATGATTTTTGGAATGTGTTTGATATTTTTCTTAACTAATTCTCATTTATTGATCATTCCTTCATTTAAAAAATAATCTAACAATTATAAAAATAATTGTGAGCCACAAAAAAAAACTACCTCATACCTTTCATTGATTATATTTGATATTATGTTATTATTGTCTCATGTTTTCAACCATAAAATCTTTTATTAAGTACATTTACCACCTTACCTTTTTTGCATACACTCTAGTACTCTACCACCATGCTTTTGAGTCAAGTATTAAGAAAGCTACACCTTTTATTTCCTTTGGCCACGTTTTTTTCCTTACCCACCCCTTCACTTGTTTTGAATTTTATTTGTTGATCATACACATGCACTTAAATCCTCCCTTTGAGATCTCTCCTTCCTCGTCTCTTTTCTTTGAATTTTTCTTAGGTGTTGAAGGTTCTCCCTTGTTCGTCTTCTTGCTAAAAACCTAGTACCCCACCATCTCTTTGTAATACCTTGAAAATTTTCCGACCATAAATTATTGGTGATTAGCATCTTAATTCCATCATTAATCCTTAATCTATGGTTAACCCTTCAACCCTTGAACTTTTATTTTTCTTTTCCTTTTTCTTTCACCTCTCCCCCATGTGATCCCTCATTACTGTTTTGTTTTTCTCACTTTTGTTAATCAATCAAATTGTATCTAAGCGTGAACCTTCATTCCTTCCCCATGCCTCCGTTTTCTTTTCTTTTATCATAACAGGCCTGAATCCACCTTATCAAGCTCCATTTTATGCAGCATCCATATGATGCAACTAGATCACACTTTATACTCTCATTCCTCTTCCTTTTCTAGCATTCCTCCAACCCCAGCAAAGCTACCTTATTTTATTTTCTCTAAAATTCTTCCCCCTTGCTCCCTCTGCTCTTCTTCTTTATTTTACCATTATTCCCATTCAAACTACACCACCTTCTCTCATTCTTTTAAATCATTTCCTACATTGCACCATTGCCACTTGCTCACATCACACCACCATTTACGGTGTTAATCCCTTACATTACCACCCTCCTCACATGCCACCATACTCTAGCTTCAGCCATCACTCATACAACCACACCACCACCTATGATAATATCTTACGCACTAATATTACCCAACATGTACCTCTAAAGACACCAATCCCCTATTTACATTGAAACCTCACATTGGTTTCACTTTGCAACCCCCTTGTAACATCACTCCCTCACATAGCTAAGTCATCCTCAACCACACCCAAGTCTTACAACAATTCTCTTCAGCTATCCTCGTCCTTTTTCTTTAAAGTTCCTTTGTTATTCCTTGTGTGTTCTAACCTCTTGTTTTTTTTTATGACTTTTAGGTGATCATACAACCTAGGAGGAAGGTGTTTAGGAGGTTATTTAATCTGCTTACCTAGAGATAGGAGTTTTGTGATAAGGATACATGGCATACAAATTAGGACTTAGATGTTAAGTGTTGTTTTCTATTAAACTTTATGATAGCATGTTGTGGTAGAAATCATTTTTAGGTTTCATTTCGAAATATATACATGTATTACTTGGTAAAACATGATTTTATGTGTAACTATGAATCTATGTGATATTGTGATATTTTAGGCATTGTTAGATCTTATTATTAAATTCCAAGCATGATGGTGGACTTTGTTATTGTAATAAATTTATATTTTAGTATATTCAAATTCAATTGAATATTATTGATATGAAATATATAGAGGTTGGAGGTTTTTGTAATGTTTAGACATGGGAAGTTTCTTGTGAGTTTAAATGATTTCAACATTTAAGGGTAATTAGTTCAATTTGTGAGTTTTTATGAAAAATTGATATGCCATCATATTCATTGAGGTTTTTGATTAAATTTTACTATATAATACTTTAGGATTTTGTTGAATGCATATCAATTTAATTAAAGAAAAATTCTTTCATTTAGGAAAAATAAGAGCAAAATTGTCAGTTTGGGTTATTTATGGAAATTTGAGGATGTGAAAGTGACATTGAGTTTAAAATGTGATTAATGTGACATGTGATTATTTTGGGGGTTAGTGTGTTTAACACAATTATTATTATTATTATTATTATTATTATTATTATTATTATAATATAAAAATAGCTTAAAATGAGCTTAGAAACCCTAGTAGTATAATTGGTATTTTATATGTGAAACATTAGAGTTAGATCCCAATTCTCATATATGATGTTTAGTATAATATTTTGGGATGTTATGTTAAAGTTGGTGTATTGAGGAGTCTCATGGAAGGAGTTATGCATTAATTGTGAATTAGGGTTTTATAAGGGCATTATGGTCTTGACATTGGAATTTTGTCTGCGTTTGGCTTGGTTTGGCTTCTCTCATGTCATATGGTTATACTATGTTATTATGACATGTTTAATATAGTTAATTATGACATAATTATATGTGTACACACATTAATCAAGTATTGGAATATAAATTCATTAATACTTGCTATTTCATGTAATAAGATAAGCAATAATCTATATGATAAGGTGTTAATATTTAAAGTAAAATATCATGTGATTTAGGACCAAGTTTTACTAATCCATTCCACCAAAAGAGAACAGTGGCTGCCCTGGGAGTTGTATCGGCTCATTTCACTGGATGAGAATAGTGGGGTATGTAAACTCATGTGACTAAGTAATTAACATGTGTGATCTCCTAATAAGGAACTTTAATATGGTTTTATTAGAATCATCATTGATCATGAATATTATGCATTTATAACCTTCCTTCATGTAATATTATGTGTTATGTATACCTTCTTCTTATGATGTGTAAAGTTACCTTACTCAATATGCAAATATTGGTCGTCATTTTCGTGGGTGTTGCTTATTCCCATGAGCAAATGACCCACTTGTTGATATGTAGATTTATGATGTTTACTTTGATGAGTTTGATGTACTTCTTTTGGAGGAGTTATTGTATTAGGTGTTTTGGGTGCAAAGTTTTGGTTATAAGGTAAATAGTTTTTTGTTTGGATACCCTATAGCTCTTAGTCCCATAGAATTACTTTTGTAATATTTTTATTAGCTTGTACTTAAAGTTTATATCCAACTTCTATCATTTATGAAACCTATCTTATTCTCTTCTTATGTTGTTTAATGATCATTATATTTTACCTTGTACTAGATACAAGTATGACACTATAAACCTAACTCATATTTAGCATGCCGATAACACCCAAATCTTATATGTTTAGCTTATGCAAAAATTAAAATTTTTTAGTTGTAATTTTAGGGAGTTAGACTCTGCTCCTCCATTTCTTTTGCTTTTTATCTTCTTCTAATCCCTTATCTAGCCCTACTGTATTTTTATTAAGTATAAGAGTGTTAGATTTGGGAGAACACTTGAAGATTTTCCCCTCCTTTATTCATCTTCTCGGTGTGCCACTTTATTATCGGGTATGCCTTCCATTTTCTTGATTATCTTGTTGTGATTCTCTTGTTATTTTGTATTATAATTTCTAACTGTGGGTTATGTGTTTTAAGGAGAATAAGAAGGTTGTATTGGAGGCTAGGTCTCATGTGGTTATTTGTTATTCTTTTTTCTAATTTGTACTTAAAAATGAGGTAAACCTATACTCCTATAAAATGTTTGAAAATCATACTTAAGTGTGATTTTATGCCTTATTGTGATTTTATGAAGTATATGCATGCAGCATGTACCATGTTATGTTTTTTCCCTTTAAGTATGCTGCCATAAATATAATATGCAAAAGCATGTTGGATTCATGTATTTTGATATATGTATGATAACATACTTGAATAAGGTTGTGTATAGTTAAGTAATTATGCATGCCTTGCAGCGATGGTTTGTTCAAGGGCATTAATGTCCTTTCCGAGGCATCCCTTTATATTTTTGAGTTTTCCATTGATTTCCTCACACGTTTTATTTGAACTTAAATAAATGATGTGATAGATTTTGTGCATGTTTAAACTTATTTATGCAGGACTTGAGATGTATGCGTCCTAGGGTTAAATGTGTCTTTTTACAAGTGTCATACTCTCATTTTTTATACGTGTGTCAAAATTATGCCATGGCCTATTATGTATGTTAAGCATGTGAAATATGGTATTTTAGTTATGCACGATTATAATTTTATGCGCTTTTTGTACTTAAGTATGAGTTAAGAAAAAAATGGTAATTTTACCTATTTTATCATTTTCCATAATTAATATTTTATGTGAAAATGTATAATTTATTGTAAATTATGTATTCCATGAGTTTCATTCAATTATAATAATGACAAAAAATAATATGGCTAATAATGGAGTAATTTAAACTTTAAGGGTATTTTGATTATTTATGACTGAACATGACTAAGTATGGAATAATTTGACATATGATGCCTTAGTGGACTCTAGGTTGACCTCGTTGTTAATCCTTGACTTTTGGTTTGATCATTGACCGTAGGGTCGACTTAAATAGTTGGAATTAAAGAAAAATTGTTAAATATAGAATTGTTATTTTACTATTAATATAGTAATATTAAAAGTATAAGATCTACAAATTGGAATAGTTTACTCTTAGGTACTCATTTGGTATGGGGATAATATGGATAGAAAAATTATCCCCGTATTTTCCATATCTTGTATTATCTATTTAAAATTAACGAATTTTTTTAGATAAATACCCGTTTTGGATCTTAATTTGATTTAAAATTGGTATTTCATTGAGATTATTTCTATTATTTTTAAATAATTGATATAAAATACCTAAAACAGAGAATTTTTTTCTATCTCTATTACCTCCATACCAAACAATCCCTTAGGGTTAGCTACTGTAGAGATCCCTTAATTTGGTTTAGTGGTTTCATTAGAGGCCTCAACATTCCGACCAAAGTATTAGTTGTAACACTCTAAAATTTACTATTTTTTTATAGAAGTATTAATTTCAAAATAATGGGTGTTGCCATCACACTTATCATACGGTCAGTTCCCTCACCTTTCTCATGCCAATTACCAAGGCTAAAAATAAGATAGATCTAATTCAAAACTGTAGAAAGAAAAATACGATAATATAGATGGAAGTTATGGATAAACATCATCCGTACAACAATGGTAATCAAAATACAATAAGAGACATAAAAGTCCAAAGGGAAAACCGAATACAACAAAAGATAACATCTGAAGATATGATACTGGTATACCCTAACTCTTAGACCCCAAATCCCAACATTGGAAACTCCTCCCAATGATCCCTAATCCTTAGCATGCTTAGGCACCTTGTACCACTTTAGGATCCGCATAAACATCTATAAATATAGTACCAGTACGACTTTCCGGTACTGAGTAAATCATAATATCTCATAAGAGGTGGCACATTCACATTACACATAATCACACAATAACTAGAAAAACATGCTCAGAGCACAAGCCACGTGCAATAACACTATATGATATCTATACGATAATAATAATAATACGATTATCATAAGGTAACATATACAACATCAATTTTCATGCTCCACAACCAACACACTTATCTATTATTGATCCATCTCAAACATAATAACTGTATTATAATCCATAACCAAATAAGGCATCGCACTAAAGCTCTACCAACCAACCAACCAAATAAATACCAAAATAAGGCCACGAGAACATCAATAGCCTAGAAATATATAAATTACCCCAATCATAATGGTGTATAAAGCAACATAATACCCTCACAACCCTTCCATCAAATCAATACATATAAACACAAGTATGCACAAGTCAACTACCGAACCAATAACCAAGTACACTATTAACAACTATATACTTTAATTATTTCCATTTTTAGTACTCAAAGGAATACAAGATAACAAACTCAGAGACATATAAAGTACACTAAGCATGCTAGTATATAAAGCAACATGGTACCCTCCCAATCATATAACCTAGATACATGTAAAGTACATTGGTCATATTAGCGTAGCACAATCCAACCCAGGTCACCTAATCATTAAGTGTCGATATCTCTTATAGGACTTGCAGGTCACCTATATAGTAAATTAGGGCATTACTATGGCATTAAGGCATACCAATGAAACCAAATCCAATAGTATGACTCCTACATTATCTTTAGGGTAACTAACCTTAAGTAGTAAACCATTCTCAAAATCGAGGTCTTCCACTTTAAATATTAGTACTTTACTTGGTGACTATAGATATCACGTAATGCATACAATTTCAAATTTTCTTACTTAATCATTTTTCCTTTTATTTTAAATTATTAAACTAAATCCTAAGGTTTACGATTCAATCCAAGGTCAACATGCTGACATACTATGGTCATCCTATGTCTAATTATTTACATTAGGTGTATTAGGTTAAAAATGATCAAGACACCCCTTGAAACCCTAATTACACCATTATTATCCAATATTCATGCCAAAATTAAATTGATAATTTGTCATGAAAAGTCTAAAAGAAATTAATTTATAACATGTTAGCATGTACTTAATTTTCTAGGGTTTAGCGATTAACTTTACTTTCCATTTTGCATGTACTTCACAACTTAAGTGTAAAAACCCTAATCATATGGTTTTAATGTGTCATATATTCCATGCAACACAGAATTATATATTTATTGCATGATTTGACATTTGATATAACAATTAGTATCATGGTACATGCGATAAAGCATTTCTAACCCTAGAGCATGCGAATAACAATTATAGCAATTTAACCCTAATCATGCATGCATGCATGTTATCATTTTATGTATATATCAACCCTAACATGCACTAATAATCATAGAGAACTTATTATGGAATAACATAATAACTTGACATGGACATATAACATAACAAACCTTAGCCATGCATATTCTAACCTTGTTACATATTTCACGTGCATACATCTTATATTTAACAATTTATTGAAGTGGATGCTAACCATTTAAGATCACGTTGTCATATTTTCAAAAATTTCCATGACACTTGCATAAGGTAAAACCCTAACATGATTCTAGTTCTAAATATCCTATCATGGTCACATATAACTTCTACAATCTTATTAGTGATTGGAGTTGCTTAAATCCAAGATATACAAATGCATGAAAGTTATCTTTTCTAAGACAGCTCAAGAGATACCTAAGCAAGAAATACCCAACAACACTTATATTAGCATCCAACATAACACAATAATTAATAAAACTTACCAAGGGAAAGGAATTAGAAGATAAATAAGGTAAAGGGACACTATGAAAGTTAACAACGTAGTAAGGGTGCAACAATGGTAGAAATTCATGTTGCAAGGGCTTAGTTATGTTAGCGCTCCATGATACACGAGGGGTGTCACATCACAAGGTCACATAGGGAGAGGGGTGTCACATAAGGTCTTGTAGGAGAGGTCTTGTTTGGCAAGGTTTGGTTACATGAAAGGTTGGTGCAACTCAAGGCTAGTTGTGTCAATATGTCACGCAACAAGGCATGGTTGCATCACATACTCACACAAAGGGGGGGGATGAATTCCATGTTTCATAAAGCAAAGAGGGGTGGAGTGGTAGAGCTTAACACAAAAAATGGAGGAGCAACGTTGTTTGCTCACGTAAGAAGGTGAAGGTGCATCAAGTGGGTGTTTTGTATGGGGCTTGTATGCAACGAATCGGGGATCAACGTGAGTTGATCACATTTATAATGGGGTGCAACGTGAGTTTTCTCATGTAGGGGAGGAAAAGGTATCATGATATGTTAGAGCCTAGACATAGGTGCTTCTATGAAAATGGAAAAATAGGAGAAAACCTATGAAGGTTACAAATGGAAGCTTGAGAGGATGGGGGAGAAGGCATAGACCAAGGTTCTAAAATTTCTTGGTAGATCAAAACATAAAAAGGAGGGATGGAGGATAATTTATTTAGGAAAGTTAATGTGAGAATTTTTGAGGCCAATATGGTTTGGCAAAGGTTGGTCAGACACCCAACAAGTAACAAAGCATAAATATGGTGGAGTGTGAAGAAGGAAAATGTCACCTCATGGTTATGGGATCTAGGAAGGGAAATAAAATAAGATAAAGAAAGGAAATAATTGGTTACAAGGTTGAGGTTCCCAGTTAAACATATCTAGGTTAAGATCCAAACTTGGTTAAAATTAATAACCCATGAAATACCCCAAAGCCTAATTTTAAGAATTTTAGTTAAATAAGGATTTATTTAAAAATTAATTAAATTAATTATTTTTATTAAAATAAAAGGGAATTAATTAGGGCGAATTAAGAAGAAATTTATAAATATTTTATTGAGGAAAATTTGGGTGTTTTACTAATTAAAATGAAATTTATGAAAAATATTTTTAAAATCCTAAATTAGCCTAAAAAGGGGATTTAAATATTATTTTATTTAAATATCATTATTTTTAAATATACTAAATATTCAAATTAATTTAATTGACCCTAACTCACCTATTTTCTTTTTCCCTTTTTCCTTTTTCCTTTTCTTTCTTTCTTTTCTTTTCTTTTCTTTTTGTTTCTTCTTCTTTTCTTTTTCTTCCTCCTTACCCCAATTGGTCCTGTCCGCGCTCAATTTTTCTCTTTCTTTTTCTCCTTCCTACGGCCTGCTTCTCTTCTTCTTTCTTTCTCCTATTGCGACCCGTTTTCTTTCTTATTCTTCCTTCGGCGTATCCCATACCCCGGAACACCGCATTTCGGCTTTTTTTATTTCCTTCATCTTGGTACAACTTTCTTTTCTTTCCTTTCTTTTTTCTCCTTAGTCGCCCGGTCCAGCCCCCTTCTTCCTTCCTCCTCTTATCCCCATCGTTGCCTGCAACTTCGTCATCGAACGACTTTGAGAATCACGCCGCCGACCACGCCCGTTTAACTGGCCGTGTCTCCCTTCTTTTCCCCATTGTTTCACCGGCCACGTTGACCCAACCCACTTCCCCCTCTTCTAGCGTAATTCCTCCTTTTCCTCCGTGACACCCTGCCACATTCTTGTATTTCGCCGGCCTCTGTTGCCACCGGTGAACCCTAACCGACCAGCCCTAATTTTCCGTCACTCCCCTCTGACCTTATCCCTCCCTTTTACACTATAAATACCCCCATAATCTGCCCTGTATCGAGATTTTGGTTGCTTACCCAAAAAACCTCCCTTGTGCCCCATCACCACTTCAGACGCCGTTGCTGCCGCCTTTGACCAACGCCGCCGCTCGGTCTGCCCACCCGAGTACTCCCTGCATCGCCCTCTAACTAACTACACCACCCATCCCCTCGATTTTCCCTGCACAAGGCACCACGACTATGTAAAGTTTCCTCCCCGATCAGCCTTCCTTTTTACCTCCGCCGCCATTCGCACCACCCTTAGCCATCACTTCCACCACTTCCACTGCCCCTTTCACCTCCCAAAAACCTCTGCAGACTTCCCTTTACCTTCTACTACCTTTCTTTTCTTTTTTGTCCCCCTCCTCCTCTCTTTCCGTCCTTCTTTCATTTTCGGCCACCGCCGCCGCCGCTATGCGCCGCCACCCTCATTCTATTCCTCTCCTTCTAGAAAACCAGAACCACCCCTACTCCCACCCTCATTCTTCCTATCTTTTTCCTAGCCTTCAACTTTTTCCCTTTTCTCCTCTTTTCCTAGCCACCGCCACCACCTCCTGTCACCACCAGCCTAAGGTGGAACCCTAAACCCCCTCAACCCTTTTACCCTATTTTTATAGGCTTTATTTTATTTTATTTTATTACCATTAATTTGAGTATAATAATAATAATAATAATAATAATCTTATTATTATTATTATTATTATTATTATTATTATTATTATTATTATTTTCAATGTTAGTATTATTATTCTATATAGGGCTGAAACCCTATTATACCTATTTTGAATTTTAGTAGTAGTATTATAAATACCATGTCTTATTATTAATAATAATATTAATATTTTTATCATTAGTATTTATTATTATTTATAGTGTTATTATTATTATTATTATTATTTATTAAGTTTATTATTATTTAATGTAGGGTCGAAACCCTACTTCATTTTATCTTCGATTATTATCATTACTATTTTTACCGTTATGATTATTATTATTATTTTGCAATACTTATCATTATTATTATTATTATTATTTCATTATTATTATTAGTACTAAATTTTATTATTAATGTTACTAATATTATTATTAGTATTATTTTGGTAAAGGGGCCGAAGCCCTTATTTCACTTTGTTTTCGAATTATGCCCTTATTATTATTATTATTATTATTATTACTACTACTACTACTACTACTACTACTACTACTACTACTACTATTATTATTATCATTATTGTTATTATTAGTATTATTTCTATTTTCATTATTATATTTATTATAATTAAATCTTCAACCCTTATATTATCAACTTTTACAATATTACTATTATTTCTTATATATTTAGAAAAAATATTAATTAGTAATATCATTTTTATTAATGTGTTATTATTTTATCAAAAACCTAGTTTTAGAATAAAGTAGTAAGTAATAGTATTTTTGGTAGGAGGAAATCTAATCTTTAGCTTTTCCTTTATATAGGTGAAACCAGTCAAAGCCCTAAGGAGGCATAGGAGCGTGCTCCAAGACCGGTGTCATCTTAGGTAAGGGTGTAACTAAGGCCTTATGTGTGTTATGTGTATTATATGTTTTGATTGCCTTGTATAATGTTTTATTGTGTATCATGTTCTATTTGTTGACTATTTTACGTATGAAGCAACTTGGAATTAAGGTATGCTTACGTGCCTTCTTATTGTATACGTTGATATGTATATGTGGTGAGGTGTTGTGGAATGTGATGGGTTGTGTTGTGGCCCTTTAAGACATGCATGTGAGGATGTTTAATGTGGTATTGTGGGGTGGAGAAGATGAAAAAGGAAAATGGGAAGGTAAGTTTGACCAAAAGGAAATAAGTTGACCAAGGGATGTGAGTTGACCTAAATATTTTAATGATACATGAATGAATAACTTAAAGGGGGGTTTTAAATATAATAAAAGAGTGGGAGAATCTATGGTTGTGCATGGGAGAGTCTATGGCTTTGTATGGGAGAATCTAGGGTTTTGTATGGGAGAATCTATGATTCCGTATGGGAGAACCTAATCTATGGTGTTACATGGAGAATCTAATCTATGGTTTTGTATGGGGAAATCGAACCTAGGGTTTTGTATGGATTGAATCTAGAGTTTGGTATGAATGAATTTTGGGTTTTGTATGGAGGAATCTAGGGTTTTACGTGGAGGAATCTAGGGTTTTACGTAGAGGAATATAGGGTTTTGCATGGAGGAATTTAGGATTTTGCATGGATGGATTTAGGGTTTGCATGGTTGAATCTAGGGTTTTACATGAGAGTTTTAGGGTTTTGCATGAAAAGTTCGAAAGGTTGCATAGGATGCGTAAAGTCTTCATGGGAGTGAAATTTACGTAGGAAAAGTTGATTTGGGGTGTGAGGAAGGTAATGGAAGTGTTGTTTGGGGCTTTGAACATTTTGGGTGAAAAATAGTATGTGGAACAATATAAGGGTACGTAGGAGACCGAGCTAGGGTTTGGTGTGGCTACTTAGGGTTTTCGTGGTAGCACGTGTACTTGGTGATTAAAGTGTGATGATGAGGGTGGAATCTATGGGTTGTGATGTGTGGAGTGATAAAATGATTTGGATTTTGTGAGGTGTGTAGGATGGGCCACTTAGGCCCAAATTAGGGTTTCTGGAGAAAACCCTAGAGTAAGGTATGAGTGGACTTGGAGGTGTATAGTAGTGAGCCTTGACCCATATACATCGGAGTTGGATTTCTAGTGTGAGTTAGATTATAGAGGAAAGGTTGTTGGGGCAAGTTAGGATGTGCAGGGTTCTCATGATATGGTACGGGTTAGTTAGAGAATAAGCGTAGAGAGACCGAGTCATGCATGTCTAGGGTGAAGATTCTGAATAAGACATTGTAAAACATTAATCATTTAAAGTGGAAGATTGTTGAGCCGGACCTAGACCGGTCTACCGACAAATAATAGTGGTTAGGGTGTTTTGCCCTATATGTGACCGGTCCACCGGCGAATAATAGTGGTCAGGCATTGTACCTTTGTGTTTTCGGTCCACTGGCTATAATAATAGGGGATTCCGTGCTCATCAAACCAAATATAATTGTCTAAGACATAGGAAATACACTAAGTACTTACAATGAAATACCATGAGAATTGGAGCCAGACCGATCTACCGGCGAATAATAGTGGTTAGGAGCTTTATGCCGACGAATAATAGTGGTTAGGAGCTTTATGCCCTGTATGTTTCCAGTCCACCGGCAATAATAGTGGTCAGGAGCTTTATGCCCCCTGCGTTTCCGGTCCACCAGCAATAATAGTGGTCAGGAGCTTTGTGCCCTGTATGTATCCGGTCCACCAACTATAATAGTGGGGTTCCCGTACTCGCATGAATTTGATAAAGAGCATGGTGTGAAATGAGTTTTGATAAGAGATTAATTAATTAATTAATCCGGACTATAAATGGGCCTTTATGTATCTACCCGAATGATTGTACGATATTATATTATCATGATGGACTATACGCTCTTTTTATTTTTCTGCATGGTTTATGTGATTTTATGTGTTGGCCTTATTGCACTAGTTACCTTGCTCAGTACATAATGTACTGATCACCCTTTTCATGGGTGCTGCTCATTCCCACGAGCAGAAGGCCCTTTTGACTTTGTGCAAGTGGGCGAGGCATCAGGCGGGGCTGAGTGTTAAGTATGTATTTGGCTCCAAGTTCGAGAGTGGTGTGGTTGGACTCACTCTTCATATGATTTTATTCCCTTTTGTTATTTCTTTTGTATGGGTTTTACCCTTTTATGATTTATTACTTTGTATTGAGTATTTTAGACAAACCTTTTATTAGTTGTAAGATTATTTCTCTTTTGGATATGAATTACAATTCTTTACGCGTATTCTGATTCTTGTTTTACAACCGTTTGATGCTTATTTGAAGTCTGGATTGTTTTGATTTATAATTGATTATTATATTCTTTTTAGCCTTAGCACTTGGTACTGGAATAGTCAGAGTAAACCGGTCTGGTATTAAGTGTGGCGGTAACATCCTCAGAATTCACGGGTTTTAATTTAAGTGCTTCCATTTAACAAAATAGTAAATTTTGGGGTATTACAACCCAACTCTATCAAATTTAACCTAATTAAATTTATATCTAGTTCACCATAATAATACAAATAATAATTACACATTTAATATAGAAAATATTAAAATAATTATTATAGTTAATTACACATAATTTATGATTAGTTTTTTTTTTTAAAAAAAATGGGGTGTTATATTACAATATACTCTAATTAGTTATGGGAACCTCTTAAGGGTACGTGTCATTCAGGATTAGGTGTCCTGGTATGATAAAGTATTGTGCTTTCTTTGTGCACTAGTATAATTGGAGTGCTTTATACATATTTGGGTTACAAAGGTGAAGGGCATTGTGTTACCTTAGTGAGGTGGTATAACCAATATACTTTATACATCTTCAGATTATTCTTGTATCCCCTCAGGTAATAAAAATGAAAGTAAAGCTTGCATGGTGATTTACTTAGAATTGGTTTTGGTAGGTTGGTATGGTAGTTTCCTTCGTGCACTATCTTTTTGTAACACCCCCAAAATTTACTACTGAAAAATTTTATTTAATAAAAAGGTTTAACAGAAGCGAAATAACAAAATTATGAATTTTGGGGATAATACCGCCACACTTAGTACCAGACCGGTTCGCTCCTACCGTTCTAGTACCAAGTGCTAAGGCTGAAAAGGATTAACATCAAACACAAGTCAATACTTAAAATGAGAATTCATAAAAGGACTGAATCGTTCACCATATAAAAATTAGAGTACGGTTAAAAGAGTTATAAACTAAGGAGTAAGTAATCAAAGTTCCCAAAGATAGAAAATACCGTACAATAGAACAAAACTAGAATAAAACGATACAGGCTAAAACAAAATGAAAGATATAATCTGGACAGGTCACTCTCGATCCCCAAGTCATGTCCAAGCTCAACTCTCAGCCCCACCCGATGCCTCGTAAGTGTCGTAGGCATCAAAGATGTCATCTCCTGCCTGCACAAACTTAGGTGACCCCTCTATTCATGGGAATGAGTAGCACCTATGAAATGGGTGATCAGTATGCTACGTACTGAGTAATTTAACCATGCAACTAAGGCCAAAAATAGAGGGCAACATACAAGACAGGAGATGCTGACCACTATTATTACCGGTGCACCGATCTAGCCCCGACTCACATGGTGTTCCACTATGATTACTTAGTGTATTTCCCATGTCTTATCATCATTACGTTTGGTTTGTTGAGCACAGGATCTCCCACTATTATAGTCCGTGGACTAGAAATTATGCAGGGTAAAATGATCCTGGCCACTATTATTCACCGATGAACCGGTCTGAGCCCGACTCAATAATCTTTCTCTTTAAATGGTTAGTATCTTGTTCGTGTCTTATTCAATAAATATTTCACCCTTGTTATGCATGTCACCAACCTTCTACTTATATCCTCCCAAGAGGGCCCGTCCCATATTTTGAGACTCATGCGCCCCTTATCACACCCTAAAATCCATTCCTCCTTCCATTTACCCATAATGAAAACCCAACTCCTAAAGGTATGGGTTAAGGCCCATCACCCTATGACCTCTAAATCCACTTACTACCCCTCTCTAGGAGTTTTCCTCGAAACCCTAATTGGACCTATGCGGCTCAACTTCCTCTTACTTACAATACCATTATTTCATTGATCGCCCAACACCTCACCTCATTTAGATTCAACCCAAATCATATCACTTTACTCATCGACTTCATATGCGACCGGGAGACCCTAGTTGGCCACTCCAAACCATAGCATCTTTCTTCCCCCACAAGTCACCTCTCTATTTTTCATCTAACATTTCTTCCTTCCCATGGCACCCATATTCATCCCTCATATAATAAGTTTCCACTCTTATCCCATACTCCACTCTTCCTCAATTATTTTTACTTTCAAATTTTCCTCCCGAAACCCTAATTAGTTCCCCTATACACCCTTACACCAACCTACATACTATTTTTCATCCCAAGTATCCAATCACCCCACAACTCTCCCCTTACATTACTTATGCCTTTAAACAACTTCTCTCATGTAAATATCATCACCATATAGACTCCATCCATTCCATGAAAACCCTAGAAATTTTCCATGCAAGATTCACTTCACTCGTTCATTTTGATCATATCGTCCTTTTATTTTTCCCTCATGGATTGTGAGATAATAAGGTCAACCTCGTGTCCCCTTAGTCAACTCACTCCCCAATTGTTCCTTTTCATCCTTTTATCTCATATCATATTATTAAATATCCTAGCATACACGCCTTAGATGGTCACATCATATATCATTATAAGCACAACATATATCATCATGGTACACATGTCGTAAGGAATTCACATAAACATACCTTAACTCCAAGCTGTGCTACAACAATTAGTCACCATAATCATAAGTACACAATATGGCATAACACATGGCACACAAGTCACATAATACACGCATAATCGTTCTTAGCCACATTCTTACCTAATATGACACCCGTCTTAGAGCACGTTCCTACGCCTCCTTAGAGTTTTGACTTGATTCACCTATAAGAGGAAAATACTATGGGTTAATCCCCCTCTTACCAAAATTACCATTATTCCTACCTTACCCTTATAATAACCTACCATTAGTTCTAATAATAGTAATAGTTGTTTTATGAATAAAAGTAGGGTTATTATTCTCTAAAGTAGCTAATCATGCTACTATTAATCAAAATAGGTCTTAGTAGCTACAACGATTTAGGTTAAAGTAATTATAGTGACATTTATATTATTAAAAGTAATTTCTTAAATATTGCTAGTGATAATAATAATGGTAGTTGTAGTGATAATGCTAATATCAACCCAAACCCTAGTAGTAATAATAGTGATATTAGTAGTATAAAAGTAGTGACCATAATAATACTTATAATAATAATGCTAGTAGTGGTAGTAGGGTTAGTGGTGTATGAAGTATTAACAATAGTGACAAGGTAATAATAATATTAATAATACTACTAATAATGATAATAACAATAATAGTAGTAGTAGTAGTAGTAGTAGTAGTAGTAGTAATACTCATAGTATACTAAAGTTATAGACCATAATAATAATATTAGTTGGAAATATTTATGAAGTTAGGTTAAGTAGTAGTAGTAGTAATAACAATAATAAGGAAAGTACCATTAATACCATTAAAAATAGCTAATACTTATGTAAAATGGGTTTAGGGGTTGGGAAGGTTAGAATACCACCTAAGGATGGTGGCAGCACCGGCGGCTGCAGTGGAGGGAGAAGAGAGGTGGAGAGATGGTGATATAGGCTAGAGGAGAGGGAATGAGGGGTGATTGAGGTGGTGGAAGGTGCCTCAGGTGGAGAGGGTTGGAATGAAGGTGGTGGTGCACGGTGGTGGGTGTGGTGGTCGAAGGTGGTGGAGGAAGGAGAAGGGAGAAGGAGAGGGAGGCAGGGAGAGAGGGAGGTATGGGGAGGTAGAGGAAGATCCCCTGTTTGTTTTGGAGGGTAGAGAGGGTGTTGGTTGCGGCGGGATTGGTGGGGGACGGTGGTGGGAAGGGCGGCAGGGGTTGAAGTGGGGCTGATCGGGAGGGAAAATTTGTAATTCTGGAGTGGCTCATGCGGGAAAAATCAAGGGAGGAGGGAGGATTAGTTTGGCAAAGGGTGATGTAGGAAACACTTATGTGGACAGCATGGGCGACGACGGTGGTCAATGGTGACTAAACAGGTATCTAATCGAGTGGTGGTGTAGAGGACGAGATTTTTTAGGCTACAAAAAGAATCCAAATTTGGGGTTGCCTATGGGGTATTTATAGGCCAAATGGAGGGGGGGAAAGACAGAGGAGGAAGAGGACAAGAGGGGGTAGGTGCCAGGCATGCCGATCGGCAGTGCAGGCCTGCCATGGCAAGGTAGGTTAGGTCGGGAAAAAAGGAGAAAAGGAAGGGCAGGGAACGCGTGAGAGGGGAGGAGGTTGGTTGGGTCAAAAAGGGGAAAGAAAACGACGAGGGAGAGAGGGAAAGGGCAGAATGATCGATGGTTGGTGGTGGCCAGTGGAAATGGTGCTGTAGGTCGGGGTTGCGGGTCGCGCAGGGGGGAGGGGAGAAAGGAGGCTGGACCGGGTGGTCTAGGAAGGAAAGAAAAGAAAAAGGAAGAAGCCGACTGGGCAGCTGGGCGACGAAGGAGAGGGGATGGTCGCGTGGGCCTGGATCACTCTAAAGAAGAAGGGGAAGATAGAGATTGGGCCCGAGGGAGGCTAGCCCAAATATGGGGGAGAAGAGGAAAAAAAGAAAAGGAGAAAGGAAAAATAGGTTGGTTGGGGTGTCACAAGTTGGTATCAGAGCCAGGTTTCGACCACTCTTTCAATTTCAAACTTCTTAAGCTGATACCATGAGTTGGTATCAGAGTTTGTTTCGATAACTCTTTCAATTTTAAATGATTTTAAGCAGATACCACAACTTGTATCTGAGCTGGTTTTGACCGCTCTTGTAATTTCAAGCGTTTTAAGTTGGTACCACAAGTTGGTATTAGGTATTTTTAGAAAACCTTTCATGGTTTTTAAATGTTTTGAGCTGATACTACAAGTAAAGTAACAAAGTGTTTCACCAAAATTTTAAAGCTTAAATGATTATTCTAAGGTTTTTCCCCCTTATTCCCTTTTATTTTGGAAAACCTGGATTAATTCTGAGAGTTGGGTATGGGTAGGTTAATTAACCTTGGCTTAGGTCACCTAGCTTGAGAAATAGCACCTTCCCTAACAGACTTCTATTTTACAGCTAACTCAAAATGAATCGAGACAAACAGGTGGACAACCAAGAGAGAGCGTTCGAAATGCTCATGGGAGTAGCTCAGCGCTTCCCAGTACCCCAACCTCAAACCGCTTTGCCTCCAATGGGTATCGGAGAGGATTGGCTTGATGGAGTTTTGTGTCATCAACCCCTGACCTATGATGGGAAAGAAGACCTCGTAGTCTTAGAAAGTTGGATACAGACTTTGATAAGACTTTCGAGGCCTCAACTGCCCTGAGGAGTGAAAGATAAACATCACGGCGTACTTCCTTCGAGTACCAGCCGACACTTGGTAGGAAGAATTTAGAACCCAAGGAGGACGGTCAGCATCTTGGGAATACTTCAAGACTGCCCTCCGCATGTGTTTCTCCATGAAAAGTCTTAAGATGGACAAACTCAAGGAATTCATGGAGCTGACGCAAGGAAGCTTGTCGATCTAAGAATATTACGCACAATTCAAGGAGCTACTAAGGTTCGCCCCCAGAATAGTAGCTAGCAAAACTACAGTGATCTTCCAATTCGAGCAAGGAATTCACCTCAACATCTGAAGCATGATGGGCCAGACATTTTCCACAACTTGAATACGGTGTACGAGTGGGCGTTTGTCGCCGATGCCATGGTCCAGGAGCAAGCCTCCATCCTGGGCAAGAGGAATAACAAAGAGACCGAGTTTGAAGAAAGGAGTCGTCGTCTTAGTAATAAGGTTTTGCGGGTCTGGCCTCAACCTCAAACTAAAGTTTGGCGTAAGAAGAGTCAGAATGCTCCCAATGGCAAGGCTAGTAAGAGACCAGTTTGACACTACCATTATCGCCGTAGTAGAAGAAATCATCCAAACAATGATTGCATGGGAAAGCTGGTTCAATGCCATGACTGTGGACAATTTGGGCATAGGAGTTTTGAATGCTACAGCGCACTCCATGAAGGAATCCAGAGGTCACAACAACTATTATTTCGGCAGAATTAAGAGCTTGGAGCAACCCGTTCAACCTCGTTAATTGAAGCAGATGAACAAGTGATCAATCATGATGCAACTTCTTCAAGCTTATTGTCGGGTCCTGCGTAATTGTTTGTATTGTTAATGATGTGTGTAGCTATTTTCCTTAGTTAAGTAAGTTTTTATTTAAGAGGGTAGTCACCCCAAGTAACTTAGATTCTTCCTTGTATCCCTAGTACTAAGGCATAAACTTGGGGGACAAAGTTTTTCTTTAAGGGGGTAGAGATGTAATCCCCTGAAATTTTAAAAGCCTATAATTTAATAAATAGCTTTTATTTGGGGATAAATTAGCTTTTAAAATTATTTAATTTAAGTATTTTATGGATTTTTGAGTATATAAAATTGGATAGGAATATTTAATAAATTAAAATAAATATTTTATTATTTTATCATACTCATTTTATTTGAATAAATTTCCAAAATAATATTTTTTCTAAAATTATCCTTTTTTGAACCCATATATTATATTATATTATATTATATTAAATAATTAAATTTATTTATCTATAAAAAATATTATATTCTATTATTTTATAAATTAAATTATTTTATTCTTGCTAGTTTCCCTTTTCCTTTTTCCCTTTTCCCTTTTCCCTATTTCTTTGTCCTTTTTCTCCTTTCTTTATTTTTCCTTTTTCTTTCCTTCGGGCCGCTGGACGCGGCCTGCTTCCTCTCCTCGTGCCTAGGCTCCTGGCCCACTCCCTTTCCTTCCTCTCCTTCTCTCGCGCACGTAGCCCACCCTTTCTTTTCTTTTCCTTCCTTCTCCCTGCGACCAGCCCAGCCATTTTTCTTTCTTTTCTTTCCCCCCTGATCGAGCCGGCCCACACCCACGACTTTCTTTCCCCTTGCCCGGCCTGCCCCTTCTCTTCTCCCTTCTTCTTTTTTCTTTCCTCGACGCCATACCCGACCACCTCTGCATGCGCCTGCAACTGCCACCACCTCCCACCATTGTTACTCTCCTTCTCTCCTTCTCTCTCCCCCATCCCTTTCTTCCCCATTTCAAACCAAATCGACCCTGCACCCCCAGCCCATATGCCTCCTTTTTTCCTCTTCATCCCTTCCCTCTCCCTGCCACTCGACCACCTCCCTGCCACCTTACAGCCTGCCCCGACCGGCCACCTACTCCCCCTTTCTCTCCCTCTCCCTTTTTTTCTCCCCAACATTCCCTCCCCTGGCCATTCTCGAGCTCCTTTACCTCCCTCGATATCCCCTCTCCATTGTCTTCTCCTTCATTCTCTCCCCTTGTTTTTGCAGTGTCGCTCCATTCCACCACTTCCATCTCTGCACCAACCACCTGCACCACCCCTTCCACCTTCTACCTCATCCCTGCACCACCACAACACACCTCGAGGCTCCCTGTAGTCCCCTTCTTCCTCTCGTCTTCTTTTTCTTCCTTCTCGGCAACCACCCTGCACCTCCTCCTTCCGTCGCCTCTACCGCCACATGAACCACCAAACCACTCCCCACATTCTCCCCTACCACCCCCTCTCCTCATTTGGCCGAAACCAAAACCTACAGTCCCTCCTTTTCCCCTCCCTTTTTCTTCCTTCTCAGCCACCTTCGCAGCCTCGCTGCTGCCGCCGCCCTTGGCCACCAACAACCTATCCCTGACCACCACCTACACCCCCTTTCCACCCCTACACCTTTCCCTTGCCATAAATCCTCCCTCACCTGCCCTCTTTCCTAGGCCCAAAACCCTAACCCAAATTAGCACCCCTTCTTCCTTTTATGCCATTTTCGAGCCCTTTCCACCCTTGTTTTGCATGCAGCTCATGTTGCATTCTTAGTTTAATTTGGTTAATACGTTTTAAGGTATAATAATATTTAAGTTAATTATTTCATTAATTAAGTTTTATAAAGTCTTATGCTTTGGTTTTGTCATTTCTAATATGATAAGTATTGATATTATTTTTAGGTATTGGTTTTGCTAATCAAATCTTGAATCTTTAACCGGGATACCAGTAAGGTTCGATTTTTGCGGGAATTAAGGTAATTGTTAAACCCCACTTAAACGCATGAATAAACGAATGCTAGCACATTAGGGTTTTGATATGTTATTATGCATGATATATTTATTGGTTAATATAATATATGTAGTTGCTTATATTGAATGATACAAAGGAAAGCATGCTAGTTTATGTGGCATGTGTGGAAATATTACTTAAGGAAAGAGTTTTTTTATTAATGAAAATATTAAGTGAAATGCCCCGAAAATTTCTAATTTTATAAATTATATCTAAATGATATTTTATTAGAAAAATTATTTAAATAAATTACTTTTATTAAAATAAAAAGGAATTCATTAGGAAAAATTAAGAAGAATTTTGTAAGTATTTTTATTAGAGAAATTTTGGTATTTTGGATAATTAAATATGTTATTTTGAAAATTAATTAAATAAATTATTTTATTTAAAATAAGAAGGAGAAAATAGTTCCAAATTAATATAAATTTATAAATAATTTAATGGAAGAAAATTAGGGTGTTTTGCTAATTAAAATGGAATTTATGGAAAATCTTTTAAAAATCCTTATTTAGCCTAAAAGGGATTTAAATACTATTTTATTTAAATATTATTATTTTTAAATATCCTAAATATTCAGATTAATTTAATTGGCCCTAATCTAATTATTTTTCTCCTTTCCTTTTTTCCTTTTTCTTTTTCTTTCTTCCTTTTTCCTTTCCTTTCTCTTTCTTTTTCTTCTTTTCCTTCTCCTCTTCTTTTTCCCCGTTTGGGCTGCCCTCTCCCGCGGCCCAATCTTTTTTCCCCTTCTTCATTTCCCTCGGCCCAGCCCACACCCGCGAGACGTCCTTCGTCCGACTCCGCCACGCAGCATTTTGGCTCCGTTTACATCAAAACGCGTCGTTCGATTTAATAATACCTTCAACCCGCGCCCAAACCGCCCGGTTCTCCCCTTTTCTTTTCTTTTCCCAGCGGACTGGCTTGCCTCCCTTTCTTCTTCCTTCTTCCTCCCTCCCCCTCCATCGCTGCGACACAAGCTCCCGACCCATCAATGGCGTCTCCGGCTACGGTGATTAATACTGGCTGTTTCTTGCCTCTTTGTCTTCCTCTTAACTCCAGGAATAAATTGGAATAATTATTTTACGTTATCTCTCGCCCGTTTCTTCTCCCCAGCCAAACGTTGGCCGACCATTTTCCACCGCCGGCTGCCCAAATTCTCGCACCCCATAACTTCCTTCCGACCCCCAAAACCCTATTATACCATCTAAAATCTATAAAAAGCCTGATTGTAGGAGTTGTGGAAGATTTTTCTTCCCCGAAACCCTCGGCAAAGGCTGCCATCCTCGAGACTTTAGACGCCTCTTCCGCCTCCGTTAGCCAACCTCAACGCCACCGAAACATTCCATTTTCTTTCCTGAAATTTCCTCTAATTAACTAAACCATTTTCACCTCTCGATTCTTCTTTCATGAGCCTCAATAAACGTGCAAAGTTGGTTGCTCGTTTCACCGGAATTTTGACCCCGAAGCCTTAAACCACCGTGCGCCGCCACCTTTGGCTGCACCACCACCATCATTTTGTCCCTCTCCTCCTGGAAAACCATAAACACCTCTTATCTCACCTCAATTCTCCCTATCTTTTTCCCAACATCCATCTTTTCCTCTTTTCTTCTCTTTTTCCGGCCACCGCCGCCGCCTCCGTGCACCACCGCCGGTGCCGCCTATCTCCACCAGCTTAATATTGAACCCTAGACCCTCTCAACCATTTTCCATATTATTATAAGCCTTTATTTAATTTATTTCAATTGTTTGCATATAAATACCATTATTATTATTCTTAATATTTATATTCTTAATATGTTTTATTATTATTTGATATAAAATTTATGTTGAATTGTACTTGCAGGGTAGATAGTGGTAATAAAATAATTTTATTTTTAGTTTTGATTTTTAAGTTATTAATTGAATTATTATATTATTATTATTATTATTATCATTCTTCTTCTTCTTATTAATATTATAATTATTAGAATAATTATTATTATCATTTTATTAATTATTCTGGAAAATCTTAGGCCCTAATTTTGTATTAACATTCGCACTTATTTATTTTAGTATTATTATTTCTATTGTTCTTATAACTATTGATAATAATATTATTATTATCTTTGTTATTTTAATGTTATTATATATGTTAGTAATTTTATTATTAATATTAAATAAGTGGTAAGTCATTAGTTATAAGGAGGGTCGAAACCCCACTTTAAATTTTAAAGCTTATTATTATTATTATTATTATTATTGTTATTATTATTTATATTCTCATTGATATTAGTTTTATTATTATTTTTGATATTATTATATTAGAATCATTATTATTATTAGGGTAAAGTCTTTAACCCTATATTACCAAGGTTTATAATATCTCTCTTATTTTTATTTAGTAAAGTTAGAATTTTGTTAAGGTTATTTTATTAGTATGTTATTATTTGGTCAAAGCCCTAAGAAGGCGTAGGAGCGTGCTCCAAGACCGGTGCCGTTTTAGGTAAGGGGTGTTAAGGCCTTTTGTGTGCTAATGTGCATTGTGTTCCTTATATGTTATGCATCCTATGTTATTATTGTAATTATTGCATATTTGGTATGGCATGGAGCCCAAGCATGCTTTTGTGTTACTATATGGCATGTGTACTATGTGTATGGAATAATATGTGTTTGCATGTGACCCTAAAATACATGCATGTGAGGATGTTGGTATGGTTGTATGGGGGAAAGGATGAAAAGTAAGGATGGAGAAAGAAGTTGACTAAGGGAAGTACGTTGACCTAATATTATGGTTTTATAAGGAATAATCTAATGTATGGTTTTATGTGGAAGAGTATAATTTAGGGTTTTATGCGGCGAATATAATTTATGATGATAAATGGGAGAATCTAATTTATGATGTTATATGGGAGAATCAAATTTATGGTTTGTTTGGGAGAATCTAGTTTATGATGTTTTTTGGGAGAATGTAATTTATGATATTGTATGGGGGGATCTAAATTGTGGTTATGAAAGGGGAGAATCTAATCAATTGTATTATGTGGACAAATCTTGGGTTTTGCTATGGATTGAATTTAGGGTTTTATATGGCAGAATCGTGGGTTGAATGGTGGTACTAATGGTTGCATGGTGGTATTAGAATTGGTATGATGTTACTAAGGTTTGTATGGTGGTATTTATGGTTATATTGTGGTATTAGGGTTTGTATGATGTTACTGAGGTTTGTATGGGGTAATTATAGCTGTTTGGTGGTATTAGGGTTTACATGTTGGCATTGATGGTTAGATGACGATATTAGGGTTCGCATGGTTGAAATTAGGGTTTCACATGGAATTTTAGGGTTTGCATGAAAAAGATGCGAAGGTTTGCATGGGGAGATTAATGTCTGCATGGGTATGAAATTTACGTGTGGAAAGTTAATTTGAGTTGTAAGGAAGGTCATGTAAGTGTTGTTTGGGCGTTTGAGCACTTGGGATGAAAAATAGCACGTGGAGCAAATTGAGGGTACGGAGAAGACTGAATTATAATTTGTTGTGGTTAATTGAGGTCTGTGGTGGTTGATTAGGGTTTTTGTGTTATTATGTGCATGTGGTAATTAAAGTGTAATTATGTTGGTGGAATTTTATGATTCGTGCATACCCATGGTGAAAGCCTTTGAATAAAATATTTAAGATACTAATCTTTTAAAGTGGAAGATTATTGAGCCGAGTCCAGACCGATCCACCGGTCAGGAATAGTGGTTAGGACGTGTAGTCCTATGTGTAACCGATTCACCGGTAATAATAGTGGTCAGGCTTTGTACCTGTGTGTTTCCGGCCCACCGGTAATAATAGTGGGGTGACTCGAGCTCAATAAAAACAAACCAGAGTTACAAACGTTTAAAAGATACTAATTACTTAAAGTGGAACACCATGTGAGCAGGAACCAAACTAATCCACCGGTCAGAAATAGTGGTGTGGACTTTGTCCCGCAAGTGACCGGTCCACCAGCGAATAATAGTGGTGTGGACTTTGTCCCGCAAGTGACCGGCCCACCGAAAATAATAGTGGGGTGTTCCTGTACTTGCATGGATTGATAAAAGGCATGGTGTGAATCGGATTCTGTTAAGATATTAATTAAACAATTAATCCGGATTATAATTGGGCCTTTGTACTTTTACCTGAATTGTTCATATACCTTTATATTGTTATGTTGGATTATGCCCTGTTGTTAATCTGCATGGATTATGTGCTTGTGTGTTGGCCTTAGTGCTCGGTTACCTTACTCAGTATGTAGCGTACTGATCACCCTTTTCATGGGTGCTGCTCATTTCTACGAGTAGTATGCCCTTCTGATTTGTGAAGGTGGGTGAGATATCCGGTGGGGCTGTGTGTTGAGTTGTGGTTGGCTCAAGTTCGAGAGAGTTGTTGCCATATTTCAGTCTCTATGTAACTCTATTTATTTTTGTTAATCTTTTATCGGTTGTAAGCTATTTCTCCTTTTAATTTGAATAATAATTCTTTATGCGTACTCTGACTTTTGTTTTACAACCGTTTAATGCTTTCGGAGTTTAGTTGTCTTGATTTATAATTGATGGATTACTATTTCCTTTAGCCTTAGCACTTGGTACTGGAACGGTCGGAGATAACCGGTCTGGTACTAAGTGTGGCGGTAACATTCCCAGAATTCACAGGTTTTAAGTGTTTCTATCTTAATTGCTTCCACTTTTCAAAAAAAAAAAAGTAGTGAATTTTGGGGTGTTACATTAAGTACTTATCCATGCTACATTATGTTATTGTGACCATTGATGTATGAATAATATTATTGTGAGCCTTGGGGGCATTTTAGTAATATATCTTATGCAAGAATGTGGCCTAATATGTGTGGATGTTAGTGAGTATTATGTTGAAATATAATAGTTGGTAGAATTAGATGAGGAGAATAGAGTATTAATAATAATATTCATGTAGTGATGATAATTTAACAAAAGTGGTGTAATAAAGGGCAAGATAGTAAGTTTGTAAGTAAAAGGGGGTATTATGGTAATTTTGGAAGTAAAGGGCAAAATGGTAATTTTGTAAGTAAAAGGGGTATTATGGTAATTTTGGAAGTAAATGGTAAAATTGTAATTTTGTAAGTAAAAGGGTAAAGTGGTAATTATAATAATGGAGAAGGGTAAAATGGTAATTATGATAATGGTGAAGGGTAATTTGGTAATTATGATAACGGCGAAGGGTAATCTGGTAATTATGATAATGGAGAAGGGTAATTTGGTAAATTAACCAACTAAAGGGTAGTTTGGTAATTATGATAACGTCGAAGGGTAATTTGGTAATTATGATGATAGAGAAGGACAATTTGGTGATTATGATAATTGAGAAGGGTAAATTCGTAATTTAACCGACTAAACGGTAATTTGATCATTATGATAATGGAGAAGGGTAGTTTGGTAATTATGATAATGGGGAAGGGCATTTTGGTAATTTAACCAATTAAAGGGTAGTTTTGTAATTATGATAATGGCGAAGGGTAATTTGGTAACTATGATAATAAAGGGCAATTTGGTAACTATGATAATAAAGGGCAATTTGGTAATTTAACCAACTAAAGGGTAGTTTGGTAATTATGATAATGGCGAAGGGTAATTTGGTAACTATGATAATATAGAAGGGTAGTTTGGTAATTTGACCAACTAAAGAGCAATTTAGTAATTATAACAAAGGAGAAGGGCAAATTGGTAATCTAACCAACCAAATGGAAATATAACAAGTGTAACAATTATGAAGGGCAATTGGTGACCTAATAAGTGTGGAAGATAACTTGGTAACCTGAACCGAGTAAGGGGTAATTTAGTAATTATGCAACATGAAGGGTAATAGGGTAAATTGACAAGTAGAGAAGGGATGACTTAATAATTGTTCAAGTAAGAGGTAAATCAGTAACCCATATTTAATATGTCGTTGTGATAACGGATTTTGTAATAAGACCTAAGTAACACTAAATGATATTTGACAATTAGTAAGTATCACGAGAACGAATCCTAAAGCGGAATCGGATGAGATTTCGATAGCCTTAATGATTCCTCTATGTTATCTTGGATAACTATATGAATAAGAAATACCTAATGATATTAGAACGATTGAAAATGAATATGTATTTGATTGATGTACTTTTTGTGATCACCTTAATTAAGACACTAATACTTAAAGTGAAAGACCTCGAGATCAGGAATGGTGGCTCTTTAGGGTCGCTACCCTAAAGACGTGGTTTAGCCCATGGCTATTCTGGTATTTGCTGGTGTGCCTTTGTGCCCCAGCCAAGCCTTACATCTTACTCTATCTAGCTCTATGGACCTACTTAGGGGGTATGCATACTTATGGATTAGGTATCCTTGTCGGTAGGGTACTGAGTTAGCTGCATGCACCGGTACGACCAAGGTACTTTTGCGTCCCTAGGTTGATGGTTGAAGGGTACTGAGTAGCGTGTATGCACCAGTGCGATTGGTGTACCTTTGCGTCCTGATATCTTGATCTCCCAATTGAGACAAATAAATGGAATTGCTGTGATGATTAAAAAGGAAAAACACTAATTGTGAAAGTGAAAGACTTGTGAGTCGGGGCCAGACCGGTCCACCGGCGAATAATAGTAGTCAGAAGTGTTCTACCCTGGAGATCGGTCCATCGGCGAATAATAGTGGTCAGGAGTGTTCTGCCTTATATGTATTCTGGTCGACCGGCGAATAATAGTAGCAAGGAGCGTTCGGCCCTATATGTATTCCGGTCCACCGACTATAATAGTGGGGTTCCCGCACTCACATGGATATTTGTAATCCGAGATGATTGATTAAGGATGGACTAATGGGTTAAGACCCAGAAGTTTGATTGTACATTTTGACCCATTTATATACGACGGACTTGTTATGTATGTGAATGTTATGTATTCACCTCTCATTATATGTGTACATAGTTTTGTATCATGTGTTAAATTGCGAGCCTACTTTTAAGTGTGTTTTAAATGGTTACTCGATACCATAATACTGAATGGTTCCATTCGGGGGTCCCTGCCTATTTAATGGGCAGTGTCCCTTACAGGTCCTTTTCAAGTGCTATTCAAGTGGGCAACGAGAAAGAGCATAAGGAATTATCCTGAATTTTAGGACTTCACCCCTCTCTCTTTTAACCCTAGTTTAAATGTAATATGTATTCTTGTAACCACCACTGGTGGATTTTTATTCTTGTAAATTGTTATTTATGCTACTCTAATTTAAATATGTTTGAGTTTCTCGTAAATTGTATTTTACTCTTTCGGCCTTAGCACTTGGTATTGGAACGGTAGGAGTGAACCGATCTGGTACTAAGTGTGGCGGTAATATCCCCAGAATTCACAATTTTATTATTTCGCTTCCGCTAATTCTTTTAATAAAATAAAAATTTTCAGTAGTGAATTTTGGGGGTGTCACAATTTTGTTGTGACATTGTTGAAATATTAATGATTCCTTGTTAAAATGTTTGTATATTGTAAAATTTTAGGATAATTCAAGTGAAATATTAATAAGATCCTATTGAAAAATTAATGTTATTTTTTTGAAATATTACCGCAAATTTGTTGATGTATTAACAAGATTATGTATTAATTTTTTGGTATAATGTTGTAGAAGTATTAACGGTGTTATGTTGAAGTGTTAGTTTGATTATATTACAAGATTTGAAATATGAAGTATGATCTTGTTATAAAATTTTACCATGATCCTAGTGAAATATTATTATGATTATGTTGAAAATTTTGTATGATTTATTGGAATATTAGTATAATTTTGTTGAAAATTATCAAGATTATGTTGTAATATTACTTTCGTATTGTGCCTTAATTCTGTCATTTATTTGAAAGAGATTGTAGCTTAGTTGTCCATCTTTTTCTTTAAGACTTCCTAAAATCTTGCATATTTGGCTTGTAGTTCTAACTTTTTTTTTCCTTTTTTGTTAATCACTTGTAATTTTATCGTCATCATGTTTTTTTTTAATATGTCACCATTTCTTGCCAATCCTTTTTTTTCGGTCGTGATAAATCATGAACAATTGTCCTACTACTGTTGAAAAATAGTTACATTGTTATTGAATAATTATTTTGGTCAAATCATTTAATTGCGAGTGGTGAAAAAATATAACAGAAGTGAAATATTATATTACTATTGATTAAATGAAATTTGTTTTTTGTATGTACTCTATTCAAGTTTTGAGTAGTTAAACATTGAAAAATGAAGTCAGAAGTGTTGTAAATTTAAATAAGAGTGTTCAAACATCATAATGATAAGATTTTTGAAGTATTCCAATAATAGTGTTGAAAAATTATGACAATAATTTTAGAAAATGATTAGAAATTTTTTGAAAATGAGAATAATTTTATTCATTAAATAACCATATTTGCATCGTTAATATAGAGCGCTTAACATTTTTTTTTTGGTATTGAAATAAAATATGATGCTTATAATAGAATGATTGTAACTATGGAATTGACATAAAGTATATTTAATAATAGTAATTTGATTGTAAAACAATTACAATATATTTATAAGTTTACCCTCACATTGCACCATAAATATTGCGCAACAATTATGGATTAAGTGATTGACATTAGAGGGGAAAGGAGTAACGAGAAATTGATTTTTTTATGAAACTACCTAGTTTGATTCTAAGTGCATATTTGGTTTAGGGTGAATTGGGGTGAATGAAATCATTTACCATGATTCAACTTGTTTTGGAACTTATTTAATGAAGGGTAATAGTCCGTTTGGATTAGGGTGAATTAAGGTGAGGGTAAACATTAAAAATTAACCTAGGTGAATGAAATGGAATTGAATCGAGATGAATATTTTAAAATATTGTTTGGATGATATTAACCTAACCTGGGTCAATTAAGATGAATTTTTTAAAATTTTTTTGGATTAAGGTGAATGAAGTTTGAAAAAATTAAAATAAATGACATTTATACCTTTATACTAAGTAGAAAAGTTCATTGTACAACAACTTAGCTGCCACCTCTACCACCACCTCCACCACCACCATAGTCAACTCCTCATTCTCTACCACCACCACCATCTCCTCCTCCTCCTCCATTGCCACCACCACCATCACAATAACAACCACTGTTGTTGCCACACGCATCACAACCATCACCACCTCTATCACAACTCCACCACCTCATCCTCCTCTTCTAACACCACCACCACCATCACAACAACCACCATGTCCCCCACCATAAAACCCTCATCACCACCACCAACTCCATCACATATCCACCATAACCACCTCCTCCTCATCATCCTTTTCCAACACCATCACCATCATGTCCTCCATGATAACCACAACTAAAAAATTAACAAGTCAAGTAATTTTTTGTTGCAACATCCTTTTATCCAACTAGTTCAAAGACAAAAAAAATGTATGAAAAAAATAAATCATATAAAACAAATTTAAGAAAAACCCCATCGTCTTTCATTAAAAACAAACTTAATAAGTTAAAATACATCCATCCTCCTACGTTCAACACAAAGCCAATAAAATCAAAAGATGTCCATCATTATCCATAACATAAACTCAAAAGGTGCATAATATTTTCATCAAAAGGTGCACAATTGTTTCACAGTGAACAAAGATAAACAATGCCATCATCATACAAGCTATGGAAATTCAAGTGTCTTAAAGCATGAAACTACACATGGGGAGAAGGTTCTAATTCGCTAATAATATGTGCTTGAACTAGTATAAGCTATAATGTAGAGAGGTGTTATTCTAATGGATACGCATTTAGCGTATCATAGTGTGCTTTGAAAGATAGAAAGTAGATTGCATCTTGTACCTTAAATCAAAGTGAAGCCCCTCAACACACTTTATAGCCTCGGTAGGATCAACACGTGAGCGTTTGTCCATAACTCTGACAAACTCTACTCGTACACTTAGCATATTAGAACATGATGTAAAAAAATGCATCCATTTTCCTATTACCCTTATTGCATTTTCCATGACTCACACTTGCTTGTGGTACACTTGCACTACTAGCATCTAAAACATAGTCTGGATGATATTGAGGTGGAGTCCTATAATCAATACCAAATGAACTAAACCCCTCGGTGTGAACTTTTTCTTGTGAGACCTTATTATTATTGTCATGAATCATGCTACCAGATTCTCTATGTTGTCTTGCATCAAATCTTCTACGTACTTTAGTAGTAAATACTACATTATCCTTGGTAAACCTATCCTTAGAGGAGAGCTCTTCCAATTTTTTGTAGAAGGGAATTGTTTTACCCTTCCACTTTGCAACCTTTGGATTGATCTATGACAAACAAATAAACAAATTAAATTAAACCAAACAAACAAAATAAATAAAAATTCCATCAAATTTACACTAGACACACCTCAATTAGTTGATTCCATACTTTATCTTCTAGATACCACATTTAAGTGGTAGGATTAAAACCCTAACCACTTTGTGAAACATTCCCGAATATGTCATAACAATAAAAAAAATCCCATTTATATATTTTATCTTATAGCAAAATTGGTACTTGTTCCATGAAGAGTTAGGAAACTTTTCTTCAAGTTCTTTTACCATGAAATTGTAGCTACCGTAGTAAACATACCACCAGGATGATTACCTATTCACATAGCATCAAGAAGAATTCCATCCATCTGGAATTTCCAAAATATTTATCCCAGCTTGATGAGGGGACATGGTTGAGTCAACCAACAAAAAGATGACAATTATGATAGGTATGCAAACAAAGAAGAAAAATAAAATGTTTCAAGGCATGTTCAATGTGTATGTGTTCAAATTACATGTTCTCATAATGTAGTACAAATGTTCAATGTAAAATACAACATATTGTAGCTATTTGACCAAGGTTCAAATTACATGCTATCATAATTTAGTACACTACTGTAATACCCCAAAATTTTAAAACTTATAATTTAATAATTAATCCTTATTTGGGATAGTTTACTTTTTAAATTGTTAATTTAATTATTTTGTGGAATTTTGATTTATAAAAATGGATATGATTATTTAATAAATTAAAATAAATATTTTATTATTTTATCATACTCTTTTTATTTAAATAATTTTTCAAACCCATATTTTACTAAAATCATCCTCTTAAATTAATATCTTAAATTTTAAATAAATTATTTTATTAAAATAATTTTATCCATCTAAATAATTAAATACCCAAATACTAAAATTATTTTTATTTTTATTTTTTCTCCTTTTCCTTTCTTTTCTTTTCCTCCGTTTTCTTTTTATTCTTTTCTTTCCCCACTAGGTTGCGCGGCCAACCTCCCTCTTATTTCTCTGCTAGGCTGCAACCCATTCCTTTCCCTTTCTTTCCCTTTCCTTCTTCCCCTCTAGGTTGGCCCAACCCGCACCTCATTCCCCTTCCCTTCTTTCTTTTCTTTCTTTCTTCCCCCCAGTTGGGCTAACCCAACCCTCCTTTTTTTTCTCCCTTCTCCCTCAAGCGCACGGGCCAAGTTGTCTCTCCTTCTTTCTCCCCCGCCCGGCCAACCTATCTTATTTCCTTTCTTCTTATTCTTCTTCCCTTATCCTCCCTCCTTCACTCGTTGAAGCCCCTACAACTGCATGCAATCAGTCCCCTGTAGCCCTACCATTGCATTATGCCCTCTCCCTCTCTCCCTCGTCCCTTTCCCTTCCATTCGACCATGCACAACCCCCATTGTCTGCCTTTCCTTTCCCTTTTCTTCCTTCCCTTCCTTGCCACCCTGCACCCTGACCTGTAACCTCTCCCTTACCACTACGTAGCACAACACTTCGTCCTTCCCTCATCTCTTAAGAAATTGTGGAAATGACGACTAATAACTTATCCAGACCTACCAAACACTCCTTGTAACCCCCTATTTGTTGTGGCATGCCCCAAAATATACAAAAATAAAGAAACTTACTATTTGACACTAACCTATTTAGTTGATTGCAAGCTACCATGATTCGCTGATAACCCACATTTCATAAAATGCCTCAAGATCCATACGAATCATATCTTGACATATGACTATATTTGTCATCACCTGTCTTACCAAAAATCTTACTTCTCTAGATTCTTTATGAATATCACCATCTTCATCTTCATCTAACATGTTACTTTCGTTCAAATATGAATAAATCGCCACCACCGCGACAAACCAATCAATGATTGTAAAGTAAAACATAGTAATAATATCATCACCATTATCCATCTATCAAAACGTAAATATCATTTTCATTATTATGATATCAAAAAAAGAATATAATTGTTATTAAATGAAAAAATATGGCTTATACATAACATTTAAACTTACTAAAATAAACATATGGAAGTATTACCAAAAAATACTATATTATTTGGGACATTGTAGATAGGGTTCTAGATTTTAATGTTCTTCACTATCATTATTGATACAAAAAAATATTTATAAGACTAAGAGAAAAAAGAGCAAACATAATAAATGATACATCAAAATGTAACGTGATTGAAATGAATTCGTATTCAAACAAAACAACAAAGAGACCAACAAGACCAAACCATCATCACCGGCATAATAAATGCATTCGAAGAAGCTCTACACCATCATCACCGATGATACCTTATGAACATAATAGCAAAGAGACCAACAATACCACAAGTAAGACTAGAATATTTTTTTTTTGCACAAATCAGCTTACCCATCAAATAAATAGTAGGAATTGGTAGGTTAATACCATCATTAATAATATACTCTCACTATAATGCACAAAACAGGTTCAAACATCCCAAAAATAAATTTAAAGTGAAGCATATCCACACATGAAACTGCATTGAAAGCAACAAATTAATGGGTAAGAGCTAGGGATGGCAACGGGGCGGGTCGGGGACGGGGACCCCATCCCCATCCCCGAACCCGATAAGGAAAATAATCCCCGAACCCGATCCGATCCCCGATATTTTTTTAACGGGGATTCCCCGACCCGATCCCCGTGGGGATCAAGTCCCCATACCCGACCCGATCCCCGAAACCCGACTTTATACCCGATCCCCGATCCTCAAACTATTTTTTTATATTATATTTTTAATTTATTTTCTATAAAAAATTATATATATTATATATATATAATTATATAAAAATATATATATCTAAAAACGTTTCGGGGCGGGTTCGGGGATGGGGACCCCAAACCCGTCCCCGCCCCATCCCCGAAAAAATCCCCGTTAAGAATCTCCGAACCCGAACCCGATCCCCGAATTCTCTCCCCGAACCCGAACCCGAACGGGGAATCCCCGACGGGGCCCCGAACCCGCGGGGAAAATTGCCATCCCTAGTAAGAGCAGTACCAATAATATACATTCTTAGTATATTACAAAAATTAAGGCAAACAATTTGCATTCAAACAAGGTAAAAAACAAGCTATGTCAACCAAGCCAGAGAGACCAATTGCATTCGAACTTCATTGAAAGCAATTTTTTTTTTACAAATTTGCCAAATCAATGCTTAATACTAGTAGTATATTGCACAATAAATTCTCAGTATAAGGCAAAAAAAAATACATTCAAACAAGGCAACAACCATTCTATATCAACCAGAAGGATTTTAACTAGGGCGGCGGAGGATATCAACCAAATTAATGAACAACACGAGTTTATATGCACAGATTAATATGTTAATATTCAACCAAACCTACATATGGTGATTTTGACCAAAAGAAGAAAAGGGAAAAATCCATTAGAACCAAAGCGACGATGATGTGTGAGGAGAATGAACGCTACGAGAGGAGAGGAAAGCATGCACCTAAAATTGGTTGTCGATGATGCAACTCTAGCCGTTGAGATTGGAAGGATGAGGTAGGTTGATGAAGCAGGAGGAGGCAAAAAGGAGTAGGACAAGAATGTTATGAGGCAAATAACGGGCAATAATAGGATGAGAAGAGGAGGCCAATTACATTTGATATAGATTAAGGGCATTTTTGACTGGCTAAGTAAAAATTATACTTATATGCCAACATTCACCTCCATTACTCCCAAAATTGGGGGTTAACAAAAAAGAAGGTGAATTGAGGTGAAACTTTAACCCTGATTCACCTTCTCGGGGTTCATAAAATTGGTCTCCAAATGGGGTAAATCAATTAATTACCCCATTTCACCCCAAAACAAACATGACATAAAAGTTTACCTCGATTAACCCTAAATTGTCCTACTTTATTATTCTTGTTTTTGGGGAAGTTAAAACTTAATTAAACCTTCTTTATCCCAACTTTCACTAAGATGAGTTTAATATTATCCAAATAATATTTTAAAATATTCACTCTTATTCTCCTTACCTAGATAAATTTTAATATTTACCCTTAACTCGATTCACCTCATATAAAGTAACCATAGCATAGCTGAATAGTAAATGGGTGTTGTTATGTTCACACCCAAATTGCTAAGTTCACACCCCTCAAAACTCTTTATTTTTTGTTTTTGACCAATTTAACCTTTTTATTTGTGCATAACTCTTCTTAACTCTCTTATATTCTTTTCTTCTCAAGTAGTCACACAACATTTAATTATTTTGAACATTGAATACAATAAGTATGGAAGAATATAATAAATCTAATGATTGTTTTAGATAAGATAAACTCGATGAAATAATGATAAGGTATTTTTTTATCAAAAATTTTAGGCTTAAAAGGTAAGTTAATCGTCGAAACTCACATATGGCGTGTGAGTCACCACACAAGAGGTAATCTTGATGGGCAGATCACTTGTCACAAGGTGAATTTGATGGGAATAACACTGGTCAGAATATCCCTCTCCCGACAACTCACCCATCAGATTCTAATATCGACAAGTGTCCAGTAATATGTTTCAAGTCATTTGTCTATCAATCTAAATTATAGCAGGCAAATTTCCCAAAAACCATCCTTCTATAAATTTTTGTTATTCATTTTTATATTTAGATAATCATTATAATTTCATATTTTGATTATTAATTAGAGAATCAAGATCCATTTAATACTAATTAAAGTGGATTATTTGCTATGGATGAAATCATTAATGATCATGAGTTATTAATTGAGTGGGTTAAAAAATTAGAAGGCCACATAATATGCTTTTAGGTATTGAGAGGTCAAAAAAAGGTAAATTTTGGATACATTGTAAGAGAGGTGGTGCTTATAGAAGACAACCTTCAGTGAATCGTCACAGTGTTCAATCTATCGGGACCAAAAAGTGTGGTTGTGAATTTAGGATTTGTGGAAGAGAAGTTGCTTGCGGTGGTTAAAGACTAGTGATAGAATGTGGAATGCATAATCATATATTAGGTAAGTATTTGTAGGAGCATTCATTTACTTGTCGATTATCCCCAAAAGAACGTAGATTGGTGCACGAGCTAACCCAAATAAATGTCAAACCAAAGGAGATTATTGACAAGTTGAAATGAGGTGATGGGGATTGGGGATAATACTGCAACACTTAGATCAGCCTACAATTCCCGACATAAGTTCAAGGTACAGAGCTTGATGGGACATACAATGATGCAATAATTATTTCACTTCATGGAAACCAACGAATACCTGGCATCATCAAATACCCAACTTTGATGTGGTTAGCGATATTGTATTTCCACACACAAATTTTATTGCTCTCTTGCATGCGTTGCCATATGTCATTTGTTTGGAATGGACATAGAAAACCAATAAGTACAACCTATTTTCTTAGAGGTCATTGGTTGTGTGTCTCGTGATAAGATTTTTACTATTGCCTTGGCATTTATAATAAAGGAAAAGGAAGATAACTACAAATGGGTGCTTGATAAGGTAAAGAGATTGAAAGAGCCCTATGAACCAAATGTTGTGATCACTGATAGGGAACCGAGACTGGCATAAATAGTGCCGAAAGTCTTTCCCAACACTCTTCTTGTGTAGATGACACATTAGTAAGAATGTTCTCGCTCGTGCTATAAAAAAGTTGGGAAGTATAGTAGCTGGAGAACATTTTATAGGAAGTTGGAGGATGATTGTACAAGCGATTACAATTGAGACATATGAGAACAAGCTTCTACTTATGGGTGACAAATGGGGAAGATTTCTACATCTTTTACAATATATGCACAAGACTTGGTCGAATCCATATAAGGAGAGGTTTGTTTCAGCATGGGTTGATATAATTCTTCACTTATACGATCAACGAGCATAATTTTTCTATTGTAAATATTCAATGTCATTTAACTTATTACAAAATAATAATTAACCATTACTTATATTTTGAAAATGTAATTGTAGGGTGGAAAGTGAACATGGAAAGTTGAATAAATATATAGTATCGTCACATATAAGTTTTTGAAGCATTATACCCGAAGACCGACACACTGATAAGACTTCAAATTATTGAGGTAAAAAAAGATCTGAAGTAGTCATGGGTTATTATTCCACATATAACATATTATTCAAGGAGCTCACGTCTATTGTATGTCATAGAGCATTGGACTTGATTGAAGAGGAGAGTAATATGTTTGATACAGTTGGTCCCAAATTCTTAGGATGTGGGTGTTACTTGAGGTGAAAACACGGTCTACCATGTGCACATAAAATATTTAATTGCAAACAAGATCATTAACCTATTCCTATATCTGCAGTGCATAAATTATGGAAGACTTCCATTTTTGTTAGGCGACAAGAAAAAAAAGTTTGCTTTTGATGATTCAATTGTTGATCTAAATGCATGTCCATTTGCTTCTCACATTATGTCTAAGGTGCAAATGGTGCTTGACCATTCACCATCATAATACTATTCTAATCTTATTGATGAGATTCTCGAACCGCCCAGGAAAGTATGGTAGAATTGAATGTTCAACAAAGCAAACAATGCCTTAATAATAACAAACGGGGGGAACCATCAGATTGAGAGTAAGTGTACTTATTTGGAATCACTTGCGATCCAAGGTCGATTAAGTCAGGGATGTGGTCATGAAACTCCTTCTAAAATTCACTCTTCCCTAGTCGATCGAATTGAGGAATAATTAGTAGTGGGAGGCATAGTATTGGGAGAACTCATTGACTCATCCATGATTTCTTGTGGTCCTATGACATTGAGGCAACTATGCTTCCATGGGTGGAATCATGGTGTGATGTTTTGGGTAATGGAAACTATGGGTTTAGAATATTTTCACTACAACTTTTGGACAGAGACTTATAATAGTCAAATAATAGAGTCGCAATGTATAAGCATGTCTTTGTAGATCAAATTACTAAAAACATACAATGACAAATACATTGGAAGGTATTAGTTGTAATCCCCCTAAATTTTAGAAAACCTATAGTTTAATAAATTGCTTTTATTTAAAATAAATTAGCTTTTAAAATTATACAGTTTAATTATTATATGGATCTTGATTATATAAAATTACATAGGAATATTTAATAAATTAAAATAAATATTTTATTAATTTATCATACTCATTTTATTTAAATAATTTTTCAAACCAATATTTTACTAAAATTATCCTTTTTAAGCCCATATATTTAATTATATTAAATTAAATTATTAAATAAATTTATTATTAAAAATATTAAATCCTATTATTTTATAAATTAAATTATTTTAAGTTCTCCCATTTTCCCATTTTCCTTTTCTTTTTTTCTTACCTTCTCCTTCTTTCTCCTTTATTTCTTTCCCTTTTTCTCCTCCTTGGGCCGCCCGCACCGGCCTGTTCTCCCCCTCCTTGCGCTCTGGGCCACAGGCTCGTTTCTTCCCCCCTTCTCCTTCTCCCACGCACAACGCAACCCAACCCAATCACTCCTTATTTTCCTTTTCCCATACCGGACCGACCGATCTTCCTCCCCTACGCGACCGGTATGCTCCACCCTCTTTCCTTTCTTTCTTCTCCTTGCTCGTGCCCGACCAGTGCTACTTCGACTCCATGCCTGCCACAGCTGAGCCGCCCTACAGCTGCCACCACCTGCCACCGCACCTACTCTCTCTCCCTCTCCCTCCCCCGTCATTTTCTTTCCTATTTTGAACCAAACCAACTCCTGGACCACAGCTCGCATGCCCTTTTTCCTTTCCCTCTTCTTCCCTTCACCTCCTTGTCACCCGACCACCACCTACCACCCTACAACCTGCCCTGGCCGGCCACCTACTCCCCTCCGCCTCCTCTTATTTTTCTTCATCCCTCCTTGCCTCATCCTACTCATAATTTTGAGCTCTCTTTCCCTTCCTCGATTCTTTTCTCTCATTTTCTCCTCTTTCCCATTCTTCCCTGGTTTTTGCACGCCACCACCATCAGCCGCTCCAACCACCGCACCAAGCCCCTGCGCCTCCCACTGCCACCCTATACCTCAGCCCTGCACCACCACGAGACCACCCAAGCCACCCTCGAGCCCCTATAGCTCCTCCCTCCTCCACCTCTTATTTTTCTCCCCACTTTTCTCCCTTATCGCCAAGCCACCTGCAACCGGCCCATTCTCTGTCGTCTGGCCACCTCTGCCACCACCAAAACTACCAATCCACACCCTGCAACCTCCTCTACCTCCCCCACACCTTCTTTTCCCGAAACCAGCCCCTTCACCCCTCCATTTTTCCCCTCTCTTTTCCTTCCTTCTCAGCCACGCTTAGCCCGACAACCATCTTCGCCGCCTTGCTGCCGCCGCCTCCACCGCCCTCTGCCGTCGTGAAACCATCCTTAGCCTCCACCTACACCTACACCCCCTCTTCATTCCTGCATCCTTACCTTGCCTCCAATCCTCCCCCATCTACCTCCTTTTCTAGCCTAAAGTCCCTAAACCGAGCCATCTCTCCTCCCTTCTACCTCACCACCTTCGACCCTTTTCTCCCCCCTTAATCTGCATGTGACTCGCGTTGTTCATGCAGCGTGAGCTCCCCATTGATTTGGAATTTATTTGTCTAAATTTTGAGGTATATTAATAGTTAATTAAAGTGTTTTATTATTAAATAAATTTTTATAAAGTTTTATCCGTTTTAATTTCCTCCTTCTAATATAATAATTATTGATATTATTTTTAGGTGTTGAGTTGCTAATTAATCCTTGAACCTTTAACCGGGATACCGGTAAGGTTTGATTTTTGTGGGATTAAGGTAAACGTTAAACCCCACTTAAACGCATGGAAAAACGTATGCTAGCACATTAGGGATTTTAGTATGATTTTATACATGTTATGTGTTGCCTAGTATGATAAATGTGGTTGCTTATATTGATTGATAAAAAGAAGAGCATGCTAGATTTTGTGCCATGCGTAGAGATGATACTTAAGGAAGGAGTTTGATATTTGTGGAAATGTTAAGTTCTTGTCTATGATGTATTATGTTGCTAATGCATGAATAATATTATTGTGAGTCTAAGGGTATTTTAGTAATATGCTTATGTAAGTATGTGATCTAATATATGTAGTTCCTAATGAGTATTATGTTGAATAATGACAAGTTGGTGGAGTTAGATGATAAGAATGAAGTGCTAAAATTAGTATTTTATGTAATGGTGGTAAATTCATAAAAGTGGTATAATAAAGGGGTTAAGTGGTAATTTTATAAGTGAAAGGGGTATTTTGGAAATTTTGTAGTAAAGGGGTATTTTAGTAATTGTGAAAGAAAGGGGTAAAACAGTGATTTTGTAAGCAAAAAGGTAGTTTGGTAATTTAAAAAGAAAGGGATGAAATAATAATTTTATAAGTAAAAGGATAAAATTGTAAGTTCTAAGAAAAAGGGTTATTATGGTAATTTTTGAGGTAAAAGGGCAATATGATAATTTTATGATTAAATGGCCAAATGATAATTTTATAAGTAAAGGGGTATTATGGTAATTTTGGGAGTAAATGGTAAAGTGGTAATTTTGGAAGCAAGAGATAAAATGGTAATTTTAGAAGAGAAGGGCAAAATGGTAATTTGTAAGAAAAGGGTAAAATAGTAATTTTAGATGTAAAGGGTATTATGGTAATTTGCAAGAAAAAGGGTAATATGGTAAATTTTTATGTAAAGGGGGTAAGATGGCAATTTTTATAAATAAAAGGATATTATGGTAATTTAGAAGTAAGGGGTAGAAGGGTAATTTTGTAAATAAAAGGATGTTTATGGCAAACGTGGGAGTAAGGGGTAACTTGGTAATTATAAAAACTACGAAGGGTAATTTGGTAATTAAATTATGATTATAGAAGGGAAACATAATATTTATAAAAATGGAGAAGGGTAAATTGGTGTTTATAATAATGGAGAAGGGTAAAATGGTAATTATAATAATCGAGAAGGGTAGAATGGTAATTATGACAATGGAAAAGGGTAATTTGGTAATTTAACCAACTAAGGGGCAATTCGGTAATTATGATGATGGAGAAGGGCAATTTGGTAATTTAAACGACTAAAGGGTGAGTTAGTAATTATTTAACCTACTAAAAGGGCAAATTGGTAATCATGATAGCAAAGATGGGTAATTTGGTAATTTATCCAACTAAAGGGCAAGTTGTTGATTGTAATAAAAGAAAAGGGAAAATTGGTAATCTAACCAACCAAGTGGGAGACATGTTAAGTGTAGCAATTATGAGGGGTGAATGTTGATCTAAAAAGCGTAGGAGATAACTTGGTAATCTAAATCGGATAAGGGGTAATTTGGTAATTATGCAACCTGAAGGGGTAATAGGGTAATTTGTCAAGTAAGGAAGGGATGACTTAGCAATTATATAAGTAAGGGGTGAATAAGTAATCTATACCTAACATGTCGTTGTGATTGTGGAATTTCATAATATGATTCAAATAATGTTGATTAGCCAAGTAAGAGTATTTGATAATTAGTAAGTATCACGAGAACAAATCCTAATTCGGAATTAGATGAGATTATGATGGCCTTAATGGTTTCTCTGTGATATCTTGGATAACCATTTGAATAAGAAACGACTAATGATATCAGAACGATTGAAAGTGAATAAGTATCTGATTATTATGCTTTTCGTGATCACTTTAATTAAGACACTAATACTTAAAGTGAAAGACCTCGAGATCGGAAATGTTGGCTCTTCAGGGGTCGCTACCCTAAAGACATGGTTTAGCCCACTATTATTCTGGTATTTGCTGGTGTGCCTTTGTGCCCCAGCCAGGCCCTATATCTTACTCTATCTAGCTCTACGGACCTAGTTAGGGGGTATGCATACTTATGGATTAGGTGTCCTTGTCGGTAGGGTACTGAGTAGCTTTATGCACCAGTACGACCAGGGTACCTTTGCGTCCTTGGGTTCGTGGTTGAAGGGTACTGAGTAGCTTGTATGCACCGGTACGACTGGTGTACCTTTGTGTCCCAGGTTCTTGATCTCCCGTCTGAGGCAAATAAATAGAATCGTTGTGCTAATTAAAGAAAGGAAAAATATTAATCATGAAAGTGAAAGATTAATGAGCCGGGCCCAGTTGACTTATGATAATGAGTATCGATCCACCGGTTATAATAGTAGCCTAGGAGCGTGTTGCCCTGACAAGTGATTATGAGTACCGATCCACCGGATATAATAGTGGCCTAGGAGTGTGTTGCCCTGGCAAGTGATTATGAGTACTGATCCACCGGATATAATAGTGGCCCAAGAGCGTTTTGCCCTGGATGATGGTTATATGTATTCCGGTCCACCGACTAAAATAGTAGGGGTCCCGAGCTCGATAAAACAAGCATTGGATGTGAAAAAAATTATGGAAAGATATTAATTACTTATAGTGGAACACCTTGTGAGTCAGAGCCAGACCGGTCCACCGGCAAATAATAGTGCCCAGGAACGTTATACCCTAGAGATCGATCCACCGGCAATAATAGTGGTCAGGAGTGTTCTGCCCTGTATGTATTCCGGTCCACCGGATATAATAGTGGGGTTCCCGCACTTACTTGGATATAACCAGAGAGATGATTGAATAATGATGGACTAATGGCTTAAGGCCCAAAAGTATCGATCGTACTTTATAACTCATTGATATGTGGCAGCCTTGTTATACATGTGATTGTTATGTATGCACCTCTCATTGCATATGTATATAGCTTGCATTATGTGTTGCATTGTGGGCCTATTTTTAAGTGTGGTATTAAAGGGTTACTCAGTACCATAGTACTGAAGGGTTCCACTTGTGGGGCCCCTGCCTATTCATTGGGCAGTGTCCCTTGTAGGTATTTTCAGGTGCTACTCAAGTGAGCAACGGGAAAGAGAGTAAGGAAGTATCCGGAATTGTTAGGGTTTTTCTCCTTCTCTTTTAAATTCCTGGTTTTAACGTTAATGTTGTTAATGTAACCACCACTGGTGGATTTTATTCTTATAAATGATTTGATACGCTACTCTGATTTAAGTATGTTGAATTTCTTGTAGATTATGTTTCATTTTCTTTAGCCTTAGCACTTGGTACTGGAACGGTATAAGTGAACCGATCTGGTACTAAGTGTGGCGGTAATATCCCCAAGATTCACAATTTTATAATTTGCTTCCGCTAACTCTTTCCTTTTAATTAACGAAATTTTTCAGTAGTGAATTTTGGGGGTGTTCTGATGGAAAAATGTTGGCATCATCTTGAATTTGGATTTCTCTTTGTAAAAACATACAATGTTGTATTTGTTTGCTTGAGTGTTCATAGGTAATTTATATGTTTACTGTACAGAGCTCCACTTAACGACCAACAACCTGATCAAAGTATCACCATCTTAAATGTCAAAAAATTTTCACACTACATATCTATATGTCTTTTACTTACACTAATTTTCTATATATTTTTCATTATATTATATATGTCTAAAACTCATGTTATGATACTCTATATGATCATAGTTAACCTGGATAGAAAACATAATATTACCGCTTATATCTAATAAGTGGTATATACATGCTACTTCAAGTGTATCTAGATGGGACAAACCATATCGCAATCACATTCAGCTATATCAGAATACAATGGGTATGGGTGCCAACCAAGGGGAAAACTTAGGTTGATGATTTCTGTGTAATGTAACAAGTTTAGTGGAGAACTTTTGTACTTAGGTTTATCACATTTTCTTAAGTATTTTGGTGCAAAACTTTATGTACTCATTGAGGAATAATCACGATTTAGCATGAAATTAAAAATATCATACAAATAAATTGCTTAAATAACAAAGCCACAACATTCTCTATAATCAACAGGGGGTTGGTTGGCCTCCTTCTCTTCACTAGAGGAGAGTCTAAGCTAGCTGATGGCAAGGTACACCTCCTTAAGCCTATTCAAACCTTCATCCTTATTAATTCTACCCATCATATGTTTTTGAACCAATAGTGGAATCCACCCATAAATTCATTATTTATCTCCATTTTTGTTTTGATATATGAGGCATCACTCGACCCTTTGTCTACTGATATAGGACGTGATACTAAATGGGTCAAAGGATGATACCAAGGAAGGTATTTAGAGGCATTATGCATATATGCCGGGTGATGAAAATGGGATTTGAAGCCTAATCGGTGGTGTGGCCAAGTATTCAAAAACGGCGCACAATTGGATTAATATGCCTTATACTTTTAAACGAGTGCACTCTAAGAAAATCCATGTGTTGGAACCATAATAGTAATCAATATGAGTTAGGGGTAGCCAAACTATCAAGCAACTCGATCTAGTATATACGGATCCACAACATCCGTAAAACACAAGTTACCTTGGTATGTCGACTTAGGATATTTCATACTTAGATCTTGGTCGAATGGTAAGAAGTCAACCTACAAACGCATGCAGAACAATATTAAGATCAATTATTACAAATAACTACAATTGAAAACTATTCATATAAAGCATGCCACCCACATGCTGGGCCCTTAGAAAATCCAATTTCCTCATGTACTGAATTACACCATCCATGAATTTAGGGGGAATCATCCAATGAGATGTATCCCACCTCATCATTGTGCCATCGCAAGATGGATTATACATATGGAAATAACTCCGCCACAAGTAGAGAAATAATCATAAATCCAGACATGTGCACAATTATAAAATGTATATAACACAATTAAACAATTTTTTTAACTAATAATTAATAATAAATACTTACCTCTAATAGTGTCATGCAACCACCTATCTACTTGCACTCGGTCTTAGATGCTATCCCAAGTTGCCTATATAAATATGTTAAAGTCCCAGCTTCAATTACCTTATTGCCTAACTTACTCAAATCAAATACTAATTTGAGCATAGATAATGGAGCACGATTGCTGGACTTGTCTACAAAAAGCATGCACAATTAGCAAGTACTCATATATAACCGGATGTAAGACTCATCATCCTTAACACGGTTAGCCGTAAGCTTGTAAAAAATATTGTCCAATGCGATTGTACTGCCCTTCACAAAAGCTAACTTAACCAATAACTCGGGTTTACCCTACATGTCGCCCAGAAGCTCCACCACATTGCCATTAGTAGGAAAATTCTAGCTAATATAGTTATACCCATGACAATTAAGATCCATAATGTAAATCATGTCATGTAGAGTAAAAGTTGTAACACCCCGAATTTTTAAAACCTAAACTTTGAATGTTTAACCTTTTATTTGAAAAAAATTTAATCTTTAAATTATTTTATAATTATTTTTGACTCACAAAAATAGATAAAATTATTTAATAAAATAATATAATTATTTTTATTATTTTATCTTACCCTTTTTATTTAAATAAATCCCAAACCCATGATTTTACCAAAATTATTTTCTTAAATTAATACCCTACTTTTTGGATAAATTAATTTAATATTTTTTTTCAATATCCTAATTTTAACCTAATTTCTAATCATAACTCTAAATATATTTTCCTTTTTCTTTTTATCCTCTTCATTTTCCCTTTTTTTTTCCTTCTATTTCTTTTCCCTTTTCTTTGTTTTCTTTCCTTCTCCTTCTTCCTTTGGGCCAACTTGAGGTACCTACCCCTTTTTCTTTATTTTATTTTCCCTTAGGTTAGCCTAGGTCTCCCCTTACTTTTTTTCCTTTTCCCCTAGGTCGGCCCAACTTCTCATCCTTCTCTCTTGCGCAACCCACTTCCCTCTTATTCTTCTTCTTCTTCTTCTCTCCTGTGTAACCCACTTCCCTCTCCTTTCTTTTTTCCCCCACGTGGCCCACTTCCCTATCCTTTCTTCTTTTCCCCCGCACTACCCAATTTCCCTTTCCTTTCTTCCCAGTCCACCCTTTGCCAAACTCGCCCCAAAACTCACCCCCTTCTTCCTTCTGCACCCCTGTAAGCCAGCACACACCACCTGTAATATAGCACCCCCAAATTTACTACTGAAAAATTTCATTTTAAGCGGAAACATAAAATCAAATATTTGGATGTTACCGTCGTAATTGACATAAGTCTAGTTTATCCCACCATCCTTACGTTAGTTACAAGGCAAAAATATTAGAAAAGTTGAAACATGATTAGAAAGAGATGAGACAACTTTTATACATCCAATAAGTGTTTGGAGATTAAATTCGATTATAATGTCAAAATATAACCAAAAAGAGATACCATGGAACTAAGAGTCTAAAAAGGTATCTGGTGAAACTATCAATCGGATAACATGACTCTACGCCCAACCCTGATATGAATGAATCACTCCTACACATATATCGCATCAAAAGTTGCAAAATCATCAACCTGCACAGAAACATCTGGATCATCTGCTCATTGGATTGAGCAGCACCCATGAAAATAATGATCAGCTCGCTACATACTTAGTAAGGTAACGATATAGTCAAGCAGGATTACACATAATATAAGAATTCTCATAAGCAAATCATACATGCATAAATAGAAGAAAGCCATATAACTATTGATTCAAAGTCTTTTATTAGATATACCATATTCCAAATCTTTTAGTTACGTTGAGTTCAGTGACCCCACTATTCTTAAACCGGTGAAACGGTCTAAAACACCTCTCGGGGACAACACACCGGAACCAATATTATTATCCGGTGGAATGGAGCCAACACCTCTTAGAGTAAAAAATATTCTCGAGCCACTATTTATTAAACCAGTGGAACGATCTGAAGCACCTCTCGGGGACAAGACACCCAAGCCACGATTATTATTTGGTGGGACGGACTCAACACCTCGGTCTTGACTCATGTATTTTTTCACTTTAAATGATTAATATCTTTCCATTTATACTTTAAATCTTAATTGTATTTTCATTCACATTGAGTATGGGGCCCACTATTCTTAATCCAATGGAATGGACTTGAGCACCTCTTGAGGACAACACACCCGAGCCACTATTATTATCCGGTGAAACGGAGCCATATAATCACCTCGGCCTGACCCAAGTGATCTTTCACTTTATATGATTAATATCTTATTTAGAGTTGATTGTGTATTATTATGTCAAACTCAAGACATACAATTAAATACATAAGTACAACCACGTAATTATCCTCAAAAGACCATAATACCCTCAGGGTAATCAAGACAATCGTATTCTCCCAAAGCTTTATAAATCCCAAAGTATATACATTTCCACTTATTATTTGAAGTACATATCTTTAGTTTCTCGTAACTAATATTATACCCAAACATGTACTTACATAATTTCATTACTCACAAGAGCATCATCTCATAGCATTTCCATAATTAAATTATTTAATATAACATACTCTACGCAAAAACATATACACAAATACAAATATCACATAAATACCTAGCTACGACGTGTATCCTTATCGACAAGGACACCGGGCTCTATGCACATAAATCCTATACTTCCTCTTAGATAACTAAAAAAATCACCTACGAAACAAGATAAAATATGATTAGGATTTGAGGTTAAAAATAAAAAGGGAAATTATGGTAGAGAAGGGTAAAAATAGAATTTACTGAAGTCGAATAGAATTTGAATTGTATGAAGTGTAGAAATATGTGTGGTGGAGCTATGGTTAAATTTTTGTGATATTTGGAGAAGATTTGGGGTGAAAATAAGGTTGCACGATTAAGAAAGAAGTCGCACTGGCAGGTGGTGCAGAAGTTACATGGTAGTGCAGCAATAGTGCACAACAGTTTGAAGGAAGAAAAAATGCACAGCCGTGTAGAATCAAGCCGAGAGTAAAAATGTTGCACGGTCAGATAGTGCAAGGGTTGCAAGGGTGTGCAGTAGCGTATCTGAGTGTTTGCACGACCGTGTAGCAGGTCGTGCACTCTAAAACTTTGTAATTATTGAGGGGAAAGAGAAGGGAAAATAGGTGGTGGTCGGCGGCGATGGTCAGTGACAACGAGGGGGAAGGTTGGGGCAACCTTAGTGGTTGGTCCACCGGCCAAAGGGCGGCTTGTGGTGGCTTGGGTGGTGCTTGGTAGTGGATGGGGTGATGCGGAAGTTGAAAACAGGGAAAATGGAGGACAAAGAAGGAGAAAGGCGAAGGAAGAAGAGGAGAAGGTCGGGAATTTGATGAAGGATAATAAAATGGAGATTTGGAGGGTTATTTATACCAGTAGATGGCATGATAAGGAGGAGAAGAAATGACAAGGTGACAACGACAATGATGATGGCTTTTTTGTCGAGAAGAAGAAGAAGAAGAAAGAAAAATATAGGGGGAAAGGTGATGGTTGAGATGGATGGGAGTCAGGTAGGGCAGGAAGGGTGATGATGGAGAAGGAGATGTGCAAGGGAGGAGAAGGCAGGGAGAAGAAGAAGGAAGAAGGAAGAAGAAAGGTGGTAGGAATGCAAGGAGTGGCAGGGCTACAAAACATAGCAACTGCGAAAAGAGTGGAGGAAGAAGAAGAAGAGGAAGAAGAAGAAGAAAAAGAAGAAGATGAAGAAGAAGAAGAAGAAGAAGAAGAAGAAGAAGAATGGTAGGGCTGGCAGGTGATGGTGACGGGCATGAGGGATGCAAGTGGAGGGAGGCATGTGCAGGAGAAGAAAAACCTGTCAAGCCAAAGGATTTCGGCGTAGAGAGAAGCATAGAAAAGAAAGAAAAAGAAAAGAAAAGAAAAGGAAAAATAGGGAAGGTTAGGGAATTAGGATTAGATTATGAATTTTGGGATTAGCCAAATAATTTAGATTAGCAAAAATTTTAGCGGTTTCGGTTTACGAATTTTGGTTTAACCGAATCAAGGTTTTGGTTTTCGATTTTGGTTAAAGTTGTTGGATTAAGAAATTTGGTTAAGGTTAACGATAAGATTTCTTGAGATTAGAGTCAAATTAGGACTAAAGATACAAAATTAGGTTAGGCAAATTTTTCGGGTTTTACATGTAACACCCTAATTTTTACTATTAAAAAATTTCATTTGCAGCGGAAATAACTAAGTAAAAATAGTGGGGGTTACCGCCGTGATGAACATAATTCTGGTTTATGCAACCATCTTTACATCAATCACAAGGCTAAAAGTTTTAAAGTGATACAACAAAATTAAAATCAAAAGTGCATTTATAATTCAAACACTGAGTTTGGAGTATTACTCCGAGTTTATAATACCAAAATACCAAAATACAAAAAGGGGTTACCGTGGATTAAGAGTCCAAAAGGGGTATCCAGTTTAATATATAAACCGGATAACTGATACTCTTCACCTGACCCTGACATAAATGGGGTCACTCAACCCCACATAAGGTATCATAGGCCGTAAAGTCATCTACCTGATCCTTTGAAACTTGCACAAAATATTTTTGGCCTTCTGCTAATGAGAATGAGCAGCACCCATAAAACGGGTGGTCAGTACTCTTTGTATTGAAAAAAGGAACAATACTATTGAAAGTAGGAATACAAGTAGCACATGTTTTCACATTAAATGATAAAGGAACAACAACAAGTAAATGAGCATCTCATAAGGCATAATACAATCCAGATCCTTTTATTAAGTATAGTCCATTTTCATTCTTTTATGTGTGATGAGTGCAGAAAACCCCACTATTCTTAAATTAGTGGAATGGTTTGAAACTTCTCGGGGATAACACACCCGAGCCACTATTCTTTTTGGTGGAACAGAGGTGATAACATCATCTTGGGGCAGAACGCTCCTAAGCCACTATTCTACTCAGTGGAACGGGAATAAATCACTATGGTCCTGACTCACTCATTCTTCCACTTTAAATCATTAGTATCTTTTCTATAGGTTGTCAAGATATGTTTTAATTCACGATGAGTAGGTGCCCCACTATTCTCAACCGGTGGAACAATTTAAAACTTCTCAGAGAAAACATACCCGAGCCACTATTCTTTCTAGTGGAACGGATGTTAAAAACATCATCTCAGGGTAAAACGCTCTCAAGCCACTATTCTACCTGGTGGAACGGGAGTACATATATATATTTAAGAAAAATAATCCCATGGCTCTACTCACGTGCTCTTTCACTTTAAGTGATTAGTATCTTATTTAATGGTTGATTCTCAGGCACAGGACACAGTCAAACAGTTATATATATAACATAGATCCAAAACCTCGAGTCTTGTCAAACCCTAATTACACTTCCTTTAGTGTTCATTCTCCCGTGTTGGTTGTTCCACGCACATTATATTACGACATCTCCCAAATCCCATCATTAGTATCATGCCCAAAAATCACAACCTAATTCCCATGAGTTTGATTTAGTAATCTCATCCCGATATATATATTAAACACCGAAGTGTCCAAGTCTAAATCTCATAAAATTGTCATAACACGTCATATAAGATATTCATCATTTCTAACTCCCAATAGTTATTTTCTAATCAATGAAGATAGAATAATAATATTAACATCTCAAGATGACTTATCCCAAATTTACTATTAATCATTTATGAACCCAAATAACGATGATATCCCAGTGAATTACTCAAGTTATTATTATCATAATTTTAAGCCTCCTAGCACATGAGTTACTAACACCTCATTAATATCCCATAATAACCAAGTTACCCTTTTAACACAATTAACACCTTTATTTCATAAAATATTATACCTTCCATACGTATTATTTTTCTAAGTCCTCATTCATGATCATACCTCATGAGAGACCTTAAGCCCATTTACCACAACTTATTCAATCCCATATTTTATATCATAAGTCACAATTTCACAGTTATGATATTCTCATCATTCAACCCATATTTTATACTATAGGTATAATTTCACAATTGTGACATTATCATCCTTCAACCCATATTTCATACCTTAAGTTATAATTTTTATAAATAAGACATTCTCATATTTCAATCCATATTTATTACCTCAAAATATAATTTCACAAATATGAAATTATCATCATTCAACCCATATTTCATACCATGAACATATTTCCACAAGGGCGATATTATCATCATTCAACCATATATATATTTCCACATGTATGATATTAACATCACTCAACCCATATTTCATGCTATAAGATGCATTCTCACAAATAAGATGTTAATTTCACAATCATAATATAATGGTATCTCTTACAACCCATATATCCTTCAAACATAACATGCATAACATCACAAATTATCAATATCAACATACATCACATATTATAACAGTAATATCATGTAAAACACATTTATTCAAACAAGCAAATATCATCAAAAGTCCTAAGCATCAAATAGTATCCTTACTAACAAGGAAACTATGCTCTAAGAATGTAAAATCCTAAACTTCCCCATCCAAGGCTACTGAAAAACCACCTACGAAAAATAGAAAAATTACGGTTACACTCAAAGAGTGAAACTGAAGGGAAAAATCAAGGTAAAGAGGGTAGAAGTAGGTATAATCGTAGTCAAATGAGAGCTTGAGATGTGTGGATGTGTAGCGAAATGTGTGGTGGAGCTATGGTAGAAGTTTGGTGGTGTTTGGTTGAGGTTTGAAGGTGAAAATAGGGGTGCACGACCAAGAAAGAAGCTGCACTGGCAGGTGGTGCAAAAGTTGCACAGCTGTACAACACCAGAGCACAAGAAGTCGAGAGAAAAGAAAACGCACGGCCAGGTGGTACAAAAGTTGCACGGTCGTGCAGAATCAAGCCGAGAGAAATTTTTTTGCATGGTTAGACCGTGTAAGGATTGCACGGTTGTGCAACAAGTGTTTTAAGCATTTGCAAGGTTGTGCACACTGCAACGCTGCAACAAACGCGAGGGAGAAGAGGAGGTGGTTGGTGGCGATGGCGGGCGACAACGAAGGGAAAGGTTAGGGCGACCTTGGTGGTTGGTCCATTAGCCAAATGGCGGCAAGTGGTGGCCGACGTGATGCACGGTGGAGGAAGATGGTGGTGCAGAAGCTAAAATAGGGAAAGGAAGGGGAAGAAGAGAAAGAATAGGGAGAAGAAGGGAAGGAGAAGGGTGAGGGAGCTTTGGTAATGGCTCTTGGGCACAAAAAATTGGCAGAGTGAGGCAAAACCAAAGAGGAATAGGGAGAGTGTGAGGTGTATATATGTGTGTGTGTGTATTGTGTGTGTGTATTGTGTGTGTGGTGTTTCAGGGGAAAGAAAAGAAGTAGGGGTGGAATGCGATGGGGAATTGGTGATGGTGCAGATGCAAGTGGATGATGGTGGTGATGGTTGCAGGGGATGACTAGGGTAGGGTGGTAGCCGAAGGGTGAGGGTGGTGATGGTTGATGGAATTGTTACGTAAGGGTGGAAAGGATAAGGAGGTTGCAGGGGGATGGGGTGTGTGTGACGTGAGAAGATGTAGGGATAAGGGTGCAGAAGGAGAAGAAGAAAAAGAAGAAAAGGGGAGGTGAGGTGATGGATGATAGAAGTTTGCAGGGGACAAGATGGGAGATGGTGCAAGTGGTGGTGCAAGTTGCAAGTGCAACTTGCAGAAACAAAACAAAGGGGGATGGCGGGAGAAGGAGAAGAAGGAAATAAAATAAAAGGAAAAAGGAAAAGAAAAGGAAACGAGAAAGGTTGAGGGGATTAGTTTAGGGTGATTTTGGATTAGTTAAGGGTAATTAGGATTAGCGAAAATTTTAGCGGATTTTGATTTTGGTTTATGAATTACGATTTATCAAAGTTAAAGTTTTCATAATCGATTAAAGTTTTGGGATTAAGGATAGGTTAATGCTAATGCGGGATTTATTAGGATTAGAATTAAATTAGGTGCTAATCATGTGGGATTAGCTTAAGCAAATTTATGGGGTATTACACCACCCCATCTTTCGGCTAGACAACCTTCACCACTCCCCTCCACCAATCCTTTTATTTTCCCTTTTCTGGCCCTATAGCTCCTCCGCCCCTCCATGCGTGCCCCTTTTTCTGTCATTTCCTCCTACCCTACCCCTGCTTACAACCCCCTTGCACTACCCCTACCTTGCACGTCGAACACCCCCTTTCCTCCTCCTCCTCCTCCTCTTCTATTCTTCCTTTCCACTCTTCTCCCTTGTGGCTTGCTTTCTCCTACAACCCTCTCTTCTCTATTCTCCCTTCTTCTCATGCCCTTGTTTTTCCCTTCGACACCCCTTGCAACCACCTCCATTGCCTCCACCACCAACCTAGCCTCCATGCTGCCAGATCCTCCACCCTACTTTCTCCCTACACTACCCTAAGCAACCAACACCTAGCCTCCCCTACAACCAGCCACCCTTTTCCTTCTCTCCCCTTTGAGACCCCTACAACCGCCACCCTTCCCCTCCCTTTCCTATACCACCGCAACTCTTCCTAGCTACTTGCCACCACCTCGACCTCCACTCCTACACCATCACTCGCAACCATCCCACTTACACCTATTGTCCCCCTTCTCTTCCTTTTCTTTCCCTTCTCTGTCCCTCATCCTTGTAGTGCACCGCCGCCTATGATGAATTGGAGCCACCTGCACCACACCCCCAACCACCATCCACCTCCTGAGCCCAACAACCAAAACCACCACCTCCCACCATCACCCAAACCCTTACCCGAGCCACCTCCATTCTCCCCCATTCCATTTCACTCTTCCTTCTACATGGCTCACGCTGCACGTGCAGCGTGAGTTATGCTGGATAAATTTTATATATTTTGGATAATATTAAGGTATAAGGGTAGTTTGGTCATTTTATATTTAATAAATATTTTTAATAAAAATAATTATTTCATTTATCTAATATTAATATGGTAAGTGTGATATTATTTTTAGGTACAAAATTTTATTAAACGGGGCCTAAACATTTTTAACCGAATACCGGTAAAGTTTGGTTTTTGCTGAAAATAAGGTAACATTTATACTCCACTAAAATGTTTGGATTATTATAAGTTAGCACATCAGGGTTTTCTATGTGTGATTTGTATAGATATGATGTGTTACAAATAATCCCATAATTATCAATGTTATCTTGAAAAATGGAAAAATAATACATGTTATTTTGTGTAAAATGTTATGTGTGTGAAAGGGGTGATTGATAAGTGGTCTAATGTGGGGTAGTGATGATATATGTTATGTGTATATAAAATGCAAGGTTAAGTATTTATGGACACTTGTAGTAAAAATATTACTACCATTAGTCCTAGGGGTAATTTAGTTATTTAAACATATCATGATATTTAACCCTAACCAGGATACCTAATGTGTTATAAATATTGTTAAGAATGGAGATAGGAGTTTCTTGACTTAGGGGTATTTCTATAAATTTTAATGTATAGTGGTGATCATTCTAATAAATATGTATGATAAGTGTTATGTGATGTTGAGAATGATAATAGGGGTTTGTGGCATTAAAAATACATGTTCTATTATGAATATTAATATTATATAACCTAGGGGCATTTTGGTAATTTTACTTGTACAATGGGGGTTATCCTAATAAATATGCACGATAAGTAAGAATTGGTGCTAAATATGAAAATAGGGGTTTATGGTGTTAGTAACACGTGTTTGGTTGTGAATGTTGATATTATATAGCCTAGGGGCATTTTGGTAATTTTGCATGTGCTAGGGGGATTAATCAAATAAACATGCATGATAAGTATTAATTGGTGTTAAATATGATAATAGGGGTTTATTGTCTCAGTATCACTTATTTTAGCATGATAATCAATATTACATGGTCTAGGGGTATTTTGGTAATTTTACATGCACTATAGTGATTAATCAAATAAACATTAATTGATGTTAAATATGATAATAGGGGTTTACTGTCTTAGTATCACTTATTAGAGCATGATAATCAATATTATATGGTCTAGGGGTATTTTGGTAATTTTGTATGTACTATGGTGATTAGTCTAATAAACATACATGATAAGTATAAATTTATGCTAAATATGATAATAGGGATTTACTATCTTAGTATCACGTAATTCAGTATGATAACCAATATTACATGGTCTAGGGACATTTTGGTAATTTTACATGTACTGTGGTGAATAAATATGCATGATATGTATTAATTGATGTTAAATATGAGAATAGGGGTTTATTGTCTTAGTATCATCTGTTCAAGCATGATTATGAATATTATAGGGTCTAGGGGTATTTTGGTAATTTAGAATGTACCATGATAAATATGCTAATGACTATGTCTGATATGTGATGCTTGTCATGAAGCATGAGTATGGGGGTCTTGTTGTATTAGATGTGCATGTTTCAACATAATTATTACTATTGTATGGTTTAGGGGTAACTTGGTAAACCGGGGTATGCTATGATATTTATTCTCATAAGCATGCAGGAAATGCATTAATTGTTGATTAAGCATGAGAATGTGTGCTTGGTTGTTCTAGAAGCGCATATTAGGGCTTTATGTGCAAAATGGTCATTTGTTGTGTCATAAAACTTAACTTCATGATCAATTATTTAATTTTGGTGAGTTATCCTTTTTATGGCATGTTGATAAAATAAAATGGAATTTGTGATGGAATGGATGGTAAAGAGGTAACCTTAGCCTTAGGGGTATTTTAATTATTTTGACCTAAAGTACCTAAGTGTGAGTATTTGAGCCTAGGATGGCCTTAGTGGACTACTTATGTTGATATTGACAGTGACCTTGATTTTATTTACTTCATAATGTTGGAAACAAATAAAAATGGTTAAGTATGATGGAATGAATACATGTAATTAATGTGTACTTTTCGTACTCACCCTAATAAAATACTAATATTTAAAGTGAAAGATATCGAGATCGAGAATGGTGGCTGTTTAGGGGTTGTTACCCTAAAGAAGTGGCTTAGCCCACAATTATTATGGATTTTGTTAGTGTGCCTTAGTATGCTAGCCAGACCCTACATCTTACTTTATATAACTCTATGGACCTAAGTAGGAGGTATGCATATTTATGGATTAGGCGTCCTTGTCGATAGGGTACTGTGTACTTTCATGTACCAGTGTGACGAGGGTATCTTTATGTCCCTGGGTTGATAGTCAGTAGGATACTATGCTGCCCTTATGTACCAGTATGACTGAAGTACCTTGGTGTCTTCGGGTTTGTTGATCTCTTCTCGAGTAAATAAAAATAAAATTATTTGATAATTGAATGGAAATGATTATTGGGATATTTCGGTAGCAGCCTTTGAGCCTACCTATGAGTTGTTAGCAGCCTACCTATGAGTTGTTAGCAGCCTACCTATGATTCAGTTGTAGCCTTTGAGCCTACTTATAATTCGTTAGCAGCCTTTGTACCTACATGTGATGATTTGTGTATTGTATTGTGTTGATGGGCCTACCTGTGATTTGAGAAACTATAGTTAAGAGAGTTGTGTATATTGTTGAAAATGATGTGGCTTCCTAATTATACTACAAAGAGCATCACTTAGATTCTCCATTGGTATATTTCAGTTATTTTCAGGTGAATGAGTATTGGTAGCATATGTTCTTGAAGCATGTGATTATATGAATGATTATCGTATTTCAATTAATATATGCATAGTTAAATGTTCATATGATCATTGTAATGCATCTAGTGTATTGCATATAGGCCTTACATATTAGTCTTATATAATGGGTTATCCACTGCCATAGTACTGAAGGGTTTATTTTTTGGGCCCCTACTTATTCAATGGGCAATGACCTTTGTAGGTCAGCTCGCAATCTCATTTCAGGATTATTAACCAGAATTGAGAGCATATGGTTATCTAAAATTTTGACATGTGTTTTGAACCAAGAGTTTTCTATAATTTTTTCCTTATAATCTTTTGTATTTCTTTTCCACAAACATTCTCTTTGTAACCATAGGTAGTGGGTTTTTATCTAGAAGGTGAGTTAACATTGCTCTACCATGTTTTATAATTGTATTATTGAAATTTAAGTAAAGTAACATTTTAACTTTAGCATTTGGTATCGGAACGGTAGAGGAAACCAGTCTGGTACTGAGTGTGGCTGTAGCACCCCGAAATTTACTATCTTAGCTTCCGCTTGTAACTTTTAAAAATAAAAATTTTCAGTAGTAAATTTTGGGGGTATTATAATCTCAACTAATAAAAGGTAAAAGTTGTTGATATCTGGGTGATACCTTTCAACAAAAGCAAAGATGAGCGGAGCATTGTGATGGTGGAAGTATGTCGAACGCAGATGCTTCAGGCCCATGATCTCAATTTATTCATAGGTAATACCCATGCCAACATTATCAATCGGTAGTCTCCTCAAGTTTTTTTATCCTTGACTGAACACTTAGCACAAAACATGGTTCCTTCAACAAAATAAATAATAGAATAATGAATTATAAGGTAAAAATATAGGAACCAATATGTATAATAATAGAAAATACCTTAGCATCATTCCATATGGCATATGACACATGGCTGTTAAAATTGGTGAGAAAATCCAAAATGAGTGGACCCCCACCAATAGGTCTAGTCAATATCCAATCATCATTTGATGCTAATGAAGAAACGAATCTTGCTGTGTAGGCAAGTGTGCTAGTTCCAGTGACAACTCCCTCATCAAGATCATCATACTCCAACTCAAAGGACATGCACTTTGTGTTTGTAGTACGAGGAGCTTTGTCATGCTCCATCGCAGCTCGTGCTCTGACAATGACAGTGACTGTTATCTTTGCCACCCTAGTGGTAGCGGGAGTAAGCCACCTCATATCATTTCTTTTACCTCCTCTACTAACCATCTGCCACTTATAACAAAAAGATCATTAATAAATATTCCACATTAGCTCATCAATAGTTTAGGGTTTAGGGCTTGGGTTTTGGGGTATGGGGGTTAATGAATAATGGTTAGGGTTTAAGGTGTAGTGTTTGGGGGTCAAGGTTTAGGGTTTAGGGGCAGGGATAATGGTTAGAGGGCTTCGAGGGATCAGGGTTTCACTGGGTGTATCACTCATTTGGGGAAAAGAGTGATGGGTAAAATACCTGGTGAAGGAGGAGGCTAACAGTTGAAGTGTCGATCAATGAAAGTCTGTGATAGGTAACCTACCCTCCTAGAGATTATTTTGACTAGTGATTTACCCATTTGGGGGGAGGCTTGATGGGTGAACTTCCATTGGTAGTTATGACTAATGGGTGAACTATCACCTAACACTATTGTTTTGCCCTTATCCTCCATTGATATTGTTCAAAACTTAGATTTTAATCCAAAATTACAATAAATTTGCTAATCTAAGTTCGATCTATTTATATAAATACTAATTTTAGTTAAATAACAACTAAAATGAGAAAAATTCAATAATTAAATCTTGCATTTGTAATTAATTCAAAAATTATAAAAATTAACAAAAAGTAGGCGAAAGCTTGCATATTTTTAGATGTAGAATGTATTGAAATGTTGATTAAAATCTAATTTTTTGAATTGATAGAAGATTTGAAAAAAAAAATTGAGTGATTGTGTAAGGAATTGAGACGAGGAAAAAAAGAAAAAATTAGATAGAGAAATAGGAGGGGTAGGAAAGTAAGAGGATTAAAATAAATAAATAAAATTATGCGAATGTATTACATGTGGAAGGAGAGTTAAAAGGATAAACAACTAGTTTGGTTGATGAGAATAAAATGATGGGAATGAGAATTTAGGGAGGGATTTAAATATGTTATTGTTTGTTTTGAAGGAGTGGGAATAAAAATGAGATTGGGAATGAGAATTGAGGATGTCTATTCCCACCAATTTATTCCTTGGGGGGTATGGTATTAGAAGGGTGAGAATTGGGATTGAAAATAAAAAGACCAAAATAACCTTATATTATGTATAATATTATATTAATAATATTAATTATAATAATAATAATGATGATGATGATTATCTTTATAATAATTATAACTATATTATAATTATCATTATATAATTATTATCTTTATTATAATTCTAATTAGTATAATAATTAATTATAATTAAAAATATAATAAAGATAATAATTATAATGATCTATTATAAGGAAAATAGAGTTGAATAATGGAAAAAAATAATAATATTTGGTTATATATATATATATATAACTATAAATATTATAAATATAAGAAGGATATTTTTGTAAATTTATGACTATATTTCCAATCTCATTTCCACGTATCAAATGTAGGAAACTTTTATTCCCAAGTTAATCCCATCAAATACCAAACATGAGAATGAGATTAAATAAACCAATTCCCACTTCCTAATTCTCATTTTCATTCCTACTCTTTAATTCCCAAACTCCCATTTCTATTTACCAAACGGGCCGAAATAGTCATAAGCTGAACAGCTGAAAGGCCTAAACTTTTTCGAAGCCGCGGTGATTACTCCCCTGCCACCGGACTCGTAACTAATTGCCGTTTAGTTGGCTGGCAGAAGACTTACCGGCCAGGAGTTAGAATGGCGGCCTTGTGGCGGCGTTCTCATTCTTATGGTCGGTTCCTCCGACCTTCTTTGTCGCCATCAACACCACTCCGCCGCCTCCATTATCCTGCACTTCCAAATACTCAACCCAACTCTTCTGACCTTCCTTCCTACTGTCCATTCTCAAAATACGGTCGTTGGACCTCCAATTTTGAATTTTCCCGTAAAAATTCCCAAGTTAGTCTGTCCTATCCTCTTACGTTCGGCCAAAATGTACACTTCTTTACTTCTACTTCTGATAGGACAGAGAGATCCAATCGTGATGCAAACGGTTGTAACAGGCACAAAGAGTTGAAGACTGAGGTGTCATGGATCGACCTGTATTTACCAGAGAAAGCACGACCCTATGCGAAGCTAGCTCGACTTGATAAGCCTATTGGGACTTGGTTGCTTGCTTGGCCTTGTATGTGGTAGGATTCAGATTAACTTATAGAGTTACTGACAACTCTGCTGAGTAAAACCTCAAATTGCTTCTCGTTCATTTGATTAAGGAAATTATCGCCTTTCTTCTCTCCCATTCAGTTAAACATTAGAAATTGATTGATGACTTACGCAATAAAAAGCAAGTTGTCATAACATTCTGACTTTATGGCGTTGGACTGAATGACCATACTGCTAAAATACCTATGCATTATTGGTTTGTTCCCATGTACTAGATTCGGGATCATTACCACTGGTCCAAAGGTTCTATTATTTACGTCCTCTTGTTCTTGCTTGTTCAAACTTTTGGGTTCTTTCACTGCGTGGGTTTCTCTGATATTCCAATCAAAACTGATAATCTAAGAATTTTTGGTTCAAGCAGTAACAGTCGTGGCTAATTTAGTTTGGAGCTAAAAGAATTTGCATAAGGTGAAACTTGAAGCCTGTAATAGGTAGTTTGCAGTGTGTGACAATGCTTGGCATGAATTTGAGGAATCATTTAGTTAGGATTGGATGTCAGAAACTATGAAGTACAGGCTTTATGAAAAGGAGCTGCCCTTTGTTTTGGATACTTCCGGTTTTTAATTCATATATTATCTTTTTCTCCTCATGAGCCGTAAACATTCAAGATCCAAGCAGACTACCAAGAGTAACAACTTTTATTCTGTAGTGCAGTTTTACCTCATCTATCAACGCAACACCTAGATTTAAGTTTCATTGCATTCATTTCTGGCCTGCCGTTGAAGGGAAAGAAAGTGCTATCTTATTGTGATTGTTTGTCTACACACCTTTATAGTGAGCCCTGAACTACAAATTATATGAACATTTTTTGTTGTTGTTCTGTGTTTGTGTAATTGGCGTGGACTAATGAATTTTTATAATTTTTGTCAAATACTTGTAAAGTTTCCTTAAAGTATTTTCCTTGTATTTACTTCTTCTTTGGGTTTTAGGTCAATTACCTTGGCAGCTAACCCAGGAGACTTTCCTGATATCAAAATGCTTACATTATTTGGTTCTGGAGCTTTGCTTTTGAGAGGAGCTGGATGTACCATTAATGATCTTATTGATCGTGACATTGATGTGAAGGTATATTTCATGGTTTTGCAAGTGGTTGACATGACATCTTTTCTTTGGAGTAATTGGGTGTTGTGTCTGAGTGCTCACATCTGAAGGTCAAATTTACTGAATAACAAGCCAATTTAGAATCTTCTCACATTAGACCAATAAAAAAATGATGATCATGGTTTCTGAAGTGTTATTTTGAGTTGGTTTTTTGCTTACTGAATTTTGTTATATGCTTCTTGTATTTATCCTTATATAACGTGTGTGTCTTTTCAAAATGTTCTTCAAATCTTGTTGATCAAACTCGTAGAAAAGGAAAGGAATACTAGTTGTTTGATGTGATCAGACTAGAGCTGAATTTTTCTCTGTATGCAATAATACTTTTTAGGACACACACATCAGTCAGACGCAGGTGAGGGACCTGTTGGCCTGCTATCTTAATTGTTTATGCTCATGCTTGAATTTTGAAGGCGTATACATTTGAGGATGTCAACGAGATTCAAGTATGCAACTTTTAAATTTAAATTCTTAGCCTACCTTGACCCAACAAAGCCGAACCCGACCCGACCCGACTCGAATGATCCGATTTGAAACCCAATATGAAATCGAAAAAGTAAACCCGATTTCAACCTGAGAACCTGAAATAACCCAAATCAGTATGAACCCAACTCGGATTTAGCTAATCCAATAGTGACTCGTATCTGAAATGGTCCAAACCTAAAATAACCCGACCCAAAGCCAACCCATATCCCGACATAAACCCGATAATGACCCGATCCAAATTTACCCAACCCGAAATGACTTGACTCAAACTCAACCCATATCTGAATATAATTTTAAACTTGATTCAAACTAAAGTCAAATTTAATCTACAAAGATAACATCTTATCTTATATAAATTGATACATAAACACCAATAAACTATCTTATTAATAAAATTTTATATAAAAAAAAATATGCAACCCATATAACAACAACTGAAATAAAACTAGTAAGACTCTGATCTCCTCACTTTTTATTAATATCATATTAGCATCAATCAGATTAGTTGGTAGAAATTTCTATTATTATTATTATAATTATAATTATTATAAGCATAAAGACTACAATTATAAATATAATAATTATAATATATATTACTATAGTAACAATAATAAAATTTATATTTGTATTTCTATGAATAATAATGGCTTATATTTTTAAAGATGATGATGATAGTAGTAGTAATAACAACAACAAATTTTATTTATTTATTATAATTAACATGATTATTATAATTATTTTAACAATCATTATACTTATGTATTTAATTATATTTATGATTGTATTTATAATAATAACTCTAATAATAATATTAATAATGATAATAATTTATTATTTACATATTTTATGATAATAATTTGTTATATCGTTACATATATTATAATAAAAATTACTATGATAATCATAACAATAATGATAAATCAATAATTTATTAATTTCATTAAATTGATAACGATCAATATCCATACAAATTCTAAATTGAATTAACTTGACCCAAACCCGATACAACCAAGAATTTGTGTATCTGAATCCACCTGGCCCAAACTTGATCCGGTTCAAATTTTGTAGACTTGAATTGAATCTGAAGCCGAAATAATTCAATGGGTTAGACCTACACCCGGCTTGATATTATGCCGGTCCAATCCAATACAAATCTGACCCGAATCACAGTTACCCGAATTGGACCCAAACCCGAATGGCACTCAAACATGAATTGATTGCTTATCAACCTGATTTTAACCCGACTCAAACAGTCAAACCTGACCCATATGACTCCTTTGCCACCTTTAGGCCTATCTATTGTTCTTTTTGTCAATTACCATCTCAAAAATCAGATATCCTAGTTGTTCATGATAATCTTATTTTGCTTAAGAATCTATAACATCCCTCGAACTGGATCATATTCATTTATTAGTTCAAATCAGGCTGAATATGATGTGAAGAGATGTTGTGGCCATAACTGGTAGAGAAGTCATGAGGACGACTTTTGCAAAATACAAGATTATTACTGCACTGGGCATCAGAAATTGAGATCTTATCTCAAAGATTTGCTGAAATATTGCACTCTGGTTCATTGGTTGGTAATTATTTTCTAATCAAATAAATTTGACCAGACTTTAGTGGAATTTTTGAGAATTCCTGCAAGCAATCTTGTAAAGGCTACAAAATGTAATTACTTTAGTTAAAGAGGACTCTGGACAATTTGTGTGGTTGATTAGACAAAAAGTAGTTGGGCTTGATGTTGTTGTGCCTATGTTGCTCAGAAATGGCATCTGGATGCTGTTTCGTGTTTGCAAACTGTTCTGGAAACGGAGATGGTGGAGGAAATCTGGCATGGCGTTCCCTACTGTTGCCAGACTCAAGTGAATTTTTTTTCCCACAACGATTCGTTTGGGTGGGGTTGCTACAATAGTGTGGATGAGACAGTTCGTTATGGTTTAAAACCAATGTTTAGTTAGATTTGGTATCTGCCAGCATTGGAAAGTTCCAGTTTCTAATTCTATGTTGGATTTGGTTTGTGAATTCTGGAGGAGATTGGTTATCGAAATTTATAGTTCACTTCTGCAATTCATTGCCTCAGACATCATTCTTCAGCTGCTGATACTGGGGAAAATAGCTCCCTTTGGTGACAATGGCTCTGGTGAAAGCATGTTTCCTGTGGTGTTGTCATGTGAGACAAAATAGCATATGGATAAGAGGTATGAAGAGATTGACATCATAAAAGTTATGTAAAGAAGAGCTAGCAAAAAGGTAGAAGTAATCAATATTTAGAGTTGGAGAAGTAAAATATCCCTCCCCATCCACCCCCATCAGAATTAGCATAACATTCTTATTTGAACCCACTTGAGAAAAAGGGTTTATTTGGTTTTCTGTACCAAAACTTGGAAGTCACTGCTCGTGGTATTTTTTGAAACAAATTATTGTGCTTTCATATCATTTTTCCATGCATCATCATGTCTTGACTGATGAATCAAATTGTGTTCTTGTTTTCACAGACTCTTGCTTATCCACTTTAGACCTAATTTAACACACTGAGTTGTTTCGATGACTAAAAACTAGGACGATCCTGCTCTTTCAGTATCCCACTCTACATATCATCTTCGAAGAGTTGTTCCTTGCTGCAGCATTTGTGCTTGTTTTAAGTCGTTCTATCTGTGATCCCTGTTTCTGATCTATGTTTTTTTTTTGGTCATTTTGAGACACTATCAAATCCACGAGAGATGCTCATGGACTACATTTTGAGACGAATTTGAAGAAATAATGATGATGAGTAATGACAGGATTATGTACATGGACTACATGAACACTGCTGATAGGTGTGAAAAGTCTAAGGGATTGTGTTGGCCTTCCTGGATCAGATTCAATGAAGATCCTGGCCAAAGGCAGGAGTGTGCATTAAATTGATTGTTACTCTCTCCATCCCATAAAGATGGTCCTTTATATTCAATTTTTATTTGCCCCAAATTTTACTTCTATTTCATTGTAAATAGTAAAATTAATGTGTTAGTTTTGTAATATAACCTCATTTATTATAATTAGATTACTAATTAACGCATTTATACTAAAGATATAATTGGAAAAACATGCATATATTTCTTTTTTCAATGACATTTATACTAATTATATTTCTTAATCTGTGTGAAAATATAATTTAAAACCATCTTTGTGGGATGGAGGGAGTATTTGAATAAGTATTATTTATGAACAAAGTAAGTGGACAACTTTGAAGCTTATTCTATCTAAAAGAACTCACTCATCCTGTTTGTTGCTCTTATCTATATCTTGGGAGAACATTTGGTTTACATTGGTTCATCTTAAGCTCTATAAGAAAGTTCTGTAACTCATATGCTGAACTAGCCTTGAACTGTCCTGTCTGGATTTTATCATTGCTGGAGCTATAAACTGGTTCTTACTTTTTTCTATTTTTTTGTCAAAAAAGTATTACTATCCTTGGATAATCATAATTTCATGATTTGATGCCCAAATATATTTTTTTCTCTTATGCAGTATGCTTGTCCGTAATTAAAAGTAATTGGTAATAGAAGGGTCAATATTCCCATTCCTAGTTCCTTATGTCGCCATTCTCACTTTGAGTAAATAATATAGTTTTAAAGATTTTGTAGCTGTGTGCCAGCATATTTTTTACTTGTCTTTCTGTTACGCTTTTAAACAGCATTTCATCAATCTTAAATGATGAGCAGATTTGGAAACTATCCTCTCAGGATTGTGAATTATGATATTCTAGGATCCTAAATTCTTTGTATGTAATTTGGTGTACTGTTAGCAAAATTCAGATTTAAGTTACTTTAAGATCCAAAGGTAGTTGTGTTTTTCATGAGTCTCTTATTATATGTATTTAGTTGTTTTACCAAAGAGAAAAATCTTACTGTAATCTTGATGCTATCTGGTCACACTAGTATTTGTTTTTCATCTCCCATTTAAGTGTTCTGTTAGTGTTTGTTGCAATGTGTATAATTTCATATGTTCCTTTCCCCCCTCTCCACTATACTGTTTAGACTTGAGAGTACATCATTTTTTTTGTTGCCGGAAACTTACTGATATCACTGGTACTATGCTAAAAACCTTTTCTTTTTGCAGGTGGATCGTACAAAGCAAAGACCAGTGGCCAGTGGTGATTTGACACCATTCCAAGGTCTCTCTTTCCTTGGTTTACAATTGTTATTGGGTCTTGGAATCCTCCTTCAGCTGAATGATTATAGGTTAGTGATGTTTTAACTCCTTTTTGATTTATTTGTTATTATTTTATTTCATTTATTAGTTTGCCCAGTGGCCTGTGGGTAGAAAAGGAAGTTCATTGCTTCACATGTAGGCCGAAGTTCTCCTTGATGGGTTTTTTCATTTAGAGACAAACAAAAGACTAAAAATAATATTTGTCCACATATGCAGACAACGGTTGAATAACTTAACACCCATTTAACCGTATTTCCTGAGGTATGGGGCTGTTATCCTTTGTGAACTTTGGTTGTTTGTGGACGGATACTGTTTGGGGATCTCTGATAGGGCACCACTGATTATTCGCTTCACCTTAGAATGCCATCCTTGGTTGGATGCATGTTGTTGGTGAGAGCTGTTTATGTTTGAGAAATGACACAACTAATGATCAAGGTGATTGCGAGGAGAAGCACAAAGGTGGAAGAAGAGTCTTCTCATAACTTCAAGCTAAAAATTGATACCTTAGTTCCATCATTTTATATCATATATTGTATTATTAACTTAATACCCATTAAAAAAAAAAAAAAATAGGCACGCGGCACTGGTGGAGCCATAGTCTAGTGGTTGAGGCTGTGGTTCTGGATGCTAAAGGTCTTAGGTTTGAATCTCTTTATGGTTCTGGGTACACCTTTATGGTGATTTCCACATGACCCATGTGCCACTGGATTTGCAAATATTTGACAATTGTCCCGTGATTGAAAAATTTAGAAAATACTCTCAATAATAATAATTAGGGGGGGGGGGGCAAGACCATTATTAGAAAACATTTTATAAGTGCATTCATGGCTTAATCTTTGTAATAAAGTAAGTAATTGGTTTTATATGAACCATTCAATCCAGCAATTATCCCTTGATTAAAAATGACTATACCTCAAATTAGAAAAAGGATTGTCCACCACTAAGTATCTAGAAGGTATTTTAGGGTGAAACTCATCTATGTGGAATGTGATGGCATATTGTGAATGGAACAAGTGTAATGCAATTTAGAGCTGTGTAAATCAAGATATGGTAGCTTTTAAGTTTTTATCTGGACCTGTAATTTTGGACAGTAAGGAGAAAAGACACGAGGAAAATGTGAGGGTTTTGCATGAAAATTGTTGGTGATTCTTGGGCCACGGGATGTTTAGTATCGTTATGGAGCAGGCACATTAGTGACATTAAGTTCTTGGATCATGGAGACAGGTTGCAGTTGATCTTTGAAAATGAGGATAAATAGTGGATTTTGATCATTTGAACAGATATTGCATATGAGTCTTCATATGGTTTAAGAGTTTTGTGACTGAAGTGTAACACCAAATAATGGACAGGATTGGGATTAAAAGGGTTCAGTTGAAGGAGAAAATTAAGGTGTAAGAGCTTGGTAGCTGATGTTGAAGATTTTTTACTCATGTTGTCTAACTAGATAAGCCCTTGTTATGAATATATTTATATAGAATGGATTATTTTGAATAGATAATCTGGTGGATTGGGTAACAACTTGTTGATTAGTTTTATAAGCTGTTGATTGATCTTTTCGAGTTGGCTTTCAATTATGGTTTTCATACTGAAGAGGTTTATTTATATCATGTTAGGATGTTAAAACAATATTTTTTTTTGTTATTTTTTGTCATAATTAGATTTAGTTTATAATGGATTGGTTTGGATTTTCGGTACGGTACTCTTGCCAATTAATGCACTTCATGGGTGTAGTGTGAGATCCACTGCTGCCCATGGCGGGTTGATCACCCTACACTGAGGAAGGGCATGAGTAGATCCTGCTTGTGCCATGCTTGGCCTTATGACAACCTTATTATTTTCTGGATGCCCTTTCGTTGATGTAGATTGGCTTCTTTCAGATGTTTTATATTTAGTACTGATTTGTCTGCTGTAATCTTGTTAATATTTGCATGTATCATTCCACAGTTATGTCTGCATTGTTTATTTTCTTAGTTATGGTATTTTTATTGGAGATACTGTAATTGTCATGGGTTATTGAATTTTCTTTGCATATTTTGGATGTTTTGTATTTTATTGTGGTACTAATTGTTGTCACTTGTTTGGTTATATTCTGTGTTAAAGAATGATCCACATGTGCATCATTCTTTTACATGTGGGTCATTCATTAACATTCTATTTGTTATTGAATACTTTTATCTGCAAAAATTTAATGAGCCAAGGTAGTTTTGACCCAATGGTAATTACTTTGCACTTCATATATTAATGCTGTCGGGTTTTTCTACTGTATTGAACAGCATCATTTTGGGAGCGTCTTCTTTGCTTCTAGTTTTCTCCTATCCTTTAATGAAGAGACTAACATTTTGGGTAATCTCTTTGGTGATTGGCCTTTTTATTTTTACAATTCATGTGTTGAATCCCTGGTGCTAACTGATCTATCTACCACATTGGTTCCATGCAGCCTCAAGCCTACCTTGGTTTGACCTTTAACTGGGGTGCTCTGCTGGGATGGTCTGCAGTCAGAGGACAACTGGATCTTGCTGTTGTATTGCCATTGTATATTTCTGGAATATTTTGGACTATTGTTTATGATACTATTTATGCTCACCAGGTACCACTTCCACAACCCTTACTCTTGACACCTTGCCACCCACAAACACACATAAAGATGTTTGTGGGGGGAGGGGGGGCTGGAACTACCTTTTAGTGGGGTACTTCTGACACCTATGAGCTATGGTGAAATTTTACTATGCAGTATTGGTGATTTATTTCGTTGGAGCCCTTTTCAATCTTAAACTGCATCAACAACCTTTTATTCACCATATCCATAGATGTACTGACATGTCAGTTTTGTTTAAGATAATCATGTTGTTATCTTTATCACATAGCTTCTTATTTTTTATAACATCCAAGCTTCTAATTTAGTTTCTGTATAATAGGATTTGTTTTTGGTGGTGGTAGTGGTGGGGATAATTAGGACCAAGTTGTCTGCACCCTCTGACACATTGGGCCATGCCAAAGGTAGCAACATGTTGTCCACCACGTGTCTTATTGGGCGTGTTTCCTAGTAGTTCTGTTCACTAAAGAATATATCAGCCTTATTCTATTGTTATGACCATTGGCAAGGGTTGTTGCTGATGGTTTTGGTCTTAACTAGACGCATTTTTATTTTCTATATTATAACCCTTTTCTTATAGGGACTAAATATCTGTTGTTGATGTTCTTTATAATAACAATAACAATATCTGTGCAAGCCTACAACTGGAGTTAGCTATTGATCTTATGTATGGACCTGTATGTATAGGATAAAGAAGACGATTTAAAAGTTGGAGTGAAGTCAACTGCCCTTAGATTTGGGGATTCAACAGTGAAATGGCTGATTGGGTTTGGAGCTGCATCCATCAGTAGTCTTGCTCTTTGTGGATTCAATGCTAATCTGAGTATGATTTATTTTCCCCCCAGCTATATATTTTTCCAATTCTCGTTAACACCAATCTAATTGATTAATGCTCTGTCACATTCTATGGTATTGATTTTATTTGTGCGTTGCAGGTTGGTCATATTATGTATTCTTGACTGCTGCATCCGGCCAATTAGCATGGCAAATTTTTACTGTGGACTTGTCTAGTAGAGCTGACTGCAATAGAAAGTGAGTGGAGTGCAGTAGCTCTAGCAATTTTGGTAGCATCAGGCGTGATATATGGCAAGAGATGTGTTTTCTACATTTTACATTATATTGCGTGAGCCAAGAACTTTTGTGCCTTCCTATTGAAAAAATAGCACTGGTGCACTTGAATGTGCATTTGCAACAAAAATCTTGCCATCATAGGTTCGTAGCTTGAAGTAAATGGTTGCATGGTTTCTCAAGTGTTAGAATGGGACGTGATATTACTTTTCCTGTCTTCATCATAGGTTTCCCTGATGATATGAGTAACACTCGTCTTGCTGATATTGACTTTATACAATGATAGGCCATTCCCAAATTTATCTCTCAATATCCAATAATAATAGAAATAATAAGAAAACAGTCTGCTACTACCCCACTTACATCATAGGTTTCAGATGCCCGCACTTCTCCATACCTAGTCAATGACGGGTTCATACTAGATTGTTTCTACCAAAGAGGTTGCGCTCTAGATGTTTTCTTGGGTACTAGGTCCGAATTATCGAGTGGTGTTCCACAGGTCTTTCAGAAACAAGCTCATTACTAGTCCATAAGCTGGGGATGGTAGAAGTGAAGCCCCTGCTAATGACTAGATTCATATCGGATTGCTGGGTTGTGATCACTTCACTTTGATTGAATGCGGATCGTCTATGATTGGCATCGATGATTTTTAAACTGCTCTTTTAGATTCATCTTGAAGCATTAGTATTCCAGTTTTTCCAGTTGGTGCATGCCATTTTGTTGTATCTGGAAGGGAGTGCTAAGTTGCTTGTTAGCTGTTTCTTGCTTGACCGTTAGCTTCCTGCATTCTAGTTCCATTTGATGTCCTATAAGATGTTTCTGATATGATTTTCTAGAATTAGATTTGAAGTTCTGCGTATGATTTTCATAAAATAGATTTCAAGTTCAGCATATCATTTATAGAATGGCAAAAATACTCATCTGGGGTATTTAAATTCACATTTTGCATGCCCTGCGCGTTGGGAAAGTTTACTTTTTTAACGTTACTGCTACCGGAAAATATTAATTTGTCTGTCATCTCTCTTTGACTGCTAGGTTTGTCTCTAACAAGTGGTTCGGTGCTCTTATCGGTAGTGGGATTTTGCTCGGAAGACTTGCACAATAGTTAATATTGGTGGTATGTTTAAATAATCCTTATCGTGTCTATAAACAAATGTCCAGGGAATGAATTCCCGATACACGCGTATTTATATTTTTATCTCTGTCCTTGTTTCTGCAAGAGGTTGTGCAGCAGATGATTTCATAGAGAGATGGTTTCTCGAGTTGCTGAGCGTAGGGGGCTGTATATATATGTTATTTATTTTCATCTACTTATGCCAGGCATAAGATTCCTACCTGTTACGGCGGACTATGGCTGCAACGGGCGGTACCCATGTTAGGTCCTTTGGACCTTTTTGAGATTAGTGGTGATGCAAATGAATAGATGCAGCCGATAATTTGGCCTATTTAACGTATGGAATGACTTGTGCCGGAGGCAGTTAGGAACAAGGGCACTATGGATGATTACAAGTTGAATATCCCCTATCCAAAATATTGGTGGTTTAGGTGAAATGCTTTTGTTCGGAAATGTTGGTGGTTTTAGATTTCTGATACATAAACACCGTTTCCTAATTTATACGTATGTTCTCCATCAGTTAATGATTCTATTATCGATTTTTTTGAAATAATAATTATATTCTTTTAATAAGAATGAATAAGTACATGCGCGGAAAGTTCTTAATTTGCATTACAACGAAATATATTTTGGATTGCGGAGAGTGCTATTTATTTACTTGTTTATAACTGCTTTATGTGTATATTGGATCTATTTAATAAAAGAATCCACAATCAAAAGTTTATTTATTTATTATGGTTCCATTCGACTCTTTGTTCTGTGTTGAATGATACCTTATTCTCCGCGGCCTTTGAGAAGGTATTGGTCGATGCAGAGTTTTGTTTCATATTATTTGATGCTATAGTTGGCTGCATCTTCTTCTTTTTCTTTTTTCTTTTTGAAATTTAATTCAATGGTTGAAATTGATAGTTTTAGTACTCAACTTAAAGGTTTAATTATTACTACACATATATCTAAAATTAGATGGTGCAAAAAGCGATCATGCAAACAAATGGAATGGCAAATCAACAAAAGATACCAAAGGCGTAACTCAATGAAAAAGCTTATTCCTTGAATTCTACTTAATAACGGTTTTATTTCATAATAGCTAATGCATTTTAATAAGTAATTTTATTGTGTAAAAAATAATTTTATTTTATAAAAAGGTGAAATTAATATTTATTTTTATCCATATATCTCCTCTTTTATTTGCTTGTTTTATTCTTGATTAATGAAGAGTGTAATTAAATTATTATATTTTTCTTTAAAATGCTAGGCATAAAATGATTTCTCGATTATTTTTAATTAACGAAGATAGTAATTGAATTATTAAAGATGATGAATTAACAATAATAGGGTTTAGGGTTAAGGGTTTTGAGTTTATGGTTTAGGGATGATATTTGAGGGTTTGGGGTATGGGATTGATGGTTGAGGGTTGAGGGTTCCGGTACAAAGCAAATCAGGCGGTAAGGAAAATGGGTTGTTGCCGCGTAGGGGGGGTCGATGGGTCTTTGGTACATAGGTGTGGCATGTGGGGAGGCAATGGGTCATTGCCATACGTGAGGGGGGAGGAGACGGGTTGGTGGTGCAAAGGAATGGAGAGGCACCGAACAATAAATGCGTAGGATGGGAGAGAATTACGAGACTCTTATCCGGAGCCTTACGGCCTCAACAGGTGGTTTGCTTGTAGGTCCCCTTTCCTTCATGCATAGCTCACCAGTTCGTTCCCCTATGCGTGAGTCACCCGTTCATCCCTTCTACATTTCTTTCATAGATTTTCTCAGATAATCAAACCAACATATCAACCAAATCATGCTACACAAAAAAATTTAGATATAAAAAACATAAATAAACCTATCACTTACATTTAAGAGTAGCAATTGGATAGAGTAAAAGCAATTAGATGGATAATTTTGGGAGAGACCGAGAGAGAAAGGAGATTTGTTGAGGGGTAATTTTAGAAATGTGAAAAAATGAGGGGGTATGGGAGTATGGGAAAAGAAATATAGGTGTGTAACCAGAGGAAAAGTTATATATATAGAGACACACACACATACTGAGAGAGAGTGTGGTGGTAGTTTACATGCCGGTTCAATTCCACATGCCATATTGCTTAATGTAATATTTTGAGATGTAGTTTGATATTTTACAAATATAAATCAATTATTTAAAAAATAAATAAATTCACATTTCCATTTATTTTTAAATTGAGTGTCTGAGATTTTGAATGTTTACCTATATAGAAATAGAAAAATAATTTATTCCACACTAAGCTAATCAAGTGAAAATAAATTTGTATACAAATGTATCCAGATGAAATCATTATAAGTACAACATATCTATATAATATTAATCTAAATATCAAAATATTCAAGTTAGATTAACCCTAACTTAATTGGTCTCTACCTAGCCACCTAGAAAATTTCTATTGATGCTTGGCACTTCCATAGTCTGAGATAGATTGGCATTTTTCAATTTTCTTTTATGTTAGGTTTACTGCTAAGACTATAATATTACGTGGTTGATATACGTAAAATAAAATTTTACTAGATGGAAATTTTTTTTTTTTATTACAATCATACCCTTCTCCTTCCTTTTTTCTTTCTTTCACTTATTTTTTCTCTCACACTCAACTCCATGACTCACCTCTCACCTCTCTCTTCTCTCTCTCTCTCTCTCTCTCTCTCTCTTCTCACACTCTCACCTCTCTTTCCTCTCTCAGACTTGCCTCTTTTTCGGTCTTAGCTCTTACCTCACGCCCAACCAAGGTAAGTAATTTTTTTTCTAGCTAAGAGAATGATAATGGTAGATCTATGCATGCACGTTTTCCCCCCTTAAACAGAAAAGAGATGATCTATGAGTGGGGTGGGAGGAGAACGACAAAATTTGCTAATGGTTTGGTAATATAAATGAAAAAAATTACTGAAGGGGAGGGGGCAAGATCAGCCAAAATTGCCTATGTTCAGGATTTTTTTTAGTGAGGAGATGGTAGATCTGCATGATTTTTTTAAAGTAGGGTGGGAGAACGGCAAAATTTGCCGATATTTTTGATGTATGAACAAAAATTGTCGAAAAGGGAGGAGTAAGATCGGGTGTTTGTACCGATGGGGGGAGGGATTGACGGCAAATTGAGTCGATGGGGGTGGGGGTTCAACAACATAATATGCTAATAAGGATAATTTTGTATGTACTAATTATGGTTTGTATGGTTTTTGTATTAATTTGTATAAAATTAATCACGTTTGTAATGAAATATAATTTTGTCCTATAAACCAAAGGGTTGCCTGGGGAAGCCGTCAAGAAATTAATTATTGTGTTTTGTTAAATATGTGTGTATTAATTATGTTAGTATTAATTAATTTTAATTATTAATTGATAATTATTATTATGGTTGTATTATTTATGGTTTGTTAATTAATAATTATGATTTGTGACGTGAATGATGGTTTTGGTAGGACATATGAGTTTGTTAATTCTGTTTGTATTAATTAGGTAATGTAATTATTATATATTAATTATATTTGTAATCATGTTTATTAATTACATTTTGTTAATTATGTTTGTATTAATTATGATATTTTAATTATGTATAATTTGGTTAACTTTAGTCATTATATGTTTAGATATATAATACTCTATTAATTATACTCTGTTATTTTAATTAAATATGGGTTTGGTAAAATTTGTCGGTATTCTAGGGTTTTCAGTTGTCATTTAGAGGGGTACTTAAGTTTATTAATTATGGTTTGTTAATTATGATTTTTAATCATGATTAATTTGGTTAAATTTGTTATTTATATTTTTAAATCTCTTATTGATATACCCCAAAACCCTAATTTGGAGAATTATGGCGAAATAAGAATTTATTAGGAAAATTAAGTAAATAAATTATTTTATTAAAATAAAGGGGAATTAATTAAGGCAAATCAAGGATAAAATAATAAGTAAATTATTTAGGAAAAATTTGGACATTTTACTAATTAACATGGAAGTTAAGGAAAATTTATCCAAAATAGCCAAATTAATCTAAAAAGGAATTTAATTATTATTATAATAAATATTATTAATTTTAAATATTCAAAAAAAATACCAAATACCAAAATACCCCAATCCACCCATTTTCTCCTTCTTCCCTCTTCCCTTTTCCCTTTTTCCTTTTTCTTCTTTCTTTACCTTTTTCTTTCTTTCCCTCCTTCTCCTTCTTCTTTCTTTCCCCCCTCCTCCCTGAAATGGGCCAGCCCGCCAGCCCTATTCCCTTCTCCCCTTCCCCATCCCGCGCGGCCTATGCCCGCGTCGTTTTTTTCCCCATCGCCTAGCCACCCGGTTAAGCCGCCCCTTTTCTTTTTCTTTTCCTTTCCCTGGACCGTCGGTCCACCCCTCCATTTCCTTCTTCTTCCCCACGTGGACTGCACCTCGACTTGCAGTCCTTCTTCTACCAGCAGCCACCTGCTCCGTCCGGCCGTCCTTCCCTGCCTTTCTTTCCAATTTCAACCCAACCAATTTGTCCTCCCTCCTCACGCATGTTGCCATTCCTTTCTTTTTTCCCTCACCCCGACCAAACCTACCCTGCAATTTCGTAGGGCATGCACCGCCGGTCGGCGACCTGCCTCACTTGCCCCTAGTTGTTCTCTTCTTCCTTCGTCATTTTCCCCTCAAATTAGCCTATAAATACCCCTATAGGCAACCATAATCGGGTCTTTATTTTCGCAGCCCAAAAATTTTGATTTTGCGCCACCACCCAAACAGTTCCCTATTCAGCCGCCGTTGACGATCGTCGCTGCCAACTCCGCCCACCAAAGCCTTCCTTGCACCACCCCCTACAGAATTAAGCTTCCCTCCTTCCTCGATTTGACCTGCATGAGCCACCTCAGCCGTGCAAAGTTAGCTTCCCGATCAGCCCTCACCAACCCCTCGTCGCCCTTCGCACCACCGCCTGCCGCCAACTCCGCCGCAACCAGCACTTCCTCCACCCTCCAAAACAACCAAGGGACTTCAACCTACCTCCCCATACCTCCATCTTTCCCTGCCTCCCTCTCCTTCTCCCTTCTCCACCTTCCACCACCTTCAGCCGCCACACCCGCCGTCGTGCGCCACCACTTTCGGCTGTACCACCACCTCCATTCCACCCCTCTCCACCTAAGACACCTTCTGCCACCTCAAACACCCCCTCATTCCCTCTCCTCTAGTCTATACCCCCATCTCTCCACCTCTCTTCTTCCTCCACCATCGCCGTAGCCACGCGCCGCCGCCGGTTCCGCCACCAACCCTAGGTGGTATTCTAATTTTCTTAGCCCTTAAACTCTTTTTTTTATCAGTGTTAATAATTTTTAGTAATATTAATAGTATTACTCTTAATATTATTATTATTATTATTATTATTATTATTATCATTATTGTTGTTGTTATTGTTGTTGTTGTTATTATTATGTTATCACTCTTATTATCTAACCTAGCTTCAGAAATATTTATAACTGTGGTATTATTATTTAAAAGGCTACAACTTTAGTACTACTACTACTACTACTACTACTATTATCATTATCATCATTATTATTATTATTTTCTTATTAATACTAATAATACTAACTTGGCCATTATTACTTTTATTATTGGTGTACATGTTGGGACTCTTATATTATTATTATTATCCTTTTTGATTATTATCCTTATTATGCTTAACATTATTATTATTATTATTATTATTATTATTATTATTATTATTATTATTATTATTATTATTATTATTGTTGTTGTTGTTGTTGTTGTTGTTGTTGTTATTATTACTACTACTACTACTACTACTACTACTATCATTACGACTATTATTATTATTATTATTATTATTATCATTATTCTATTATACTTGACCACATTATCACTAGGGCTACTACTAATATGATTTCTAGGACCTTCAGTAGTATTATTCTTAAGATGAGAACTATTATTAATATTATAACTATTATTATTATTATTATTATTATTTAATACTACTATAAATATTAGTATTGTTAACTTATCTTTTGTCAATATTTCATAATCACTAACCTATTATCATTACTAGCATTATTAATATAAGAATCATTATGGTCACTACTTCTATATTACTTATATCACTATTATTATTATTATTATTACTAGGGTTTGGGTCGGTATTAGCATTATCAGTAAAACTAATAATGATAATGTTATTAGTAATATTAGAACTATTACCTTTAATACTATGAATATCACTGTGACTACTTTAACATAAACCATGATGGCTACTAAAACTTATTTTGGTTAGCTATGGCATGATTAATTATTTTGAGAATAATAATCCTACTTTTAATTAGAAAACTACAATTATCATTATTAGCCTTAATAGTAGAATATGATAAGAGTAGGGTAGAAATAATGGTAATATTTGGTAAGAGGGAGATTAACTCATAATATTTTCCTTTTGTAGGTGAATCAAGCCAACACCCTAAGGAGGTATAGGAGCGTGCTCCAAGCCTGGCGTCGTTTTTGGTAAGGATGTAGCTAAGGCCCATGTGTGTTGTGTGACTTGTATGCCTTGGATGCTATATATCATGCTATGTCATGTATCGTATGATTGTCATTAACTTGTCTTATGTGTAGCACAGCATTGGAGTTGAGGTATGTTTATGTGTTTCCTTATGGCATAAGTATGATAGGTATATATGGTGATCATGATGTGATATGATACGACCCTCTAGGACATGCATGCTAGAACGATTGATAATATGATATGGCAATGAAAGGATAAAAAGAAAGAAAATGGGAAGTGAGTTCACTAAGGGAGATATGAGGTTGACCAAACTACCTCATGATCCATGAGGGGAAAATAAAGATAAAGAAATGACCAAAATGAATGAGAGATGGGAACCATGCATGGAAATTCTAAGGTTTGCATGGGGACTTCGAGAGTTTGCATGGGGTGGATGAAGCTTGCATGAGGATAATCTTTACGTGAGAAAAGTTGTTTTGGGGTGTAAGCTAGCTAAGTGGACAGTTGTGGAGTGATTGGAGACTTGGGACAAAAAATAGTACGTAGGTTGGTGTAAGGGTGTATAAGAAACCCGATTAGGGTTTTGGGAGGAAGCATTAATCTGAAAAAAAAAATGTGGAAGTAAAAACACTTAAGGGAGAGAGCGGAGTACGAGCTAAGAGTGAGAATTTATTATATAAGGGGTGAGTATGGATGCCATAGGAGAGAAGAGATATTAGGTAAAAAAAAAAGGAGAGGTTACTTGTGGGGGAAGAAAGGTATTAGGGTTTGAAGTGGCCAAATAGGATTTTTCCGGTCACTTGTGAAATCGATGAGTAAGTGATATGATTTGGGATTGAATCTAAACGAGACAAGTTGTGGGGTGATGAACGAAATAATGGTAGTGTAAGTGAGAGGGAGTTGGGCTACATAGGTCCACTTAGGGTTTTCAAGGGAAAACCCTAGAGGGTGATAGTAGGTAGAGTTTGATGTCATGAGGTGTTGGGTCTTAACCCACACCCTTAGGAATTGGTTTTTATTATGTGTAAGTGTAAGAGGGAATGGATATCGGGGCGTGATAAGGGGCGCATGAGTCTCAAGATATGGGACGAGCCCCCTTGAGAGGATAGAAGTAGAATGTTGGTGATATGCATATCAAGGGTGAAATGCTTATTGAATAAGACATGAATAAGATATTAACCATTTAAAGAGAAAGATTGTTGAGTCGGGCCCAGACCGGTCCACCGGCGAATAATAGTGGCCAGGAGCATTTTGCCCTGCATGACTGGTCCACCGACTATGATAGTAGGGGTTTTCGTGCTCAACAAACCAAACGTAATGATGATAAGACATGGTAAAGACACAAAGTAATTACAGTGAAACACCATATGAGTCGGGGCCGGACCGGTCCATCGACGAATAATAGTAGCCAGGAGCGTTTTGCCCTGCATGATCAGTCCACCGACGAATAATAGTGATTAGTTGCGTTCTGTCTTGTATGTATTCCGGTCCACCGGCTATAATAGTGAGGTTCCCGCACTCGCATGGATTGATAAAGATTATGATATGAAACAATTATATTTATCAAAGATTTAAATAATAAGTCTATCTAGACTATAGTCGGCCTTCATTATTTGTATTTCTGTATGCTACTTATATGATCATGCCTTGCTGTATGCTGTGCTTGTTTGGCCTTAACACATAGTTACCTTACTTAGTACGTAGCGTACTGATCACTCGTTTCATGGGTGCTGCTTATTTCCACAAGATGAAGACCCATCTGAGTTTGTGCAGGTAGGAGACGACGTCTTCGATGCCTACGACACCTACAAGGCATCGGGCGGAGCTAAACGTTGAGCCTAGACCTGACCTGGGGATCGAGAGCGACTCAACCAGACTCTATTTTTCCTCTTATTTTACCATGTTTCGTTCTTATTCTAGTTATGTCATGTTGTGCGGTATTTTATATTTTTGGTAAACTTTAGTTACTTACTCTTTGGGTTGTAGTTCTTAAATCGCACTCTAATTTTTGTATGACTATGAGGGAGTCCTCGCATGAACTCTCATTGTTTTATTAATGACTCGTGTTGGATGTTAACCCTGTTTAGCCTTAGCACTTAGTACTGGAATGGTAGGAGTGAACTGGTATGGTACTAAGTGTGGCGGTAACATCCCCAGAATTTACGGTTTTGTTATTTCACTTTTGTTAAAACCATTTTATTAAAATAAAATTTTTCAGTAGTTAATTTTGGGGGGTGTTACACTTATACTCTATTAACTATGCTCTGTTATTTTAATTAAACATGGGTTTGACTAAAATTATCAGTCTTGTAGAGTTTTCGGTTATCATTTGGAAGTTACTTAAGTTTATTAATTATGGTTAATTTGGTTAAATTTTTTATTTATATTTTTAGATCTCTTATACTCTATTAATTATGCTTTGTTATTTTAATTAAACATGGGTTTGGCTAAAATTGTCGATATTGTAGAGTTTCTGATTATCGTTCAGAGGGGTAATTTTTTAGTTATATTTTTTTAATTATGGTTAATTCGGTTAAATTTGTTCATTGTATTTTTAGATCTATTATATACTCTGTTAATTGTGTTATTGTATTATTTATATATGATTTGATATTTATTATATTTGTTTATATTTTTATTAAATATGTTAAATATTGTTATGCGGTGGGGGTTATTGGTGAATATTTTTAATTATATTGATTGGATAATATATATATACTTTGAAATGTAGATGAGTCACAAAATAGATAAAAGAAAATGCACATAAAATATTAACAGATATGGGATGTACAAATAGATGTTCACTTATTATATTTGATTCTAACTCACTTCAATACCACTGAAAATAATGATTTTCAACAAACATACTCATAACATGTTGTAACATTATTTCACCGTCCATTTCTTTTGACCTAAGCTTATGTTGGACATTATAAATATGTCTTCTCATACTTACATTTCATTCAAATTGTTTTTTAAGAAGCAGTATGATTTGTCGTCGTTTTACGTTAGTTATAATAAGTTTATCAACGAATTGAACTTCATTATTAGTCAACTTACCTACAATAGCATGCCTTTGTTCATAATTTGTCAATTCGTTATTGTGTGTCTCATTCCTACCTACCACTTGTTATCTAACATTATTATTTTCAATACCAATAATAAAAAAGGGACAATAATTCTTTTTAGAACTTGTATTACATGCACTTTTGGTATCTGTAGGTCTAGTACGAACACACATTCCACTTCTTTAACATCTTATCGATACTCTACTCGCCCCTATGCTATTTTCTTTTCTAGAGCCTTTGATGATCAAAATCATCTTATGAGTTCTATCCATTTGTTTAATCCATGTACAGGTTCTTCACGATCAGAAAATATCTCCTCTCCTATAAAAAAATCTCTGATAGTTTTGGGTTGTAAAACATATATTATCCATATCCTAAAAAAAGATTTTACTATAATAATATAATAAAAAGAAGTATTTATTTCATCATGGTTAATTCGTCGACACAATTTACAATACTAAAAGCACTAAATTTACCTCTTCGTGTATGTTGTAATTAATATTTGGACAATTCATTTGTTTTTTTTTGTGTGTATCCATAACTTGTCAATAATCTAAATGCATCATCATAGTACATTGGGGTTATGACCTCATCTTCGTAGTTCAGTAGATTTCTGAACATGTCGTAAGTTGTCGGAGTTCCAAACTCATCATAGTTCGAAAGGCTTTCAAATTCATTATTCATTGTTAGTGTTTAAAAAAAGTAATGTACAATTTTATCAAAAGATTTAACAATGACTTCCTCTAATGAAAATTTTCTATTGAAACATATACTTGATTTCCTTATGACGAAGAATAAAAATGTTGAAGTTATTCCTTTATATATGCGCGTTCGGACTATACAAACTGAAACGATACATTTATATCTGACAATTTTTTTTTTCAAAAATCAATGCTTATCCATTGTCGTTATATTTATTCTACTAACAATTTTTTCTCTTACAATACACATAACCAATCCTTATAAACCGCAAAATCACAAAGTTGAAGATAAATTTTGTATTTTGCATTGATGGAAGATAGGTGGGAGGAGATAATACGTTCTTGAGAATAACGGTAGGGTGGTGGGAGGGTTTAACAATGTTTGCTGTTGGTGGGAGATTCGGTAGTTTTTGTTAGTGTGGGGGGTTGGGGGTACTTCGATCAAATTTGCTTGTGGTTAGGGGGATGTGGCGCAATTTTTTGTTAGAATGGGGGGATTTGCGGCAAAAATTTTCTAATGGGATGGGAGAAACTACTTCAAAATTTTTCGTTGCTCAATAAAACTAATTTATTAAATATTTTTTATGGAGTAATTTTTTTTTTTCAAAAAAAAAAGAAGATCCTAATATTATATTGTGTAATAATTAAAGCTAGCATCTTAGATGCCGAAGGAATTCTTTCTCTTTTGGTATTAATGTACTGCTATGATTATTGTGTGATCTTAATTTACACCTCTCCTTATAGATTATATTAAATACTACTTAAGTAGCCCCTGGCTACAGCTAAGAGCCCACGCTTGATGCCACGCACTTAGAGCCTGTCTTTTGTTTTTTATTTCTTTTTTTTTATACGATTTAATTGAATATAAAAAATTCAATGAGTTATTATTCTATTTGTATAAAAAATAAATTATTTTATTACCAAATTTTTATATAAAAAAAGGAAAGTCACATTAAAAACATATGTTGTATTTTTATTCTTTTTTTATATTTTATTATCTATACATTAAATTTTTTACTATATTTCAATGAAGAATGCAAGTAAAAATTTAAGATTATTTTTATAAAAGTATGTTTAAATTTTTATTTTTTACAGACGGAGTATTATTTTACTACTTCTATTATTATTTTCATAATTAATATTTTTTCTTATTATTGTTATTAATGTTACAACTGTTACAATCATCGTTATAATTATTATTATTACATTTATATTTTTTAAAATGTTGCTAAAATTTTACTGTATGATCTGTACGATAACCCCCGAAAATAAGTCGAAAACAACGGGCCCTCTGTCAAATGGGACTTTCATTGGTTGGGTTTGTTCCATTAGCTTACGTTGACCCAATAGAAGGATGGCCGAGATTCTGTTATTTGGACCCGTGTTACAGCTTGAGTCCAGAATCCATTCTCTATCAGGACGCGCCGACTCCAGCCAACTCATCTGGTCCATCCATCCATATAAGGTCACGTTCTCTCTCACCCAGCAATTGGCAACAGACCTACTAAATAAAACTAAATAAATTAATAACCCACCCAAACCAATCCTTCCTATTCAATCGACGAGACATTCTCTATCTCTCTCTGCGTCCTATCAGCCTTCTGCTCATCTGCTCAGACTCTATCCGATCTAGGGTTTCGTAGTCTCTCCCTTCCCTATTATACCAATCAGGTGAGTCGATCTCTTGTATCAGCCTTACAGAATCTCGGCATATCACCCTCCTTTCTTCCTTTATTTTGTGATGTATATCTGGACTGATGTCGTCTAGTCGAATTAGGGTTTCGTTCGTTCCCGCCGCCGTGTCCTTGATTTGAGTTTCGATTTAAGTAATTTGAATTTGACACCGCCTCTGCTGGTTGACTTTTGGCATTAATTTCATCGATCTTACTCTTCCCCTTGTTGATGTTGTTCGATTTAGTACTTGTTCTCTCTCGGATTGTTGCTGTCGTCGCAGTTTGTTTTGAGTTTTTCTTGAACAGTGTTTATTTATGGAGCATACACTCTTCGATTCCTTTTGCTTTTATCGTCCTTGATTTAGTTATTCAAGATCTCGTGGTTGACAGTTTGTGATATCTTGTGCTTGTGAAATTGTCTCGGGATTTGAGATCACAGATAAAAGTAGCAAAAACTTTTGATTTGTGCTTTTAAGTTTTTGACGTGCCTTAGGCCGAGCGCTTCCCTCTTGAGATAGGGGTGGCGTGGTATTCCACGGGAGAGGTTTTAAATCGTGGCGCACCTAGTGCGATAGGCATAAAGCAAATTTTTTTATTTGTTTAGGACTCCATGGCCGCTTAGCTGCTTTAGTACCGCAGCCTGAGCGAGGGGTTTGTCCCACAATTTATGTTTTTCTGTTTTGTTTAATGGCTGGTGTTCAACACCTTTTGTATCGATAATTCGATATATCCCATATGGGGTTTGTATCCTCGCTTTTTTTAAGGTCGTCGTTTGTGTATTCGCTTTTTAAGGTGGTCGTTTGTTTGACCTTTCTGTTCAATCCGATTTGCCCCGTTTAATTTTCTTTCCTTGTGTTTCACTTTGAGCTCATGTCATGAGGACTGACTTGATAGAATTAGAACAGAGGATGCTTGTTTGTCACCTGTATTGAGCCACGATATTTTAACCCTTAACGCCAGCGATACGGCTTTTAATATCACATTTGCTGAATGAGTTTTATGCTAATGGTTTCAGGTCAGTACTTCCGCTTGAATTAGCTACCTGGTTACTTACCTGCACTACCTTCATCAGCCAAATTTCATGTCTGATCCTGAAGTCCAACTTCCAACCGCTTTTGGTAAGCATCTTATCACATCCCTGATTCCCCCCGAAACAGAAAATTCTATCTCCTATAGAGTTCTCATGCCGACTTGTTACTCTATCTAATAGATCCCTTTGCTGAGGCAAATGCTGAGGACTCTGGTGCGGGGACTAAAGATTATGTTCACATTCGTGTCCAACAAAGAAATGGTAGAAAAAGCTTGACCACTGTTCAAGGTTTGAAGAAGGAGTTTAGTTACAACAAGATTCTCAAGGACCTTAAGAAAGAATTCTGCTGTAATGGTACAGTAGTTCAAGACCCTGAACTTGGTCAAGTTATTCAGCTTCAAGGTGATCAAAGAAAGAATGTATCCACCTTCCTTGTTCAGGCAGGGATAGTGAAGAAGGAGAACATCAAGATACACGGTTTCTGAGGTCACTAACTTCTGCAAAGTCTCTGTGGGCGATCTAGTTTTCTATGTGGTGGGTTGTGTAGGTTGAATAACACCCTGCCCCTTTATGTTTCGTGACTGGTAATTATTAAATGTGTGATTGCGGTTGAGACTGCTTTATGAGTAAGATCAGTATATGTGTCGTTGGGAACTTATGGAATCCTATGTTTATGTGATTTATAATAATTTCAGCTTTTATATGATGATGAAAAATTGTTATGAACTCGAGCCTTTGCACGACCGTCTTTGTGTTATCTGCTTTTTGGTGACATTTCCTGTATTTTCACCTGGCGCTTACTGGGGATCCAATTCTGAATTCTGGACAGCCACCGCAAAACTAGCTTTGATGATTGAATACGGCCGGGCTGGTTGGATGATTGTCAGGAAGCATGGAGTGAGATTGGAGGGGAATGAATACGTGGAGTGCGCCTAGGATTCAAGGTGATAAGCATCAATCTTGCAATGTGTTAGGTTCGTGTAACTAAAATAGCACAGTGAGTAGTACAAGCACCGGATTAATATTTGAGAGAGAGTAAAAACTAGATGATAGATTGGTAACAGGAAAAAAGTTTACACCTATGTATTTGAGGTCTTGGTGCCCTTCCTATTCCGCTCAATTCCTGCCGGCCGCTGCCTCCTATTCGTGGACTACTTAACTACTAAAATAGAAACTCCCGACAAAATAATGAACTCAAACCTAATTTAACGGAATAGATTTTGACTTATTGTTAGACAAAATATAAAGGATAAGAAGAAAGCTGGATTGGACTAAATATAACGCTCAACCGGTATATTTCTTACCCTTATCATCTAGGTGTATTTGATTATAGGTCTATCAATACTCTCTTTGGATCTTTCACCTTGTCCTTAAGGTGAAAAGTAGGGAATTACTTGTTGATCAGCTCAAATGGTTTTCAAGATGCCTCAAATTTAGGTAGCCTTTTTCATTCAATCAAAACGTTTAGTAGCCCTTTGGCATAGTAAATATGATAGCTTGAGACAATAGGCAATTACCCTACTTTGGCTAAAATCTGGCATGGACTAAAATAACATGGAGAGAGTTTCTTGTTCATCCTCCTTGCTAACAATTTGTGCCCATATGTCTAGAGCTTTACAACCACCTAGATATTGACTTCAAAGTTATGTTTTCATCTCTTCTTATTAGCTTGAACATTTATTCTCTCCTGAGCCTATTGTAGGTGCTGCTTTAACTCTTCTAAAATTGTGCCTCTATTATGCATCTTAGTCTGCCGCAGTGAAGGGAGTTACCCTAACCACATATCATAACAACGATGGAGAATCTCTCCCATACATGATAATATAGGGTGTGGTTTGAATTAATGAATGAAATAACATATTATACCAACATTTGGCCTAGGACACCCACTTGATCCACTGTTTCGACTTGTCACAAACAAAACAACTCAAGTAAGTTTCCAAATTGTGGTTAACAGCCTTTGTTTGGCCATCCATTTGTGTATGGTAAACCGAGTTGAATTTGAGTGTTGTCCCTTGCATCTTAAATATCTCCTTCCAAATATTACTGATGAAACACCTTATCTCTATCGGACACAATAGAGTGGGGAGTTCCATGCAGCCTGACAATTTCTGCGATAAACACCTTTGCTCTAGTCTGTATAATGAATAGATGTTTTAGTGGTATGAAGTGAGCATACTCCAACAATCGATCCATCGCCACTAAGATGTAGCTATGACCCTTCGACAGTAGTAATCCCTCCACAAAATCAAGTGATATATCCTCCTAAATCTATTGTGGAATGGATTGCAAAAACCCTGCCAGACTCATAGCATGGTATTTGTGTTGCTGATAAATGGTACAACCAGCCACAAACTCTTGTATTTTCTTCCTCATACCATCTTATTATACCTCTCTAGCCAATTGATGATAGGTCTTCAGTATTCTAGAATGTCCCCCATCCCCCCACCATGGAGTTCAGCTAGCAACTGTGGAATTAATGCCAAACTAGTAGGTAGAATCAAGCATTTCTTGTAGAAGAGGTTTCCTTAAATTAGGTGGTACCCTTCCACATCCTACCCTTGTAGCAACTTGGTCTTAATAGGCCCATAGATCGGGTGTCCATAACTAATTTCGTATTGAATGGTGCTTTATGTCTCAATCCAAGTAGCAGAGAAGGCGGCTAACGTAGCTGCCATTTCCACTCTTGATAGGACATCCACAACCTTATTTTCTCCCCCAAGCTTGTATGCAACGTCAAAATGTTAACCCCAAAGCTTACTAATCCATTTTAGTTTTTTTTTTTCTGAGAATGATTCGCCACTCAAATAAAAACTTCAAACTATTTTGGTTTGTTCTTATTGTAAACTTCCAGTCCATGAGGTAATGGTGCCATTGTTGATCCACAATCACTATAGCTATTAATTTCCTAAAATATGCATATTTCATGTGAGCACTCTACCGTAAATCTTGATTGAAAAAAGCAATTTGGTGTTGTTGTTACCCAATCCCAATCCCCGAAGCATTGGTTTCCACTATGAAGGGTTCGTTAAAATTTGGAAGAACCAAAATGGGTATTGTCATCATAACCTACTTAAGCTTTTTCAAAGGCCTCCTAAGCTTCTACATTCCAATCAAAACAATCTTTCTTTAGTTGAGCAGTGAGTGGGGTAGCAATGTGCCTAAAGTGATGCACAAACTTATGGTAATAACCCGTTAAACCCAAGAAACCCCTTAACTTCATCAAGTTCTTAGGCACCAGCCAATCCTTTATACACAGAATCTTAACGAGATCTACAACCACTCCCTTTGAGGAGATTATGCGCTCCATATATTCAAGCTCCAATTTCCCAAACACACACTTCTGAATGTTTACTGATAATGAGCGTGCCTTCAAGACCTCAAAAACTACGTTGAGGTGCTAAACAAGTATCTATACAAGGGTTATACACTAGTATATCATCAAAGAAAACCAACACAAATATATGGAGGTATGGGTGAAATACCTCGTTCATCAACCCTTGAAAAGTGGTCAGGGAATTTGTTAATTCAAGCAACACTACCAATAACTCAAAATTGCCCTCATGCATACGAAATGCTATCTTAGGCACACCTTATGGATGTACTCTGATACGGTGATATCCCGATTTGAGGTCCAATTTATAAAAAAAATTGTTTCCTTGTGTAATTCATCCAATAGTTCATCTACCATTAGAATTGAAAGTTTGTCGGGCACTATAACTTTATTTAAGGCATGATAGTCCACATATAAATGCCAACCACCCTCCTTCTTTTTCACCAATAATATGGAGCTAGAAAAAGGACCATGGCTCAGCTTAATCACTCTACCTGCTGACATCTTCCCCACCAGTTGTTCAATCTCAGGCTTATGTATTTGGAGGTATCAATAAGGCCATAGCCTTACTTGCGCAACCTTGTGTAATAGAGCAATTCTATGATCTGATGCTCAAAGTGGTGGTAACCCTACCAGTGCCTTTAATAACTTTGGAAATTGATTCACCGCAGCTTGAATAAGACCTGGAACACTCACGTAATTAGTTGGTGTTCCTGCCACAATATCAGAGCCGTAATTTCTAGCAATATGCCCAGTCCCATCTTTCACAAAGTGCAAATACGCTTCTTTAGTGACAGTTGGGATTTACACAAAGCCTTTAGTGTTACTGATGTATTGTCTACGGGAAACTTCATCCACAAAGCCTTCTAATTTATCAGCATAAGCCCCAACTTTTCCAACCATTGTATCCCTAGTACTATGTCTGTACTCCCTAAATCTAAACGTTGGAAATCCACAACAATTTCCACCTATGGCAACAGTAATCTTATCCCCTTAAAAATGCTCTATGTTAGTATTGAACTCCCTATCCCCATGATTACCCTATATTTTTCTATTTTGGATATCAATAGGTCTATTTTCCTGACGATCTCACGTGCAACAAAGTTATGAGTCACCCCACAGTCCGCAAGCACCACCACTAGCTCCCCTTCAATCGTTCCCTTTAGCTTCATGGTTCGGGGTGAGGTAAACCCAACAAAAGAATTCATAAAGAGCTCAACATTACTTTCCACTTGTTTGACTGGAACCCCGTATATGTTCACTTCCTCTTGTGGTGCCTCCTCTTCTTTAGTGTAAATTTGTAAATCGTCAACCAAGAGAAGTTGCAACAACTCGTTTTTATAGACACAACTTGAAAAAATTACACATCACACCTAAAATAGAGGCCCCACTCAAGGCAACTTTAGAGCTTGGAGTCTATCAATATCTTGGCCTCTAGTATTTATTGTCCCCTTGCGACCTCCTTTGCACTCGATCAGTTGGCTTTTGGGGCCTACTTTATCTTAGCAAGTTGGGTTTCCAGTAAGTTAGGCCTAACCTACATGCTATTTTGTGACTACCAACTTTTGTGGAACAAGCCCAAGTGTATTGGGCCCTCAATTCTGGCCCCAATTCTCTTGGTCTGGGTTACCCTATTCTTATCTTCCACCATTTGAGCCACCTCTATTATCTCCATCAATCCTTTGGGCTTTATCATTCAGAATCCAGCTTTGATCCTTAGTTTTATCTCATTGAGGAAGATCCCTTCTAGTACCTCCTCTGTCAGCCGACCTTGCAATGGAGCAGCGAGGAGCTCGAAAGTCTAGATAATCTTACACCAATGAAGTCTGCTGGATCAAGAGAAATTCCTCACATAGGGATCCCTCATGTTTCGAGCAAAACCTTGTGAGGAACACCTCTTTGAATCCCCTGCAGGTTGCGAATTTCCTCCCATCCTCTATATACTGTAACCATGCCAGAGCTTTCTCTTGGCGATTGCCATTGCCTCTATCTTCTCAGCTTCATTCATTTGATTTAAGTTGAAAAATTGTTCAGATCGAAATAACCACCTGTCTGAAGCAACAACATTAAATATAGGAAAATTCACTTGCCTGAAGGAGCTAACATCAAAGTGGAGGTTGTTTATGTGAGGAGCTCTCTAAAATTCCATTGGAGCGGTTTGTAACACTCCCAAAATTCACTCATATTTTTTTTTTGTTTATTTGCTTATAAGAATAGCAGAAGCTAAAATAGAATTTGAGGAATGTTACCGACACATCTAACACAAGATAAATGTTTACCATCTATCTCATGCTAGATGTAAGGCTAAAACTTGTCAAACAAAATTCCAAACAACATCTATGCTGTGAGGATAAACTCCCACAATGAGATATCCATAGGCAGATGGCAAGTGAACAATTTTACTCAATAAAATCATCGCTGAATGAATCAGCGGAAACTCTAAAATAAACCTGGATTTTAAAAGCTTATCAGAGTATGAGGGATTAAAAGTCAATTATAACGCCCTTGAAATTTTAAATACAAACTTGAAACTTCCAAAAATACATACGGTTAAACAAGACAAATCCCAATGGATCATATTCCGGATTGCCTACTCTCAAGCCAAACCTTCTACCAAAAAATAATATCCAATCTTAAACCTGTACAAGATATCTGCTCCCCACCATAAGTGGATCATCACAGGACTCATTCAACTAAGGTAGTATCAGTATGGGTCCAATACTGAGTAAATCCCACTACCCTATCTTATGGGAGAGATATAAACTGTAATATCAAGTGCATATTGAATCATGGTGCATTACATTGATACAATATTATGCATATTCAATACCCACATCATAAATCCTACAATATACATATAATAACATGCGAAACATATGTAACATCCTATTTAACCATGTAAGTGTGGTATGATGGAAATGTAAAGTAGCTCATGCGCCTCAAATAGGAATAATCCATATTATTGACAACTCATTACATAACCACACAATTTTGGATGCAAACATCTTAAACTAATAAGAGATTCAAATAAACTAAACGGGCATTTATGGATAATGCCAAACCAAACCAATTGGGCATTTATGGGCAATGCCAAATCAAACCAATCTGGCATTTATGGACAATGCCAAACCAAACCAATCGGGCATTTATGGGCAATGCCAAACCAAACCAATAGGGCATTTAGCCCCCGAACATTACTTAGGGACATGTCCAGATTCGAGCATTACTTAAGGACATGCTTAGCTCCGAACATTACTTAGGGACATATCTAGCTCCGGACATTACTTAAGGACATGCTCAGCCCCGAACATTACTCAGGGACATGTCCAGCCCCGAGCCATGATTTAAATACATTCAACACCTTGTTAGTTGTTACGCTGAGGGAGGCATTAAATTATTAACATTCATTCATATCATCTCATAACGCACCATGCAGCTAGAAAACCATAAAGTGTGCTCCATCTCTTGGCAAACAATTCATGCCACATATTAAGATGTTTTCCAGTCAATTAATCAAGATATATATATATATATATATTATGACCTTTAACATATATTTCACGTATCTTTGCTTGAAGGTAACAACCTTCACATGCTTTGTTACTTAATCATACTTGTAACATGCTCTTTTACTCAATCATACTTCTAAATACAAAATATAATCCCATTCCAACACGTGTAAGCACATTCGTCCTCCTCAAAAGAGTCAAATAGTTCTATCGTGCATATTTTTACCCTAACATGCTCAACAATAAGTCAAAGTATGAATTAGTTAAACCTCATGATTAAACAAAGCATCATACAAGGCATATTACATGTTTGACATACCAACCCATGTGAGTCACACACTTTCACCTTTTAACACACATGTACAACGATCCATCCTCACGAAACACCCATAAGTGGAGGTAAGTAGAGACTTACCTAAATCCAAAGTTAGCTAAGCGAATTGAGAAGAAATCGGAAACTAGGTTAGAAACTCGATAGAAATCGGAAAATAGGTTAGAAACTATCTTATCAATCAATAATTCAAATATTATAATTAAATCCATATAAGGAGACACAAACGGTCTTTCTTGAAAAACGTGTCCAAAACCTAGGACTCAAGAGCATATCTCTATTAAGATTTAAGATTAAATATTACTCAAATTGGGTTAAATACATATCACTTGAAATATTTTAAATTGATTTGGAAGCTAGGGAAATGACAATAGAAGATAAGTTATTTTCTCGAAAATGATTTACTAGTTAGGTTTTACAACCCAAAAGACAAACTAACCATTTGTATAGAACCAAATCTAACCCTTTAAGGTAAAAACGTAATTCAAATTATTTAAAATCAAAGCCGGAAATCAATTAGGAAAAGAAGTGTAGCATAATCAATTTCATAAACCCATCTCCGAAAATTAGGTTTTTTAATGCCTGAACTACGAACTGACTAATTAACTTTGATTATCTCAAATTGATAGCTTAAGAGTACGATTAAACTAATTTTAAATAAATCTAGATAATCAACTTCAACGAAATAATCTTCCAAGTAGCCAATTCAAGACAATTAGTTTCTAAAATTAGGGTTTCAAAGACCAAGACACAAACTTGAGTAATTAAAATCAATTAATTCCAATTGAAGGTATTAGAATGCAATTAGGATCATTTCAACTATTTCTATAAATTTAATTTTAGAAAAACAATTATATAAATGATCAATTTTATAATATCACTTGAAATCTAGGGTTTTAGGCCCGAAAATGCAATTCGATTGAATTCTATTAATTTATTTAAATTAAATGTTTAGAAATAAAATTAGACATATTTTATAACATATCGTATAATCAATTGCCCAAAACCGATGAAAGAAATACCCAACTCAACACAATTAGGGTTTTTGAGCTCGGAACGCAAATCCGGTTAATTCTTGCTAAAATATATGAATTGATAGTTCGGAATTATAATTAAATATATTCTAATGTAAATTATATAATCAATTGAATAAAACAACCCAATTATACTATTCAATTTAGACCCATAAGACTTTTGACCTAAAAATCCAATTCCGATCAATTTCACACAATTTTTCCAAATCAACACTTCCAATATGAAATTAAATACATTTCAAACGATATTATGAAATCAATTGAGTGAAATCATTCGATTATGCAATCCAATTTTATCACACATGAATTTTGACCTATAAAGTCAACTTCGATTAATTCCACATAATTTTCTCAAATTGACGGTTCTAACATGAAATTAGATACATTTTACAGCATATTATAAAATCAATTTACCCAAAATAGCTTAATCGGACGAATTCAAAAAATTCGGGCATAACCTAGTCAAAAATTCGATTTTCACAAATCAACGAAATACACTACAATTAATCACTCTAAATCAATCATACAAGATATATATACATAATTACACAATCAATTTAGCTTATCATAAACTAATTCATACTCAATTAATTAAATCAAAGGTTAGGGTTTTTCAGAAATTTATTCCAAACAAAAATTAGCAAATCGGGACAAGGGAAGGTTGTAGAAGCTTCGCCGAAGGTCGACCGGTGCTCTCTGGCCATCACCCGAGCTCGCCGAAGTCGGACGGCGGCACCGCATGCTCTGATTGTTGCTGTTGCGCGTGGCTGTTGCGCTGCTGCTTGTTGTTGCGTCACTGGTGGCAACGGGCTGGAGGTCAGCTGGCGGGGCGGCTAGAGTGGAGAAGCAAGGAGGAGATGGGGTTGGGGCTCCCACAGAGGGCAGGGGACAGGGACCCCGGGAAAGAGAAAGAGAAAAGAAAGGAGAGAAGAAGAGAATAAAAGGAAAAGAAGAGGGGGGGTCAGGGGAAACCAGTTAGGTTTCATTTTTTTTTACAAATAGAAGTATAAAATAAAATACTAAATGTCTAAATTTATTATTGGAAGATTTTATCTAAAATTTGTTTAACAAAAATCATTTCATAAGGATCTGAACATACAAATTTGATATAAAAGCCACATAAAGAATCTCGGAAATGTTTTCGGAAAAATTACTAACAAACGTAAAAATTTATATTGTTTAACGAAATACATTATAAGACCTCGAAAAATTATTTAAAAGCACATACAAAAATATTTAAGTCAAATTCTGATAAACCGAGACTAATTTAAATAATTTCCAAAACCGGTTTTCCGCAAACTAAAAAGGGTAAAACGGAAGAAAATTAATTTCGGAAAAAAATTCATAAATAAGCTTCGAATATATTTTTATTTAAAGCTTTTCGACGATCTTAACGACTTTGGAAATAAATAAATTTAAAGTCAATCATTAAAATAAATTTGACTATTTTAAACGACAAATTTATAATTTAAATAATATATTTTGTTAACGAAATATAACTCCCAAAATAAAGTCATAATCACACGATAAAGTTATAATCGAAAATGAATATAAAATATTAAAAATAAAAATACGAGAAAGAATGGAAATACTGATTTTTAATTGAAAATCCAAATCATATGAATATAATAAAATCAAAATCATGAACGAATTTATCTAGAATGATATGCAACAACAACGATTAATTAAATTTGATTATGAAGTCGAAATCGTCGATAAATCCATAAATCGAATCATAACTAAAATAATTCAAAAATCGTGAACGAATTTATTTAGAATAATCTGCAACGACAATGATTAATTAAATTCAATTATGAAGTCAAAATCATCGATAAATCCATAAAACGAATCATAACTAAAATAATTAAATGTTTACATCAAATTATGCTAATAAAATAATTAAAATTAATAAAATTGGATTTCAATAATACGGGGTATTACATGGTTGGGCTGGTTCACGTGCCTTGGTGGTTCTCCCATTTATCGTATTAGTAGATGAAGTGTAATTCCCAAATTTTTGAAAGCCTATAATTTTATAAATAACTTTTATTTAGGCTAAATTATCTTTTAAATTCATTTGATTTAATTATTTTATGGATTTTTGAGTATATAAAATTGGATAGGAATATCTAATAAATTAAAATAAATATTTTGTTATTTTATCTTACTCATTTTATTTAAATAAAATTTCAAACCAATATTCTTCTAAATCTATATATTAAATTATATTAAATTAAATTATTAAATTTATTTATTTACCAAAATATTACATTCTATTATTCCATAATTTATTTTATCTTATTTTTATCTATTTTCCTTTCCCCCTTTCCCATTTTCTTTCTCCTTTTTCTTCCCTTCGGGCTGTCAGGCACGACCTACACCCTTCCCTCACGCCTGGGCCGCTGCCTGCTAGCCCACTTCCCTCCTCTCCTTTTTCTCCCGCACACGCAACCCAGTCCCTCCTCTTTCTTTCCTTCTTATCCCGTGCGACCAGCCTGTCCCAGATTCTTCCTTTTCTTCCTTTCCCCCGATCAAGCAAGCCCACACCTATCTTTTTCCCCTCGCTCGGCCTATCCCTTCTTCCTTCTTCCTCCTTCTTCCCTTTTTCCTCCGCCATGCCCAACCACCCCACGCCTACAACCGCATCTGCCTCCCTACCACTCCCTCTCTCTCCCCTATCCTTTTCTTCCCCATTTCAGACCAAACCAGCCCTGCACCCCCAGCCACACATGCCTTTCTTTCCTCTTCTTCCCTTCCCTCTCCCTACCACCCTACAGGTGCCCCGACTAGGCCACCTACTCCCCTTCCTCTCCCTCTCCTTTTTCTTCTCCTCAATAGCCCCTCCCCTGACCATTTTTTAGTACCCTTCCCTCTCCCAATCTAATTCTCTCCCTTTCTTCTCCTTTCATCCCAAAACCCCTATTTTGCACCACCACCCCACTTCGCCGCTACCTCCACCTACATTACCTCCTACCATCTTCTACTTCATCCCTGCACCACCACACCACCCCTTGAGCCACCCTACAGCCCCCTCCTTCCTCTCCTCTTCTTTTTCTCCCTTCTTGGCAGCCACCCTGCACCTCCTTGTTCCACTGTCGTCCCGCCATCTCTGCCGCCACTTGAACCACCAAACCACTCCCTGCAACCTCCCCTACCAACCCCTCACCTCCGTTGGCCGAAACAAACACCCATACCCTCTCATTTTCCTCATCCATTTTCCTTCCTTCTCAGCCACCACCACCTTTACAGCCTCCTTCGCAACCCCGCTGTTGCCGCCCTTAGCCGCCGATAACCCATCCTCAACCACCACCTGCACCCCCTCTCCATCCTTGCACCCTTCCCTTGCCTTAACTCTCCCGCACCTGCCCTCTTTCCTAACCCCAAAACCCTAACCCAAAATTAGCTCTCCCTTCTTCTCGTTATGCCACCTTCGACACTTCTACCCCTTGTTTTGCTTGCACCTCATGCTGCATGAGCAGTGTGAGTTCCTGTATGCCTAGGTTAATGTGGTTAATGAATTTTAAGGTATAATAATAGTTAAGTTAAGTATTTCATTAATTAAGTTTTTGTAAAGTCTAATACTTTTGGTTTTCTTATTTCTAATATGATAAATATTAATATTATTTTTAGGTATTGGTTTTGCTATTCAAAGCTTGAATCTTTAATCGGGATACTGGTAAGGTTTGATTTTTGTGGGAATTAAGGTAATCGTTAAACCCCACTTAAACGTATGGATAAACGTATGTTAGCACATTAGGGTTTTAATATGTTATTATGCATGATATATGTTGTTTAATATAATATTTGTAGTTGCTTATATTGATTGATAAAAAGGAAAGCATGCTGGTTCATGTGCCATGTGTAGAAATAAGGTTTAAGGATGTAGTTTTGTTATTAATAAAAATGTTATACTATTGTGACCATTAATGCATAAATAATGTTATTATGAGCCCTAGGGGTAGTTTAGTAATATGTCTTGTGTAAGAGTGTGGCCTAATATGTGTGGGTGCTAATGATTATTATGTTGAAATATAATAGTTGGTGGAGTTGGATGATGAGAATGAGGTATTAATATTAATATTTCATGTAGTGATGGTAATTCAATAAAAGTGGTATGATAAAGGGCAAAATGGTAATTTTGTAAGTAAAAGGGTATTATGGTAATTTTGGAAGTAAAGGGCAAAATGATAATTATAATAATGGAGAAGGGTAAAATGGTAATTATAATAATGAAGAAGGGTAGATTGGTAATTATAATAATGGACAAGGGTAAAATGGTAATTATAATAATGGAGAAGAGTAAATTGGTAATTATAATAATGGAGAGGGGTAAATTGGTAATTATAATAATATAAGGGCAATTCGATAATTATGATAATGGAGAAGGGTAATATGGTAATTATGATACTAGAGAAGGGTAATTTGGTAATTTAATCAACTAAAGAGTAATTTGGTAATTAGGATAATGGAGAAGGGCAATTTAGTAATTTAACCAACTAAATGATAGTTTGGTAATTATGACAATGGAGAAGGGTAATATGGTAATTATGATACTAGAGAAGGGTAATTTGGTAATTTAATCAACTAAAGAGTAATTTGGTAATTAGGATAATGGAGAAGGGCAATTTGGTAATTTAACCAACTAAAGGGTAGTTTGGTAATTATGATAATGGAGAAGGGTAATTTGGTAATTATGATAATGGAAAATGGTAATTTAATAATTTGACCAACTAAAGTAAAGAAGGGATGACTTAATAATTATACAAGCAAGGGGTAAATCAGTAACCCGTATCGAATGGGATAACAGAGTTTCGTAATAAGACTCTAGTAACACTGAATAACAAGATAAGGGTATTTAACAATTAATAAGTATCACGAGAACAGATTCTAAATCGGAATCGGATAAGATTATGATGGCTTTAATGATTTCTTTAAGTTACCCTAGATAATCATATGAATAAGGAGCATCTAATGGTATCAGAATGATTGAAAGTGAATAAGTATCTTATTATTGTACTTTTCGTTATCGCCTTAATTAAGACACTAATAATTAAAGTGAAAGGCCTTGAGATCGGGAATGGTGGCTCTTTAGGGGTCGCTACCCTAATGATGTGGTTTAACCCACGGTTATTCTGGTATTTGCTGGTGTGCCTTTGTGTCCCAGCCAAGCCCTACATCTTACTCTATCTAGCTCTACGGACCTACTTAGGGGATATGCATACTTATGGATTAGGTGTCCTTGTCGGTAGGGTACTGAATTAGCTGTATGCACTAGTACTAAGTAAAACCACATTGTTTTTAGGACATTCCCCAAGAAAAAGGCATATAATTTTCCTAAGAAACCCAAATTTCACAAGTTGAGCATAACTTTTCATTTTATTGTACTTATGCTACTCATTAAAATCCTGAATATTCGAAGTATTACACATAGATATTTAAAGTCTATTCCTCTTTTAAAATCACCAAAATTCCACATCCAACCTTTATTGACCAAAATGCTCATTTCTTACCAAAAGCCTATAAATCTCACATTAGGTAACTTGTGTCTTACTCAACTATTATTTAATCACAATACTGATGAAATCATTTATAACACCCTCAAAACTTATCATGCTATGATTATTTTTCCTATGATCATCAAATTGCCAAAATGTCCTTACGATAGCCAAAATACTCATATTTTCACAAAGACTTTATGAGTTCCAATATTAATGAATTTCGACCTTATATATATATACCACTTATCTTGATTCATATCAACCAATAATATGCACAAACGCATACTTTCACAACTCACATTTTCATCTTATGACACAAGATATAATATAATAGCATTATTATAAGAACATCATCTATATAATCACTAACAACATGATATTAGATACAAAAATACATAGTGCAAATAAAATCCCTAACTAAGATGTGTATTCTTACGAAAAAGGACACTAGTCTCTAATTACGTAAAACTAACCCGCCTTCTCCGAGATCACCAAAAAATCACCTACAAAATAAGAGTAATATAAAATTAGAACTTAAAAATACCACCAAGGGAAATTTGAGGTAAAACAGGGTGGAAATAGGAATAATTGAAACAAATGGAAAAGCTCAGTTTAATAGGAAGTATAGTGGAATGTATATGGTGCTAGAAGGGAGGCACAACTATGCCAAGGGAAACATCAAAGGGGCACAGGCGTTCATGCAACACATTGATGGGTTAAGAGGGCGAGCCATGCACTACTGAGGGGAGAAGGGTGTGCATCCCTGTGTGTGAACTGCTTAGGCGAGAAGAAAATATGTGCACGAGCGGTGCAAGAAGCCATACGATAGAGGCATGGCTAGGGCATGTGAGGGGGTCCATGGTTGCATGCCTCAATGAAAAAGGAAATAGAGCATGACTGGGAGAGGAAAATGAATGGCATGGGGTGGGAGTGGTTGAGCGCAGATGAAGGGGAATGATGGGGAGATAGCGGTGGTTAGTTTTCTATGGAAATGGTGATGCTTCGTGGTTGTTGGTGTTGAGTGATGATGATGATAAATGGCAATGACACACAAGGAAGAAAAGGAGGAGAAGAAGGTGGCATTTAGGGTTGTGGTGCTCGATAGAAATGGAGGGAATGGGTGAGTTAGGTGGGCATTAACCGAGGTTATGCATGCTTGGTGGCATTCATGAGGAAAAATGAAAAATTGTGGTGTGGTCATAGCCGACACAAAATTTAAACCCTTTTGTTGTGAATTATAGTATTGACAAAATAAGGTTATCGTTATAGACTGAGGATTGAGATGCCTCACCTAAATTTAACTATCTCACAAATGATAAAATAAAATACTCTAAATCAAATCAAATAATAAGAAAAATACAATTATGGGGGTACAAATATAAAATAATAAAAACCAAATAAAATCAAATAAGAAAATATATATGGGTGAATACTAATATAGTAAATGTGGTGGGAAGCTAAAATCCACCGCTGGACTAGGTCTAAATATAAAAATAATTTCTAAATCATCTTTTCACTACAAGAAAGTGACTAACCAAGTTGTAAGACAAAAATAGGTCTATACACCTTATATTACTTTTCTAAAATAATTAGTACAATAATGCAAAAAAAAATATTCCTATTAAATTCTAGCAATATAGTCGTAATAAGCGGATCTTATATTTAATTAGATTTAAAGCATTAAACACAATTGAAAGGATCTCAATCTAAGACCAAACTTAATAGCTGAAACGTGTTTTATTCCTCTCCTTTGACCCACACATATCTAAACATTTTACTACTCTAGTTAGAATCACAAAACTATTAGGTGAATCTAACCTAACTACAATATATATATATATATATATATGAATTATAGCATGTTCATATAGCTACCTAGCAAGCATATAATCCTTCATATTGTCACTAGGAGGAAGCTAGAACGAGACATGCACTATATAAAATTATACTTAATCGAATCACACATATAAATTATAACAATTAAATTAGATTCAAAGACAGTCTCATAAGACAAAGAAAATTATTATTACATCTCAAACTATAGTATAAGGCTTCAATTTATTCCCCGCATAAATTATTTAGCTAGTCATAATAAATAAATAAATAAATAAATAATATATATATATCTTAGAAATATATATTAAAAATAGAGAAAGAGAAAGCTAAAAATAAATATGGATGATTTTTTTTATTTAGTTCCCTCTCGTCCATCTCTCTCTCTCTCCTACACTCTCTTTTCCTACCCACGCCATTCTCTTTTCTCTCACTTCTTTTGTTGTGTGCATCATTCCCTGCCTCTCTTTCTTCTCTTGCACCCCCTATTGTCACTCTTATCTTCTTTATCTCTATGTTCTCTGTTAATACCTTTCTTCCCTTCTCTTGCCTTGAATGCACGTATCTACCACACACATCTCTATCATCTTTCTCTATTCTTCTACCTCTTCCTTTGCACCTTTCATGCTTCCTACCACTCATCTGCCTCCTTTCTATCGTTTTATTTCTTTTTTTCCACCTCAATACATTACCCCTTCTCTTCTTGATTTTTCTTTTTCTTGTGCCCCGTTCCCTAACCCCTCGCATATGTCCTCTTTTTTTCTTCTTCTTCTTTTTGACCTTTAGGTTTTTAAATATCTGACGTCACATTGTGCCATCTTTTTTTTTCTTTTTTTTTTCCAATTTACGTACAAAATAATTTTAGAATGATTAATAAATAATCTCATAACTTAAGCATACGAATTTCCTATCATTTTAACTCAAATAATTAAATATACGAGATTATTATCACTTGAGCATAAAAGTTTAATTAGCCTCATATATTGTTAAAATAAAATACCAAAACCTAAGACCAAAAGGGTATAAAATATGTAAAAATATTTGGTCATCAACACCCATACACTTAGCTTCTTGTTTGTACTCAAGTAAGACATAATTTGAAATGAAGAAAAGAATAAGAATAAAATTAACTAGCCACTTTTATAACTCTCACGATTGCACTTAACATATGCACTTAACCTATGATGAGTAAGTTCTTTTGGGGGTCTCACATATGATATGACCACAAAATTACATAGAATTCAAATGGAAAATGAAAAACACATCTCTAATGCCCTTATCTAGTTATCTTATATTCTTTTTCTTTCATAATACCAAGGTTAGTACTCAACCTAGATTCAGTGTTGGAAAATTTAAAGGGTTAATTTCAACGTATGGTTCATACATAAATATAATAATATTAATAGAGTAATAATATAGATATAAATCTACCACTTATCAGTCGCATTAAGACCCATCCTCACAAAAGATACTCTCTATTTTTCTTTCTCTTATATCCATGGCTACAAGTGTAAATGGTACGCTAAGATGTTTGAGATATGAGATGATAAAAATAACTAGTAATTCACATATATCAATAAAGAATGCTCATATTTTATGAATAAAACTTCATGGAAGATATCAAATACTCGTAAAATGGACCAAACCATATGCTTAACTTTTATGACTAATTTCCATAAGATCAAAGGTTGCCTATCTCAAGTATCAAACATGACTTTTATATGTTGTAATGTGGTAAGGTATAGAAGGGTCTGAAGTATTCTAGGTTTGTGGTGCTAAAAGGATAAAAATTAGGGGAACTCTAATAATTAGATGAAGTATAAGAATAAACTCCACATCAATGATGATCAATAATACACTCCTCAATGTCAACACCAAACTAGAACAATGAGATAATAAAAAATAGAACATGAATATCCATACCTCCCTCTCTTCCTTATGTTGTGTCATTCATTTTATTTATTATTTATTTTTTAAAAGAAAGAAAATGGATGACAACACAACGATTATATATATATATTTCCTCCAACACCAAACATAACCAATTCCTTTCTCAACATAAATACATATATTTATTTCACATACTATCACATACATAACCAATCTATCTCCATAATATAATAAAATGACCCATTTCCTCTAGCTCTAAGAAAGCATAAGAATAAGGTCCAAGGGTTATTTAATATGGGTAATGAAGAAAAATATAAAGTTAATTTATAGGCTCAAAAAGGGTTCTACAGGGTGTACTTCCGGTGTACACATATTAGGACGCGAGTTATTTGGTCATGTGATAGAAAATCCTACATCGCCTTTATCATTTTCTCAATAAGAGCATGTTTTGATTATAAGCTTTAACTAGTATAAGAGTAAGTTCTAGTAATCTCTAGAGTCAATTACAAGAGGTATGGCAAGTAATTTGATTGAAGAAATTAAATGTATATGAGTTTTGCAAAGAATATTTGAAGCTAAGACAAATATATTATTTCATGTGAATTCACATAGAAAAAGAAGGGATATATAGTTCAAAAGCTCATTGTGGGACATGCAGAATCTTAACATGATATGTCATTAGTTTGAAAATTATTCATCTTCTTGCTCCATTCATATCTAGACATGTTCAGATGTGTTTCCTAAGTGAAAATTAACACAAAATATTCTACTCACATTATCTCAATCTTATGATCCTATTTAAGTTATATTTCAAGGATATAATCATTATTAACTATTTAATGGCTCCTAAGACTCTAAACACACCAAAAATATGCAAGATTTCTTTTACATATATGCAAAAGTATGCTAAATTATGTAAACACTCACAAACATTCTCATACTTAAATCACACATTATCCACAATGTTTAGACAAGTAAAGAAACATGTAATTTAAGCATAGAGTGATATATATATATATATATATATATATATAGAAACAAGTAAAGGGTAGAAAACTCCCCTATCACATTGGGTTACCTCCTAAGCAGTGCTTATTTTTACATTTTTAGCTTGATGTGATCTCGGTTGACTTAGTGAAGGTGGGTGCTTCCTACAGTTGCACCTCCTTAGCATTATGCTCCATGAATCCCTCATAGTAAGGGTTAAGCCTTTGGCTGTTTACCTTGTAATCATTTTCTGTCTTCTCAATTCCGATCTATATGGCACCATGAGAGAAAAAAATGAGTAATAATAAAAGAACCAACTCATCTATAATGCAACTTAGCTTAGAATAAGCAAAGTCAATAATGGTAGGGTAACACTTTTTAGCCACAACCAATTACTTTCCATGAATCATCTTGTCATGACAAGCTTTTATCCTCTCTTTATATACCATAGCATTCTCAAATGCATCATCCCTTAACTCTTCAAGCTTATGATACTGTAGCTTCCTATACATTACAACAGAGTCTCTACTCATGCTCAAGTCCTTCACAAACCACCATGCCTTATACTCAAGTTTCATCGGTAGATGACATGCTTTTTCATAAACAAGCCAAAAGGGATACATGCATATGGGTGTTTTATTGTTATTCCTGTAAGCCCAAAAGGCACCATCCAAACTTCATCTCCAATCCTTTCAAGTTGGTCTCACGGTTCTCTACAATATCTTCTTGATTTATTGGTTAGATACTTCTACTTTCCTACTAGTTTCAGGGTGATAGGGTGTAGAAACTTTATATGTAACCCCGTACTTGCGCAGTAAAGCTTTGATTGTCCTGTTAAAAAAGTGCGATCTTCTATCACTAATGATCACTCTATGCATACTAAACCTAGAAAAGATGTGAGATTAGAGGAAACATGCAACTACACAATAATCATTAGTACGAGTGGTAATTACTTCTACCCATGTTGACACATAACCCATAGCAAGAAGAATATAGATGTAGGCCTTAGAAGATGGAAATGAACCTATAAAATCAATGACCCACACATCAAAATTTTTATTTGATCTTTATGACTAATGTTACTTGATCTTTGACACTTATCATATCTCATTCAATAAGTGTTAACATTTCTAAATAGTGTAGGCCAATAAAAACTAGCTTCAAGAACCTTAAAGATGATTTTTTTTGGCACCAAAGTGTCCTTCACAATTAAAAGTGTGACAATATGATAAAATATGCTCAAATTTGGAATCAATCACACATCTCCTTACTGTACCATCAGTACCAAATTTACACAAATCGGGGTCATTCCAAACACATTGGTATGTTGCTTTATAATATTAGCTCTCATAGATCGTGTCATGTCAGTAGGTAGCTTAAAAGTAATAAGATAATTCACAATATCACAAAACCATGGTGTCCTTATCTATATCCCAAAGAGCTGCTCATTCAGAAAATTCTCAATCAATGGCATGAGTTCACCATCTTGAATCATACGGCTCAAATGATATGATACTACGTTCACTCTTCCTTTCTTATCCTTAATATCCTCATCAAACTATTGTAGCAAAAGAACCCATTTTTATCAACTAGGGTTTTTCTTCCTTTTTTGATAATAAATACTTCAATGCTTCATGGTCAGTATAAATGATAACTTTAGTTTGAAGTAAATATGATATAAAATTTTCAAGGGTAAATACCACCGCTAATAGTTCTTTCTCGGTGGTGGAGTAATTGAACTGAGTGTCATTAAGAGTCTTTGAAGCGTAATATATGAAGTATGGCTTTTTTTCCTTTCATTATCCCAATGCTACACTAATCGCATAATCATATGCATCACATATGATCTCAAATGGCAGGGAACAATTTGGAGGTAGCATCAGATAGGCTGTCATTATAAGTGCTATGAGTTCATTGAGTGCTTGCTGACAATCCTTACTCTAATCAAAAGCCACATCCTTCTACAAAAGGCTTATCAATGATTGTGTAATATTAAATAAGTCCTTTATGAATCATTGGTAGAAGCCTGGATTCCCATGAAAAGAATGCACTTCTCTCCTATGAGTAGGAGAGGGTAAGTAGCGCACATTATCTATCTTAGATTTATCAACCCCTAGCCCCCTAGATGAGATAATATAACTAAGTACAATTCCTTGTTTCACCATAAAATGATGCTTTTACCAATTAATTATAAGGTTAGTTTCTTCATATTATTTTAAAATTAAAGTCAGATTGTTAATATAAGATATGAAAGTATCACCAAAGATACAAAAATTAAAAACCTCAATAATCTCCTTAATGTAATTAAAGAAATATTAACCATACATCTTTGGAATGTACCAGAGGTATTAAATATCCCACAAAGAATGCATTGATAAGCAAATGTGTCAAATGGGCTTGTAAATTTCATCTTCTCTTGATCCTCTTTTGCTATGTGAATTTGGTTGTAGCTGGAGTACCCATCAAGGAAGTAATAATATGAATGACCATACAATTTCTCAATCATTTGATCAATGAATGGTAGTGAAAAGTGGTTTTTCCTTATCATGGTGTTCACCTTCCTATAGTTAATGCATACTCGATGTCTAGTTATTGTATTTTGTGGGACAAGCTTATTCTCCTCAATCTTTACTATAGTAACCCCTAAATTTTCCGGTATCACCTGAATATGCACCACCCATTTAGAATCTAATATGAGGTAAATGATTTTCTAATCCAAGACCTTGATGATCTCTTTCTTTAATTCTTCCATAATAGGAGGATTAAGCCTACGTTGATGTTCTCTAGTAAGCTTAGCTCCTTCTTCAAGAAGTATATGGTAAACATACATGGTAGGACTTATTGTATTACCCCGTTTTTAGAAATGTTAATTATAAATTAATAATCATATGATTAGTTATAATTATTATTTTAGGAGGTTTAATATTAAAAGTGTTGTTATTATTCTTATTATTACGACATTTTAGATATAAAAATAATCAGGTTAAAAAGTTGATAGAAATCGACTATTTATTTTAATCCTAGTTTATACCCGTAAATCTTATCCTAATTATTTTATTAATAACTTTAACCAGTAACCTAAAATAAATCCCTAAAATTTATTCCTGATTATTTTATTTTTTTCGTTTTATTTAAACCCATCCTAGATTGAATTATTTTTCTACCCGATACCCTAATCTACCCGAACTAAATCTAAAATAAAAATATATAATATATTTTCCTACCCTCTCTCTCTCTCTCTCTCTCTCTCTCTCTCACCCTCTACCACTTGCAGTCCCTTCCCCCTAAACACTCTCCTTATCTCTCTCATTTTCTTACTTTACTCAACCCAGCTTCTACATTTTATTCATATACACGCTACACACTACATTATACACATACACGCATGCCACACTCCAAACAGCCCCAACCCCTGTTCCTTCAAGCAGTTCCCCGAGCCTCCAACTAAACAAGCCCCTGCATATACATACACACGCATACACTCTTTAACCAAGTGATTCCCTTTCCCCTTCCTTCTCCCTCCCTCTATTTTGTTTGCCTTCCCAGCTCACCCGACCATTTTGTGCAGCCTTATCCTCGTCCTACACCAACCACTGACACCACCCCGACTGACCACCACCATACAGTGCACACTCCCCTTCTTCCTACCTTGGCAACTGTAGCCCCTTTCCCCTTCTTTTTGCCTCCTCGTCGCAACCCCGTCACCCAGCAGCCCACCTTAGCCTACGCAACCCGTCGTCCAGCTTCCTCACCACCCCGTAGCACCCAGCAACACCTCACCACCAACCATCGCCACACGCACCAACTCCACCACCATTCCCCCAACCTTCCCCATCCAATCTGCTATGCCCCCTCTGTTCCTTTTCAGCAACAACCATCCCACACCACCATAACCCCTTCCTCCTCTTATTTCTCCTTCTCCTGCAACCCACCTCCCTTTCCAGCAGCACCACCACCTTCATCCTTCACCATCACCACTCCCTAGCCTTGTCATCCTACACAACCAACCTACCCCAACAACACCCGAACACATCACCGCCGAGCCCAGCCATCGCCGACCGTGCAAGTCCAGTAGCACCTCCATCACCACCAACCAGCCTCCTTCCTGCACTGGCCAAACTTTCCCCATCACCTCCACTATCGCAGCTACCTCCAACCATCACCCTTCCCCTCCATCGCAACCTGTCATCTGGCAGCACTGCCACCAGCCCCATCTCTTCTCCTCTCTTTCCCTTTGAAATGTCCCGAAAATTTCTAATTTTATAAACTACATTTAAATGATATTTATTCTAATATTTATTTAAATAAATTATTTTAAAATTGAATTAATTAGGGAAAATCAAGAAGAAATTTATAAGTATTTTTATTAGAAAAGAATTTGGGTATTTTAGCAAATTAAGCATTTTGTTTTGAAAATAATTAAGCAAATTATTTTAATTAAAATAAGAAGGAGAAACTATTTTCAAATTAATATTAATTTTATAAATAATTTAATTATAGAAAATTAGGGTGTTTTGCTAATTAAAAAGGAATTTGTGGAAAATCTTTTAAAAATCCTAAATTAGCCTAAAAAGGGATTTTAAATATTATTTTATTTAAATATTAATATTTTTAAATATCCCAAATATTATAATTAATTTAATTATCCCAAATAATTATTTTTCCTTTTTCCCTTTTCCTTTTTCCTTCTTTTCTTCTTTTTTCTTCTTCTTCTTTTCTTTTTCTTTTTTTTCTCTCCTCTCCGAACTGGGCCAGCCCAGCGGCCCAGTTCCTCTTTTTCTTCTTCCTCCTCGGCCCGTGCCCGCGCGCCTCCTTCTCCCGCCTTCCGCGCGCCGCGTTTTGATTCCTCATCCACTTAAACGCGTCACTTCATTAAAGCACCTCCCCCTCGCGCCGAACCGCCCGGTCCTCCCTTCTTTTCTTTCTTTTCTTCACCGACCGCCCGGTCCAGCCACCTGCCTTTCTTCTTCCCCAGCCTTCGCACCTGCCAGCCCCGACCTTCGACCTGCACCGCCGCCATTGCCTGGTTTTTCGCCGGCGATCTCGTCGTTTTGACCGGCCGATCTCCTTCCTTTCTCTTTCCCTTGATTCGGCGACTGTATAAACCCTGTCAACTCTCCCCTATTCTCGCGCGATTCTCCTCTCTCTCTCTCTCTCTCCTGCGCACCACCCCTTCCCCCGAAAAATAAACCCAACGGCCAACGTCGCCTCCGGCGACCTGAACCCTACCTTCCCTATCTACTAACCGGCCTACAGAACCCTAACCTATCTGATTTTCCTATAAATACCCCCCATAATAACCTGTATCGAGCCTTTGGTCTTCATCACCCAGAATCCCGACCTTACCACCGCCGCCCATTTAGACGCTTCGACCACCGCCTCCGGCCAACCTCATCGCCATCCCTGGCTACCCCTGTAATCCTTGAATGTTCCTCTAGATAACCAAAACATTCATCACCCTCGATTCTTTCTGCAAAATCCTCCCCGACTATGTGAAATTCCCTTCTCGACCAACCTGTCTTCCAGCCCCCGCCACCCTTCGCGCCGCCCTTAGCCACCTCCTCCGCCGCTAAAGCCGCTTATTTCTCCTCCCATTAGGTGTTGCAGACCCTTCTCTATCTCCCCATGCCTTTATCTTCCTTTTTCTCCCTCTCCTCCTCTCTCTTCCTAATTCTCCTCCACTCGGCCACCACCGCCGCCGCCGTACGCCGCCACCTCTGGCTGCGCCACCACCTCTATTCTGTCCCTCTCCTTCTGGGGAACTCAAAACACCCAAGCTCCCATTTTAATTCTTCCTATCTTGTTCCCAGCATGCAACTTTCCCTTCTTTTCTCTCTTTTCCGGCCACCGCCACCACCGCCGTGCTCCGCCGCCGGTGCCGCCAGTTCCCACCAGTATAAGGTTGAACCCAAGACCCTATGAGCCCTTCTTCCTATTTTTATAATCCTTAATTTAATTTATTTCAATTATTTGAAATAGATTAGTATTACTTTTATTATTATTTCTATTATTGTGTTATTAATATTATTATTGGTATTAATGTTTTGATTATTATTTCTGCAGGTTCTGAAGCTCTAATATATTTTAATTTGATCTTGTCATTACTATAAGTATTATTATTATTGTCATTATCCTAATTAATAATATTAAGGTGTTATTATAATTATTGTTATTATTAGTATTTTTATTATTTCGAATTACCATTATTATTATTATTCTGTAATTAATATTACAAATAAGTTACCATTAGTTTTGTTATTATTATTACACTTATTATATTGTTGTTACATTATTTTAGTACCTTAGCTATTATTATATTAGTGTCATTATTATTATTAGGGTAAAGTCTTTAACCCCATATTATCAGATTTTATAATATTTCTATTAATATCTTTAGTAAAGTTATAATTTTGTTAATGTTATTGTTATCAGTATGTTATTATTTGGTCAAATCTCTCAAGTGGAATAGGAGCGTGCTCCAAGACCGGTGTCGTTTTAGGTAAGGAGTGCTAAGGCCTTTTATGTGTTTATGTGGTTTATGTGTTTCGCATGCTATGGATCCAACGTTTATTATTATTAAATATTTTATATGTGGTATGTCTTGGAGTTGATGTATGTTATGCATGGTATGTGTATTAATTATATGTGATATGTATTGTGACCCTGTAAGACATGCATGAGAGGACATTGGTGTGGTTTGTATGGGAGAAAAGATGAAAAGTAGGATGGGAAAGAAGTTGACTAAGGGAAGTAAGTTGACCTCAATTTATGGTTTTATAAGGAATAATCTAATGTATGATTTTATGTGTGGAAGAACGTGCTTTATGATTTTATGCAGAGAATATAATATATGGTTTTATTTGGGAGAATGTGAGTTATGATGTTATTTGGGAGACTGTAATTTATGATGTTATATGGGAGAGTTAATTTATAATTTGTTTGGGAGAATTTAGTTTATGATGTTATTTGGGAGAATGTAATTTATAAGATTATATGGGAGACTTTAAGTTATGATTTGATTGGGAGAGTTAATTTATAATTTGTTTGGGAGAATCGAATTCATGATGTTATTTGGGAAAATGTAAATTATGATATTATATGGGGGAATCTAATTTATGATTTGCTTGGGGAAATTCAATTTATAGTTTTCCTTGGGAGATTCTAATTTATGATTTTATGTGGAAGAATCTTTATGGCTTGAATTTAGGGTTTGGTATGGAAGAATCTTTATGGTTTGAATTTAGGGTTTGGAATGGGTGAATCTTTGGTTTTGGTTGGATTGAATTTATGGTTTTGTATGACGGAATCTAGGGTTTACCTGGTGGTATTAATGGATGTATGTTGGTATTAGGGTTTGTATGATGATATTAAGGTTGTATGGTGGTATTAGGATTTACATGGTGATATTGATGGTTGTATGGTGGTATTAGAGTTTGCATGGCTGAATTTAGGGCTTCACGTGGAATTTTAGGGTTTACATGAAAAAGGTTCGAAGGTTTGCATGGAAAGATTAATGTTTGCATGGAAGTGAAATTTACGTGTGAAAAGTTGGTTTGGGATGTAAGGGAGGAAGTAGAAGAGCTATTTGGGTGTTTGAATGTTTTGGGTGAAAAATAATACGTAAGACATTATAAGGGTATGGAGGAGACCGAATTATGATTTGTTGTGGTTAATTGAGGTATATGGTGGCTGATTAGGGTTTTTGGTGTTATCATGTGTATATGATGATTAAAGTGTAATTGTGATGTGTGGTGATTTATGCATGTTTGGTGAAAGCCTTTGAATAAGATACTTAAGACATTAATCACGTAAAGTGAAAGATGTTGAGCCGGGCCCAGACCGATCCACCGGCATAATAGTGGCCAGGTACTGCGGTAACCTGGAGATCGATCCACCGGCTTAATAGTGGCAGGGAATATTTCCCTCGCGACCGATCCACCGGCAATAATAGTGGGGGATCCCGAGCTCAACAAACCAAACTATACATGTTGATAATAAGTGGGAAGACATTATCTACTTACAGTGGAACACCGTGCGAGAAGGGGCCAGACCGATCCACCGGCTATAATAGTGGCAGGGTATGTTACCCTCGCGACCGATCCACCGGCTAAAATAGTGGCAGGGTATGTTACCCTTGCGACCGATCCACCGGCTAAAATAGTGGGGTTCCCGTACTCGTATGGACTTGATAAAAAGTATGTTGTGAAATGAACTCTGATAAGAGATTAATGAAATGATTAATCTGGACTACAATCGGGCCCTGTACTCTACTTTGATGGTCGTGTGTATTTATGTGATCATATTGGTCTTATGCATTATTATTATTATTTCTGCATTATTGTACAACTATGTGTTGGCCTTAGTGATCAAGTCTCCTTACTCAGTACTGGACCCGTACTGATACTACCTTGATTGATGGGTCCTGTGATGATCCACCGATGGTGGGGAGCAGACCTCTTGTGCAGGTTTAAGATCAGAGACTGTTTTGGGGTGGCAGGCCTGACTTGAGTGAGTAGGCAATCCGGGATTTGACCCATTGAGTTTTATCTTGCTTGAATGTATTTCTATAAGGAAGTTACAATTGGTCGTATTTCAGTCTTTATGCAATTTTATTTCCTGCTATTATTTCCTTTGTATTGAGGATTTATCCTCTTTGATTTCGCACTCTGATTCCTATTTTATAGTGTTAATAAATATTTATGCGTACTCTGATTTTATTGTTTCATCTTTCGAATTCCTTCATGAATTGTTAATTTGAATTTAACGTAAATCTTTTCTTTAGCCTTAGCACTTGGTACTGGAACGGTCGGAGAGAACCGGTCTAGTATTAAGTGTGGCGGTAACATTCCCAGAATTCACAGGTTTTAAGTATTTCTATTATAAATGCTTCCGCTTTCAAAAAAAAAAAATTAGTGAATTTTGGGGTGTTACACCCTTACCTTTCTCTGCATCTCCAGCAGCCTCCACCCTCTACCATTCAAACCACCTCCATCGAGCAGCCCACCATCCCACCAAACCGTCCAGCACAACACCCGACCAGCCCTTGCACCCTTCCCCCGTTGCAGCACCCAGTAGCCTCCACTAGCCCCGCCGACTAGCCACCAGCTATGCCGACCACCACCACTACCACTCTCTCCTTCCCCCTGCCTCGCCTGACCAACCTTCTCACCCAACCCTTAGCCCCGTCGCAGCCCTGCCACTTCTTGTAGCAACATCCAGTCGCCCTCCACCAGTCTCCACCGCCCACTACCACCCTCTCCTCTCCCTACCTTACCCTCTTAGCCCCCTCACCCATCCCTTAGCATTGTCCAGCACCATGCAACCTCTCCTTTTCTTTCATGCATGACTTACGCTACATGTAACATGAGTTGTGTGGTATTCTAAGAAATTTGGTATCTATATTAAATGTAAGGGTATTTTGGTAATTTCCTAAAAATAAATATTTTTATGTTATAATTATTATTTTATCTGATAGATATTAATTTGGTAATTGTGGTATTATTTTTAGGTATGAAAGTTGATTGGTAAAACCTAATAAATTTTAGTGGATACTGCTATTTTTATGTTTTTGCTAGAATTCAGGTAACTGTTATACCCTACTAAAATGATAAATATTGTGTGATAGTACATTAGGATTTTTGGTGTATGAAATATGTTAAGTATGATTTATTTCAATATAATTATGTGTTAATTATTATTATCATGAAAAATAATAAAATGAGCATGTTATCTGATGTAAAATATTTCGGATACTAAAGTATGATTAAAATGATGGAAAAAAATTTTGTATGCTAATTATGTATAAAATAATAGGTTGAACATGCTTAAATATAAGTGCAGAATAATTATTATGGATATGTGCCCTAGGGGCAATTTAGTCATTTCTTGCGCATTATGATATTTATCTTGAAATCATGTCTAACATATATTATCTATTGTGGATTATGCGGTCATGTGTTTTGTATATTTCAAAAGTATATGATAGGGTTTTGTATGCATAAATAGGTGAAGGGGCAAAATGGTCTTTTGACATAGCTGGTAATTTAAATTGTATAATAAATAATTAAATTATTTTATTTTAGCCTTTTCAAGACAAATTAATAAATAAAATGGATTTTGTATTTAAATGGATGATAATCTAATAATTATTGGCCTCAGGGGCGTTTTGGTCATTTCAACTGAATATGCCCAAGCATGAATAATTGGACATAGGATAGCCTTCGACTTTTAGTAGGTTGACCTTAGTGTTAACTTTAACCTTGTTTTGGACTGTTCACCTTAGGGTTAACTTGGATAATTAGAAATAAAGGAACAATGAATAAGTATGGAAATGAGAATAAATGTGCAATATGTGTTATCTGTGATCACCTTATAAAAATTCTAATACATTAAGTGGAAGACCTCAAGTTTGGGAATGATTTCTCTCTAGGGGTAGCTACCTTAGAGATGAGGTAGGAGTCCTCAATTTTTTTTGGTTTTCTGGTGTGCTGGTTGTGCCCGAGTAAGGCCCTAGTTTACTCTATAGGTGACCTACGGACCCTATAGGGGGTATCGATACTTAAAGATTAGGTGTCCGAGGTGAGGAGGGTATTGTCTGCCTCGTGCATCAGTATGACTAGAGTGCTGTTATGCCTCTAGGTTGGATGGTTGGGAGGGTACCGTGATGCTTTGTGCACCAATATGACCGGTGTACTTTTATGTCTCTCGATTATTATTGTATCCCCCTCGAGTAAATAAAAATGGAAATGAAATGATTTGATTGGAATGATTATTATTGGATATTGGATTAGTTTGGTAGTAGCATTTGTGCCTACTTGTGGTTTTGGGTAGCAGTCGTTGTGCCTACCTATAGTTTCGGTGGCAGCCATTATACCTACCTATGGTTTTGGGTAGCATCCTTCACGCCTACTTATGGTTTTGGTAGCAGCCTTTATGCCTACCTACATTAGTATTATGCCTATGAGTATAACTGTGAGGTTATAGATTTTATTGTACTGTACCTATCAACATACCTGTGATATTATGTATGTTGTTATATTGTACCAGTAAGTATACCTGTGAGGTTATGGATTTTATTATACTCTATTATAAGTATACATGTGACGTTGTGGATATTATTATACTATACTTGTAAGTATACCTGTGATGTTATGTATGTTGTTATATTGTACCTGTAAGTATACCTATGATTATTGTTATACTGTACCTGTAAGTATACCTGTGACGTTAGATATGCTGTTATATTGTACCTATAAGTATACCTGTGAGGTTATGTATTTTATTATATTGTACCTGTAAGTATACCTATAATATTGGGAATTTGAGTATATTATACCTGTGAACATACTTGTGATGTATGTACTTGGTTGGGATTGATGCCGAGATATGAAATATGTTGTAAATATTATAATTGTGATGTAGAGTTGGATTTTAATTATTGCTTCAGAGAGCATCTTAGGATGCTTAATTGATAAGTGTTATAATATTCTAAATGAGTATACATGAATAGTATGTAGTTTAGTGACTATTGCTTACCTGTTATGGTTATTATGTTGGATCATCTCATGTATATCCTAATTTTTATACCATATATTGTCATGATGGCTTATGGTTATTGTGCTAGGGTTTTCTTCTAATCATACTTCAAATAGTAACTCTGAGTTATTCATTTGGTAAGTTCTATTGTTTCAAATAAATGAATATGAGTAGTCTGTGACCTAGATGGAATTTTATTATCTAAATAACTATTGTATCTCAATCCTCATATGTGTATATATGTCTCATACCATGTTAGTTGTATGCCTTGCATATGTTCCATGTATTTTTATTATATTAGTCTGATATAAAGGGTTGCTCAGTACCGTAGTACTAAAATGTTCATTTTCATGGGTCCTTGCCTATTCAATGGGCAATTGACTTTGCAGGTCAGTTTTGGAGTCCGGTTGAAAGTTGCTAGTCAGTTTGAGAGCGTAGAAATATTCGATGTCTCTCTTGTTATCTGGTCTCCGATTGTATTTGGACTTTTATGTTCTCTTGTAGTTTATCTCTGAAGTTTTGATAGATTGCTGATGTTGCTTTTAACTAGCATCGTACTTATCTATTATTCTATGTATTCTAATGTTTGTAATCGTGTTATTTATGTAAAGTAATATTTTAGCCTTAGCATTTAGTATAAGAATGGTAGAGGATGCCAAACTTATACTGAGTGTGGCGGTAACACCCATTAATTTTGTAATTAACAATTCCGAAAAATAAAAAAATTTAGTAGTAAAAATGGGGGTATTACACTTATCCCTTGACATCTACTGACATCCATCAAATAACTATTATATGATTTGTTAGAACTTCCAAAATCTTGCTTTCTTGCTCTGTATGCTTGGAAGATATGATCATTGGAAGGGCCTCATTATTTCTAAATAGGCATACTTCAAATGATTGTGTAATGGCTTGAGCTCTAGTGTAATGGCCTAAATCATAGAAGGTATAAGATTTTTTGTTGCTAAAGGAATAAAAAAAGGAGATACATGCCAATATGGAGGGTTTTCCTCTATCGTGCTACGACATGCATAAGAAGTGGGGAAAGTATTGTATCTATATTCTATAAAAAAATCTCTTCCCTTTCTCGTCTAATCCTGTACTTTTTTAAATAGTGGCTGCTAATGGATCATCCTCACCCTCATCAAATTAATCATGTTCCAAAAGGTCAATGGTGTTAATAGTATAACAAGAATGGTCATCCATAGGGTACCTCATAGCCTCAAATATGTTGAAGCTTATTACTTCTCCATCAAACTCTATAGTGAGAAAACCAGCATGAACATATATCTTTGTGGGAGTGGTTATGTTACAGAGCCTTCCTAAGAGCAATGGCATTAGAATTGACCTACTTTCATCCATATCAAAAACATAAAGTCCGCCGGAAATATAAGTGTGCCAATGTGCACAAGAACATCTTCTATAAGCCCCTTAAGGAATGCACTCAAATGATTAGCAAGTTGAATGATAAAATTATCTTTCTTAAGCTCTCCTAAACTTAAAGATTAATAAATAGAATATGGCATGACAATAATAGATGCACCTAGGTCTAACATGGCATCTCCAAACCTATTGTTACTAAATACACATGAAACAATGGAGCTTCCAAGATCTTTATACTTTGGGGGTAGCTTCCTTTGGATGATAATAGGCAATTGCTCACTCATCGTTACCACTTCTTTCTCCCATAATCTCTTCCTTGTGGTGCATAACTCCCTTAAGAATTTTGTATATATGGGAACTTGTTTAGTAGCTTCTAGGAGCGGAATGTTGATCTATACCTTCTTAAACATATCTAATATATCTTGACCATTGTCATCCTTCTTTGATTTGGATAGCCTGCTAGGAAAAGAATCGACATAAATAGGGTTAGCAATAGCAAAATTTGGAATGGTAGAGGATGTACCATTTGAAGAGCTCTTAGATTTCTACTGAATAGTGGGTTGGTCAACCAATTATTTGTTTTTGCTTTTATACTCTTTCTTTTGCATGATCACCCCTTCTTTTATTACGGGATCTTATTCCAACTATTCTAAATTCTCCTTAGATTTGTTTTGAGAACTCTCACATGTTTTACCACTCACTATCACCATCACATTATCTGACTCAAAGATTCCCTTTATATTGGGTATGACACTAGTGGGAATTTTCCTAGGATCATGTAATTGGTTCAGTAATTCTCCCATTTGACACTCTATAATTAACACTCTTTTGTCCATATTCAATTGGCTTTGTATCAGCTGATTCTTTCAATTTGTTAACAACTCAAACATCTTTTCATATTTGTCCCTAGTTGGAGCTTGAGGTTGAGAGGATCCTCCTTCTAGTTTTTTATAATAATTTAGTGCTAATTAGTTAAAATTTGGATGATTAAGAATTTTCTTATTATCTTTCCAAAGTAAATTGGGATGATTGCACATCCTGGGTGGTAAGTAATTGAAATCTAATGTCAATTGCTTACTTATGGTCCTATCCTCTAATCATTTGTGGGCATTTATCAATAGGATTTCCTATTACTAAACATACTCCATATGTAGTAACAATTTTGATAGTTGTGGCAATCTACAAAACAAGAGTAGTGAGTTGATGAAGTTTATCATCAAATTGACTTACATATACCTCATTTACTCTTGCACAGGTGGAGATGTCATCATATTATTGTGCAGTAGAAGCTCGATTTTTCAACAAAGCTTGAGTTAAAGTGGGATTCTTATCCATGAAAGAACCACCACTAGTTGCATCTAATATGTTTCTCTCAAGTGGAGTGAGCCCCTCGTAAAAGTATTGGAGCAAGTTCTTTTCCTTCATCCTACGTTGTGGGCACTATGATAGCAAGGCCTTGTACCTAGTGTAGTAAGCATAGAATGTATCATTAGACTCTTACTAGATCCCCATAATCCTTTTCCTTAGCACTATGACACATAAAGTAGGAAAATACTTGGTCAATAACACACTAGCCATAGTATCTCAAGAGTAGATATGCCTTATAAGTAACTCATAGAGCCAATTGTTAGCACCATCCACCAAGGCAAATGAAAATGCCTCAAACTTCAATATTTGAAGATTTGCATTGTGGCATATGGAAACACATATGAACATAAACTCCTTTAGAAACTTGTTGGGGTCTTCACTAGGGAATCCATGAAAAGTGAGAAGTCGTTAAAGTAGGCTAGACTTGAACTCAAAATCTCTTTCCTTGCCAATAACATGCTTAGAATAACCATTACATTTACGGACCGCATCCACTATATTTTGGGCTGCTAACTCTTGCAAACTTCTATTGGTTACCATAGAAGCAAAGTAGATAGGATCTTCTTTTGGTGATGCTCTAATTTTGGAAGCATCTTATTCTACTTTTGATGATGATGAAGAACCAAAACTCTCATCTTTGTTCCCTAGTGATGAAGGATAACTAGAAATATTTAGATTTATAATGGGTTAAATAGATTTCTCTAATTCAAGGTTCAATGGTAAAGGCTCTCCTTGTGGTATTCTTCTTGTATGCATTCACCATAGGTTACCTACAATGAGAAAAATACCATAAATGAGTAAACCACATGAGAAATAAATAATGATAATAATAATAATAACTCAAGAAAAAAACACACAAGACACTATAAAAATCTATCAAAATAAGGGCAAAGTTAATGAATCCCTGACATTAATGCCAAAAATAAGGGTATCGTTCTAGGTTGATGATTAAAAAGGCTCACCTAAATTTAGCTAGCTCAAAAATAATAAAATAAAAGACTCTAAATTGCATACAAATAAATAATAAGAAAAACACAATTAGGGGGGTTTAAAAATAGAAAATAATAAAAATTAGATAAGAAAATAAATATGGGTGAATACTAATATAACAAACGTGGTAGGAAAGTCAAAATCTACTACTAGACAAAGTTGAAATATAAAAATGATATCTAAGTTTTCTTTTAATCATAAGAAAGAGATTGATTAAGTTTCAAGATAAAAGTGGGTCTACACACCTTATATATTACTTTTCTAAACAATTAATATAAAAAATTACCAATATTAAATCATATTAAATTCTAGCAGTAGAGTTGCAACAAACGAATACTATATTTATCGAGATTTAAAGTATTAAACAAAATTAGAAGGATGTCAATCTAAGTATCCAAACTAGTACCTCAAGCATGTTTAGTTGTATTCCTCTTCTTTGACCCACACGTATCTAAATGTTCTATTACTTCGGTTAGAATCACAAAACTATTGGATAAATTATTATCTAACTTAGTTACAAGTTATATATATGAATTCTAACATGTTTATATAGCCACCTAGCAAGTAAATAATCCTACATACTATTACTATGAGGAAGTCAGAATGAGGTATGCACTATATAAAATTATACCATAACAATCACATATAAAAATTATAGCAATTAAATTAGAGTTAAAAGAAAATCTTATAAAATAAAGAAAATTATTATTACATCTCAAATAATAGGCTAGGACTTCAATTTATTCCTCAATAAAAAAAATAGCTATCCATAATAAATAAAATAATTACACAAAAATATATATCAAAAACATATATTATAAATAGATAAAGAAAGAACAAAAAATAAATATGGATGATTTTTTTCTTCTTCAGTTACTTGTCCTCTCTCTCTCTCTCTCTCTCATGCACTCTCTCTACCTGTTTATGTCGTCCTCTTTCTTCTTTTTCTACTCACATCAGCCCTTGTCTCTTTTTCTTCCCCTGTGCCCCTTGTCATCACTCTTATCTTCTTTCTCTCTCTACTCTCTATTTGTGCCTTTATTCCCATCTTTTACCCTGACTTTACCTGCCTACCATACACCTCTCTCTCTCTCTCTCTCTCTCTCTCTCTCTCTCTCTCTCTCTCTCTCTCTCTCTCTCTCTCTCTCTTATTTCTCTATTATTTTACCTCTTCCTCTTCACCTTTTTTATGCCTATCACAGCTTGTCCGCCTCCTTTCCATCTTCTAATTTTTTCCTCCTTACTCTGCCGCCCCTTCTCTTCTTGATTTTTCATTTCTTGTGTTGTGTTCCCCAACCCCTTGTGCTCATCCTCTTGTTTATTTATTTTCATCCTTTGGGCTTTTGTTTTCTTTTTATTTTATAGCACATTATACCATCCTTTTTTCCTTTTGTTTTCCAATTACCTACAAAATAAAATTAGAAGAGTTAATAAATAATCTCATAGCTTAATCTAATCAAAATTTTATCATTTTAGCTCAAAAATTAAATATATGAGATTATTCTCTTTAAATAAAAAATTATAATTAGCCTTATATATTATTCAAATAAAAGACCAAAAGGGTATCAAATATTTAAAAATGTGCGTTCATCAGAGGGCATTCACACGGTTGATAAAGAAGAAAAGGGAGTCATGATGCAACATTTCAAACTTCATCTATCATTTAGATCTCCAATCAAAGCATCATTGGTGGTACAATTATCTAACATCAATGTAGTAAGTTTCATTTTAACATTCTATTCCATTAAACAATTAACCAAAACATCACATAGATGATTATGAGATGGACCTTTAACAAAAAAAAATGATACAATAAATAAAGAATATAACAACATATAATCACATAAAATTGAAATATCAAAACCATATATGCATATGACTACATTATACCTAAGTATTCAACTTTGTAAGGACCAATGGCTATCAATTCAATGAATGGTGATAGTTATGAAACCTTTTTTTTATTCAGAGATGTCCACACATATTTTATGATTATAACTCAGCTATTGTTGCTACTCAACAACAACATTGTTTTGCTTTTTTAATAGTAAAAAAACTTGAAAATACTAACTTCGTACAATGTTCCTAGAAATTATTTTTTTTAAAAGTTTGAAGAGTTGCCAAATATCCTCTAAAGCCTTTATGTTTCTCTATGTAAAGTGGACACTCATGCATAATTATTATAATAGACAACTCATGCCTTACAACTGCTTGACTAAATTCCATAATCACAATATACCCTTTTCATTTCCATTAATGATCAAGTTTTAACTTATTTTGGTCTAATTCCTATATATGCCTTAAATGTACATATTTCTCTATGTGATCACACAAATGAGAAGCACCATTTAACCTTTACAAATAGCTTTTTTGACGCAATTAATTTCTACTATCTTAAAGTGATCCTATACAACAAAAGTCTTCTTTCTTTTTTTGTTTGGCCAAAGAAAGTTGGTACACTTCTTCTACCTCTTTATTGGTTGATGGCTTACTAGGTGTAGGTTTTGGTAGAAGAATGTGGTGATAGAATTTGTGAATCAATGATCAATGCCATTAAAATGGTTAATGATCCCAAACGCTGCACAGTAAGGAAAAAAAACCACATTTTATATATACTAATTACAAACCTGTAGTACTATTACAAAATAGTCATAACGATCATAGAATTCTTAATAAAATTTGTGACTTTTAGTTCTATGTTGAGTTTCATACATTAATAAACCAATTTATCAATGCCAAATTATCTGTCTTATAATCCATGATATTTCACAGATACTCGTGTCCATTAGGGAAACTAAAATGTGAGTATTATATTAACTTTTTATTGAAATAACTAACATACAATTCTATATTGTTTTAATTATTAGTTTTAGCTATTAAAATGAATAAAAAAACAATTCAAAATTGTGTTAAAATAATATAATAGCAAATATGCTAAAATACGTTAGGCACTTGGTTAACATGGGTACTAAAATCAGAATAGTACATAACCATTGCTACACCTCATTAGAGCCATCACATTACAATGCATAACACTCCTATCCTTGTGTTCATAGAATCAACATTAGAATTTATAGACAAGAAGCAATCAACCAAGGCATTACAACAATAACAAAGTGTAGCAATAGTAAAATTATAGAAAAATAAATAATAAAAGGCCTTATAAAACTAGTAGAGAATTTTTATTAGTGACCGAATGTAACACCCCCAAATTTACTATTGAAAAATTTCGTTTAATTTCAAAAAGTTTATCGGACATAAGAGATAACACTTGTAAATTCGGGGGCGTTACCGCCATACTTAATACCCGAACGGTTCACAACTACCGTCCCGGTACTAAGTGCTAAGGCTAAAACAGATTAACCATCAAATACGAGTCGTTAGCAAACACGTTCATAGATAAAACCCAAGTATTATAGAATCAGAGTGCGAAAGGTCAAAGTACAATTCAAAGATACGGTTTTAAGGTTTTCGAAAGTAGAAGCGTCATACACTTAAAATAATAAACTTAAATACATAAGAAGGGTTAAATGACAACAGACTCCAGCCACGCCACTCTCGATCCCCAAGCTATGTCCGGACTCAACTCTCGGTTCCGCCCGATGCCTCTTAAGTGTCGTAGGCATCAAATATAGAGTCACCTACCTGCACTAGCTCAGTGGGGCCTTCTGCTCGTGGGAATGAGCAGCACCCATGAAACGGGTGGTCAGTACGCTTCGTACTGAGTAAGGTAACCGAATAGCTAAGGCCAAACAAACAAAGTACACAATACAAGTATGATCATATAGGCACATAAGACAATACAAATAGTGAGGCCGATTATGTTCCAATTAGACTTATCCTTTAAATCTCTTAATACCATACTCAATTCCACATACTCTTTATTAATCCATGTAAGTGCGGGTGCCCCACTATTATAGCTGGTGGATCGGTGATATGTACAGGGCAGAACGCTCCTGGCCACTATTATTTGCCGGTGGTTCGGTCTTTAGGGCAAAACGCTCCTGGCCACTATTATTTGCCAGTGGACCGGTCTGGCCCCGACTCACATGGTATTCCACTTTAAGTATTTAGTATCTTCCCATGTCTTATAAATTTTACGTTTGGTTTGCTGAGCACGGAAACCCCCATTATTATAGCCGGTGGACCGGAGATATATATACAGGGCAAAACGCTCCTGGCCACTATTATTCGCCGGTGGATCGGTCTCCAGGGCACCCCGGCTCCTGGCTACTATTATTCGCTGGTAGACCGGTCTGGGTCCGTCTCAACATCTTCCTCTTTAAGTGATTAGTATTTTATTATATCTTTATCAATGAATTTCCGCCCTAGACATGCATGGCTAACTTCGGCTATACTCATCCCCCCAAGAGGGTCTGTCTCATGTCTTGAGATCGTTGCGCCTCTTAACTCGCCCGACATTCTTCCCTTAATCAGCTTACTCACTCCGGGAACCCGTCTCCTAAGTATGTGGGTCTGGGCCCACCACCTTTTACCCCAAGGTCCACTCACTACCTTCCCTTAGGGTTTCCTCCAAAAACCCTAACTTGGGCTTATGTCGCCCACCCTTTTCCACCTCATACAACCAGAACCATCCTAGCACCCCTACACCTCACGACCCTTCGGTTCAAACCTCACTTCATGTCACCCTCATCCTTGCTTATTATTTTTAATTCTCCCCTTTTTCTTCTTGTCACCCTCTAAACTCTTACCTAGTCTCCTGCGCACCCTTATTTTGGTCTACGTACTATTTTTCGCTTAAAACCCCCAAACGCCCAAATGACACTTCTCTTACCGTCCACACATCCCGAAGCATCTTTCTGTATGTAAGGTCCGCCCCCATGCGGACCTTAACCACCCCATGCAAACCCTAGTTCACCTATTCCTTCTCTAACTGACTTATTTCCCCTTTTGTTATTTCTTTCCAAATATTTTCTTCCATGTCCCCAAACTATGTCACCACACCAATACCCTAGCATGCATGTCCTAAGGCCACAACAAATCACAAATTGTAGCGCATTCACATTAAAACATAACAGAGGTGATCACACAGGCGTACCTGGATCCACGCTGCGCTACATGTAAAGCAGATAAGATAATGACATTTAAAGCACAACACATAGGCACAACACATAAGCATACAAGACATCCATAACAAGTAGTTCACATATCACACAAGTGGCCTTAGTTAGACCCTTACCTAAATCGGCGCCGGGCTTGGAGCACGCTCCTACGCCTCCCGAAAGTTCTCACTCGGTTCACCTATAAGAGGGAAATACTATAAGTTAATCTCCCTCTATTAAAATGCCAAAACCCCTATCTTACTCTTATCATGGCCTAACACTAAGGCTAATATTAATAACTAGTAGTTTATAAATAGGAAGGTAGGGTTATTATTATTCTTGAGATAATTAATTAATTTTTTTTCCACTAACAGAGTAGGCCTTATCATTTTCACCGCATTATGGTAAGGGTTCCAATAATGTTATTAAAAGTATTTATAATAATAAGAATGCTAATAATAATGATAGGAATAGTAATAGTAATCGTAATGATAACATTAGTGACAATACAAATCATGATAAGGATACTAAAATGATAATATTAAAGAATAATAATAATAATAATAAAAACAACAAAAATAATGATAATAATAATAATAATGATGATAATAATAATAATAATAATAACAATAAGGATAATACGATGGTAAATACGGTTAGGGTATTAGATATGGTGAATATAACGATAGTAGTAGTAGTAGTAGTAGTAGTAGTAGTAATAATAATAATAATAATAATAATAATAATAATAATAATAATGACAATGATGATGTTAATAATAATAATAGTAATAATAGTTATGATAATAAAACAATGGTAGTAATAATAGTAATATTAGTACTAATAGTAGTAGGAATACTATAATAATCATAATAATAGAGGTAATGACGACATTAGTCATAGTTAGAGTAATAACACGGTAATAACAATAATAATAACAATAATGATAATGATAATAATAATAATAATAATAATAATAATAATAATAATAATAATAATAATAATAATAATAATAATAATAATACTAGTAATAACGATAATAATAATACTAATAACAATAATAATAATAATAATAATAATAATAATAATAACAACAACAACAATAATAATGATAATAACAATAATAATAATAATAATAATAGTAATACTAGCATTAATAATAATAATAATAACTTAATAATGTTTTCGTATTGCTTAATACCATTAATTAGAAGTTCTTAGGGGTAATGTTAGGACATGTTAATAATAATAATAATAATAATAAGGGTAGTAATAACAGTAATTATGGTAATAGTGTTAATAATAATAATGTTAATAATAATTATAATAACATTAATAATAATAGTTATTAAAATTAAAATTATTAACCACTTCTATTATTCAAGCTCTAGGGTTTAGGGAGTTGGGCAACCTGGCTGGGGTGGTGGCACTGGCGGCTACGACGGCGGTGGAGGAAGAAATGGGGGAGGTGGCTATGGAGGCTAAAGGAGGAGAAACTAGGGGAAAGTGGAGGTGTAGGGTGGTAGAGCAGGAACCCCTGGTGGTTTTGGGGGGTGGTGATGGTGTTGTAAGCGGCGGTATGGCCGGCGGTGGCGGCGCAAGGGCTGGAAGGATTGTTTTGGGGAGGAATTTTCGCATGGCCGAGGCGGCATATGCGGCGCAAGGCAGGGAGGTTAAGGGGGTTGGTTGTGTAGAGGGAGGTGCAGGGAAGATTGTGGGGGCAAGGGTAGGCGGCAGGGGTGGCTGACGGCGGCTGAAGGCGGGGCGGCGCACGGTTGTTCCTCTGGGGTTCCAGGTTTTTCGAACCCGATTCAGGCGGTGGTTAGGGCTATTTTTAGGCCAAATGGGATGTGAAACGACAAGCTTTGAGGGAGGGTAGGGGGGTTAGGGTTAGGGTAGGTTGTCCGGCGGAATTGGCCGACGCATGGTCTGAAATTTGCAGACCATGATTTGTCGAAAGAAGAGGGGTTTTATGTGCGGGGAGAGAGGCTCATTGAAGGGTCGTGTCTGCAGGGAGGACAACGAGGGAGAATGGGCGAAATGACCAGTGAGAATGGCATGCCGTTGAAGCTAAGTTTCCCGGCAAATTTTTCGTGTTGCAGGCGGCGAAGGGAGGAAGACAACGCGGGGAAGAAGAAGAAGAAGAAAGCTATACCGGTGGTCCAGGAGAAAAGAAAAGAAAGGAAAAGAAGGGGGCCGAACCGGCCGGGAGAAAAAGAAGAAGAGGCGCGGGGCTAGGCCAAGTGAGAGGGAGGGGGAAAGATTTGGGCCTAGCAGGCCGACCCAGGCCGGGGAAAAAGAAGAGAAAGAAAGGAAAGAAAAGGAAAAATAGGGAAAAGAAAAGGAAAAGAAAAAAAAAAGAAAAAGGAGGGAAATTAGTGGTTGGATTAATTAGCATGATTTGAAGTAATTTGGATTTTTAATAAAATAAATATATTAAAATAATAATTAAATTATCTTTTTAGGTTAATTTAGGGATTTTTGAAGAAATTTTCTTGAATTCCATTTTAATTAGCAAATCACTCTAATTTTCTCCAATTAAATTATTTATAAAGTTTATGTTAATTTGAAACCATTTTATCCTTCTTAATTTAAAAAAAGTAATTTATTTAATTAATCTCCTAATAATCCCTTATTTGGCCATGATTTCCTAAATTAGGGTTTTGGGGTATTTCACCGAAATTCCCATAAGCATCTAGTTGCTTTTGATATGTAAAAAAAATCCTTTTTCATGTGAACAAAAGGATTATTTGAAACCAATGTGAGGGAGATATGAACTTATACATTTCTTCTAGTAATAATATATTTCTTTTGTAGTGTTCACAACCCTAATTTAGTCATGGCTTTGATGATTGAATTTTTCTTGTTAGTCGAATGATTATTACTTGGAATCATGGAGTAAGGTTGGAGGGGAATTGATAAAAGGATTGTGCGTAGAATACATCTTGGTAATCATGAATATTGCAATGACATAGGACTAATTGATCAATCCATCCTCAATGATAGTACTCATTACGAGCTAACAACAAAAACAATAGATTTACTACTCCCAATGGTAGACTGGTAGTGCAATCAACAACATCAAGCAATTGGTAACGATGGTGTGATCGAATATTAGTACGAAGAGTAATCCCTTTTTTCCCATACCTTGATTGTAATGCCTCAAAATTTACTATTAAAAATTTAATTTTTAGCAGAAGCATAATATCAAATTAGCCGAGTGTTACCACTATACTCAACATAATTCTACTTACTATGCCATAATTATATTAAATACAAGGCATACTAGTTGAGACTTAAAATATGATAAAAAGAGAATAAGAGAAATTTCATAAACATAGATAAAATTTGGAGATTAAATCCAAGTACAGTATCAAAATACAATAAAAGGGATCCTATGGAACTAAGAGTAGAAAAAGGTATTCAAGTAAAAGCTAACAATTGGATAACATGACTCTTCGCATAATCCTAATACATAAGAATTCCTCCTCCACACATAATACATCATATGCTTCAAAATCATCCAAAGGGTTCTCATTGACTTGCACAAAAATATACAGGTTGTTTGCTCGTCGGAATGAACAACACTCATAAAAATGATGATATGTTACTACATATTGAGTAAGGTAACAATACAACTAAAGTAAGGGTGAAAAAGAGATAAAATATACAAGCGATTTAATAATAAGCGATTCATAAGGTAACCATACAACTAAAGTAAGGGTGAAAAAAAGATAAAATATACAAGCGATTTAATAATAAGCGATTCATAAGGTAACCATACAACTAAAGTAAGGGTGAAAAAGAGATAAAATATACAAGCGAGTTAATAATAAGCGATTCAAGGTAAACACGAATTTCATAACTCAATATTAGATATAAAAAAGTTCAATTTTGAGTTTAGAGACCTTGTTATTCTTAATATGTTGGCACGAACTAAAGTACCTCTTAGGGCAAAACACACTTGAGTCGCAATTATCATCTAGTTGAATGAACCTAACATATATTAGGGAAACATGATCCTAGCCACAATTTTTAAACTGGTGGGATGGTCTAAAGCACATCTCAAGATAAAATACACCTGTGCCACTATTTATCATCTGGTAGAATAAAAACAACATCTCAGTTATGACTCATGTAATATGTTGCTCTAAGTGGTTAATATCTTATCTATTAGTACTTATATTATAATCATATTCTCATTCATGTTGATTTTAGGGCTTCATTATTATTAATTTGATAGAACATATTGTTGTACCTCTTGTGGTAAAATACTCTTGAGCCACCATTATCGTCCAGTGGAATGGACCCAATATATACTTCGGCCCGATTCATGTGATATTTTACTAAAAATAATTATTCTATTATTTAGAGTAATCAATATCATCATGAAATACTCATGCATATACACATAACATATAATTAAAAACACGTAAGGCACTACCACATGGTTACGGGGGCATTCCCTAAGGAAAAAGGTCTATGGTTCCCCTAAGAAACTCTAATTTCACAAGGTGATCATAACTTCTCATTTTATTATACTTATGCTTATCATCATTATCTCACATATTTTAAGTATCATACTTAGATTTTTTTAAATCTATTTCCTTCTTAAATCACCAAAATTTTATTTTTGACCCTTATTGACCAACATGTCCTTCTCTTACCAAAAACCTCATAATATCATATTAGCTGACTTATGTCTTACTTAGCCATCATTTAATCACGTTAATTATTAAATAATTGATAACGCCATCAAAAATTATCATGCCATTACTACTTTCCCTATTATCACTAAATGACCATTATGCCTTTATAATAGCCAAAATACTCATATTTTCACAAAAACTTATGGGTCCAAATATTAGCAAATTTCAACCTCCAATATTTATATGAAATAGAAAACTCCAAATATATCTATAGATACCACATATATAGATTCAGGCCAACCGATTAAATACACAAATGATACTTTCACAATTTTCTCATTTCTAATATATCATATAACAACATTTTCATAATAGCATCATCTATATAACATTACCAGTATGATATTACATATAAAAATACACGTTATACATAAAATATCTAAATACAAAGTGTATTGTTACCAAAAAGGGCATCAGTCTCTAAGCATATAAACCTAACCCGTCTGATCCGAGATCATAAGAAACTCACCTACAAAAATGAGAATAAAACACAATTATAACTTAAGAATATAACTGAGGAAAAATTAAGGTAAAAGAAGGTAGAAATGGGGACAATCAAAACAAGTGGAGAAGCTTAGGCTGTGTGGGAGTATGGTAGTGCTAGAGTGAAGAATGAGGTGTAATAGGAGGGAATCATGGATGTGTTAAGGGAACATTGAAGGGGAATGGCTGTAGCATGCAACACATGCACGAATCGAGAGCATGGAATGTGCATGGGAAAGAAGTGTAGAGTGCACATGGGCTATACCTAAAATTGTGAGTGGGTAATGCGAGAAGGGTGCAGCTAAGGGTGTGTGAACCTCAATGGAAATGAATAGATCATGATGGGGATAGGGAAAAAGAAATGGCATGGGGATGGTGATGGTTGGATAATGATGGGGGTAGTGGTGGTTGGCTTTTTTGAGAAACAATGGTGTTTGGTGGTTGATGATGGTGATTGGTGATGATGGTGGATGGTAACGATGAATAGAGCAGGAAAGGAAGGAGGTGAATGAAGGTGTGTTTGAGCTAGTTTTTCTCAATAAAAAATGGAGGGAGTAAGGGAATTAATTGAGGTAATAAATGGGGTAGGGCTTTGGGAGAGGTATATTTATATACATGGTTCACATGGATGAAGTGCATGACAGAGAAGAAAAGGCAGGGGCACATATAGCCGAGGGACCAAGATCGGGAGAAAGATTTGGCAAAATTTTCAACGAGACATATCCCATGAATTAAGGGATATGATGGCTGGGATGGTTAGACATTGGGGAAGCTGGACAAGGGGAGTTTGATCAGGGTAGAGAAAGAATTACACATAAAAGTTGTATAAGGGGAAGAAAATTGGGTATGAGGAGGGAAAAAAGGAGAGAGGAAAAGGGAAAGAGGGAAAAAAAGAAATTAAGCTTAGGATTAGGATTATAATTATGTTAAAGTAATTTAGATTAGGGAAATAGGGTAAAATTAATTATCAACCATTTGGAGTTAGGCTTAGGGTAAAAAAATTAATAACTTAGAATAAAGCTTATGATTAGATTAAGATTTAGGATTTAAGATTAAGGAATTATAATAAAGTAGAAATATATATTTTCTAATATTATAATTAGGTTAAGATATTGATTATTTGGGATTAAGATTATATAAAATTTAGGGTATTACATTGTCATTCTTTTTGGATATCCTATCTTTTACATACATGATATATGTAAACTGATCTCCCCTTTGTCGAGTATTGATGTATTGTAACCAAGTCCTATCTTTTGCTTTCACCGCAAAAGCCTCAATTTTTATACTTAAAACCTCCTAGGTAGCTTATCCAACCCTAGATAACTTTTAGAGTTATCACTAAGATTAGGTGTATGTTTGAGTAACTATATTAGTCATTAGCTTCAAGTAATGTGATATCGTTAGTTTGAAAACTTCTGAAAACTACTCTACTTTTTATCCCAAATTACAATGAATCAAATTTAAATAAATAACTTATTATTAAAATATATATTCTAAAATGTTAATAGATATTGCGAGGTTTGACTGGGTATTTGATGCACATTATAATATTGTGTTGGTTCATATAGGCGTTGGAGAGGTTTTGAAGTTAGGATTGTAAGTTATGCGATAAACATGGGCCCCCCATGTTTACTAACATGGGTTTTACTTATTCACATAATGTTTTAGATGAGTTTTGGGCAAAAAGTTGAGAGTAAAGAAATAAACACAGGCCGTGTTTTTTTTTTCTTACTTTACAAAATATGTTATTTTTCCCAATAGGGTTTTATTTGGTATAAAAGAGATATAAGAAAATCTTAGTCATTAAGTCGTGTGAGCCAATTTTTTTCTCCTTCTCTATATTTTTATCCATTGTTATAGACTTACTAATTTGTGTAATTGATTATTTTAATCATTTGTAATTATACAAGTGTATGGATATAGATCTCTATTTTTTCTAATTGTTATGTTTTGTTTTTGAACTATCAGTTGTTCATTGTCTTGTTAATTTTGATTTTGGATTTGGATCCATTCAATCCATGTTATTCCATAACAATTTGGTATTAAAGTTGTAGTTGTTGCAAATATATGGTAATTGAGATAAGTACCAGATTCAATATTGGGAAGTTTAATCGATCCGTTAATTTTGGATTACAGAAATTGAAGATGTGAACAATTTTGATTCAAAATAGGTTGGAAAATTCAAATAAGACATATGCAATGACGGATGAGAAATTTAAAGAGGTCCATCTAAAGGCCATTTCTATAATACAATTATGCTTGTCAAATGAGGTATTATGAGAAGTGGAAAATGAATCAATGGCAGGTGTATTGTGATTGAAGATTGAGTTATTATATATGATAAAATTAGTAGGAAATTGGCTAACATCAAAGAGTCTGCTTTATGACCTGAATTTAGGTGAGGGTCAATCTTTGAATTTTTATTTGTATAGGTTTGATTCTTTTGTGATGGATTTGCATAACATAGATGCCAAACTTAATGATGAAGATTTAGACATTATGTTTGTGTGTTCTTTGCCTACTAGTTTTAATCATTTTTGTGAATTATTTTATATAGAAATGAAAAGTTAGTCCTTGATGATGTGAAATCTATCCTACTATAATGGGAGTTGATTGATAGTCAGTTGATTAACAATAGTAATTTGGGGGACTTACATAGTAAGGGACTTATAGTAAGGGAGGAATTAGGAGCAAGGGTCTAGTGATTGTAAAAATTCTAGATTTAATTCAAAGAGTTGTTAGAAGAATGTGATATGTTATGAGTGTTAAAAGGGACATGTTAGGATTTTTTTTCCTAATAGGAAGCCTGGTGATAAGTCTAGTGAGTCATCCGATATGAAGGATGATGTTGTTGTAGCCCACGATGACAGTGCTGGAGTTTTGTTGATGGTTGCTAATAGACATCCCAAAATCAATGATAGATGGATCTTGGATTCTAGGTGTTATTATCATATATGTCCCAATTGGAGTTGGTTTTAGGTGTTTGAGGCCACTTATGGTGGAGTTGTCTTGATGGGTAATGCTTCTACTTGCAAAGTTGTTGGAATTAGGACGGTGAAGGTGAAGATGCACGATGGTGTAGTTAGGAAACTATCCTATATGAAACATGCCCTTGAGATGATCAAGAACATAATCTCTTTGAGTTCCTTGTATTATAATGGGTATTTGTGTGTTATTGACAATGGCATCTCAAGAGTTCCAAAAGGGGCTTCGGTGGTAGTGACAGGAAAGTTGGTCGGGACACTATATGAGTTGTTGGGTTTCACTATTGTGGGGAAAACTACTATAACACTGTCGAAGTTTACAGACTTCGATGTTATGAGACTTTAGCACATGAGACTGAGACACATGAGATAGGGATACATGAGTGTTAGGGGACTTACTAACTCTCTAAGAGGGGGTTGCTGGATGGATAAAGTACGTGTACTATGGAATTTTGTAAGCATTGTGTATGTGGCGAGCAGAAGCGGGTTAGCTTTTTGAAAGCTAAGCATAGTATGAGAAAACCTCTTGTGTATATCCATTCAAATTTTTTATGGTACATTGATAGTGGTTTCCAAAGGTGGTTTGCGATACTTGCTCTTATTTATGAATAAATTATTTAGAAAGGTATGAGTGTATTTCTTAAAGCATAAAAATGACGTGTTTGGTATTTTCAAATATTAAAAGACCTTGCCAAAGAAGAAGATTAGGAAGCAAATTAAGTGTCTTAGGATGGATAATGGTCTTGAGTTTGTTGAGTAGAGTTTCGATGATTTTTGCCAAGACCATGGGATAACAAGACATCACACTTGTGTTGGAAGACCATATCATAATGGGGTTACTAAGTGGATGAACATACCCCTATTAGAGAAGGCTCGATATATGTTATCATAATGAGGGATAAGTAAAGATTTTTGGGCTAAGGTAGTTCACATGGCATAATACCTGGTGAATGGGCTACCAAATTGGTCCATTGAGTTGAAGACACTTGAGATTTGTGGCCTGGTAAGCTAGCTAATTACTCTCACTTACATGTCTTTAGTTACCTTGCTTATACGCATGTGAATAACAGTAAACTTGAGCTTAAAGATAAAAAGCATATATTTTTTAGCTTTACATCCAAAGTGAAGGGGTACACGTTATGGGACCCAGCTGCATCTAAGTTCTTGACTAGTAGGGTTGTTACCTTTAATGAGTGTGTATTTCTCTATAAGATTGAGTTTTGTGATGGAGTATCTAAGGAGGTGGAGTAGGATAATGCTTCAAGTTAGGTAGAGGTTGAGTTGGATGATAAAGACCTTTTTGATAGACTAATTATTTATGAAGTGGGTGGATCCAAGTAACAGGTGGAGCAAAGGGGCGTTTCTCCAAGCAAAGCACAAAGGATTGCTAAGTCTCTGGTAAGGTATGGCTTTGAAGAATTGGCTAACTATGCTTTATCTAGTGTAGAGATTATTTTTGATGTGCATGAGCCAATATCATTCTCAGAGGCTTTTGAGAGTTCTAATTCTTTTGCATTGTGTGCTACAATGGATGAGGAGATGGAGTATTTTTTAAAGAATCAATGAAGGCACTTAGGAAAAATAAGATAGTTGATTGCAAGTGGGTGTACAAGTTCAAATAGGGAGCTCCAAGGATTGAGAGATTAAGGTACAAGGCTCGTTTAGTTGTATGTGGATTCAATCAAATTATAGGCGTGGACTATAATGAGATATTTTATCCTATGGTTATATATACTTCTATTCGTAGTTTGATTACACTTGTGGATATGCGTAATTTAGAGTTGGAGCAGTTGGATGTTAAAATTACATTTCTGCATGGTGAGCTTGAGGAGGAAATTTACATGTGTTAGCCTAATATGTTTGTTATTGAGGGGTTGTATGATCATGTGTGCCTATTGAAGAGGTCACTATATAGTCTAAAGTAGTATCCTAGACAGTGGTATAAACGGTATGATTATTTATGCTCGAACATGGTTTGTCTAAGGGTGAGTATAATGGATGTGTTTACTTAAATGAGATGGAATGTGGCTCACTATATGTTGATGATATGCTTGTGGCAGCAAAAGATATATCAAATGTTGATAAGGTGAAGGCAATGCTGAAGAGTGAGTTGGAGATTAAGGATTTTAGAGCAATAAAGATGATCCTTGGCATGGAGATCATAAGAGATTGTGAGTGAAAGTTTTTGTATGTGTCACAAGAGTCCTATGTGAACAAAGTGCCGGAGAGGTTTTATATGATGGATGCCAATATGATGAGCACTGTATTGGATACTACCTTTAGATTGTAAGCTTTGGATTGTCCAAAATCCAAAGCGGAAGAGTTGTTTATGGTTATTGTTCCATATTCAAATGTTGTTGATTGTATCATATATGCTATGGCGTGTACCTGACTTTATACTGCTCAAGTTGTTAGTTTTGTGAGTAAATATATGGCAAGTTCTGAGAAAGTTTACTCGTAAGCAATGAATTGGATTTTGAGGTACTTGAAGGGTACCACATTAGCTTGTATAGAGTATGGGAGATCAGTTGATTTATTGGTTGGGCTTTTAGACTCTAATTATGGTTAAGACATTGATAAAATGAGATCCATTAGTGGATATATTTTTTTCATCTTAGTGGTTCAGCTATTAGTTGGAGGTTTTCCTTGTAGGAGGTGACATCCATGTGTACTATTGAGGTAAGGTATATGGCAATGACAGAGGTTTTTCATAAAGTCATATGGCTTGATAGTTTAGTACGTGAGCTAGGGTTTGGTCATAGTGCCCCAATCATTCGAGGTGATAGCTAGAGGGCTATATATTTAGCAAAGAATCATAATTCTTTTCATCGTCGAATGAAGCACTTGGACGTCAGGTATCACTTTATCCAAGGTAGTATTACTGTTGATAAAGTTGTGTCGAAGAAAGTAGGTACTTTGGATAATCAGGCTAATATGCTAACGAATACATTGAACGTGGGTAAGTCTAAATGTTTATTGGACTTGATTGGTGTTCATAGGCCACAAGGTCCTTTGCTGAGCTAGGGGTTTGTTATATAATTTTTTGCATGTCATGCATTACAAATACTACGTTAAGAATGTGAATTATGAGCTTTGACTGGGTATTTGATGCATAACATAACATTCTGTTAGTTCGTGTAGGTGTTGGAGAAATTTTAAAGTTGGGATTATGAGTTCCATGATAAATACAAGGCCTCCATATTTAATAACACGACCCGTGTTTATTCACATAATGTTTTGGATGAGTTTTGAGCAGAAGTCAAGAGTAAGGAAATAAACACTAGAGTCCCGTATTTTTTTCTTACTTTACGAAACATACTATTTTGTTTGATAGGGTTTTATATGGTATAAAAGAGATATGAGAAAACCCTAGCCGTCAATTCATGCAAGCCAATTTCTTCTTCTTCTTCTTCTTCTTCTCCTCCTCCATAGTGTTCTCCATTGTTAGAGATTTACTGATATGTGTAATCGATTAGTTAAATCATCTTGTAATTACATAAGTGCATGAATAAATATATCTATTTTTTGTTAATTGTTTTGTTTTGTGTTTGAATTATCAATTATTTATCATTTTGTTAATTTCACTTTTGGTTTTGGATCCAAAGAATCCACGCTATTCTGAAACAAATATCAATTCAGATAGATATCATATCATATATTAATTTACCAACCAGTGCCTAAATCTATGAGATGAACTAGAATTATGTTATCATAATTATTTGTAAAGTTAAGCCTTTTAGATACCTAAAAAATAAAGGTTAAAATGTTTTTATATATTATTTAGAGTTCATATTGGTAATTTTATTATGTACTAGACATACTTTTGTACGTGCTTAGAAAACTTACTTTGGCATGTTAGTGATTTCCAATATAATATCAAAATATATAATTCAATCAATTTTGTGTCACACTAATTTATCTAACTTAATTAGTTTTGGAATTTCATTATTTTTTAATGTAAAAAATTTAAGTTAAAAAAATATATTATTTGTTTTAGTGATATTAAAAAAAATTAATTAATTAAATTAAATTTATAAAAAGGGAAAAAATATTAGTTTCTGAATCAACATTATTACTAATTAAATTAATTTTAAAAGTTTCTTACAAATATTAATTTCAAAAATAAAATTTTAATTAATACTATTTTCATAAGTAAAATTGCAAATGTTATTAATGTTTTTAATTGATTCAGTAAGTATATAGTAAGTATGATATTATATGTATAATATGAATATATAGTTTTTTATATATTATTGTATAATGCATTTTGTGTAGGATAAACACAAATAAAATAATTATTTAATATATTCTGACCACTCTTCAATAAAATTTTCTTTAATCTTCAATATTAAAAATATTTATTCTTTAAAAATAAAAAATGCTCATTCTTTTATACAAATGATTTCAAAAACTCGCTACTTTATGCACTTTTTTTGTCTATTAGGTAATCTCATTTTTGATTTAATATGATTTGAAGTAATAATGTAATTGAAATAATATTGTGAGTGAAGTAATAATTATGTTTGATGTACACATTTTATTTACGTATAAAAGTTACTGATGTAATAATGTTATTTGACAACTTATTTAATTTGATTTGAAATGAATTGATCCATAATCATATTAATTTGGACGCTTTTTAATCAATAAATAGTGGTGGGTTGATATATTTAATAAATGTATAAAAATAATAGTGTAGAATAGTTTAAATATTTAATAAAAAATAATGAGACCTATTTATAAATTAATACTATATAATACAAATAACGAGATGTTAAGAAACATATACAAAATAAATGACATAAAATCTATATGAAATAACAATATATATACCGAAGGTATTATCAAACGAACGCTTAATTTAATTCAACTCGTTGAAAAAAATGAGACCTCTCACCTCCGTCATGGTAAAAGCATTAAAATACCATTTGAAAAGTTAATATAACTATTTTAATATATTTATTTTTTCATTTAGATAATTTTTTTAACAAAAAATACATATTAAGTTATATAAAACATAAATTTATTTGTATTATCATATATTATTAATTATTTTAAAAATAATAATAATTGGATTCATTTAGGACCCGTTTACCAGTTAGACCCGATGAATTTGGATCTGGATTTGGACTTTTAAAATCCGATGAGTCTGAATCGAATCGGGATCTAGGTAATATAAACGGATCCGGATCTGAATATGGCTGGACCCGACCCAGATCCAACCCATTGCCATTCCTAGGAGCATGCAAACTAAACTAAAATCAGCTCATTATTGGGCCTTTAGGCAGGAGGTCCAAATATTATATCAAACTGTAGCCCAGATTAAAACATCACCGAAATCTTAGAATGAAGGGCCGAAATACTTTTAACCTAGCAAATGTTTCCCCCGTCTCTCGCATCGATTATCTCATCGGTTGTCTGTCTTCTCTCGTTTTCGCAAACCCTCCGCCGTCTGTTACTTCGGAAGCCTTGCTACTCGATTATTCTGTTCGACTGATTGAATTTTCGTTTAAGGTAATGCCCAAACAATTTCAAAATTTTCAGTTGATGCACTTTCTTCTTTATTTTTATTGTAATCTCGATTTTAGACCCTCGCCTCGCTGCCGGATATTATTAATTTGTTTTTATTGGTTTTGTGGGCACATGTTGATGTTAGAGGTCATACGGTGCCACTTTTAGTTAAAGATTTGAACTTTTATTCCGTTGATTGTTTCCGTAGCTGATTCTTTTCGTTGTTGAGGTACTGATATTTTTGCATCTGTTCCTATTCCCTTGCTGTAGTCGCTGTTTAGCTTTGAGCTCTAGCACTAATAGATTGATTTGGAATGAATTTGTAATTTCGCAGTAGAGATTGTTTTGTATTTAAAAGTGATTGTGATTTCCGCAATTCTTTTTGCATCTCCTTAGGTAGTTGGTTTTTGTTGCATATTATATATCTTTTCTCCTCTTCCTTTTTATGATGATTGTTTACTTCTCTTAATAATCGTTTTTTCTGTTTGTATCGGCGTTCATAATAAATCAATACAGCAAGAGGCTAGAAGATGGCGTCTCGGTTCTGGACTCAGGTTTATTGCAGCTCTAGTTTTTATTTTATTTTGTATATTTATAATTTTTTTTATAAAAAAGATCCTCTATTATTTCAGCTTCAAGTAGCAGATAATTTCCCCGTATGTTGTTTGATCTCGTTATTCTTCAATTGAACAGTTATCTTGAACCTTATGTTTACAGGGTAGGAGTGATTCCGAGGATGAGGAGAGTGATTATGAGGAGGAGATTGTTGCCGGAGAAGATTCAGCTGTTCCCAGTGCTGGAAGCAGATACCTCAAAACTAATGACTCTGACAGTGAGGACTCTGATGACCAAAAGCGTGTTGTCAGGTCTGCCAAAGACAAGCGCTTTGATGAGATGTCTGCCACTGTTGAGCAGATGAAGAATGCCATGAAAATCAATGATTGGGTTAGTCTGCTAGAGAATTTTGACAAGATTAACAAACAGCTTGAGAAAGTCATGCGAGTTACTGAGGCTGATAGGGTTCCCAACCTCTATATAAAGGCTCTTGTGTTGTTGGAGGATTTCTTGAGTCAAGCTCTGGCCAACAAAGATGCCAAGAAAAAGATGAGCAGCAGTAATGCTAAGGCTCTAAACTCTATGAAGCAGAAACTTAAGAAGAATAATAAGCAGTATGAAGATATGATCAACAAATACAGGGAGAATCCTGAAAGTGAAGGTGATGAGGATGAGGATGAGGAATCAGGTGAGGATGAAGACTCAGATGCGGAGTTTGAGGAGGACCCATCAAAGATTGCTGGTGGCTCTGATTCCGAGGCAGACAGTGAGTTGGATGAGGAACGTAGTGCTGATGAGGCAGGCGGTGACTGGCATAAGAAATTGGGTAAAAAGGACAGGCTCTTTGATAAGCAATTTATGAAAGACCCAAGTGAGATTACTTGGGATATAGTTGACAAGAAGCTCAAAGATGTTGCATCTCAACGTGGGAGGAAAGGAACTGCAAGAGTTGAGTTGGTTGAGCAGCTTACTTTCTTGACTAGGGTTGCTAAGACTCCTGCTCAGAAGCTTGAAATCCTGTTCAACGTTGTGTCTGCTCAATTTGACATTAATCCAAGTCTTAGTGGGCACATGCCAATCAATGTTTGGAAGAAATGTGTGCAAAATATGCTTGTGATTCTTGATATCCTCCATCAGTTTCCTAACATTGTTGTGGATGACACGGTGGAGCCAGATGAAAATGAAACCCAGAAAGATGCTGACTACAAGGATACAATTAGAATTTGGGGAAACCTTGTGGCTTTTGTTGAGAGGATAGATGTTGAGTTCTTCAAGAGTTTGCAGTGCACTGATCCACATACTCGTGATTATGTTGAGAGGCTTAGAGATGAGCCATTGTTTATGGTTCTTGCTCAGAATGTTCAGGATTATTTAGAACGATCTGGAAATATGAAGGCTGCTGCGCGAGTGGCACAGAAACGTGTTGAGCTTATATATTACAAGCCTCAAGGGGTCTACGATGCGATGAGGAAGTTGGCTGAACAGAACGCAGAAGATGACTTGGGAGCAGAAGGCCAAGAATCTAAAGGGACTGAAGAAGGCAGGGGCCCTCCTGCATTTGTTGTTTCTCCTGAGATTGTGCCTCGCAAGCCCACTTTTCCAGAGAGCAGCAGAGCATTGATGGATATCCTTGTCTCACTCATCTACAAACATGGGGATGAACGCACAAAGGCACGTGCAATGCTATGTGACATATATCATCATGCCCTTATGGACGAGTTCTCTACTGCCAGGGATTTGCTGTTGATGAGCCATTTACAAGACACTGTTCAGCACATGGACATTTCAACTCAGATACTATTCAACAGGACTATGGCTCAGCTTGGTCTTTGTGCTTTTAGGAATGGGCTCATCACTGAAGGACATAATTGTCTCTCTGAATTATACTCGCAGGGAAGGGTGAGGGATCTTCTCGCACAAGGTTTCTCCCAAAGCCGTTATCATGAGAAGACACCTGAACAGGTACCGACTCATTTGTATCCCTTATTATCTTCCCCTCTGAGAAATTTTGACACATCCCTGTTGCGTTGATTTTTCCCTTTGAATTTTTTTGACATGGTTTATGTGTTGACTTTGGTCTCTGTAAATCAAGGATAGTCCTTTGAATTTTTTTTGATCTGGTTTATGTGTTGACTTTGATCTCTGTAAATTGAGGATTGTTCTGGGCATAATTTTTCCTCCTATAGGTATGATAATTGAGTTTGTCATTGATTTGTATGTTGTCTTATGACTTCGCTCCATTCTGCACTTATATTATAAACAGTTGCCTGAGCTTGATTGATATGCCAAGTCTGAAACCTTAATTTAGGTTAAATCAGAACCATAAGCATGGCATAGTATATATATTTTGAACCAATGACGCCAATACTTGGCTGCATTTTAGACCTGTTATTAACAGACATCACCTTGTACAATTCCTAGTGTTGTTAATAGGAGGGAATCCATTATGTTCATTTTATGACGTGCTGTAGTTAATCCCTACATCCCTCTTTGTGTGTTTGCATCCGTATCTTTGTCAAGTAAAAATGTTAGCGATAGTTCTTTATGAACGATGCAAGTTGGAGGCGTGAGTAATTTGGCCCTAGGTTTTCTTTCATTAGCTGAAAAGATGGAGAGACAAACAGTGTCAAGTATTTTATCATTTTATGTGCATATATCTTCATTAGGCTGACTAATTTTGTTATTAGAAATATCAATTAAGATCCCAGTTATTCATATGAACTTTCTTCTGCCAGGAGAGACTAGAAAGGCGTCGACAAATGCCCTACCACATGCACATTAATCTTGAGCTCTTAGAGGCAATTCACTTGACATGTGCGATGCTGCTTGAAGTCCCCCACATGGCTGCAAATTCCCTTGATGCAAAGCGCAGGGTCATAAGCAAGACTTTCCGAAGGCTGCTCGAGCAAACTGCAAGGCAGACGCTGACAGGCCCCCCTGAAAATGTGAGGGATCATGTTATGGCTGCTACGAGGGCCCTTTCCCAGGGAGATTTCCAAAAGGCATTTGATGTCATCACATCCCTTCAAATCTGGAAGCTTGTTATGAATCAAGAACATGTTTTTGACATGCTCAAGTCCAAGATTAAGGAAGCAGCATTGAGAACATATTTATTCACTTATGCTTCGTCTTATACCTCTGCGAGCTTGGACCAGCTCGCCAAATTGTTTGACCTCTCAGAGTCGCAGACCCACAGCATTGTCAGCAAAATGATCATTAATGAAGAACTCCACGCTAACTGGGACCAACCCACCAGATGCATTGTATTCCATGAAGTGCAGCATTCAAGATTGCAGGCACTGGCATTCCAACTGACTGAAAAGCTATCAATCCTTGCAGAAAGCAACGAGAGAGCTATGGAAGCAAAGATAGGTGGGCCTGCTATGGATGGCCTGCCTCTCAGGCGTAGAGATGGACCTGATTATGCTGCTGTTGCTGCAGTTGGTGGGCGGTGGCCAGACAGCTCGTCTTACTCCTATGGAAGGCAAGGTGGTGGACGCACAGGATATGGTGGCGGTGGTGGGAGACCCTCAACTCCTAGCCAATCAGGCGGGGGATATTCAAGGGATAGAGGTAGTCAGGGGAGGGGTGGTGGTGGTTATGGACGGTATCATTCTGGTGGTTCATCTGTCAGGGGGGCACAAATGGATTCTTCTTCAGCTCGCATGGTTAGCCTGCACCGTGGTGTCCGTTAAAAAGTGGTTGAAGCATCGTGAAGTAATCGTTTGAAGTGAGACGCATTTGAAATAGAGGAGGAGAAAAGAAGAGGTGAGGATCATATTTTTGATATCAGTTTTGTTATTGCATTTCTTTGTTAGATCACCAGTGTTTTTCCTTTTGCGATCCAAGTGTACTGTAATCATTCATGACTCATGAGACAAAACTACGCACATTTGAATCTGAATGGCTCTTCTTCATGCGAACATTGACTATATTATATTTATTTAACTTGAATGGCTCCAAGGAATTGTTTTAACTTAGGCTTACATTTCATTAAGCAGGGAAAATGGTACTTTTTTTATAGCAGTTTTTTAGAATCTGTGTCTGTATTTTAATGAACCTAACTTCCTAATAAATACTAAGAGGAGGAACAATGAGGGTAGAAATGAGTATTATAGGGGTATCATAGCATTTAATAGGTTAGAAAATGGGTAGTTTAAATGGAAAAGATTGGATGGAGTTTTCAAAAAGGTAAGGGGAATGGATGTAGAACAAAAAAGGGTAGGAGGGCCAGGATCGAGTACCATGCGATGTAGGAGATTAGGAATAGATCCAAAGGTACAGTGTGTGTTTTGGTGATACGGACGTAAAATGTCGTTTTAAAGTAGGTTTCACCGAAAAAGAAAACAGCGGATTGTGGTTATTTTACGATCTCAGGATTTTTTTAAAAACTTTTTTTCAATGAATAGAAGTTTGTTTTGCTTCATTTGGGCATAAGATCAATTTCTCTACAAATTTTTCTAAACTTGGTATTTAGGTATTGTAATACATATTATTATTATTATTATTGTTGTATTACTATCTAATTATTATTAGTATTATTATTGTTGTTGTTGTCATAGTTTTAAAAATCGGACCGGTCATCAAACCGGTCTTATAACTGTTTCACTGGTTTAGTGGTCGAACCAGTGGTTTGGACTGGTCGAACCAGTGGTACATTTTAAGTCAAAAAATATGAAATATATAGAAAATTAAACTCTACATAAATTTGACCGATTTCCGATCGATTTTTTGACCGGTTTATCCGTTTTTACTGGTCCGATCGGTTTTTGATAGGTTTTCACTCGTTCCGAGATCTTAAAAATCGGCATATGAAATTTAATCGGTGGTCCGACCGGTTCGTCGGTTCATTGGTCGGACCGGGCCGGTCCGATTTTTAATACTAGGGTTGTTGTTATCTAGTTATTATTGTTAATATTATTGTTGTTGTTATTATCATTATTTAATAATGTTAGTATTATCTACTTATTATTGTTATTGTTGATATTGTTATCTTTAATATTAGTATTAGTATCTAATTATTGTATTATTATTGTTTATTGCGGCCGCTGCTATTGTTGTTAGTATCATTGCTAATTTGATTATTGTTGTTTATTAATGGTTTTATGTTTATTCTCTTCCAAAAATAAAAATACTTAAAAATGAGAGAATCTTTGCCTATCTACATCAAACTAGTTGTCTTTCATCAAGTGTCTAGATAACTCCACGCAGCCAATTATTAACTTACCGTAGCATTCCTAATTCACTAAATCAACTTTTACAACCACAATTTCGATATTTTTTAAATCTTAGAGTGCCTTTGAATTTTGGAAGCTCATGCTTCTAAATTCTGTTAAGCACGAAGATATCCTCTAACCTCCTTTCATTGTATGCTCCAACCAACCTTCCAACGAAATACTCATCCACTTTTGAATTTGCACACTTTCTCAACAAAATCATCACAATTCAACCAATAATATTTTTCGATTGGAGTTACGGAATGTTCTTCAATCAAATATGTTATTGGTAGGTCATCACCTTCGAATTTACCTCTTTTTTAGTATAATTAGGACCAAACTATGATGTGAATGCAAATGTTGAGGAATCAACTCCTCAATATGAAGCATTTTCAAGAGTTGGGTGGGTTATAAATGAGTCTGTCACTTTATGTAAATCTTGGGAGAATGTAAGTACTGATAATTATGTTGTCACTAATAAAACTTTAACTTTGAAAAAAAGATGACAACTTGCTGCAATGAGTATCATGGTAATGTTAATCCATGATATATATATATCAATGTAAGAATCATTTTTCCAAAGTCTTTAGAAAAGCTAACACTTAAGCAAACACATTAGTTCTCTAAACCTGTTTGTTATCATTAAAACAAGGATAAAGATATTGGTTGACCTATGAGGTCAACATATATAAATGTTAAATCAATCCAAAGGAAGGGGGAATACTATACAGTAGAGAGTATCGTTTTTTTTTCTTAGTGTTACATGGTGTGACAACTCAGAAATGGAGTTTTATAGGATATTAGCTTGAGGCTAGTCTAATGCCAAATAGAATCAATTGAGATGCATCCAAAATCGGATTAACATTGTTTTAGGCTTAATCCTTTTCCTTTAGGCCATTATTCAAGGTCTTAATAGTCTTATTAAGAAAATACACATATCATCATTCCCTTATAAATTCAATCCATTTCATTAGCCACTTTAAGGGGTAGATAAGCGAGACATCAATCTCATGAGCAACAACCACAACTATATAGTTGGTTTATTGGTCAAAAGTATACATCATGAGATAGATGAAAAAAACCTATACATTAAATTCTATTGAACATCCAAAACTATATATTAGAGACATTGGCTAAAATTATACATCATAAAGATAATAGACAAAACTATACACTAAAAGTTCTTAAGACAACCAAAGCTTTACATTAGGGTCATCAGCCAAAATCAATCATCATAAGGATTATAGAAAAAACCTATACATTAAATTCCATCAAACAACTACAACTATAAATTAGGTTTGTAAACCCAAATATACATCATAAGGGTGATAGATAGAACCTATACATCATGTTCGTTAGACAAAACTATACATTATAAAAGACAAGGAATAAAACTTATAAATTAAGGTCTATCATAAAGGGTAGTGTGGAAAAGCTATATATTAAGGTATGCCAACTTAAATTATACATTTTAAGGGGGATGAAAAAACCAAGATATTGAGTGCATCAAGGTTTCCAATCTTGCAAGAATAGAATTAAGATAAAGCGATAAATTTTATCAGCTTAAGCAAATTTCAAAATTTGAATTTAAATAAGAGTAAGGTAGTGGAAAAAGTGGCTTGTAAAACAAGTTTCATCCTCCCTATTCATACATGTCAACATGGAACATATTCCTAGGTCATAAAGGCCACATGATCCTGGCTTCCAAATGTGGTATATAAGGAACAACTTCCTAGGTAATGAAGGCCATTTTTTTTGTCACCGCTATATATATATCCCTAATAGGGATGACAGTGAGACAGGTTGGGGATGGGGACCCCATCCTGATACCCAAAATTAATAAGAAAAATAATCCTCAAACCTGCACCATTCCACACTTTTTTCTTCTCGGGGAATCCCCAACCTGCTTCTCATAGGGATAAATTTCTATACCCGATCCAATTCTCAAACTATTCCTCATCCTTGATTCATTACATGATTTTGAAACCTGACCTGATACCTGAAACCCAAAACCTAAAACCTGAAACTCGATTCTATCCCTAATACCCTATCCTTTTTTTTTACAATATACTTTTAATTTGTATCCTATAATATATATATATATATATATATATATTCAAGGTGGGTTCGGAGATAGAGAGCCAGCCCCGTCCTTGAAAAAATTTCTGAACCTGAACTAGATCTTTGAAATCTCTCCCTAGACCCGAATGAGGAATTCTTGATGGAGCTTCAAAACTATAGGGAGAATTGGCATTCCTAGTCCCTACAATTATCCACTTTTTCCTACTTCTAGGTTTATTACTTTCTAAATCCCTTAGATTCTGTGCTTTCTTTTACGCCAAAAAATTAATTCCTTTTGCTTTAAATTCACACCCAAAACCCTAAATATTTTAATCTCTCTTTTTATTTTACTAAATCTCCTATCTTATGACTATTCTTCCTAGTTAGGGCACCATTTACTCCATTGTTGGAAACTTATACTGATACCTATGAAACTCCTCCCACCATCGTCATGAGTGAAGGAATAAGATTCCAAATGATAGCTAAACTTGTAAAGTTCATGTCTCTACCATGCCAAAAATTAGTTCTCTTGAGGGACCTGATAAGTCCCCTACTTGTTTTGAAGTTCTCTGTCTTTAAAATATTGATCATTCTTTTTATTCCTCTATTTATCATTCTTCAAAAACCTCATCTACACCTTCAACCTATAATTATTCCTCCTTACTATCGATTCACCTATCACCCACTCCTTCCTCTTTAAACTTGACACTTCCTCTTGATATGAATGATTTTTAATCCTAAGACTCAAACACTCTTCTTTCGAGAAACATTTTTAAAGGCTAACCTAACCAACTTTGCACTCAATACCACTTTCCTTCTAACATCAAGTTGATCCAATCTTCTCCATTGAAGAGAGATAATAGTCCTCTTGATAGATGTTTAACATTATATTATGCGACTCTATATGATGGAGTGTGTCTGCCTATGCACTAATTTACTAAGGAATTTATCATTTCTTGTTGTCTAAATTCTTCCCAATTTTCCCCCAACAATTAGATAATGGTGGTAGGATTTCTTATATGGGTGTTATTTGTTAGATGTCGGACTAATTATAGAGTTGTTTAGACATTTAAAAAAGAATTAATCCTTCCTTCAACCCCGACATTCTATTACATTCAAATAAGGGACAATCACAATTTAATTAAAGAGCCTCAATCTTCTATGAAAAGGTTGAAGTATTTATCATTTGTTTGAGAAAATGCTGATTGGGGTCTACCCAAATGAGGTTAACTTAACTATGATGCCTTGGATACTCTACCATTCTAATTTGAGCTAGAAGCCTAAACTAACATGTTTGATAAGCTTGTATAGGATGACCATATCAATAATCACTAATAGTGAGGTTGTGAGTGACCCTATCAATTTAAAAAAGATTAGGCTCATTTCAAATGTTAGTAAGTAATTTCCTCTAACTTCATCACTCGTGTCCATTTAAGAATCTTATAAGTCTATTAGCTAATTGAGTTTCATATTTTATTTGTAGAATGTGATGAGTGGAAAGATCATCAAAATCTTGTTCCCCCAAACTTGTCAGGGGGCATTAGAAGGCCTACAATTCATCCACTTAGGGTATCTACCTCCAGTGCATTGGTTACTACAATTAAAGCATACAAAAATAAAGTATATTTTCCATTAATATTTCAAAATATCCTCACTATAATACCTCATTTATAATCATGGCTTAAAGGAATTTCATAATTTTATTTGTTCAAGAAGTAGAGGGGATCACTAAAACCAGTCTTTACAATAAAAAGGCAAAATCAAATATGGTTATGGACCTCAATCCTGACACTCATTTCATTTATCCCATTGTTGATAAGCCTTTTGCTGTTGCCCCAACCTCATCGAGGGAAAAATTACTAAAGCTCTTGCCAAACTACTTGGCTATGAGGGACCATGCATATATTTTGATGAAATTTCCACTTTTTAGGTGCTTTCTTGGGTTTCCTAGTTTGTGTCGACCCATATATTCTGACTTTAACCCTCTTATGATACCTAATTCTTCCTTTCTTCATGTTATTCTTGATTCTCCTAAGCCTTATTCACATCTCCATAAGAAAACTCAGGCTAGAGCTATCCCTAAAGCTCTAACTAAGGTAACTACAAAATTCTCAACCAAGAAACTCATCACCAAAGAGTCGATGACCCCTAAAAATAAAGATGATCCTTTAGAGTCGCTTCAAAAGGAAATTCAAAGAAAGGGGAAATGCATGTCGGACCCCTTATTGAGGGTGCCCAAACCTGTTGTCGCCAAATCATCTATTAAAGTAGTTCCAACCCTATTCAAAGGAGCCATAGTAATTTTAGATGAAGGCAAGGATAATAGCGCTGATTTTGCAGGGGAAATAGGTATAAATGCTAAATTTGATGCTATTCCATATTCAAAGGTGTAGGAGCTTGTTAATACTAGTGTTGGCGACCCATCACAGAAGCTTGTGTACTAGAGGGCCCTGATGGTGGAATAGCCAAGTTAAAAACCTTCCCTATAAGAAAAGTATCTTGTGAAAGGGTCTCTAACATTTGTATTGAAGGTGAAAGAGCTACCTTAACCATGTCTGATGACTATTCATTCTTTGATTGTCACTGGATGACAATACTACTCTTGAATTGACTGAGGGAATAATACTTAGCTAAGATAAAGAGGTAATTGATTATCTTAAAATTAAAAATTTTCTAAGGGATGATCAAACTCTCCCCTTCTAGGTGGGTCATAATTTGCATGTGTTATATATGGGACAAACTAGTTGCAAATATAAATAACAATGCTCATGATATTTGAAGCAACTGTATGTGTGGTTTTTTTATTTAGATGGATTTTAATGGAGCACCAATCAATTTTGTTAGCTATAAAAATAATTTTAAGACCTTCAAGCTAGCAATTCAACACTTAAAGATAAAAAAATAATCTCTAGAGGCTAGTAGGGCTGAGCTACAAACTATGAGGAGTATTTTAAAATCTATCTTAACTGATGTATACTTTCTAAAGGCTCAAGTTGCCAACTTAGAAGACTAAAAAAATAAAATAAATGAATTCAGTTTAGGTTAAGATGAAGCAATTGAGAACTCAAGTCGCTAGTGTGGAAGATAGTTTGTATAAGGAGAGAAAATGAATAGATTAGCTATCTTTAGGAAAAAAAATTTATTGCTGATGTTGGGAATATCTGACATTCATTTAAGGTTAACAAATCTTTATAGAAAGAAGTCAAAATCCTAAGTAAACTAAATGAAGATGTGATGATGGAGCATCCACAATTGAGGATCATAATCTAGCCATTAAATTTACCAAGTTTGCAAGTCATAAAACCCTTCTTACTTGAAAAAATTAATTATATATCAAAACCCTAGCCTTGCAAGCCATAAAAAAATCATTCTCCTTTCCCTCCAACATAACTGAAATCTCCTAGCCCTAAGCCACAAATTTGCAAGACTTTTCCCTCCATTTTAAGCCCTATTTTCCTTAGTATTTTAAACCTCAAACCACTCCAAAAACGCAGCCATAACAAACCACCTTAGAAGCTACATATTTTAGCCATAAGTTACTTTCACTTGACTGATAAGTCATTTTTAGCACTTAGGTAGAACAATGAAGATTTGGAAAAGAGTAAGGAAGGCTAGAAGATATTTCTTCTTTTTGTTGCTTAAAATGTTGAAAGGGGTCTTTGTATCTTTCCTTTTTTGTAATATGGCTATTGTAACTTGTATCATATGGATTAGGAATTTCAAAAATCAACTTTTCCATTGTTAGGCTCTAATGCATGAATTTTTATCCCTATGTTAGGCTCTAATGCATGTATTATTTGGTTAGGTTTTAATATTTAATCTTGCACCTCTTCTATAAGTGTCATGGTAACATGAAATGAGAAAACAACTTAGCTTTAGCTACTATCTTTTGTTTCAAAAATCAAGAGTTCCTCTTCAATTCTCAAGTGCAAGAGTTTGAAGATTATTTAAAAATTCTTAAAAGATTTATCATAAGAGTTGAATACCTTAGGTGGTTATTGCAAGTGCTGGCTCAAGGATTTACTAAGAATCAATTTTCATCACTTCTAATCTCCCTAATTTCTACCTCTTGTTTTTCGGTTGTTATACATTTAAGAGCACCAAACCTTAGCAAGAACCAGGTTGGATATTATATGCATCAACTTGGTATCAAAGCTTAGGTTATCTCAATTTGGGTCTTATATTTTTTTTCCTCCTTAACCTTGTCTAAACCGAACACACACACTAAATCTTATATCCTACCCCCACTCAAAACCTATATATTTTTTCCTACAACCAAATCTTGTTTTCTTTTTTCAAACCCTTAATATTAAATGGGAGACTAACCAATAAAAAGAGGGTTAATCCTTGAGAAAAAAAATAATTCAAGAACATATCAAGCTATTGAGTCTATTCAAAATGATATGATAAGAGTACTTGATGTTTTGGAGACAGTAACTCCTATTGTGAACTAAAAGACCCCTAAAAGATACCCTACATTTTGAGAACCAAATGAGGGATTCAAAGTTAAAGACAGTGAAGGTATTGAAGACTCTTCATCAAGTGAGTTCTCTATGGAACTGAGGAGGAGGAATAAAAAATCACTTCCATGATGTTAGGGCCAAGGCCCCATAGTTTGAGGGAAACCATAATCCTAAACACTTTCTAGAATGGGAGTTGGGGTTTAGTAGGTTATTTGAAGCTAAAGGGTATACCAACACTAAAACCTTTAAGGTGGCAGTTCTTAAACTCAAATGCCATGCTTTTTTTTTTTTGTGGTGGTAGAGTGTAGTTTATAAGAGGAGAAAGAAGGAAAAATTGAAGGTTAAGTATTGGATAAAAATGAAAAGTTGATGAAGGAGAGATTCCCTTCTCCTTTATTTACTCAAGACTTATACAATAAAATGTCCTCTTTGAAACAAGGGTCATTGAGTGTATAAGAGTAAATTAGAGAGTTTGAGAAACTCTCTATGAGACTCAGTTTGGATAAGCTAGAAGAATATATTATGTCTCCTTTCCCTAGAGGTCTTAGGCAAGACATAGCCAAGAAAGTGGAGATGTATAGGTACTATACCTTGGATGAGCTTTTTCACCTAGTTATCAAGGTAGAAAAACATAAAAAGGCGAAAAGGGACGTAAGGTATAGAGGTAAAACAAGGTTGCTAGCACATCAAGTCAGGTTCCTCCACCATTCAAAGCCCCTTCCACACCTTTGAAAAAAGATGTGAAGAGTAATGGAGTGGCAATTAAAGGCAGGTCTAATAGTGTTAGGTGTTTTAGGTGTCAAGGCTTAGGATACTATCAAAATGAATGCCCTAGCAAGAGAGTGATGACCATAGTGCATTTAGAGGAGGCCAACTAAGAGAAGGATAGTGAAAAAGAGGAAGAAGCCACTACTAGGGTTGTTCACGGTTTAAATATCCGATATTTTAGATATTTGATTGTTGGATATCTGAAATTTCGGATATCTAAAAATGATATTTGATTTGAAACTCTGGATATCCGAAAGATTAGGAATCCAAATTTTCGGATTGGATATCAAATATAACCGATATTATCCGAATACAAATTAAAATATAAAAAAACCACCAAATTACAAATATATTTAATATTATCCGATTTGCTGAACAAATATCCTATTCGCTCAGCAAATATCCGACTTGCTCAAAAAATATCCGATGTTAAAAGTAAAATAAGGAAGGGGTGGTGGAGTTTATCGGTACGTAGAGTGTTTTTTTAAATATTTAAAAAGGGATTATATTAAAAATATAATTTCAACTATATTAAATTTTGCCTTAAATAATAAATAAAGTAAGTAAAAATTATACACACACACATCTGAATTTATTTACATACAATTATATATAAAATAAAAAATTATAAATATTTTTTCTTTGGATCAGATATTTTTTTTGTATTTGTCAGATCAGATATTTAGTTTGTTTGACTTTTTGTTGACCGGATCGAATATTTGATTTGAAAAATATTGGATCAGTTATTTACTTTTTCGAATTGGATTGCTTCGAATATTGGATCAAATAAGAAAATATTTGATAACATGAACAACTCTAGCCACTACCATGGATGGAGAAGAATAGTTTGCACCACTGGGTGTAGAAGAGTCCTTGATGATTAGAAGAGTGTTGTATAATAGGGAGGCTAATTGGAAGATTCACACAGAGAGACGTTTTTCCAAACCAAGTGCACCATACTTGGGAAAGTATGTTCTCTTATCGTGGATAGAGGGAGTTGTTCTAGTGTTATATCTTGTATGTTATTAGAGAAGCTTGGTGTTCCTACTTCAAAGCATGATAAGCCATACAAGCTAAGATGACTTAATGATGGCAATATGGTAGAGGTGAAAAAGCAAATGAAGGTGTCATTCTCCATTGGAAAGTCCTATCATGATGAATTAGTGTGTGATGTGGTTCCAATTGATGCTTGTAATTTTCTTTTGAAGCTTCTTTGGTAATTTGATAGAAGTGTCATGCATGATGGAGTAATGAATACCTATTGCCTAAATTTTGCTAAGAAGTTTGTTTTTACGCCTTTGAATACTCGACCTAGTAAAATTGATATGAGTTTTAAGCAATATTTTCTCATAGGTGAAAATTTCTATATAAGGCCTTAGTAAAGGGCAATCTACTTACTGTTATTATTAGAAGATAATGAGGGAAGGGTTTATAACGAGCCACAAGTCAGGGCATTGTTAGATGAGTTTGATGATGTGTTATTTAATAATCTACCCCATGTATTACCCCATGAGAGACATAGAGCTCCAAAAAGACTTTATACCTAGTGCTACACTCCTTAATTAGGTGGCCTATAGGTGTAATTCTAAGAAAGCCTTGGAGTAAAAATGGCAAGTTGATGAATTATTGTCTAAGGGTTTAATAAGGGAGTCCCTGAGCCATTGTCTCGTGCTTGCCTTACTTATGCCAAAGAAAGATGGCACCATGATAATGTGCGTTAATAGTAGAGTTATCAACAACATTACTATAAAGTATGGATGCTATGCTTGACTGTTTGTATGGTGTATGCTTGTTTTCCAAAATCAACCTAAGAAGTAGACACTACCAAATAAGAATGAAAGATGGTGATGATTAGAAAATTTCTTTTAAAACTGAAGATTGTGTAAGACCCCTAAAGTTCACTACTGAAAATTTTTGTTAATTAAAAGGAAATTAGCAGAAGAAAATTAATAAACTGTGAACTTTGGGGACATTACCGCCACAATTAGTACCAAACCAGTTCACTCCTACCGTTCCAGTACCAAGTGCTAAGGCTAAAAAGGTAAAATAAAATTTTACGAGAAACTTAAGCATGTATAAATCAGAGAAGCGCAGTAAATAATTTACGAGAGTAAAATCCACCAACGGTGGTTACAAAATAACAAATACATTGAATTTAAAAGAGACAAATTAAAACCCTGTAATGTACCAGATAGTACCTTACGCTCTTTTCCGAGAGCCCACTTGAATAGTACTTGAATACCACCTGTAAGGGGTACTGCCCATTGTATAGGCAGGGGCCCCACGAAAGGAACCCTCCAGTACTACGGTACTGAGCAACCCTTTAAAAACGCACTTAAAAACAGACACACAATGTAACACATGAAATACTACTGCATTCGTGCATAATCATAGGTGTAAACATGATATTCGGATCCATTTATTCACACATCCAACAATTCAATCAGATACTAATAGTGTATATGTAACATTCACTTTCGTACATTCGCATACTTAACCGGTTAACCAAATATTAATATGCCATAATGAGTAATCGATACTTTTTCGGGCCATAAGGCCATTCGTCCATCATTAATCAATCATCTCAATGATCAGTATTTTCCATAAATTATTCGCATCCAAATCAAATTTATTGAGCTCGGGACCCCCACTATTCTAGCAGGTGGACCGGAATACATATACATATATATATATATATATATATACATATATATATATATATATATATATCATCCAGGGTAAAAACATCCCGGACCATCATTATATTTGGTGGATCGATACTTATGAACATCATCCAGGGAAAAACATCCTGGGCCACTATTATATCCGGTGGATCGATACTCGTAAACATAATTCAACTGGGCCCGGCTTATTAATCTTTCATTTTAACAATTATTGTTTTTCCTTTTTAATCAGCACAACAATTCCATTTATTTTTCCTCAATAGGGAGATCAAGATCCCGGGACACAAAGGTACACCGGTTGCATTGGTGCATAAAAGCTACTCATTACCCTTCAACTATCAACCCAGGGACGCAAAGGTACCCTGGTCATACTGGTGCATAAAGCTAACTCAGTACCCTACCGACAAGGACAGCTAATCCTTAAGTATGCATACCCCCTAACTAGGTCCGTAGAGCTAGATAGAGTAGATATAGAGCCTGGCTGGGACACAAAGGCACTCCAGCAAATACCAAATAATCGTGGACTAAACCACGTCTTTAGGGTAGCGACCCCTAAAGGGCCACCATTCCCGATCTCAAGGTCTTTCACTTTAAGTATTAGTGTCTTAATTAAAGGTGATCACAAAAGCACAACAATCAACTAGTTATCCAATTTTAATCGTTCAGATACCATTAGAAATTTCTTATTCAAATGGTCGTCCAAGGTAACACAGAAGGCTCAGTAAGGCCGTCCTAGTCTCATCTAATTTCGAATTAGAATTCAATCTTGTGATACTTACTAATCATCAAATACTCCTACGTCATTAATCAACATTATTAGAGTCATATTACGAATTCCACAATCACAACGATATATTAGATAAAAACTACTCATTTACCCCTTACTTATAAAATCACTAAGTTATCCCTTCCTTACTTGACAAATTACCATATTACCATCCTTGTTACAAATTACCAAGTTACCCCTTATTCGATTTAAGTTACCAAGTTATTACTCATACTTATTAGGTCACTAATCCCCCTTAATAATTATTACACTAAATATAATTTCCATTTAGTTGGTTAGATTACCACTTTGCCCTTTTTCCTTTATTGTAATTAATAAATTATCCTTGAGTTGGTCAAATTACCAAATTACCCTTCCTCCTTATCCTAATTACCAAATTAACCCTTTATTTAGTTAATTACCCAATTACCGTCCTCTATTATCAATGACCAACTACCCTTCTCCATTATCAAAATTACCAAATTACCCCTGGTTGGTTAAATTACCAAATTACCCTTTTATATGATCATAATTACCAAACTACCCTTCTCCGTCATCAAATTTACCAAATTACCCCTTGGTCATTTAAATTACCAAATTGCCATTCTTAATTGTCATGATTACCAAACTACCCTACTCCATTATTAAAATTACCAAAATACCCTCTAGACAGTTAAATTACCAAATTACCCCTCACATTTATCATATTTACCTATTTTACCCTTCTCCATTATTAAATTATCAAATTGCCCTTTAGTTATTTTAAATTATTATTTTACCCTTCTCAATTATTATAATTACCAATTTACTCCTTTCCGATTTCCACTTTTACCCCTTTGATTTACCAAAATTACCGTTTTACCCCTTTACCTTCAAATTTACCATTTTACCCCGTAACTCTCAAAAATTACCACATTGCCCCTGTTACTTATAAAATTTTCATTTATCCTTAATTATGAAATTACTATCTTAGCTCTTTTAATTTTCAAATTACCATTATGCCCGTTAATCACAAAATTACTATTTTACCCTTTAATTATAAAATTACAATTTTACCCTTTTATTACAAAATTACAAAATTGCCCTTTTATTATAAGTTACTAAATTGCCCTTTTATTACAAATTTACTATTTTACCCTCCTTACTTCCAAAATGACCAATTTATCCCTTACTTGTAAAATTACCATTTTATCCTTTTATTAACAAATGTACTATTTTTCCCTTGCCTCCAAAATTACAAAAATACCCTTTTTGATTAAAAATGACCTTTTATCCTTAGCACACTCCTTATATTAAATTATTATTATTACTACATAAAATATTAATATTAATGCCTCATCCACAACTCTTATAGTTAATACAATACTTATTAACACATATATATATATATATTAGGCTATACTCTTGTACAATATACATTAATAAAATCCCCTAAGGTTGACAAAATATTAAATATCACAATAGCATAAAACAACATGGATAATACTTAACATTTTCTTTAACAACCAAATTATTACCTTAAATATTATTTCCATACATATCATATAACCTATCATGCTTCCTTTTATCAAACAACATAATAACCAAATATAATATACTAAACAACATATATCAAGCATAATACACATTAAAAATGCCTAATGTGTTAACATACGTTAATACATACATTTAAGTGGAATTTAATGATTACCTCGATTTCTGTAAAAACTAACCTTACCGGTATTTCGGTTAAAGGTTCAAGCTTGATTTGTCAAAACCAATACCTAAAAATAATTCAAGACTTATTACATTAGAAATTATGAAATCAAAATATAAGGCTTTAACAATTAATAGAATAATTAACTTAAAATATAATTATACCTTAAAATTATTAAACAAATAGATTAAGAAATGCAGAAACTCATGATGCTAATGCAGCATGAGCTGCATGCAAAGAAATGAAAAGGAGGGGACTCAAAGGTGGTGGAGATAGGTAAACTGGGTATTTTTGGGTTGGTGATTTGGGGCTAAGAAAAGGACATAATGGGGAAGGATTTGAGGCAAGGGAATGGTACAGAAGTGTAGAGGGGGTGTATGTGGTAGTTGGGGATGGGTTGAAGGTGGCTAAGGGCGGCGAAGGCGGCGGCAGCAAGGCTGCGAAGGTGGCGGCCGAGGAGGGAGGTCGAGATGGAGGCTGGTGAGGAAGGAAAATGGGGAGGGAAAACGAGGGCATGTGGAGGACGGTTTCGGCCAAATGAGGATTGGGGGTGGTAGAGGGGGTTGTAGGGAGTAATGTAGTGGCTTATGTGGCGGCAGAAGCGGCGGGAAGGCGGCGGAACACGGCGTTGTAGGGTGGCTGCCGAGAAGGGAGGGAGAGAAGAGAAAAAGAGGAGAGGAAGAAGGATGGGGGTTGCGGGGTGGCTTGATGGGGTTGTGATCGGTCGGGGGGAGAGGAAGAGGGTGGCAGGAGGTGGTGCAGGTGGTGGTTGAGGTGGCGGCGGCGAAACAAAAACAGGGGGAGAGAAGGGAGGAGAAGAAAGGGAGAAAAGGAGGGTCGGGGGCATGTGAGGCTTCGAGAAAAAATGGCCGAATGGGACAGGAAAGGAAAAAGAGGAAGAAGAAGGAGAGAGAGGAGGAGAATAGGTAGGCTCGAGAGTGGTGGTAGGCGGTAGGGGATGGGAGTTGCAGGGAGAGGGAGGGAAATGTGACGACAGGGAGAGGAAGAAGGAGACAGAGATGGTGGGACCGGGATGGTGTAGAGAAAACGACGAGAGGGAGAGAGAGGGAGACAAGGGGAGGTCAATTGGGGAGAGGGAGTTGCAGGTGAGATGGCGGGAGTCGGGATTCTCGCTGGTGATGGTGGAAGAAGAAAGAAAGAAGAAGAAGAAAGAATCGGAGGAGGGGTGTTGGGCGTGTGAGACGGGCATATCGACCGAAGGGGAAAGAAACAGGCCGGCCCGGTTGAGGAAGAAGGAAAAGAAAGAAGGCGGCCGGGCGACACTGGAAAGGCAGGGGGAGGAGGAATGGGCCAGCAGCCCAACGCAGGAGGGGGATAAGGGCAGGCCGACGGCCCAAAGAAGAAAAAGAAAAAGAAAGAAAAGAGAAAAAGGAGAAAAGACGGAAAAGGGGAAAAAGGAAAAAGAAAGGGAAATGAAATAAATAATTTAATTGATAAAATAATAAAATAGGATAATTTTGGGTAATAGTTTGATTTAATATTTTAATTTAAGATAATTAAAACATAAGGGTTAAAAAGGATAGTTTTTGTAAAATAAGGGTTTAAAAATTTATTTAAATAATAAGAGTATAATAAAATAACAAAATATTTATTTTAATTTATTAAATATTTTTAAATTATTTTATAAGCACAAAAATCCATAAAATAATTAAATTAAAGGATTTAAAGGCTAATTTATCCAAAATAAAATTTATTTATTAAAACATAAGCTTTTAAAATTTCGGGGGATTACAGATTGTATGAATGGATCGTTATTCCCTTTGGTTTGTCAAATGCTCCTAGTACATTCATGATACTTATGAATGAGGTGCTTAGGTCATTCATTAGTAAATTTGCATTAGTTTATTGGGATGATATCCTTGTGTATATCTCTAATGAAGAAGAACATGTAAAGCATCTCAAACTTTTATTCCCATCACTTAGGGATTACAAGTTGTATACTAAGTTAGAAAAGTATGAGATCTTTGTACCTAGACTTACATTTCTAGGTTTTATGGTGTTTAAGGATGAATAGACATAGATTTAGTATCTTATTGGCACTTATAATAGAGTACATGAGAAGGGTGTGTACCAAGGCGACCTAAGACACCTTTGAGGCGATCAAAGGGAAATTAATAGAGGGAATCATCCTAACATTACCTAACTTCAACAAGCTGTTTAAGGTTGAGTGTGATGCTAGTGGAGTGGATATTGGTGCTATTTTACTAAAAGAAGGAAAACCAATTACCTTCTTTAGTGAAAAGCTCAATCTATCTAGGGTGAATTATATCATTTATGACAAGGAGTTCTATGCTTTGGTGAGAGCCCTTGATCATCAATCACACTACTTGAAACCACAAAAATTTATGCTACACATGGATCATGAATCTTTGAAGTACATCAATGAACAACACAAGCTTAATCCAAGGCATGCAATATGGGTAGACTTTTTACAATCATTTTCCTTTTTAGCTAAACACAAAAGTGGAAAAACCAATGTAGTAGCAAATACACTCTCTAGAAGATATTGTATGATCTCTTTATTAGAAACTAGAGTATTGGGGATTGGTTATATTAGAGATCTATACAAGGTAGAAGAAGACTTTGGATGCTACTTCAAGATCAAGATAAGAATATGGGGTCATTAATTATTTAAGATGGGTTTCTCTTCAAGAACAACATGCTTTGCATTACCAAATGCTCTATTAGATAATTACTCATGAGGGAAGTGTATGGAGGAGGATTAGCTGGACACTTCGACATCAATAAGATCGTAAACATTCTTAGTGACCATTTTATTGATCCAAACTTGTGGGATATGTATGAAGTGTTATAACTAGATGTGTCACTTGTCAAATGTTCAAGAGTCACTTCCACTAATGACTCTACACTCCCTTGCTTATCCCACATCAACCATTAGATTATGTGAGTATGGACTTTATTGTATCATTGCCTAGGACATAAAGGAAAAATTATGTTATAATGGTGGTGGTCGATCGATTCTCTAAGATGGATTATTTCATTGCTTATCATAAGACAGATGATGAATCTTATTTAAATGATCTATTATTTAAGGAGATAGTTAGGGTACATGATATTACTAATACCATTATCTCTGATAGGGATAAGAAGGTCCTTAGCTACTTTTGCAAGACCATGCGGAGGCTAGTTGGTATTAAACTCCTATTCAGTATCGCCTACCATCCAAATATAGATGAGCAAACCGAGGTCAACAATAGAACCCTCACATTACTCCTAAAATTCTTGATTCACAAACCCTTAAAAGTTTGGGACACCAAGCTTTCACATGCCAAGTTTTCCTACAATCATTCACTGATGTATGCTACAAGATGCTCACCTTTTGAAGTAGTATATGAGGTTAACCCTACTACTCCCATCAATCTATTGCCTCTTCCTATTGAATGCCACACCAAATTGGAAGCATAAGAGAGGGATAATGCAATGAAGAAACTTCATGAATAAGTGAGATCCAAAATTGAGAGGGTGAATGAGACAAACAAGAATAGGGTAATCAAGCACTAGAAACAATACTTGTATGAACCAGGAGACCTAGTTTAGCTTCACCTTGGGAAGGAGCACTTTCCTTCTAAAAGGAAAAAATCATGCCTAAAAGTGATGATTCATAAAAAGTTATTGAGAAGATTGGTGATAATGTTTATAGACCAGAGCTACCCGAAGATATGGGAGATATATCAAATACATTTAATATTGGAGATCTACTACCTTACATTCAAGATGAGCCTTTTGAAGATAAGGAGGTTGCTTTTCAAGAGGGAGAGGATAGTTTAGGATCATCCCCAATTGAGGAAAATAATCTAGCCTATTTATAGCCTCAAACAACTCCAAAAATGCAGCCAAAACAACTCACCTTGGAAGCTACACATTTCAGCCACAAGTCACTTTCACTTAGGTGATAAGTCATTTTTAGGCCTTGGAAAGAATAATGTAGATTTAGGAGAGTAAGGAAGGCTAGAAGACATTATTTACTCCATTTTGTTGCTTACAAGGTGGGAAGGGGACTTTGCCTCTTTCCTTTTGTGTAATATATTTTTTATAACTTGTAGCATATGGATTAGGAGTTTTGAAAATCAACTTAACCATTCCTCCCCATAGCTAAAGCACATGGGCTGAGTGTAAACATGGACTTTTGTCCATATGTTAGGCTCTACTGAATGTATTAGTTGGTTAAGTTGTAATCTTCAATCTTAATTTTTTTTTTCTATAAGTGTTTGAGTACGATGAAATGAAAAAAAAACTTACCTTTAGTTTCTATATTTTCTCTAAAAAATTAAGAGTTCCTCTTCAATTCTCTAGTGCAAGAGTTTGAAGATTCTTTGAAAAATCTTACAAGATTTATCCTAAGAGTTGAATATTATAGGTGGTTTTTCAAGTGTTGATTCAAGGAGTTACGAAGAACCAATCTTTATCACTTCTAATCTCCCTCATTTCTATGTTTTTTTTGTTCTTCTACATTTAAGAATACTAAACCTTGGTAATACCCAATTTGGATCTCATATGCATCAAGATGCGAATAATAAAATACTAGGGCATGCCGCTAAATTTGCTGATATGTAGAAAAAATTGGAGAAGTGATCGAGACTAAATGGTTACACTTCGAGGTAGGTGAGAAGTATAGGAAAATTAACACTAAAATAAGCTAAGTAAGGGAGCTAATGGCAAAGGCCAAACAAGTGGTTGGCTCAGCTTAAAAGGATGTAGATGTGTGAATTAAGAGGGCCATTGTTGATATTAAGTTGAAACATTTTTGTGAAGCTATGGATAAGTATTTGAAAAGTGAAGATTTTTTCAATTATAAACAATTGCTTATGTCTCAGTGGTATGCATATGGTGCCTCGGTGGTGTAAACTCAATTCAAGATGTTGGTTGAGTATGACAGGCTTTAGAGGCTTAATGGAGAATTCTATCATGGATAAGATTTAAATAACATGACTATTCTAATAGAGGTCAAAGAAAGAGTCAAAAATACTAAAGAAGATGAATCATAAGTGGTTGAGGGCGAGACTGTTGCAGAGAAAGGTGTACCCACCAAGTGAAGAAATGAAAAAAAAAATTAACTAACTTTTAAGTCAGTTCCTCATTGGATTTTATTCATCACTTTGGTATACAACATGATCACCAAGATTTTTGTATTGATTATCCTCCTTTTTGTTTTATCTTAAACCTATATATTTATGGCAATGTTGGTACATTTTTTGATACTCAAGTTGCCCAAATTTTTTATACTTTGGTAGTGGATAACCAAAGTAGGGTTTAATTCAGACACCATTTGTTGATCAGACCAAATAGACTAGCCAAGCTAATTAGCCTCAACACATTAGTTGAGGATCATACCATGGAAGCCTTAGATTAGCAATTGAAAAGCCACTAGATGTGTCTAATTTTGGGTTCATTGATCGTGGAAATCGATGGAGGAAAAACCATGAGAGTTGGGGCTTAGTAGCTAAAAATTCTTTCTTATGGGCTTAATGGTCTCAACGCAGTAGGTCAAGGGAAAACCTTGGGAAACTGGGCTTAGTGATTGAAATCACATTGATCTTTTAGCTCACCAGGTGTGCCTATATTCTTTTCTTCTAGTCTTAGTTACCTTTGCGCATTTGTCTGAAGGTGCACCTTGGAAGCTTGAGCTTAATGACTAAAAGCACATTGGTCTTTTAGCTTACCAAGTGTGTCCATGTTCTTTCATGTTGTCTCAATGCTCTTGGAAAGTATGTTTTCTGCAAAAATATATTCAATGAATATATTGACCTTTGCAAAAGAAAAACATCTATTCATTTATCAAATTTGATATGCAACCAAAATCTGCATTCATGTATAATCAAGATCATTGTTAAGTTCGTATTTTAATATTATATATTGTATTTCCTCAAGAGTTTTGGCTTCCAAGCATTCACTAGATATATACTCTCCTCATTAGATAATATGAATATGGCTTACATAAATTTCTCCACAACATGATATGGCCTTCCCATTAAGCAGCTAACTTGCCTCAACCGCCATTACTTTGGAACTAAGCATTACTTAACACCAATCCCTTACCTTTAACTATGTAGGTTTTATTATTATTCTTTTTATAGTAGTATTTAGATACTTATTTTTTGTAATTAACAAGCCACATTTAAACTACATCTCTCCGCTCTTCTAATAGATCTTTTTCAATTTTTAGGGCATCTTCATTGACTATAGGACCATACTACCTGGTTCTAAATGAACTTGTTTCTATCTTTGTTGGTATAGTTACCTCAACCCTAAATATAAGTTGAAGGGTGTCTCACCCATTATTTTTTTATAGTTTTTTAGACGACCCATAATATCTTTACAAGCGCATTTACCCACCCTTGCTCAGTCTCGTTCAATCAGCGCCTCAATAGTTCTAGTATTTCTTTGTTTTTATGTTCAGTTTAATTGTTGCACTATGTTGAAACCACTAAGAAACTCATTATTAGAGTACAAGGTTTCCTATACAAAATACTATTGAGTGCAATTTACCAAAGTGAATTTGCAATCAATTCTCAAGTTTTCATAGAATTCCCTATATTTGCTATTATCAAATTATTAGCCATTATCACTTATAATTGCCTAGTGGACTCCAAATTGGCATGAATCTAATTAGTTTTATATTAAGGATGCTAAGTTGTAATCCCATGTTCTATGATAACCACTTTTTATTGTATACCTGCTAAAAGGTGCTATTTTTTGGAATTATTTGACATATCTTGATCTAGATTTTTCTATTTATTATGAAAATTTCACCATTGTTGTGGAATTTTTTATTGGTATATTTTTGTAGGAAAAGATGAAATCTAAGTAATTTGGGTTGGTAACTAAGAAAAATAAGCACAATATGATAAGCAAAGCTTAGAGTCTTGGAATTTGGATGTACCATCACATATGACCCTAAAAGAGAATTTATGTGAAGAAAAATCAAAGAAGGTAAGGAAGAGAGAGGAAAATTTCCCCTCATATTTATGGAAATATGACCCATATTTTCTTATTTCTCCTCCCACGTGCTTCATTAATTCATCTCACACACATAGTGTTAGAGCAAAAATATGGGTGCCTTGTATTTACTAATATGGATCATATTGTTGCCATATTTTGGATCTGATTTGCATGACCTTCTGTTTATAAATATAACCTATATTAGGTCAAATAGAACATCAAAGATAATGCTGCTAAAACTTCAACTTCATTTTTATTATTTCTAAACCATTAGGGTTCTTTAGTTAGATTTAGTTAGTTAATTGCTATAGTTGAAGGATTGGAAATCATATGGTATTTGTGATTCTACAATATCATGAGTCCTTTCTTTCCTTTCCTTTGTTTTTTTTCATTTTGAACTTATTATTGTGTTTAATGCAATTATTGTTATTGGTTTAATTAATTGAGTTTGTAATTTTTTTGTAATTTAATTTAATTTTTATTATTTTGTTTCTCTATGCTTATTAAAATTATGATTTTTATGTGTTTAGGTTCTGTGTTTTATGGTTTTATCATTATGCTAGGCTAGATAAGTATAGGGTAAAAGGATACTTAAAGGTTATGATATAATTTACCATGAGTTATGAATTGGATTTAATTTTTATGTGTATTTTGATTGGATGAATAAATTGTGAATAATGATTACCAATCCAAGATTTGTGCTTAGTTGTCTAGCTTGATCACCTAGTTAATTTGAATACTAATCAAATGCTAGGATAATATAGTTAATCCATACTTGTTAACGTATACATCTATAAGTAGCAAATAGGTTATTGATTTAATCCATATTTATTAATCTTTAGAACTACATAATTCAACTTGACTGTAATTATGGTTCTAGTTAGATACTCCTTAATCAGTGATGTTGCCATTAATTAAATCTAGAGATATTGTCCTAGGTTATTAGTTGGTTAGATAATAAATCATAAGCTAGCCTTGGTTTATTTGTATGAGAGGATGTCAGAAAGCAAACACGCGCAGACTTCTATAGGTTAACATTGAAAATATGACATAGCCATATCATTCGATGATCAGTTGATATCCATATACTAAAAATGTCATCTAACCCCTATTATCCCATCATTTTTATTTATTTATTATGTTAATTTTTAGTTTTTATTCTTTTCATTATTAGTCATCCGTTTTCCTAATTTTATGACCGAAAAATTTTATTTGATAATAAAAATCTATGAATTAAATTACAGTCGTCATGGGATTGACCTCTACTCATTAATTTTTTTTTGTGTTTTTAGGGTCTAATTTGTAGTATCTACAACATCACATAAATGTTAGCGCCATTTTCAATGATTGGAAATTTTAATTCTATTTTTTTTCTTGTTATTTTTATTTGTTTATATCCTATTTTAATTATGAGTCATTTTTCTTATGGTTTATGCCTGATAGAAATTCATGCTTGAGAGCATTTGCAATAAAAAATAGAAATCGGTAATTTAGCCTGTGGACTCCACTTCAAATTCTCATGTAGAAAATAGAGCTTGAAGGTGATTGGAGTATGTTAGTACCATTTCGTTACATTTGAGGAGGAAATATATTGACATTTGGAGAACATATTTACATAATCGATGGCAAACCAAACTTTAAAAGAGCTTGTAGCTCCTACTTTTAATCCTGATTTTCTTTGTATTAACTATTGACGGACAAGATGAGTGTGAGATTAGACCTAGACTAATATGTGTTCTCCTTTGTTTTATAGGTTTTCAAGATACTAGATCCTTTGGATCAAGCTCCGTTACTGATCCAAATAAATTCCTTAAGGAATTTCATATAGCATGTTTTGATATGAAACTAGAAGGGGTGAGCGTAGATTAACTTAAATTAAGATTTTTCCTTTTTTGCTTTAACTAATGGTGCTATAGAGTAGTTATATGAATTTTTTGCTGGATTTGTTAATAATTGGGTTGATATGCAAAAGTTATTTCTAGAAAATTATTTTCCATCATTTAGGGTTATGAATGTTAGAAAAGAAATATGTGGTATTTAGGAAAGATGGGGGAGAGTCTTTACATGAATATTAGGAAAGATTTAAGAAACTGTGTGGTAGTTATTCCAACTATCAAATTAGCCAAAATTTATTAATATAATTTTTGAATGAGGGATTCGTGTGTGTGGATCGTAATATGGTAGGCATTGCTAGTGACAGAGTATTGGTAGATATCTAATATGGCATATGATTCCCATGTAAATGGATATAAATATTATCTCTTCATCTCACCATGTAAAGGTGATAAGTATAATAGAACGTAATGAAAAAATTACATACATTAACTATTTTAATTGAAAAGATGATGAAAAGGGGAGTGTTGGCTCAAATGTGTGGAATTTGTTCATACACGAGCCATGCTACCGATGCATGTCCATATTGTAAAAAGAATAACAAGTTAATAGAATATGTGGTCCTTAGGGAAACCTAGAGTATGATCCCTATGCTCCAACTTATAACCTAGGATGGAGGGATCATCTCAACATAAGGTATGGAAACAATCAAAGGCCACCGTTATACCAAAATCAACAAGGATATAACCACCCTTAGATTTTATCCTATTTCTTAGAACCAACCAAAACTGCCCTTTGTGCAACCTCCACAACCACCAGTATCACAACAGTCTGGAGGCATGTCATTAGAAGATTTATTAAAACTTTAGCCACTAAAACTATTTAATTTCAACAAAAAACAAGAAATAGACTAAAGAACTTATAATGACAGGTAAGTCAGTGGACAAATTATGTAGGTAAATTGTAGATACAAAGTTCCTCAAAGTTTCCTAGCTAAACAGAAAGGAATCTAAAGGATAATTTTAGTGCCATCAAGATAAGAAATGGTAAGCAATTGAATGGTCATAAACAAATGCATGATAATTAAGGGATAGAGCAAGAAAAAGAATCTATAAATGTAGAAGAAGAAATCAAAGAAAACCATCTTATGGTAATTGCAACGAACTTTCCTAATCCATATACACTTGATGATCCTTTTCCTAGCAAGCTAGCTAAGATTAAGAAGTAGGATAACAAAACAATGATGTTGGAGATTTTAAAGAAATTGGAGGTAAACATCCCCTTGATTGATTCTATTAAGAAAGTGCCAAGGTATGGAAAGTTTTTAAAAGGTTTATACACTAGTAAGAGAAAATTTAAAGGGGATGAAAAAAATAGTATGGAAAAGAATTTATCTGCTATCTTATAAAGGAAGCTCCCACCTAAATGTAAGAACCATGGTATTTTTACCATTACTTGTACAATTGGAAATATGAGATATGAAAAATTCATGATAGATTTAGGAGCTTCTATAAACATCATGACTTTATATATATTTAATGGTCTAATTCTAGGTCCTTCAAAACAAACTCATGTTGTTATCCAATTATTTGATAGATCTAACACATTCCCTTAAGGGGTATTTGAATATGTATTAGTGCAAGTAAGTGAATTTTTTTTCCTTGCTAATTTTTATATGTTAGATATGTAAGATGATGGATCCCTTAGCCTTCCTCCTATTTTTCTAGTAAGACCATTCATGAAAACCTCTAGAACAAAAATCAATGTGCATGACAATGTTCTTACTATAGAATTTGATGGGGAAATAATTCATTTTAATATTTATGACTCCATGAGATATCTTAATGATTATGAATATGTTACTATGGTTGATATAATTGAGATTTTGTCTTAAATAATTTTGAATTAATAAGTGATGATTCACTAGAAGTTGTTCTTACAAAGCTAATAGAGATAGAATCTTATGAGGAGTTAAAAGAAAATTTTGAACTAAATAAAGAAATGAAGGAATGTGTTTATGCTATAAGAGATCACTTGATTCACATAAGGAGACATATAGACTTGTCTATTGTGATATACATACCATTACATTATATAGAAAAAGCTCTAGAAGTAGAGTTAAAACCCTTACCCAATCATATAAAGTATACCTTCATAAGGAATAATCAGACACTTCATGTTATCATTGGTAGTGAACTTACATATTTTCATGAAGAAAAGCTTATTAGAGTCCTCAAAGAACATAAAACTTCATTAGGATATAATGGCAGTGATGTTAAGGGGATAAGCTTTTTAGTTTGTATGCATAGAATATTGATGGAGAATGATGATAAGCCTTCTATACAAGTTCTAAAACTCTTCTTTGTAGGAATTGTTTACCCCTTTTTGGATAGAATTTGGGTGAGCCCATTACAAGTAGTATCCAAAAAGGTAGGAATCATGGTAGTTGAAAATAATAAAGGATAAATGGTCCCCACTAGGGTACAAAAAATGGATGGAGAGTTTGTGTTGATTATCAAAAATTGAGTACAATGACTAGGAAGGACCATTTCATCTACCTTTCATGGAAAAAATATTAGAGTGCTTAGAAGGCCATACTTATTATTGTTTTTTGGATGTATATTCATGATATGTGTAAATACCTATTGCCCCAGAAGATCAAGAGAAAATGACTTTTAAGTGTCCTTATGGTACATTTGCTTATCGTCGTATGCAATTTGGGCTATATAATGCTTTGGCTACCTTTCAAAAATGTATGGTAAGCATATTCTCTAACTACATAGAGAATATTATTGAGGTATTTATGGACAGTATTCTAGAAAATTCTTTAGATTAATGTCTATACAATCTTACTCTAATTTTGAAAAGATGCTTAGAAACTAAACTTATTTTAAATCTAAAAAAATTTCATTTTATGGTTCAATTAGGGATAGTCCTAGGCCATACCATGTTCGCTAAGGCTATCAAAGTAGATAAGGAAAAATTAATTTAGCAGCTTCATTAACCTAACCTATCATTATTAAAGAAATACATTCTTTCTTAGGTTATGCGGGATTCTATCATAGGTTTATCAAGGAATTTTCAAAGATTACTTAACCGTTATCCAAACTCCTCCAAAAAGAGGTGAACTTCATCTTCAATGAATAATGAAAAAAAGGCATTTGATCATTTAAAAGAAAAATTAATCTCTGCACCAATTCTACAATCACTTGATTGGAACCATCCATTAGAATTAATGTGTGATGTATAAAATTTTGTAGTAGGTGGAGTGTTAGGTCAAAGAATGGGGAAAGATCCACATGTCATATATTACACCTTGCAAAAATTAAATGAAGCTCAAATAAACTACAGCACAACGGAGAAAGAGCTTCTATCTATTATTTTTGCCGTAGAAAAATTTTAAACTTATTTACTAGGTATTGACATTATTATTTATTATAATCATGCAGCATTAAAGTACCTTCTAGCTATGAAAGAAGAAAAACCTAGGTTGATCAATTGGATTCTTTTGCTTCGAGAATTCAACATTCATATCAAAGATGAAAAAGGCATAGACAGTAGCATAGATGATCATTTGAGTAGATTGACTAATGAGCTTAAAGATAACAACCAGATCAATGAAGAATTTTTTTTTGATGAACAACTCCACGTGTTTGTTATCAGTATCCCTTGGTTTGCAGACTTAATGAATTTTTTGGTCACTAAGGAATTACCTCCTACTTTCACTAAATCTAAAAAAGATAAAATGAGAAGCAAATCTAAATATTTTGTTTAAGATGATCCATATCTATGGAAACATTGCTATGGACAACTGATTAGCAGGTGCATTCCAAATAATGAAACTCCTTTCATTCTCAATTTTTGTCATGACTATGGATGTAGAGGTCATTTTGGTCCTAAAATGACAGCCCTTAAGATATTAGAAAGCAAATTTTACTAACCCACCATCTTTAGAGATGCTCATGAATTTTGTAAGACTAGTGGAAATTGCCAAAAAACTAGTAACTTAGGACATTGGAATGATATACCTCAGAACCCTATTATTGCATGTGAAAATTTTGATATCTAGGGTATGGATTTTATGGCACCCTTCCCTGCTTCATTTGATTTTAAGTATATACTTCTAGTAGTTGATTAAGCTTCAAAATGGGTGGAGATAAAAGCCACCCGTACTAATGATGCTAAAGTAGTAAAAAAATTTCTAAAGACCAATATATTTGCAAGATTTGGTATTCCTAGATCCATAATAAATGATAATTATACCCATTTTTGCAATATAATGGTGGAACATCTATTAAGAAAATATCATGTAACCCACCATATGTTCACATCTTGCCATCTATAAACTAATGGACAATCAGAAGTCTTCAACTAGGAGATCAAGTTGATCTTGGAAAAGACCATTAAGCCAAACCACAAGGATTGGAGCCTACAACTCAATGATGCAGTATGGGCTTATCAAATCACTTTCAAGACCCTGATAGGAATGTCTCCTCATAGCCTAGTTTATGGAAAGCCTTGTTACTTACTGGTAAATTTAGAACATAAAGATTTTTAGGTTGTCAATTAATTCAATATAGCGATTGATGAAGCCAGTATGCAAAGTAAAATCCAATTACAAAAATTAGAGGAAATATATAATAACTCTTTCGACACCTTTCTTAAGCATACTGATAAGACTATGAAAAAACACAATAAGTTAATCTTGAGGAAATCATTTATAGTAGGCCAAAAGGTTTTATTATATCACCATAAATTAAATATATTTCTAGGAAAACTAAGATAAAGATGGGTAGGACCATTTATTGTTAGACGCATATATTCTCATGGTGCAATTACAATTAAAAGTGACAAAGCAGGCCAAGCGTGAAAAGTTAATGGACAATGTCTTAAGCCATTCTATAAATAATACGGAGTGGAGGATATTGAAGTTATGGAGCTATTAACTCCAACATATAAAGACAAATGTCAAGATAATCAAGCTAATGACCTTTAAAAGAACGCTGCTTGGGAGGCAACACAATTTATCCTTCTTATATTTATCATTTTTATCGTTATTTTTCTTTTCTTCCTCAAAATTATAATTTATTTTATTTTATTTTATTCATGAATTTTTTTTATTAAAAAAATATAGGGACCCTATATTTTTATAAAAACAATTTTATTTTTCATAAAAATTATCCCAACCTTCTTAAGAAGCTTATTTTTACCCTACTAACCTAAAACATAACTCTACAACTCAAAAGTGTTGTAGGAAGCCTCCCAAAAAAAAATTCATACTCTCCTCTAAACCTTCAAATATGTGAAACAATCAATTCATAATATATTCCACTCCTCTAATCCTCCATTCCATCCTTATGTTGAACGTAAGTGCACAAAATCAGACATTTTTATCTGACCAATTTGAAACCCTAAGTGTTCAATATAAGTCTTACACCTTAAGGAATTGTAAAATTGATTGAGGGATTTTACTTCTAAGAGTATTGCTAATCAATTGCACTACTATTTGTCTCTTAATTTTCAAAATTAGAGCACCTTCAAGGTAAGCACCTCCATGGCTATTTTGAATTTCCATATTTACTTGTGAATATACCAATGTAATTAGCATGCTAATGTAGTGATTATGTGGTCTCAAATTAGTTCTATGTGTTCCTAAGAAGAAATTTTCAATCGACTGTATATGGGGGTAGTAGACTGAATTTCATGAATCATTTAGACTGGATTGGAGTTTTGGTTTACTATTATGAAAGTTGAGGATTTTATTTTGGTTTAGAGTCATACAGGTATATACTTTTAATATTCAAGGATGCGTTGTAGTGAGAAAAACATTTTTTTTATAGGAATTATGGCAACATGATGGGGACCAACTATAAGGGCGAGTCCTCACGACGAGATGTTGAAGGGTGCAATACTTGGGCTTGAACAAATTCAAGTAACATTGGTGATTTAGGGATAGTATTTACTAATTATTAGCATAAAGGTTGATATGAGGCTCTCTCTGGGGGCATTTACAGACACTCATTACCTTCTTCCTAGATGAGCTTAGCCTGAAAGTAGTCATTTATCATTTTCTTAAAGTCATTGGATGGGGCACTTTCATGTTTTATAAAGTCCCCACCTATCATCACATAACTCTAGAAATTTTGAGTTCTTTTCACTTAGATGCCAATAAAAAGGAGAGTGGAGGCAAAACAATTTTTTGGCTATTTAATGTAGATTATAGTAGATCCTTGAGAAATATGTCTAAGACATTTTATTTACCTGTCTGTGGGGAAAGTAAGTATCCCCTATGATGGAACTCAAGGGCCTTATGGTCCTCCACTGCCTTGGGGTCAAATGTAGCACCCTAAATTTTTATAATCTAAAATTTGAATGTTTAGCCTTGTATCCGAAAAAATTTAATCTTTAAATTATTGATTTAATAATTTTTTTGATCCTTTGACTTACAAAAAATAGATAAAATAATTTAATAAATTAATATAAATTTTTTTATCATTTTATCTTACTCTTTTTATTTAAATAAATCCTAAACCCATAATTTTACTAATATTATTTTCTTAAATTAATACCCTAAATTTTGGATAAATTAATATAATATTTTTAATAACCCAATTTTAATCTAATTTCTAATCCCAGCTCTAAATATATTTTTCTTTTCTCTTTCTTCTTTTCCTTTTTCCTTTTTCCTTCTTTTATTCATTTTCTTTCTTTTCGTTCCTTCTTCCCTTAGGCTAGCCTAAACCATCTCCTCTTCTTTTCTTTTTCCCTTGGGCCAACCCAAGCCTTCTTGTAATACTCCAAAAATCTAAAACCTAGAATTTAATATATAACTCTCATTTAGGATAATTTAAATTTTAAATTTATTTGATTTAATTATTTTATGGATTTTTGAGTATATAAAAATGGATATGGATATTTAATAAATTAAAATAAATAATTTTTATTTTATCATACTCATTTTTTTAAATAATTTTCCAAACCAATATTTTAATAAATTTATCCTTTTAAAACCAATATATATTAAATTATTAAATTTATTTATCTATCAAAAATATTAAATGCCAATATTTCAAAAATTATTTTATTTTATTTTTTTCCTTTTTATTTCTCCTTTTTATTCCTTTTTCTTTTCTTCCTTTTCCTTTTCTTTTTCTTCTTCTTTAAGCCACTTGGCCTGCCTTCCTCGCGTGTTGGGTTGTGGTCTTCTTCCTTCCCCGCATCATTGCCCAGCCCATCTCCTTTTTTCTTTTTCTTTTCATTTATTCCTCCCCTGGTTGGACTAGCCCAACTCCCCCTTTCTTTCTTTCCCTCTCTCTCACGCATGCAGGACGACCCATCCTTTTCTTTCTCCCCCACCCGATTGGCCTACCTCTCCTTTCCATTTCTTCTTATTCTTCTTTCCTCCTTCCTTCTCCTTCGACCACCGCACGCCATGGCCAGCCTACTACGCTGCTTACAACTCCAGCCTGCAACCCTGCTCCCTCTCCATCTCTCACCCCATCCTTTTCCTTCCATTTTTGGGCCATACACACCCTGCACCTCGTGTCCCTTCCTTTCCTTCCTTCCTTCCTTCTTCTTGCAACCCATCACCCTACCACCTGCAACCACAAACGCCCAACTGATCACCCCTAACTCCCCTCCTCTTCCCTCCCTCCCTTTTCTTCTTCTCTACTGCTTTATTTCCGCCCTACTCGAGACCTCCTTCTCCCTCTATCGATGTCCCATTCTCCCTTATTTCCCCTCTTCCCCTATTTTTGCTTCGCCGCCTCCAACCACCGTTGTTGCCACTCAACCAACTACCACGTCTAACTCCTGACACCCCCTACTACCTCCCTGCACCACCAAGCCACCACCACTCGCCCCAGCAACCACCTTTCTCTTCCCTTCTTTTTCTTTCCCCCTTCTCAGCCTCTACCCTACACCATCACCTTCTGTCACCCTCCTTCCTCTTCCGCCGCCTCCACAGCCACCCATAAACTCCCTGGAACCTCTCCTATCACCATTCTTCCTCCCCTTGGTCAAAATCTCCCCTTTCAACCATCCCTTCTCTTCTTCTTTTCCCTTCATTCTTTTCCTCCGCTGCCCTTGCACCCATTTTTCTAGCCCCGCAACCACCATCTCGGCCCCCTGAGCCACTGATCATCCATCCCGACCACCACCTACCCCTCTACTCCATCCCTGTGCCTAGCCACCCCCATAACTCCCCTCCACAAGTCCTCTACCCCACTCCCAAAACCCTTACCCAAACCATCCCCCCTTCCTTCTCCTATTTTCTTCTTCGACCCCTGTGGCTTCATGTAATGCATGCAGCATGAGTTTGCTACCTCCCTTTAATAATCTTGGCTAATAATTTTGAGGTATAATAATGGTTAATATTAGTGTATATTTAATTAAGCTTTTGATAAAAAAAATATTCTTTTAAATTTCTACTTCTATTATACTAATTTTTAATATTATTTTTAGGTAATAACTTTTACTAATCAAAGCTCAAACTTAATTTTTGCTGGAAATAAGGTAACTATTATACCCTACTAAAATATGTGGATATACGTATGCTAGCATATTAGGATTTTTAATATGATTTATATACATGATGTATGTTGTTAAGTATAATGTATTTAGTGGCATATGTGGTTGATAAAAAGAAAAGCATGATAATTTATGTACCATGTGGTTGATAAAAAGCCTTGTTATTAATGATAATGTGAAATGCATATGCATGATATGATAAGCTAATGTAGCCATTTGTTGTATAGATAATGTTAATATAAGCCCTAAGGGAATTTTAGTAATTTTCTTGTAAAAGGGTATGGCCTAAATAAGTATGTGAGGTGCTAATGTGTATTAATGATAAATAATAATAGTTGGTGGTATTGAATGATGTGTATGGAGCATGTATATCAATATTTTATTAGTGAGGGTATTTTTACAAAATTGGTATAATAAGGGAAAGATGATAATTTATAAGAGTAAAGGGGGTAAAATGGTAGATGGACAAGTAAGGAGGGCATTTTTAGTAATTTTACATAGAAAGGAGATAACTTGGTAATTTTTGGGCGTAAGAAAGTATTTTGGTAAATAAATAAAAAGGAAGGGTATTGATGGTAATTTGATAAAGAAAAGGGGTATTTTGGTAATTTAACATAAAGAAAGGGTATTTTAGTAATTTGGCATAAAGGAAGAGCATTTTGGTAATTTTGTAAAGTAAAGGGATAAGATAGCAATTTATTAAAGGAGAAGGGTATTTTGGGTAATTTTATATAAAGGAAGGGTATTTTGGTAATTTGGCTTAAAGAAAGGATATTTTGGTAAATTGGCATAAAGGAAGGGTAATTTGGTAAATTTATAAGTAAAAGGGGCAAAATGGTAATTATAACAATTAAGAAGGGCAATTTGGTAATTTTAATAGGTAAGTGGGGCAATTTGGTAATTTGACCAACCAAAAGGACAACTTGGTAAATTTAATAAGTATGAAAAGTAATTTGGTAATTTAACTACCCAAATGGGCAATCTGGTAAGTGTAACAAGTATGAAGGGTGATTTGGTAACTTAAATAAGTATAAAGGGTAATACGATAATTTGACTAACTAGAAGGGTAAATTGGTAACTTAAAAAGTATGAGAGGTAAAGTTGGTGATTTAATAAGTATGGAGGATAATATGGTAGTTTAACAAATATAAGGGGTAATCAGGTAATTATGCAAACATGAAGGGTACAAATAAAAAGGGGTGACTTGCTAATTTTACAAACAAGGGGTATTTCGATAAATTTGCAAGGATGATGGGGGGTAAATTGGTAACTTGCATATAGCATGTCGATGGATTAAATGAGTCTCTTAATGAGACATAAGTAATATTGAATAATAAGATAAGGGTACTTGATAAGGTAGTGAGTATCACAAGAATATAGCATAACCTAGGATTGGATGGATAATTAAGGGTGTGATGTAGTGTTTATCTCATAATTATACAAGAGGTGCCTGGTTTGTAAGTATGTATGGAAATGTGTGTTAGATATGTTTGAAGTACGTGTTAGGATTTTGTGTATGCCATGATCCTTGATATGGAATGCTTAATTCTTTGGCCTGTATATCTTTGTATCTCTAGATTTGTGACCTTTTTCCTTTCCTTGAATTAAATAAATGGACCTGTTGAATAAGACATAAATAAAGTACTAATTACGTAAAGTGAAAGATTATTGAGGTGGGACCAGACCAATCCACTGGCATAATAGTGGCCAGGTGCAAGATACCCTAGAGACCGATCCACCGACGAATAATAGTAGTCAGTTACGTCTTGCCTTGTATGTTTCCGATCCATCAACTATAATAGTGGAGGATCTCGAGCTTAATAAACCAAACGTGAGATATTAATAAATTACGGGAAGACACTAATCAATTACAGTGGAACACCATGTGAGTCGGGCCTAGATCGGTCCACCGACAAATAATAGTGGCCAGGTGCAGGGAGTCCTAGAGATCGATCCACCAGCGAATAATAGTGGTCAGATGCGTGTTTCCCTATATGTTTCCGATCCATTGGCTATAATAGTGAGGTTTCTACACTCACATGTATATAATTCGAAGACGATGATTGAATAATGATTAATTAATTGCCTAAGACTGAAAGAGTTACTTTCATCCTCATGACCTATTATTTTAATATAAATTTAGCCTTGGTGTCTATCTCTCTCGGCATATGATGGAATTGCTAAGTACATGGATTTTGTGTTATGCATTTCTTATTGTATGTGGTGTTTCCTTGTGTATTAGTCTGTATGTTATCGTATTATATTGTTTATGTATGATGTGTTGCATGTAGGCCTCACCTTTTGGTTTGGTATAAAGGGTTACTCAGTATCATAGTACTGAAGGATTCTATTCGTAGGCCCCTGCCAATTATGGACTAAAATGCCCCAAAATTTCTGATTTTATTAATTATTATTCAAATTAATAGAAATTTTATAAATAATTTAATTGGAGAAATTAGGGTGTTTTGCTAATTAAAATGGAATTTATGGAAAATATTTTAAAAATCCTATATTAGCCTAAAAAGGAATTTGAATATTATTTTATTTAAATATTATTATTTTTAAATACCCTAAATATTCTATTTAATTTAATTAACCCAACCCTCCTATTTTTCTTTTTCCCTTTTTCCTTTTCTTTCTTCCTTTTTCTTTCTTATTCTTTCTTCTTCTTTCTTTTTCTTTTTTCTCCTCCCCGAACTAGGGCAACCCAGCGGTCCAGTCTCCCCCTCTTCTTCCTTTCCTTCGCGCGGCCCAGCCTGCGCAACCGATCCTCTTCTTTCTCCCTCACTACGCGACACTTCCCTTATTTATTCGTCGAAACTCGTCGTTTGGTTTAAGAACCTCAGCCCTCGAGCCGACCAGCCCGGTCTCCCCTCTTTTCTTTTCTTTCTTTTCTTTCCTGGCCACCCGACCCAGCCCACCTTTCTTCCTCCTCCTTCTTTCTTCTTCCCCGATGCCATTAACTGTAACTCCACCGCAGCCATCAGCCGAAAATTCCGCCGGCAACTACACACGTTCGCTGCCCCCTCTCTTCCACGTCAACTCACCGACCACACCTCTCTTCCCACTTCCCCTTTTCCCCTCACGTTTCCTTCTCCCCTGGCCATTTGTAGACCACGATCAGGAAAGTGCGCCGACTTTCCTCGTCGGCCTATGCCCACCCCTTCCTACCACTCCCCCACTTTCCCTTCGACCCTAACTTCCTTTCTACCCTATAAATACACCCCATAGCAGTGTTGAGTTGAGTTTTTTGGTTGAAGTTTAAAAAATACCTGCCTTCCCGCCACCGTCCCTTTAGATGCCACTTTCTCCGCCTCCGGCCAGTAACGCCACCCGATTCTAGCCACCTACGCCTTCCCTACACCACCCTCTAACTAACAAGACCACCCATACCCTTTGATTCTTCCTGCACAAGCCCCCCTCTTAACCAAACCATTTTCTGCCACCGCCGCCCTTCGAGCCACCATTAGCCACCTCCTCCACCGCTTCCGCCGCTTCTTGTACCTCTCAAATTATTTTGCGGGCTACCCTCTACCTTCTCCTACCCTCCTTTTCCTTTTCCTCTTCCTCCCTCTCCTCCTCCCAGTGGCGGAGCCAGACTTTCAATTTCATGGTGTCCCTTGTATAACACCAACTGCAACCAAAGTACACTGAGATACTCGTCAAAGGCAAGTTTCAATAATTATAGGTTATCCCCAAGGTATTTCATAATCAACGAGCCACTAAACAGAAATAAAATCATTAATCTCGGCAATTCACGTGAATATCACCAAAATAAAGCTCTTCGCAAGACTCGGACACGTTAAACGTATTTACTTCCAAGATCAAAACCGTCTGAAACTAAATATTTCAAACAAGCAAGAACATTAACATTATCAATATTGGGATGAGTATGAATATTGGGATGAAAATCTGAAATCTTTTTTCTTGACCCGGGATCTGCTTCTAAAGTTTCCAAATCAACTTTACATTGATTAGCGAATCTTGATTCTTGTGGTTGGCTTGAAGATGGGAGTGCTTGGTTTTCAGAAGTTGGTAATACAACTTGATTAACAGAATTAGATTCGTGGCAGCTATGCTTAGGTTGGATTGAAAAGTATCGTTGCATCCTAAATTAAGACATTAAACAATTTAATGAATTAACTAAGGAATTCACTAAAACTTAATTGATAATATAATTTTAGAACAAACTAATTCAAAAACTAACTAATAAATTAAACACTTCAATCTATAAATCTAAAAAATTTGATTTCTACAAACTAATTTTGATTTCTACCTAATTAATAAACCAATTTCTATTTTCTACATTAACAAGATAAATTAGAATTTCTATAAACTAAAAAATATAATATGTACAAACTAGTTTTGATTTCTACCTAATTAATAAGCCAATTTCTATTTTCTACATTAACAAGATAAATTAGAATTTCTATAAACTAAAAAATATAATCAATTAATACAATAAATATAATCAATTAATACTGCATTCTAATTTCATAAATTTATAAATAATTTAACAAACTAAAAATTAATTTAAATTTTACCTAATTACATAAATAATTTAACAAAACAAAATCTTACCTAATTAGTAATTACTTTGTAGACTTGTTGTAGTTGTCGAGTGTGTGTGGTGGCCGGTGGCTCGGTGGCCCGGTGGGCTGTGGCCTGTGGAGTCTGGACTAGACTAGTTGGCTCTTGGCTACCTCCTGCCTTGCGTTAGGCTTAGGCAGGCAAGTCTGCAGAAGCAGTCAAGCCTCAAGCCACAGAACAGAAGCAACTGCAAGTCTGCAACATCAACATGCCAAGATCAAGAATCAAGATACATAATGTATTATACAATTTATACTAGAAGTCTAGATCGACAGAAGAAATGCGAGCTCGGAGCAACGGAGCAAGTAGCAACGGAGAAAAGAGGGGCCGTCGGACTTTCGGTCAGACCAAGCCACACACTCACACTGTCACACACACAGTCACAGAGACAGAGGTCAGAGAGGCAGCTGCTGCCCGCTGGAACTTGGAAGAAGAAGAAGCTACTGCCTGGTGTGCTGTTTGTTGTCGGCGTGCGAGACTCGAGAGAGGGAGCTTGAGAGGGTCGAAACTCGAACGTCGAATGGAAGGCTCGAAGCTACTGCCTGGTGCGCTGGAGAGGGTAAGGGTTTGGGGGGAAAAAAATCAAAACGACGTCGTTTTGATGTCGCAAAAAAAAATTCAAAACAAACGGACCACAGGACTTGAACCTGTGACGTCCGGAAAATTATACACGGGAACCACAAGTCCACAACCGCTCAGCCATTTTAATTTTTTGTATGGTGTCCTACAAACTTTCTATATATATTATACCTAAAAATCAAGTAAAAATTCTATATTCTAGCCAGGGCTCCGTGGTGTCCCGGGACACCATGCGGAAGCCCTGGCTCCGCCACTGCCTCCTCCTCTCTCTCTCCTTCTTCTCCATTCGACCACCACCAACGCCGTCGTGTGCCGCCACCTTTGACTGCGCCACCACCCCTATTCTGTTCCACTCCTTTTGTACAACCATAATCACCCTTACTTCCACCCCTTTTCTCTTTCTCTTTTTCCCAGCCCTCAACTTTTCCCTTTTTCTTACCTTTTTCTGGCCACCATCACCACCGCCGGTGCTGCCCATCCCCACCAACCTAAGGTTGAACCCTAGACCCTCTCAACCCTTTTCCCTATCTTTATAAGCCTTAACTTATTTTATTTCATTTATTTGAATATAAATACTACTACTACTACTACTACTACTACTACTACTACTACTACTACTACTACTACTACTACTACTACTACTACTACTACTACTACTACTACTACTACTACTACTACTACTATTATTATTATTATTATTATTATTATTATTATTATTATTATTATTATTATCATCTCCATTTTTAATATGTATTATTATTATTAATGTTTTTATTATTATTATGTTGAGGGCTGAAGCCCTATTGTAATTTTTAATTCGATTTTAGCATTATTACCCTTATTATTTCTATTATCACTATTATTAATATTAATATGTTATAAGTATAATAATTATTATTATTTCCTATTTCGAATTTCTATTATTCTTATTCAATTATTATTAATAAAACTATTTTACCATTAGTGTTGTTAATAATGTTATTATTGTTATTGTTATTGTTGTTGTTGTTGTTGTTGTTATTATTATTATTATTATTATTATTTATTAAGTTATTATTATTTAATGTAGGGTGGAAACCCTACTTCTTTTTATCTTCGATCATTATCTTTACTATTATTACCATTATAGTTATTATTATTTCATAATATTATTATGGCTTTTATCATCATCATCATCATCATCATCATCATTATTATTTCATCATTATTATTATTACTAAATTTGGTTATTTATTTTAGTATTATTATTATTATTATTATTATTATTATTATTATTATTATTATTATTATTTTAGTAAAGGGACCGAAGCCCTTATTTCATTTTGTTTTGAATAATGTCCTTGTTATTATTATTGTTACTATTATTATTATTATTATTATTATTATTATCATTGATATTATTTTTAGTATCTTTGCTATTATTATTTTAGTATCATTATTATTATTATTAGGGTAAAGTTTTCAACCTTATATTATCAACTTTTATTAAAATATTTCTATTATTTCTATATCTTTAGCAAAGTTAGTAATTAGTTAATGTTATTTTGTTAATATATTATTATTTATTTAAAAACCTAGTCTTATAATAAGTTAGTTATTAATAGTGTTTTTGATAGGAGAAAGTCTAATTTTAGCTTTTCCCTCATAATAGGTAAAACCAGTCGAAGCCGTAAGAAGGCGTAGGAGCGTGCTCTAAGACCAGTGTTGTTTTAGGTAAGGGGTGCTAAGGCCATACATGTAATATGTGATTTTATGCTATGCATGCCATGTGATATGAATTATAGTGTATTTCATGTGAATATTGTATAATTGTTATGAATACAGCATGATTATGGAGTTGAAGTATGTTGGTGTGAATAAATTGTGGCATGAGAATTATGTGCATAATTGTGTTATTATTATTGTATGATATGGCCTTAAGACATGCATGTTAGGGTTGTAAAATAATGATGGGGAGTGTAACAAAGTGGTGTTAGGGTTTTTCATGAAATTGCATGGTGTTAGGGTTTACATGGAATTGCATGGTGTTAGAGTTTTGCATGGTGGTATTAATATTGCAAGGTGTTAGGGTTTTGAATGGTGGTATTAATGTTGCATGGTGTTAGGGTTTTGCATGGTGGTATTAATGTGGTATGGTATTAGGGTTGCATGGGAGTTAGGGTTTGCATGGAAGTGTGGTTTACGTGGAGTTAGGGTTTGCATGGGAGCTAGGAATTGCATGAGAGTTAATGATTGCATGGGAGTTAGAGTTTACATGGGAGCCAGGGTTTGCATGGAGTTAGGGTTTGCGTGGAGTTAGGGTTTGCATGGAAGCAGGGTTTATGTGGAGCTAGGGTTTGCATGGGAACTAAAGTTTGCATGGAATTAGGGTTGCATGGGTGTTAGGGTGTGCCATGGTTAACTCGTGTGGTGTTGGCTAACTGGGGTTGGAGGATGAGAAATATAGAAGGTAGCCATGCATGTCTGGGGTCAAAGCTTGTGAATAAAATACTTAAGATATTAATTACTTAAAGTGGAAGATCGTTGAGACGGGACCAACCGATCCACCGGTTCTAAATAGTGGTTAGGGTTTTTACCCTATGTGCGACCGATCCACCGATTATAATAGTGGTTAGGGTAGGATGCTCTATGCATAAACCGATCCACCGATTATAATAGTGGGAGTTCCCGAGCTCAACAAACACAAACCAGAGTTTTGCTAAAGCACCTAAAAGATACTAATTACTTACAATGGAATACCATGTGAGACGGGGCCAACCGATCCCCCGGTTAGGAATAGTGGTTAGGACGCGTAGTCCTATGTGTCTCCGATCTACCGGCTACAATAGTGGTTAGGGTATGATACCCTATGTGCCTCCGATCCACCGGCTATAATAGTGGGGGCTTCCGTACTCACATGGATTTGATAAAGAGCTTGGTGTAAAACTAATTCGATAAAGGATTAATAAAATAATTAATATGGTATATAATTGGGCCTTTATGTATGTACCCGAATAATTGTTCGATAATATATTATCATAATGATCTTTATGTTCTTTTATTCTTCTGCATGATTTTATGTGCTTATGTGTTGGCCTTAGTATTCGATAACCTTACTCAGTACGTAGCGTACTGATCACCCGTTTCATGGGTATTGCTCATTCCCACGAGCAGAATGCCCATCTGAATTGTTACAGGTAGGAGATGCTTATTATGATGCTATTGATGTCTATGGGACATCAGGTGGGGTCAAGTGATATTTGGGCTGGATCGGGTCCTGGAGTGGCGTGGCCGTTCTCCCTTTTAGATTATTATTCATGTTACCTTTTTATTATGTTTGAGTTGCAGAAACAATTTTATTAATGTTGTTTATTTATTATTTGAAAAAAATAGTAGTATTTCGAATTATATAAAGACTTACGCATACTCTGATTTTGATAAATTTGGATTTATTAATGATGTTATTAGTAGCGTTTTCTTAGCCTTAGCACTTGGTACTAGAACGGTAGGAGTGAACCAGTCTAGTACTAAGTGTGGCAGTAGCATCCCCAAAATTCACGGGTTTTAATTTAAGTATTTCAATTAATTACTTCTGCTTTAAAGAAAAGTAGTGAATTTTAGGGTGTTACACGAATAGTGGCCCTTACAGGTCTATTGTAGGTGTTATTCAAGTGGGTATCGGGTACGAGCATAAGGATTATCTGGGAAACTTTTAGGGTTTCACTCTCCACCTCCTTCTTCCTTGTTTAAGATTATTTTACTCTTGCAACCACTAATAGTGGGGTTTTACCTTTTGTAATGTCTTTACCACGTCACTCTCATTTAAGTAAAAGTGAATTTGTGTGAATGGTATTTTGGTTTCTTTTCTAAACTTAGCACTTGGTACTAGAACGGTAGAAGTAAACTGGTTTGGTACTAAGTGTGGCAATAACATTCCCAAGATTCACGGTTTTTGCTTTTTGCTTCCACTATTTTTTTAAATAAAATAAAAATTTTTAGTAGTGAATTTTGGGGGCGTTACACTTCTTCCCTTCTTTCTTTTCTTTTTCCCCTAGGTCAGCCCAACCCCTCTCCTCCTTCTTCTCTCCTCTCCTACATGGCCATACCCCTCTCCTTCTTTCCCTACCTGTTCCTAGCCGAACACGCCCTAGAATCCCCCTTGCGCATGCCCCCTCCTTCTCCTACACCCCTACAAGCTTGCAACACCACCCCCTCTTTCGGCCAGACACCCGACACCACCGCCCTCCTACCCATCCTTTTCCTTTCATTTTCTGACTTTGTAGCTCCCTTGGTCCCTTTTATGCGTGCCCCTTTCCTACCATTTTCATCCCCTGTCTCAGCTAGCCACCCCCTACACCACCACCTACCCGACACGCCAAACCCCCCTCTTCTCCCTCATGGTCTGCCCTCTCCCCGGCCTTATCTTCACCTTTCTTCCTTCTTCTCCCTGCCCATATTTTCCATCATCACTCCCTCTACAACCACCTCCGGCACTCCTCCACTATAGCCGCCGCTAGCTCCTCCACCCTACATACTTCCTACATGACCCTGAGCGGCCAACGCCTAGCCTCCCCTATAGCCCTGCCTCCATTTCCTTCTCTCCCCCTTCAACATCCCTAAAGCCTCCACCTATCCTACGACCCCTCTCCCCCTCCCTTTCCTCCACCACTACAACTCCTTGCAGTTACCTACCACCAGCCACCCACCTCCTGCACCATCACCACAACTACCCAACACCACCTACACCTACCTTTCCCCCTTCTCTTCCTCTTCTTCTCCCTTTCTTCCTTTTCTTTCCCTTCTCTGTACCATTCTCCCTACAGCTTGTGTCGCTGCCTTTGCTTCCTTCAAGCCACCTTCACCACAAGCCCAACCACCAGCCATCTCCTCCCTAACCTATAATACCCAATTTTTATAAACGTTAATTATAAATTAATAATTATGTGTGATTAGTTATAATTATTATTTTAGGAGGTTTAGTATTAAACATGTTTTATTATTCGTATTATAACAATAGTTTAGATAGAAAAATAATCAGGTTAAAAAGTTGATAGAAATCGAACTATTAATTTTAATCTTAGTTTATACCTATAAATATTAGCCTAATTATTTTATTAATAACCGCGACTCGTAACCCGAAATAAATCCCTAAAATTTATTTCCGATTATTTTATCTTTTCCGTTTTATTTATACCTATCCTAGATTGGATTTTTTCGCCGAATTATTTTTTTACCCGATACCCTAATCTACTCGAACTAAATTTATTATATATATATATATATATATATATATATATATATATATATATATATATATATTTCTCTGTCTCTCTCAACTCTTGACCCAAACAACCCTCCACTACCCAACCCCTTCCCCATCTCTATTTTTCCCAACCTCATGCACGCATACATCCCTTCCCTTCCTTTGCTTCGTTTGATTTTCCCAACCCTTCCCCCTCTCTATTTGGTTTGACCTTCCCAGCCCCAACAACAAGCCCACACCAACGCAACCCCTCCCTCCTCTTCTTTCTCCTTCTCTTGTAGCCCACCTCCCTGTCTAACAGCACCGTCACCTTCATCCTTCACCATCACCACTCCTAGCCCCATCATCCTGAGCAACCAACCCACCCCAGCAGAAGCACCATGCACACACCACAACCATCCCCCTAACCACACGCACCACCACCTCCCCTCTACATTTTCTTCATACTGTGCGCCCAACCTCGCAACCACCTCAACTCGTAGCAGCCATTGACCATTATCCAACACCCTATAGCCTCTAACCTACACCTCCCTTTGAGCCACCACCGAAACCAGCCCACCATTCTCCTCCTCCTTGCATCTTTCCATCTCCTGAGCAGCTAGCAACCCAAGCCCCTTTCTTTCTTGCATGACTCACGCTGCATGCAGCTTGAGTTGTGTTGTATTTTAAGAAATTTGGTACCCATATTAAATGTAAGGGTATTTTAGTAATTTAAAAAAATATTTTTATATTATAATTATTATTTTATCTGATAGATATTAATTATGTATTTTTGGTATTATTTTTAGGTACGAAAGTTGATTAGCAGAACCTAATAATTTTTATAGGACAATTTATCAAAGGCTTCTCCTACAAAGATGTTTCTGTCGGAATTCAAGTAACAGGTATACCCTACTAAAATGATAAATATTGTGTGATAGAACATTAGGATTTTTGGTGTATGAAATATGTTACGCATGATTTATTTTGATATAATTATGTGTTAATTATTATCATCATGAAAAAAGGGTAAAACAAGTATGTTTTCTTATGTAAAATATTCCGAGTACGAAAGTATAATTAAAAATGATTCCAATGATGAGAAAATATTTTGTATGCTAATTATGTATAAAATAATAGGTTGAGCATGCTTAGATATAATTGTGGAATAATTATTATAGATGTGTGCCCTAGGGGCAATTTAGTCATTTCCTGTACATTATGATATTTATCCTAAAAATCAGGTCTAACATGTATTATCTGTTATTGATTATGTAATCATGTATTTTGTACATTTCAAAAGTATATGATAGGGTTTTTTACACAGAAACATGTGTAAGGAAAAATGCTATTTTGACATAGCTGGTAATTTAAATTGTATAATAAATAATTAAATTATTTCATTTTAGCCTTTTCACAATAAATTAATAAATAAAATGGATTCAGTATTTAAATGGATGATAATATAATAATTGTTGGCCTTAGGAGCATTTCGGTCTTTTTTGTCCTACTACATCTAAATATGAATAATTGGACATAGGATGACCCTAGACTTTTAATAGGTTGACCTTAGTGTTGACTTTGACCTTGTTTTGGACTGTTGACCTTAGGATTAACTTGGATAACTGAAAATAAAGGAAAAATGGATAAGTATAGAAATGAGAATAATTGTGCAATATGTGGTATATATGATCACCTTATAAAAATACTAATAAGTAAAGTGGAAGACCTCGAGTTTGGAAATGGTTTCTCTCTAGAGGTAGCTACCTTAGAGACGAGGTAGGAGTCCTGAATTTGTTTGGGTTTCTGGTGTACAGGTTGTGCCCCAGTAAGGTCCCAGTCTACTCTATAGGTAACCTACGGGCCCTATAGGAGGTATCAATATTTAAGGATTAGGTGTCCGAGGTGAGGAGGGTATTGTGTGCCTTATGCATCAGCATAACTAGAGTGTTGTTATGCATCTAGATTGGATGGTTGGAGGGTACCGTGATACTTGTGTGTCGGTATGACCTGTGTACTTTTATGTCTTCGGGTTACTATTGTATCCCCCTTGAGTAAATAAAAATAAAATTATATAATTTGATTGAAATGATTATTATTGGATATTGGATTGGTTTGGTAGTACCCGTTGTGCCTACCTATGGTTTTGGGTAGTAGGCTTTGTGCCTACCTGTGGTTTTGGTAGCGGTCGTTGTGCCTACATATGGTTTATGTAGTAGCCGTTGTGCCTACCTGTGGTTTTAGTAGTAGCCTTTGTGCCTACTTGTGGTTTTGGTAGCAGTCTTTGTACCTACCTGCATTAGTATTATGTCTGTGAGCATACTTGTGGTGGTATGCATCTTATTGTATTGTACCTGTAAGTGTACTCGTGATGTTATAGATTTTATCATACTGTACCTATAAGTATATCTGTGGTGTTATGCATTTTATTATACCGTACCTGTTAGTATACTTGTGAGGTCAAAGATTTCATTATATTGTACCTGTAAGTATACCTATGACGTTATGTATGTTGTTATATTGTACCTATAAGTATACCTGTAAGGCTATGTATTTTATTATACTCTACCTGTAAGTATACTTGTAATGTTAAGGATATGAGCATATTATACCTGTGAACATACGTGTGATGTGTGTAATTGGTTGGGATTGATACTGAGACATGAAATATGTTGTAAAGATTATAATTGTGGTGTAGAGTTGGGTTTTAATTATGGCTTTAGAGAGCATCTTGGGATGCTTAATTGATAAGTGTTTTAATATTCTAAATGAGCATGCATGAACAATATGTAGTTTAGTGACTATTGCTTACGTGTTATGATTATTGTGTTGGATCATCTCATGTATATATTTATATTTATACCATGCATATTATATTAGGGTCTTCTTCTAATCATACTTCAGATAGTATCTCTGGGTTGTTCATTTGGTAATTTCAGTTGCTTCAAATGAATGAATATGAACAGTATGTGACCTTGGTAGAATTCGATTATCTAAATGATTACTGTATCTCAATCCTTGTATGTGTATGTATATGTCTTATACAATGTTGATTATATGTCTTGCATGTGTTCCATGTTGTTTTTAGCATATTAGTCTGGTATAAAGGGTTGCTTAGTACCGTAGTACCAAATGGTTCATTTTCATGGGCTCATTCCTATTCAATGGATAGTGGACTTTGCAGGTCAGTTTTCGAGTCCAGTTGAAAGTTTTCAGTCAGTTTTGAGAGCGTGGGAATATCCAGTGTCACTTTTGTTATCCGGTCTCCGCTTGTATTTGAATTTTCACGTCCTCCTGAAATTTCTCTTTTGAGTTTTGGTAGACTGCTGATGTTGCTTTTAACTAGCACTGTACTTATCTATTATCTTTTGTATTCTGACTTTTGTAATTATATTATTTAAGTAAAGTAATCTTTTAGCCTTAGCACTTAGTATAAGGATGGTAGAGGATGCCAGACTTATACTGAGTGTGGCGGTAACACCCATTATGTTGTAATAAACGCTTCAACAAAATGAAAATTTTTCGTAGTAAAAATGGGGGTGTTACATAACCGATTGCACCAAAAAACCAAAACCCACACCATCCACCACCACCTACAAACCCTTACCCAAGCCATCTTTCCTCCCTTCCGCTTCATTCTTTTCGCATGGCTCATGCTGCATGTGGAGCCTAAGCATTTTTTTGTATTTTGGTATTTTTGATATTATTTTTAGGTGCAAAATTTTATTAAGTGGAGCCTAAGCATTTTTAGCTGGTTGCCCGTAAAGTTTGTTTTGCTGGAAATCGGGTAACTTTTATACCCCACTAAAATGTTTGGATATCTTATGTTATCACATTAGGTTTTTTGACATATGATTTGCTCAGATATGATGTGTTACAAATAGTTCCATGATTATTAATGTTATATTGGAAAATGGAAAAAGAATGCATGTTATCTTGTGTAAGATGTTATGTGTGTAAAAGGGTGATTGAGAAGAGGGTCTAATGTTGGGAAGTGATGATGGGTGTTATGTGTATATAAAATGTTAGGTTAAGTACGTATGGACACTTGTAGTAAAAATATTACTATCATGAGCCCTAGGGGTAATTTGGTCATTTAGACACATCATGATATTTAACCCTAACCGGGATGTCTAATGTAATATAAATATTACTAAGGATAGAGATACAAGTTTGATGTATTATAAACACATGTTGTATCATGAATATCAATATTTTATGGTTTCGGGGTATTTTGGTAATTTTTAATGTATGGTGGTGATCATTCTAATAAATATGTATGCTAAGTGTTATGTGATAATGAGAATGATAATATGGGTTTGTGGCATTAAAAATACACGTTCCAGCATGATTATCAATATTTCATGAACTAGGGATATTTTAATAATTTTGAATATGGAGTGGTGGTGATCTTAATAAATATGTGTGCTAAGTGTTATGTGATATTGAGAATGATAATAGGAATTTGTGGTATTATTAACACATGTTTGGCCATGAATATTAATATTATATGACCTAGGAGCATTTTGGTAATTTTGAATGTGCAATGGTGATTAGTCTAATAAACATACATGATAAGTATTAATTGATGTTAAATATGAGAATAAGAGTTTATTGTCTTAGTATCACCGAATTTATCATGATAATCAATATTACACGATCTAGGGACATTTTGATAATTTTGTATATACTAGAGTGATTAGCCTAATAGATATGCATGATAAGTATTAATTGATGTTAAATATAAAAATAGGGTTTATTATCTCAATATCACCTATTTCGGCATGATAATCAATATTACAAGGTTTAGGGTCATTTTGATAATTTTTCATGTATTATGGTGATTAACCTAATAAACATGCATGATGTATTATGGTGATTAGTCTGATAAACATGCATAATAAATATTAATTGATGCTAAATATGGCAATAAGGGTTTATTATCTTAACATCACCTATTCTGCCATGATAATCAATATTACATGGTCTAGGGGCATTTTGGTAATTTTGCATGTACTATAGTGATTAGCCTAATAAACATGGATGATAAGTATTAATTGATGTTAAATACGAGAATAGGAATTTGTAATATCCCAAATTGAGCGAAGTGTTATAAGGATTGATTTGGTTACTTATATCAACATAGTATACCATCCTTTTGGTGATTTCATCCTAAGAACTCCACAATTAAGCGTGTTGGTCATGGAGTAATTTTTAGGATGGGTGACTCTCCTAGGAAGTTTTGAAAATTTTCTAAAAATTTCTTTGGAAGTGCGTGAGTGAAGATAAGGCACGCTGAAATGACTCGTGTTAGCATGTGGGGTCAGATGATCAATCTGAAAGTACTCCAAGGTAGCCCCGCATGGTTGTATTGACTCGGGTTGTTACAAAATTTATTATCTCAGTATCACTTATTTCGTCATGATAATCAATATTACATGATCTAGGGATATTTTGATAATTTTGCATGCACTATGGTGATTAGCCCAATAAACATGCATGATAAGCAATACTTGATATTAAATATGAGAATAGGGCTTTATTGTCTTAGTATCACCTATTCCGACATGATTATAAATATTATAGGGTGTAGGGGTATTTTGGTAATTTGGAGTGTATCATGATGAATATGCTAATGAATGTACATGTTATGTGATGTTTGTTGTCAAGCATGAGTATAGGGGTCTTGCTGTATTAGATATGCATATTTTGGTATAATTGTTACTATTTTATAGCTTAGGAGTATTTTGGTAAATTAGGGTATTATATGATGTTTAATCTCATAAACATGCAGGAAGTGCATTAATTGTCGATTAAGCATGAGAATGTGTGTTTGGTTGTTCTAGAAGCGCATGTTAGGGTTTTACGTGCAAAATGGTCAATCAATCTGTCGTGTAACTTAACTTCATGATCAATAATTCAATTATGGCATGTAATCCTTTTTTATGGCAAGTTGATAAAATAAAATGGAACATGTGATGGGAATGGATGGTAAAGAGGTAGCCTTATCCATAGGGGTATTTTGGTCATGTTGACCTTAAGTGCCTAAGTGAGTATTTGAGCTTGGGATGGCCTTAGTAGACTACTCATATTGACTTTAACGATGATCTTGATTCTGGTTACTTCATAATGTTGGAAACAAATAAAAATGGTTAAGTATGATGGATTGATTATATATGATTAATGTGATTAATGTGTGCTTTTTGTGGTTAAGTATTATGGATTGATTATATGTGATTAATGTGTGCTTTTCATGGTCACCCTTATAAAATACAAATACTTAAAGTGAAATAACTTGAGATCAAGAATGGTGGCTCATCAGGAGTCACTACCCTACAGAAGTGGTTTAACCTATGATTATTATGGATGTTGCTTGTGTGACTTAGTGCCCCATCCAAGCCCTACATCTTACTCTATTTAGCTTTACAGATCTAAGTAAGTGGTATGCATACTTATGGATATGTGTCCTTATTAGTAGAGTATTGTGTACCTTTTTGTACTAGTGCAACCAAGGTATCTTTGCGTCCCTGGGTTGATAGGCGGTAGGATACTATACTGCACTTATGCACCAATATAGTCGGGGTGCCTTAGTGTCTTCGAGTTAGTTGATCTCCCCTCAAGTAAATAAAAATGAAATTGTTTGATAATTGAATGGATATGATTATTGGGATGATTTGGTAGCAGCCTTTGTGCCTACCTGTGATTTAGTATAAGCCTTTGTGCTTACCTATGAGTTAGTAGTAGCCTTTGTGACTCCCTGTAATTTGGCAACTGCCTTGTGCCTACCTATGATTTAGTAGCAGCCTTGTGCCCACCTATGAGTTGGTAATCGACTTTGTGCCTACCTGTGTGATTTGGTAGCATCTTTTGTACCTACTTGTGATGATGTGTGTATTGGATTGTGTTGATGGGCCTACTTGTGAATTGAAAAATTGTAGGCCAGTTAAGAGAGTTGTGCATATTGTTGAGAATTATGTGGCTTTCTAATTATACTACAAATAGCATCGCTTGGATATTTTATTGGTAAATTTCAGTTATTTTTAGGTGAATGAGTATTGGTAGCATACGATCTTGAAGCATGTGGTTATATGCATGATTATCACATTTCAATTACTTTATGCATAATTCATTGTTCATATGATTTATGTGATGCATCTTATGTGTTACATGCGGGCCTTACATATTAGTCTTGTATAATAGGTTATTTAGTACCATTGTACTAAAGGGTTCATTTCTTGGGCCATTACTTATTCAATGAGTAGTGACCCTTGTAGGTTAGCTCGCAAGCTCTATTTAATTATTATTCATTAGGTTAAGAGCATAGAGTTATCCGAGATTTTGGTCGGTAACTTGATCCAGAAGTTTTTGTATTATAATCTTTTATATTTTCTTTCCACTGAATCTATTTCGTAACCACAGTTAGTGAGTTTTATTGGGAAGATGAGTCAACCTCCCTAACCATTACACTACTCTGATTTATTAATGTATTCTTGAATTTAAGTAAAGTAACATTTTAATCTTAGCATTTGGTATTGGAACGATAAAGAAAACTGATCTAGTACTAAGTCTGGCTGTAGCCCCCCAAAATTTACTATCTTAGCTTCCGCTTGTAACTTTTAAAAATAAAATTTTCCATAGTAAATATTGGGGGTGTTACATCAAGAGTGTCTCTTGACACACCCTTCAAGACCATTGAAGCTATGAGCTCCCACATCTATAACCTAGTATTTTGTTATATCTTATGAACTTATGATTGTCATCTTGTATGGTCTTTGATAGATGAGACATTAGGAGTCTAAGCTCTTCTTCTTATACTGTATGCTTGAGGAGATACCTATTGATACTAGTTTTTTTCCTAACCAAGCAAATTGAGCGAGTTAGTAGCACTACCTTTAGGGATATAACCATAGGTAGCTTGATCACAACCATAGTTGTGGGACTAGGCCTGGATTTCTTTGATGATCTACCTATAAAGACCCATGACACACATATTAACCTAGAAAAATTTCGCTTAGGGGGTTATATATCTAATAGGGGGAGGAATATTGGTTACTCTATAAGGGTTAATCCTAATTCTATATCCCTTAACCCCAGTTTACTTATCCCTTTAAGAAGAATTAGACACCCCATAGGCTGAGTGACTTTATCATGCTTGATGTTATTTCCTCACCTCCTCACCCACCTCCCTAGGATGATATCCTACAACAAGAGGACACCCCTCACAGGGGGCCCATTCGCATTCTGATCCTCAATGGCATCTATATCAAGATTATTTGTATGAGTAGTTTTTCTCGATACATGAACAGCTATATAGGATGGTAACAACCCATAGCCATATGCACTAGATGATATAGGTCATGTATTACCTAGAGTTTGGCATTGACAGTCATTTCCCTCCACCCTCCCAGTGAGCTCTACTCCTTCCCCATGGTTTACATGTATATGGTCCTGTCATTAAGGGCAATGCCAATTTTAATCATGGGGGATGCACTACCTTTATTTTATTTATTTATTTTTGTCAGTGTTTATCATGCTATTTTATTTTATTATGCAATTTTTTTAAGTGTGTCTTAGATTAATTTTATTCTTTTTTAGTGTAATTTGCATTTCATTATTCTTTTGAGGGGCATTTAATACATATATATATATATATATAATATCCATTATTTGTATAAATAGTGGGGACTAATTTTAATTTTTTTAAAACACTATGCTTCTAGAATAGAGAAAAAATATTTGTTATGTTTTGATTTCATCTCATTACCGAAGAACTTGAACACGAAAATTTGATAGTCATCACAAAAAAGAAAAAGAGAGAGAGATTAGGCCTATTATAAACAAAAATTAGTGAGATTTTGAGCCTTATTGATGGATATAATTTTTATCCACTATAATTTTCATTCTTGTGTGCTATTCTCCATTGGGGTGTGAAACTAGACCTCGTTATTATTTTCTTCAAGGTTGCATGAAGTTGTTGTATACATTAAGATGATAGAGACACACTTTTCTTCTTGTTAATTACTTGTCCAAATAGACTACATATTACAAATTTTCCTTTGCATAGCCCCATTGTGCTTGTACGTCTACTTTTTTTGATATTTAACCTATATATGTAGCTGATTATCCATATCATATCCCATCCCTTAGTCTATGGCTAGTGGAGCACAATTTGATAATGAGTCGTCGATGTGGTTGAAACTCTATGCATGGGATTGTGTTAGTGTTTTTTGGTGAGTACTAAATTGAATTATCTAAATAAAAAATATTAAAAAAGTACTTGAGGTACCAATTTATAAAGCAAGGGGTGGACTGAGCAATCACTAAATCCTTGTGCTAAGTAGGATATAGTGTAAAACACCCTTGCCCGGTAAAACATGGCTCAAGTTAAAAAAAATAGCATTTTAGTAGATGTTGGTAGTATAGAAGGTGATGATTAGAGGTCAAAAATCATTGAAGAAAACGCGATGATAAGAATCATAAAGAGTGATAATTGTGAAAGTTGGGTGCTTCATATTGATAGGCATTACACCGCAATCTTATAATTTATCCTACCGTCAACCCTAGCCCCGTTACAATCAAATAAATGACCTCTTGATTTTTGTATGCTTCAGTTTATAAGTAGAGGCAAATAGAGAAGAGTGAAAAGTCTATAGTCACTCATTACCATTGGTAGAATTTTTGAGAGTAAATACAAACCCAAGACTCATGAGAGTGTTCCTACATGCCTAAAGTAAGATTATATTAGCCTAATTATCCATATTTGTTCATATTAATGAATTAAAAATTGGACTAGGATGGTAACTTGGTCGTGATGTATATAGCCTCAAATGAGTTTGAAAATAATTTTCTTTATGTTTACTTTTCATGTTTTGAGCCGCCATAAAACATGCACATTTTCTATATCAATTATTGATATCTCTTGTTGATTATTGGAAGGGGGATCATATGTGACATGATATTTGGGAGTTTTCATACTCTTTATGGTTGTGTTGCTTGAGAGAAAGCAACAGTTCAAGCATAGGAATATATGATAGGTGCATATTTTATGAAATTATTTGATCTATCTTAACCTAGTCTTTGCTATTTTTTTATGACAATTTCACCATTTTCCTCTAGTTTTCTTTATTGACCTATTTTTGTGGGAAAATATGAAATCAAAGTAATTTGGGCTAATAACTAAGGAAAAGAAGCATAATATGAGGTGCAAAGCTTGGAGTCTTGAAATTTTGGATATACCATCATGCAAAACCTTAAAAGAGAAATCATGTGGAAAAACATCAAGAGAATATAATGAAGAGAGTGGAAATACGATTCCCATATTTATGGAAGTACGAGCCATATTTCCTTGGTTCTCCTTCCACGTGTTCCATTAATTCATCTTATGTGCATAATGTTAGAGAAAAAAATATAGTTCCACCTATTTACTAATACATAGCATATTTTTGCCATTTTTTGGATATGATTTGTACGGCCTTCTATCCAAGGACAAAGCGATTATTATAATTTAATGGGGTCCTATTAGACTTATATATGTATATATAAACTATTAGTATTAAAAATAATTATAATTAATAACATCAGATAATGCAAATATTTATCATATATTTTAAATTAATACTAATTTAAATAATATTTAAATGTTTATGCATATCCCCAAGGAACATAATTAATTAAACTATATCTTTGGTATTATGCATAATAATAATAATAATAATAATAATAATAATAATAATAATAATAATAATAATAATAATAATAATAATAATAATATACTACTATCTCCAATATATTTTTTTTAAATAGTCATGAGAATTGCGTTATTAATGAAGATAAATTAAATTATAGTCTCATCATACTAAATAATGTGTGTATATAAATCACAGAAAAAAAACTGATTAAAATGTACGACATACCTTTAATATCTGGTAGTAAAATGATGAAAGAAATGAAAATTTGTATGGTATAATAATAAAATGTAAAGAAACTTTTTGAAATATATGTCTGTTAAAGCTACGTATCAATAATCTAGTAACACATTAAATAAAAAATAAAAAGGAAAAGAAATTGTATAATATAATAATTAATTAAAATTAGAATATAAGCTTGTAGATTTATAGACTAATAAAGAAAAAAATTAAATGGACAGAAGTCGAATATGAATCAAAATAGTAAGATGAAAAAATTCAAAAAAAAAACACAAAAAATTAAATATTTATAATATGTCAATATATATTATAAAGCATAAATTATTAAATTTTATATCTATATATATTATAAAGTATAAATTATTAAATTTACATTGACCCCATATGCTCCATACTGCCTTCGTCCATGCTTCTATCTATATATATAACATTTATTTGGTCGAATACGACATCGAAGAGACTACCATCAGAAATTTAAGTTCGTTTTCATTATTTCTAAACCATTAGGGTTCTTTTGTTAAATTTAGTTAGTTAATTATTGTAATTGAAGTGTTGGAGATTATATATTGTTTATGGTTCTACAATATCCTAAGTACTTTCTTTTCTTCTTTTCGCGTATTCATTTTGAACTTATTGCTGTGTTTAATGCAATTCTCATTATTAGTTTAATTAATTGAGTCTATGATTTTGTGTAGTTTAATTTAATCTTTATTATTTTGTTTCTTTATGTTTATAAAAGTTATGATTTTTATGTGTTGTGGTTCTATGTTTTTTGGTATTATCAATATTCTAGGCTAGATTAGTAGAGGGTAGGAGGATAATTGAATATTATGGAATAATTGATTGTGAGACGTGAATTGGATTTAATTGCCATGTGTATTTTGATTAGATTAACAAACCATAAATAATGATCACTAATCTATGATTTGTGCTTAGTTTCTAGCTTGATCAGTTGATTAATTTGAGAACTAACCAAATGCTAGGATAGTATAATTAATATTTAATTATTAACATATACATTTGCAAGTAGCAAATAGGTTATTGATTTAGTATATGTTTATTAATCTTTAGAACTACATAATCTACTATAAGTGCAATTATAATTCTAGTTAGCTGCTTAATGCTATCATTAATTACAATCATAAAGGAACATTGTTTTATTTGCATAAGGGGATGTTAGAAAGTAGATATGTGAGAGCTTCTATAGGTTAATATTATAAACATGACATAGCCATATTATTCGATGATCAATTGATATTTCTATGCTGAAAATGTCCTATGACCCCTATTATCCAATTATTGTTATTTGGTTATTGTGTTAATTGCTAGTTTTTATTCTTTTCATTATTAGTGATTAATTTTCCTAATTGGAAAGCTGGGAAAATTTATTTGATAATAGAAATATATGAATTAAATTACAATCTTTAAGGGATCAACCCCATACTCACTACTAGCTATTTGTTTTCATGTTTAGGGTTTAATTTGAAGTGTCTATAGCATCACATTGCTTGTAGCTAATATTCTTCCAAAAAAACTATGTTGTTCGTTTTTTAGTTATCTCCAATAAGGCCTCTAACTCTACCTATTTTGTAAAATAATCAATAGCTACTATGATAAATATCTCTTGGATAACATTTGCATTTAATAGGTAAGTTTGAAAGTTAACAAAAATATGTTATTAAACTAGTTTTTAAATAATCGATGATAAAATTTGATGTGTCATAATTATCGAGCCTAAGAAAACAAAAAATATCTAACCCCATCTGGTGGATGGCCATGGACTTACAATTGGTTATAGTTTTAAAGTAGGGATGTTCTATGTAGGGGTGAATTTCGGACACCTCTGGCATCGACATACTATTACCTTAGAATCTTGATATATAGTTTTCTAATAATTACCTAGTGTACGGATTTTTCTAAGAGAGATTTCCCAGCTTGATGTCGTTCACATCCTTGTATGAAATTCATTCAAAACCTCCCACCCCACTTCTTAATGCACATATTTTAGTATTGTCATGTTCTACAGACGTCTACACAATTATCCTTTAGTTTTGAAGTATTCTATTGGCTTCCTTAGCAAATACCTTATTTTTATCCATTGATTGATTCCCTATCTATAAATAATAAAATAACTCATCTATCACCAATATCTCTATAATCTCACATAACTTTCCCATGGTTTCATTCATATTTGTTGAACACCTTGTCATATATTCAACCCTAATTGTTTGGGACAAGGAAGAAGTATTAGATGAGGCCAACTTTACTAAAGCGTCAGCAGCCATATTAGCTAATTGCTGTACTTGTGTAATTTTAATAGGAAAAAATGATTTGTTTTTCAATAAACTTCCTTAAATATTTCTCCATACTAGGTTCCCTATCTTCATGCTCTTCATTGTACTAACTCCTTCAACTAAATCCAAATCACTATATAGCTTTATATTGTCTGCCTTCGATCCTTGACATATTATGAGATATGCCAATGTAACTTCATATTCGGGTTCATTATTAGTTGCAACAAAGCCAAATCAAAGCACATATTCTATTGTCATGCCATTAAGTTCAATTAAAACCACTTCAACTCCATAGCCCAATCTATTAAAAGCCTCGTCAACATAGACAACCCATTATCCTTGCTCTCTAGAATTTAATGATAAATTCGGTTTGTATTCAAATGAGAATTCAACTATAAAATTGGCTAAATCTTGACCCTTAGCATTAAATCGTGGGAGGTATTGGATGTTATATTTAGGGGTTTTCCTAGTATGATCTAAACCACAAACCAAACTATAATTTGTGGTTTGGTTTAGTTTATGTTTTGGTTTAATATTCATAAAAAACGATGCAATTACGATTTCATAAATAAAATTATAGTTTATAAATTGCAAACTATACATATAAATATATATAATTTTAAATAAAAATATATTTTCCACACATCAATTTATAATTTTCAATTAGTAAATTATAACATATACCTCTACAATTTTTTCCTTCTTATATCTTAGTACACATACACTAACCTCCCCCCCCCTTAATGTATTATGGTATCAAAATTATTTGATATTGATATTGAATGAGACATTATAGTTAGAAGTTTAGTTTGGTTGTGAATTCATAAAAGTATATTGTAAAGTTGAGGCTAAATAGAAAAAATATAGTTTAAAGCCCAAAGGGTATAAGCCTCAACCCAAACCAAACCATACCACAAAGTTATGGTTTGGTTTATGGTATTTAAAAAATAATTTGGTTTGGTTTGAAATTTTTTCAAATCATAAAATTACAATTTGATTAGATGTTGGGGCTCAAACCAAAACAAATCAAATTATGTATACCCCTATTCATATTGACTTAACTAATTAACCTATATCATCACTCACCCCAAATTCACAAGTTTATGTAATACATTTCTGAGGGGAATATTGGTTAAAACCTTGATAGAATGAAAATCAAAATAAGGTTTTAACTTTATTAAAACAATGAGTAAGGCATAAGCTATTTTCTCCAAGTTTCAGTATCAATGCTCCATGTTAGTCAACCTTTTTCTGGTGTAGTAAAAAGGATTTTGTGTTCTAACATTTGTGTCTTCTCAAACTAGGATGAAAGAAATAGCTGACGCTAATGCTACCAAAAATGAGAATAATACATTTCCTTCTACTAGGGTTGTCAAGGTTGGTAACCTAGATATCTGAGTTTGTAAATCAGCAAATGCCTTTTGATAATCCCCATCCCACTAAAAATTATTTTTTACCCATAGGAGCCAAAAGAAAGGCAAGCAATTTTCAACCCCTTAGATGAAAGTTGGTGTAATGCAACTAATTTTCCTATAAGCTTTTTGAATGTATTTTTTCCTTGCTAGGGATTGCATGTTCAAAATAGTCGCAATTTTTTAAGAATTCACATCTATGCTCATTTTAGAGACCATGAAACCTAGAAAATTGCTCGCGCTAACTTCAAATACACACTTTGTGGGATTCAGCTTCACTTTATATTTTATGAAAGTATCAGAAATAGTTTAGAGTTCTTATATGTGGGATTCCTTTTTATTACTTTTCACTATCATATAATCCACATAAACCTCTATCTATTCCCCAATTTATCCTTGGAATTTCATGTTTACTAACCTTTGAAAAGTCACCATAGCATTATTAAGACTAAACAACATTAATTTGTAACAGTAAAGTCCATCATCAGCAATGAATGTAGTTTTATCCTGATCAACCTCACCCAATTTTATCTAATGATGCCCTAAAAAGGCATCCATAAAACTTAATAACTCATGTACGACAATTGAGTCAGTCAATCAATTTATCAGAGGGAGTTGATAATAGTCTTTAGAATTGGCCTTATTAAGGTTTGTGCATTTTATGCACATTCACCATTTTCCATTGGGTTTCTTTATCAAGGATGAATTAGCAGTCATTCATAATAAATCTTGAATTGATTAACTTTTACACCTTTTCCTAAATAGCCTTATGATTTTTAGTACCAACCACCCTTTTCTTTTTCTTAACAAGCTTATATCCTTCCACTATATCCAAGTGGTGTTTGATTATTTCATAAAGGACTCCTTATAGATTATCTACTTTCTAGGTAAAAACATATTTGTTTTTTATAATAAATTTTGACAACTACTTTTTGTTGACCTCATTGATATCCTTGCCTATTACTATATTGTGCTCTAGACCTCTCGGCTAATTTTCTTCTATTTTAGTGTCAGTAAAGATTCCATCTCCAAATGCATCTCTATCCTCTTGGACTAGAGTTTCTCGTTTCTTCTTAGCCTTAGATCGCCTTGAGGATCATCTTACTTCGATTGCATAACATTTTTACAACACTTTTCTACCACCCTTAACTTCTCCCCAACCACTTCTGATTGGGAACCTCAGTACTAACCCAACCATAAAAATGCTTTATTGAATCTTGTTGAGCAATGATCATCCCAATATCACATTATATGGTGAGGAGAAAGCAACAACCACATAATCTATTTTAATTCTCCTCATAGCCCTCAACTGACTAATTATCAAAGTAAGGTAGATTGTTCCCTTTGTATTATAGTTTTGATAGTGAAACCAACTAGAGGCAAAGATTTATTTATCAAACAATAATTCGACAATTCGAAATGCCTATAAGCTTCCTCAAAAATAGCATCAACAAAAATTTTGGTGTCTATAAGGACCATTTTCATCATGTAATTAGCAATCTAAACTTTAATAACTGGGGGGGCATCATGAGGTTCAACAATAGTTTACCCTTCATTTTTTTGTGGAAATATCCACTCATTCACTTACCATTTCTCTCTTATTTGTATCATTAGATTCAACTTTTCTAACATATGCCTTTAAGGCCGAATTATTGGCTTCTGCCAAGGGATCTCCCCCAAACAATTGTATGGATAATTCTTTGTGGTTTCTTACTTTGAGAGATGGAGGAAGTTTTTGGGCCATACCTTCTCCTTCTCTAGTTGAGGATGCATGTATGTATTGCTTCAAATGACCCTTACGTACCAACTCTTCTGCAATATCCCTTAACACTCGACCCTCTTCTATAATGTGTCCAATATCTTCTTGATATGTGCACCACCTATTGTGATTTTTGTATTTTGTATCAATTTATAGGGGAATGGGCCTTAAAAATGTTTGTCGGTCATTCTCAACGTTCAATATTTACAAAATATTATCACCAACATAGTATGTCTATCATATATGCTAGATGGACCTAATAGAAAATTTGGATTTGTCACCGATCTATAACCCTCCCAATCTCTTTCCCTTTTGTACATCTACTTATCCAGTCTTGGCTTTAGGATTGATAGTGTCTCCACCCTTCTTTTCATCAACCATATAGATTTAATCATTTCCTTGGCATCAATCCTCTAATATATATATATTTTAAAAGAGAAGTGTAAGATTTATGTTTTTCTAGGGATGAATTCTCCACCAACTCTTTATCAGTTAATCCTTTGAGGAGGGATAACCTAGCAATGTCATTGTCTGATTCATCAATTTGTCAAACCTCTTTGTTACATCTATTTAAAAAATGATTAAACTAAATATTATTGTCCTTGTGTAAATCCCATCAGTGAAGAATAATCATTTTTGGCACATTTGCATGTGTTAAATTATTCGACGAAAGTTATCTTAGGCTGTGAGAATGAATCCATTGATTCGGCTTTTAATTTTAAAAACTACCTGAAGGTGTATCCCTTAAAAGGGCTTGAAAATTCTTTACATAATGTTTCATCTTAAGACCCAGCTAACAACATGGAGTTCCCAAAGGTGTTCAAATGGTATTATATATCTAACAAACCATCAAATGCTTCTATACCAAACACCTTTTACAACTACTCTGCCTTGGAGAGTTGAGGGACTCTTACAACCTATCACTTCCGATTCTTTTCCACATGTATCTTCCAAAGAATGTGTATCATCTTCTTGAAAGATGACACTATGGAGTTTAGTTCTTGGTTCTCTTTCTAGAAGGTCAAAAGCCTCATCTAAGGTTTTTTGAGAAGTAAATTGCTGAGGTGGAATGTGCTGATGTTATTCTATGAGGTAAGAAAATTGTATGATGATGTGAGTAAGAGGAGCCAACATGTTTCACACCATATCTTGAATAGATGCGCAAATCTTAGTGTTAACACCCTAGATTGAGTAATAGTAACTGGATGGTATTTCCTTGAGAGATTACTTGTGTTTGGATCAAATAGGTGAGGAGGTTGTGTGGGAGTCGTGTATTTTTGTAAGTAATACCCATAGATGACGCTTTTTATTATATGAGTTTAGTGAATCGAGAGGTTCTTAATGATTACGACAGAGTTCAATGCCTGTGGGATGCTAAGGGGAAAACAATCAGGACAGAGGAGAGATCAAAAATAGGGAAGGTGTATTATGATTTATCATATCCCTAAAATAACTACAAGACCTCATATATACAGAGGCTAAATTAGGGTAAGGGAAGGGGAAATTGTAACACCTCCAAAATTCACTACTAAAAAATTTCGTTTTATTAAAAACAATTAGTTGAAGCAAAATAATAAAACTGTGAATTCTGGGGATATTACCACCATACTTAGTACTAGACCGGTTCACTCCTATTGTTGCAGTACCAAGTGCTAAGGCTAAAAGAGAAAAATACAACTTACAAGAAACTTAAACCAATGATTAAATCAGAGTAGTGCATTTAAACATTTTATAAGAGTATAATACACCACTGGTGGTTAAAAATCAACAAATACATTGAAACAATAAATTTTAAAGGTGAAAGAGTACAACCCTAGGGTTTACCGGATAGTACCTTACACTCTTTCCCAAGATCCCACTTGAATAGCACCTGATGACAACCTGCAAGGGACACTACCCATTAAATAGGCAGGGGCCCCACGAATGGAACCCTTCAGTACTACGGTACTGAGTAACCCTTTAAATCACACTTAACAACAGTCCCACAATGCAACACATGATACTACATACATACATAATGAAAGGCAAATACTTAATGTCCACATTTATACAACCACATACTTAACAAATCAATAGATATTAATAGGCCATAGAGAAGAATCGATACTTCTAGACCTTAAGCCCTTAGTCCATCGTTATCAATCATATCTGATTATAATTATTCGTGTGATTGTGGAAACTCCACTATTATTTGTCGGTGGACCGGTCCTGCAGGACAAAATGCTCCTGGCCACTATTATTCGTCGGTGGACCGATCTGGCCCCGACTCACATGGTATTCCACTATAAGTAATTAGTATTTTTTTCATAATTTATTCACAACCAAATTAAATTTATTGAGCTCGAGACCCCCACTATTCTAATCGGTGGATCGGAATACAAATATACATCATCTAGGGCAACACAACCTGGGCCACCATTATATCCGGTGGATCGATACTCATAAACATCATCCAGGGCAAAACATCCTGGGCCACTATTATATCCGATGGATCGGTACTCGTAATATAATTCAATTGGGTCCGGCTCATTAATCTTTCACTTTAACAATTAGTATTTTCCCCTTTTTAATCAGAACATCAATTTCATTTATTTACCTCGATAGGGAGATCAAGATCTTGGGACACAAAGGTACACCAGTCATACTGGTGCATAAAAGCTACTCAGTACCCTTCAACTATCAATCCAGGGACACAAAGGTACCATCGTCATACTGGTGTATAAAGGTAACTCAATACCCTACCGACAAAGACACCTAATCCATAAGTATGCATACCCCCTAACTAGGTCCGTAGAGCTAGATAGAGTAGATATAGGGCCTGGTTGGAGCACAAAGGCACACTAGTAAATACCAGAATAACCATGGGCTAAACCACGTCTTTAGGGTAGCGACCCCTAAAGAGCCACCATTCCCGATCTCGAGGTCTTTCACTTTAAGTATTAGTGTCTTAATTAAGGTGATCATAAAAGCATAATAATAATATAATTATTCACTTTCAATCGTTCGGATATCATCAGATATTTCTTACTCAAATGGTTGTCCAAGGTAACACAGAAGAATCATTAAGGCCATCCTAATCTCATCTAATTTCAAATTAGAATTCATTCTCGTGATACTTACTAATCATCAAATACTCTTACCTCGCTAATCGGCATTATTTGAGTCATATTACGAAATTCCACAATCACAACGACATGTTAGATACAAACTACTCATTTACCCCTTACTTATATAATTGCTAACTCATCCCTTCCTTACTTGACAAATTTCCATATTACCCGCCTTGCTACATAATTACCAAGTTACTCCTTATTCGATTTAGGTTACCAAGTTATCTCCCATACTTATTAGGTCACTAATCCCCCTTCATAATTATTCCACTTAATATGTTTTCCATTTGGTTGGTTAGATTACCACTTTGCCCTTTTTCCTTTATTATAATTAATAAATTGCCCTTGAGTTGGTCAAATTACCAAATTACCCTTCCTCATTATCCTAATTACCAAATTATCCCTTTATTTGGTTAATTACCAAATTACTATTCTCTAATATCATAATTACCAGACTACCCTTCTCCATTATCAAATTTACCAAATTACCCTTTACTTATTTAAATTACCAAATTGCCCTTCTCTATTATCATAATTACCAAACTACTCTACTCCATTATCAAAATTACCAAATTACCCTCTAATTGGTTAAATTACCAAATTACCCTTTTATATGATCATAATTACCAACTACCCTTCTCCATTATCAAATTTATCAAATTACCCTTTAGTTATTTAAATTACCAAATTGCCCTTCACATTTATCATATTTACCATTTTACCCTTCTCCATTATTAAATTATCATTTTACCCTTCTCCATTATTAAATTATCATTTTACCCTTCTCTTTTATTAAATTATCATTTTACCCTTCTCAATTATTATAATTACCAAGTTACTCCTTTCCAATTTCCACTTTTACCCCTTTTGTCCACAAGTTACCATTTTGCCCTTTTTACTTCCAAAATTACCAATTTACCCCTTTTTCATTTACAAATTACTACCTTACCTTTTTCACTTATAAATTACCATTTTACCCTTCAATTATAAAATTACTACTTTTCCCTTGCCTCCAAAATTACCATTTTATCCTTTAATTCTAAAATTGCCACTTTGCCCTTGCCTCCAAAATTACCATAATACCCTTTTTTATTCAAAGTTACCATTTTGACCTCTAATTATGAAATTACCATTTTTTCCCCCTTTAATTACAAAATTACTAATTTACCCTTTAATTACTATTTTACCTTTTATTCACAAAATTACCATTTTGTCCCTTTAGTACACCACTTATATTAAATTATCATTTCTACATACAATATTAATATTAACACCTCATCCACAGCTTTTATAATTATTATAATATTATTAGCACCCATATATATATATATATATATATTAGGCCATATTCTTGTACAAGATACATTACTAAAATACCCCTAAGGCTCACAAAATATTAACCATACATTAAAGATCACAATACCATAATACAACATGGATAATACTTAACATTTTCATTAACAATCAAACTCTTACCTTAAAAAATATTTCCATACGAACCTAACATGCTTTTTTTCATCCAACATCCCAAGAAACTATGCATATGATATTAAACCATATATATTAAGCATAATAACATATTAAAAATCCTAATGTGATAACATATGTTAATCCATACGTTTAAGTGGGATTTAATGATTATCTTGATTCCCGTAAAAACAAACCTTACTGGTATTCTGGTTTAAGGTTCAAGCTTTGAATATCAAAACCAATACCTAAATATAATATCAAGGTTTATTATGTTAGAAATCATAAAAATCAAAGTATAAAACTTTATAATGCTTAATTAATCAAATACTTAAATTAAAATATTATTATACCTTAAAAATTATTACCCAACTAAATCAAGAAAGGCAACAACTCATATTGCTCATGCAACATGAGCTCCATACAAAGAAAGGAGGAGGGGGGGCTCAAAGGTGGTGAAAGGGGGAGCAATGGGCTATTTTTGGGTTAGTGGTTTGGGGCTAGGAAAGAAGGTGGTTGGGGGAGGATTTAGGGTAAAGGAAGGGTGCAGAGGTGGAGAGGGGGTGTAAGTGGTGGTTGGGGATGGGTTGAAGGCAGCTAAGGGCGGCGGAGGCGGCAGAAGTGAGGCTGCGAAGGTAGCGGCCAAGGAGGGAGAGGGAAAATGAAGGATTTTGGGTGGTGGTTTCGGCCAAATAAGGATTGGGGGTGGTAGAGGGGGTTGCAGGGATTAATTTGGTAGCTCAAGTGACGAAAGAAGCAGCGGGACGGCGGCGGATCGGGGCGGTACAGGGTGGTTGTCGAGAAGGGATAGAAAGAAGAGAAAAAGAAGAGAGGAGGAAGAAGGAGGCTGCGGGGTGGCTCGAGGGGTGCTGGGGTCGTTCAGGGGTGAGGTAAAGGGTGGCAGGGTGTGGTGCAGGTGGCTATTGAGGCGGAAAAGGCAGTAAAGTGGGGTGGCAAAGCAAAAACAAGGTGAGAGGTGGGAGGAGAATAAAGGAAGGAAAAAGGGTCAGGGAAGGCATGGAGAAGCTCGGGAAAATGCAGAATGGGGCAGGGAAGGAAGAAGAAAAAGAAGAGGAAGAGAGAAGAGAAGGATGGGGGTTGCAGGGAGATGGAGGAGAAGAGAGGTATGACAATGGCAGGGAGAGGGAGAGGGAGAGATGGTGGGGCCGGTATGGTAGGAAAACGATGAGAAGGAGAGAGAGGGAGATAGGGGGAAGCAATAGAGGAGAGGGAGTTGTAGGTGGGGTGGTAGAGATGGTGGGGGTTGAGAATTTTGCCGGGGAAAGAGGAAGAAGAAGGGGAGGGGGAGCTGGGCGCGACGGGCGACTGAAGGGAAAAAAGGAAGCAGGCCAGCCCGATCGGGGAGAAAGGAAGAAAAGAAAGAGGGCGGCAAGCCGGCTCACGCGGAAGAAGGAAGGGGGAGAGGAAGCGGGCCTTCAGCCTAGGCGTAGGGGGTAGGGGAAGAAGCAGGCCGACTAGCGGCCTAAGGAAAAAAAAAAGAAGAAAGAAAAGGGAAAAAGGAGAAGAAAAGGGAAAAGGAAAAAGAAAAGGAAAATGGGATTAAATAAAATAATTTAATTTATAAAATAATAAAATACAATATTTTTTGGGGTAATAAATTTATCTAATAATTTAATTTAATATAACTAAAATATAATGGTTTTGAAAAAGGAAAAATTTTAAAAAATAATGGTTTGGAAAATTATTTAAATAAAAAGGGTATGATAAAATAACAAAATATTTATTTTAATTTGTTAAATATTTATACCCAATTTTATATATTCAAAAATCCATAAAATAATTAAATTAAATAGATTTAAAGGCTAATTTATCCCAAATAAAATTTATTTATTAAATTATAGGCTTTTAAAATTTTGGAGGATTACAGAAATATTATGTGATAGAGAGCATAGAAGTTGTCATGAGTGTTACATGGTGTATAGACCTAGAAATGAAGCTTTATGGGCTAGCGGTTTGAGGTCGGTCCAATGCAAAATAGAATCAATTAAGACATATCCATAACCAACTTAGGCTACTTTTCGTGTTAATCCTTATCATTTGGGTCAATGTTTAAGGTCTTTATAGTTTAGTTAAGGAATTACCCATATCAAAATATATTTAGATAAATATAAAGAATTTTAAATTGATGTATAAAAGTGTCAATAGATGGTCCAAAGGAGAGAAGAAAGACATTGAGGGATCTTTTTGCAAACATAACATGTATGAAATGAATACATGATTTTTTTTCAATACTATACCAGAATCATAACTTAGCTAATATGAACCATTGTTAATGAATTGGATAATTGGGTAGTATGTCTTAGTCATTACTTTGTTAGGCTCAATTGTTTTGTTGATAAATTACATCAATTTACTTGATCATTAATTTTTTATATATGTATTCCCACTTTAAATATTTTGAAAGATCTTCATTTTGTATTGAAAATTAATAATATTATCTCACTTATTAAAAAAGAAGTATGTATATAATATCAATTTATTATCATCATCATCACTACTGCTACTAACATATTACTATGGGTGTTGTTATAATATCCCTAAATTAGTAGTGGATAGGGGAGGCGTAAAAAGATTGTTAAGATTTCCTATATCTATAAGGTATAGCTATCATTGAAGAACTCCACAATTAAATGTACTTAACTTGGAGACATTGAAAGATAGGTGACCTCCTAGAAATTTTTTTTAGAATGTGAGTGAGTTGATAAAAAAAACACACACACACACACACAAAGAACTCGTGTTGATATGTGAGGCCAGTCATTGATCTTAAAAGCTCATCTAGTAAATACTTGGAACTAGTGTGGGGCCAAAGTGTTACAAATGATATCTAAACAAAACTGCAATGGTGAGTTGAACTTGGATAACCATTCAATAACCTAGAAAGCTAATTTTTAGGATAAACTATAATGAGATAATCAAAGGTTAAGGTGCAACAGGGATCTTATGTTCTTGAATGAGGTTGTATATAATACCTCCACAATTAGAAATGAATAGTAGGGGTTTAAAAGTATTAATAAACTACCTATATCAACAATATATACCTTATTTTTGGGAAACCTATAAATATAGAACTCTATAGTTAAGCGTGCTTGAGTTGGAACAATTTAAAAATAAGTGACCTCCTAGAAGTTTTTTTGTAATGTGGGTGAGTTGATTAAAAAAAAAGCTAAAAAGGACTCATGTTGATCCATGAGGGACAATCATTGATCTTAAAAGTATTCTAAAGTAGCTTCCTGCATCCCTACTATTATTATCAAGGTGTTACAATTGTTATATGGAAATAGTCCATTACTAAATAGAAAATAATAGGACTTAATTTGAAAAATATACCCCAGACCCAACTCTCTAACCATTTTTAAGAATTAGTCTTCATTCACTTCTCCTTTAATCCTTTCATGCAATCTGCCCTTCCTCAATCTCTCCCTTCATGCACCAACACTCATCTCTATTCTAACCTAATTTGTGGAGAAGAAAATGGAGTCTCATAACTACAAAGAAGATGGAGAACAATATGTTGGTATATATGAACATCAATGTGACACATCTTAAAATTTATCAAATATCAATTTTGATCTCAATGAAGAGGTACACATTTCTTTTTATTTTGCATGGTAGTACAACGGATTATGCATGGCAACGTGAGAACATCAAGCAAGATGGTAGGACCAATGTGAGAGGCTAATGCTTCTTGTAGGCATCATAACCATTATTGCTACCCAACACCCAACATGAGAAGCTTACAATTAATCCTCCAACCAATGTGAGAATCTCACACTTCATCCCCACCACCAAAATGAGAGGATTACACTTCATCCCTCCACCAATGTAACATGCGCACCTATCACCCAAGCCCTCAACTTCTTACAATAGTCATTCATAATTCAATACAATTATCTTTTCTTTTCTTAATTCTCAATCCCTCTATTCTCATTAATCTAATCTAGTACTAATTGGTTAGGTGTTTTCATTTTTGTAAGATAGAGAATGTGTGGATCGGTTTTTTAGGGGTTATAATCTTAAGAGACCTTTCATGACAAATCAAGTATTTTCTAATTATGACAAGCTTATAATGTTGGTGCACGCTATTAGTAGAAGTCGTATGATGGCTTTGATCATAAAAGGTTCAAGAAAAGAAATAGTGGGGTACCACTTAGATGTAAAAGAGGGCATCGGTATGCACACACTCACTTTATGGATGGTGGCAATGTGCAAAATACGTCTTTGAAGAATTGTGATTACCCTTTCAAGGTTTTTGGTGCTGAAAATACTAATGGAGGAAGGGAAGTCGTGGTTAATAAAGGAACACACAATCATGATTTAGCAAATACTCTTGAAGTGCATGCTTTTATAGGGAGGTTGAAAGAAGAAGTAAAGTTTGTTGATGATTAAAACAAAATCCATGACAAGCTAAAACACATTTAATTGCTTCTTTAGAAAAAGTTTGTGAAAAATGTGAGCATGAAAAGTAAATTTACAATACTTGATGGAATCTTAGAATGAATGAATTGGATGACCAAATAATATTACAACCCATTATGAGTATATTGGTTGAGAGTCATTATTTTCAGTAGCATCAAAGTGAGCTATAATTATATACTCTAAGTGAGATTCTATTTGTGAAACCTATATCTATTAATATTTTATTTACATTTCCTTTTTTCCTCATAATAAATTACACTTACAAGACAAATAGGATGATGGCACACAAAAAAAAAAAAAACAACTCCCATATCTTTGGATATTAATAAGGTGACTAGAATTTTTGTAATTTTTAGTTAGTTTATTTGTATTTACTTTTGAATTATATAAATGTAATTTAAACAAACTTATCCTCTTTCCTTTATATTTTTTTTGTTGCACTTTCCTAGTCTATTTGTTGTACTTGACTTAGTCAATGTAAATGTAACTAAGGCCTAATAGCATAAGATCCACATGTAACCAAGGTTTAATAGCATAAGCTCTATACACTCCTAAGTCTTAGACATGTATAGCAAATTTGAACGATCAATGAAGTTCCAAAGTCTTATAGTGTTAATTTTTAAAGCCTATTAATGTATACAATTAATTACATTCATATAAATCTCTTGTTTTAAGAAATGTACTAGTATCATTCCCACGTGTGATGCACGGGATCATAAGTGATACATAGGCTAAGTCTGACATATTGTGATAAAGAATTTTATAATAGTAAGTATGGAAAATAATATAGGAATTATTGAAATTGTGAAATGACAGTATGATAATTATAAAGAATAAAAATATTGGTTAAAAGATAAAATGACAAACAATGCACTATATATAGAATTGATAAATACAAAATATATATATCAAATGACTGAAGATGGGAATACATAATCTAGCTATACATTTCATAACACTTCCTTGAAGACAATATTTGTTGTGGATGTACTTTTTTTCATGCCGTTATCGCATATAAAAATTTTCAGCCCACTACAGTATACAATTAACTATAACTAAAGACTAATTTTTTTAATAGTAGCCCAACATGAGATATTGACCATACTTTTATTTATTGTCCTTGCATATGAAATAATAAGGGGGATTGCCTATGATTGGATTAAAATTTAATTATTAAGTCAAATGATGTAAGAGATAGCATTGGAATAAAAACATTATCACCAGATTTTCTCCCATCAAGTATTTTTTCTTCGAGAGCATGATAACCAATTACATGACATTGCATATGTCAGATATGAATCAACATTACAAGAGTACCAACATTCAAGCACAATGCATGATTTGGCACACCTCTAAGTTTGCAAGAACCATAATCAAATAAATTATACAAACTTAAAATTAAGAGCTAAATAGATTAAAGTGAAAATAAGGGAAATTTTCATAATTAATAACAAATATGAGAGAATATAAATACATATGAAAAATTTAGAATAGGAAAATTAATTATTACATATTATTAAACACTTCCTTATAGACGATGTTGATGATCACATATTAATATTTTCAATCTCTCTTAACAAGTAACCCTCATGTAGTTGATCATGACTAAAGATAAGTTTCTTCAATAGAAGACCAACATTGGACAACAATTGACCCTAAAATTTATATATTTCCATCATATTTTCTTAGATTAGTAAGGTAAGCAAAAAGGCTATAACCATCCTCTTTTAAATAGTATTTTTTATCCATGATTTTATGATATTTAGTGTATATTCTTGTCACTATATATAGTTGATGTCAATCACTAAGTTTCTCTAACTCTTACTATTATTCTTCTTATGGACTCTAATATTCATTTTGGTATTATACTAAATATGAAATTAATGTAAATTGCAAGGTTTGGCGTAGTTTGGTGATGATGTTGACAAGTACTTCAAATTATTTTGGAGAAAAAAGTGTTGGGAAATTATACTTGTGATAACAGTACCTACAACTTAATGACCAAGTACACCATGCTCCTATGTCTATTAAGACATTTCAACAATAGACTTCATTGATAATAGACTTCATCACAGATTATTATGGCATTTACTTCCTTATTTTTATAAAAAGACTAATGAAAAAAAATTAAAGCCAAAGACAAAAGAAAGAAGAGAAATCAATTATTCGTTATTCTCCAAAAATAAAAGTATTTTTAACCATGTATTAGATTAAAATGTATCACTCACAAACTATCAAAGTTTCAATATTTCCATGATTCAACTAACTAAAATCTTCTAGCTTGACAATTATTGGTTCCATATAATAGAAAAAAGCTATACATAATTACAAGCACATTCATTCAACATGCTCAAGAAAGGTGGGTTTGTTAAGAAATCAAACATGCTATCACATAACTTTGCAATAGTAAACTGAAGTGCACACAACTTCAAAGTTATTGATAACCCTAACATCAGGAACTCACAACTTATAACACCCCCAAATTTATAGTTGAAAATTTTTATTTGTTATGAAAAATCATATACTAAAAATAGGGGAGTGCTACCACCGTGATCGGTACAAGATTTATCTTTGACCAATCTCATATTAACCAAAAGACTAAAGGTACACAAATCATTAACAAGGATGATTAAAAGCCATAACTGATCAACATTAATTAATAAAACCAGAGTATGTAAATGTTAAGGTTAATACATAACTGAAATAAAGTACAAAACAACGCCCATTATAGAGGAATAAAAATGGAAGAAATAACATAAAATAACAAGTCTAAAGAGCACCCTCTCGGACCCCACTCCAAGTCATCATAAGCATCAAAGTCAGTGAGTGCATCATCTCCTACATGCACAGACTCAGGAGGGGCCACTGCTCATGGGAATGAACAACACCCATAATAGGGGTGATCAGTACAATACGTACTAAGTAAGGTAACCATATAGCTAAGACTTGACATATCATATAAAAAGGCAGATAATGCAAGCAATAAATCAATTAGATTAATCACTATTATCATAATTTAATCCATTGACTATGTCTTTACACATCTCTCAAATTATATCCACATGAGTACGAGAACCCCACTATTATTGTCAATGGATTAGAAATACAACTCTAGGATAGAACACATCTAGCCACTATTATTTACTGATGGATCGGTCTCCAAGGCAAAATGTACCTGACTACTATTCTCACCGGTGGATCGGTCTACCCCCGACCCACATGGTGTTCCACTATAAGTAATTAGTGTCATCTCCATATTTTGTTATTATCCAATGTTTGATTTATTAAGCTAGGGATCCTCCACTATTATAATCGAGGGATCAAAAATACAAATCTAGGGTAGAACACACCTAACCACTATTATTTGCAAGTAAATTGGTCTCCAAGGCAATAATGCTCCTGGCCACTATTATCACCAGTGAATCGATCTAGGCCCGACTCAATAATCCTCCACTTTAAATTATTAGTATTTTATTTGTGTCTTATTCAACAAATAATCCCTTCAACTAAACATGCACGCCCCCAATGGACTTCCCTGACTCATTATCACTCTTCCACCCCAAACTTCTCGAATAACCTTATCCCATAACTTGGGACCTCTACACTTCCCAAGACTCCATAACCCCTTTTCACCTTCCACCATACTCATCTTGAAGTCCAAAACCCCCACACATGTGGGTCAAGGCCCACTTTCCCATTTCTCTACCTAGGCTCACCGTCGCCCACTAAGGTTTTCCCTTGAAACCTTAATATGGCCTATGTGGCCCTAGCCTCTCCTTATCCTTCACAGTCCACACTCCCCCTTGATTTCAACACCATCAATCCACTCAACCCACCCCAAACATCACAACTTGGCTCTCCAACTTCCCCATGTGATAATGAACCCTAGCCGGTCTCCTCAAAACCCTAATACACTCTTTTTCTTTTACACCTTTCTCTCATGCACAACTCCATCCTCCGTTTAACTTGACTCTAACCCTTCATATGGCACACTCCTCATCACAACCCAAGGTCCAACCAACCTCCTTAACCTTTCTCACAATACCCTATACTTAGGGTTTTCCCCCAAAAACCTTAGTTTGGCTCCCATGCATACTTCCACCGAGCCACGTACCAATTCTTCCCTAAGCACTCCAATCACCCAAAATATAACTTCCTCCCCATGGTCAACCTTCAAACTAACCTTCCCCACATAAGCTTTTTCCCCATATAAAGACTACACACCCTATACAAGACTCATACTTTCCATGCAGGATTTTTCCTTAGCCCTTCATTTTATTATTTTCTCCCTTTATTTCCTCCACCATATGACATAATACACTTAAGGATTTTCTCCACTTCTCCTTACTCACTCCACCCTCGTTATTTTTTTTGTTCCCCACAACCACTCAAACCCACCTAAGGCCTCTAAGAATTCATGGCATACCATAATGACCATACATAAGAGCATGTCATACATAACAAGTCAAATCACACATTTTACACATAATATAAATCATATTCAACATACCTTAGCTCCTTACAAGCCAATCTGTACTACACACATATTTAGTTCACATTCACATATAAGTACACACCACATACGATTACACCCATAAGCACATAATTCATAACAAAACCTAAAGCCTTAGCTATATCCTTACCTAATTGGACTCTAGGCTTCGAGCGCAAATCCTACGTCTCCTCACGGGAAGGGTTTTGCTCAAAATCTATAAAAATAAAATACTAGTCATTTAACCTTCTTCCTACTCCTTTTTCTTTTTCTTTATTTCCCTAATTAAATATTAGTAGTAATAATAATAATAATAATAATAAAACATTAAAATAAAATATACTAAGTAAGTAGAAGGGACAAGGGCACAACTAGAAGGGATAACAAGCAAGGGGGCAGCGGCAGTGCACATCAGTTATGATGGTGGTGATTGTAAAAAAAAAGGGTTTGGGGGTTGGAAAGGAGGAGAGGAGTTATGGTTTCTTAGGTGTTAGGGTTTCTTGGGTATGAGGGGGTTATGGTGGTGGTGGTGGCACCTCACAGTAGCGGCGCAAGTGGTGGTAGTGGCAGTGGCTGAAAGGAAAGAAGAGAAAAGGAGGAGGAAGGAGGGGAAAGAAAGGGGAAGTGGTGGTGTGGTAAGGTAGTGGAAGGTTTTCTAGGTAAGAAGGGAGGTAGTGAGGGTGGTGGTTACTACGGTGGTGGCAACACAGGATGATGTAGGTGGTTGAGGGAGGTGCAAAAGGGTAGATTGAGCTACTCACTTTGCACAAGTGGGGAGAGAAGAGGAAGGAAAGTCAGACTTAGGGAAGAGGTTCATTGGGTGGAGGGTGATGCAAGAAAGAGGAAGGGAGGGTGTATCAATGGTAGCACGGTGCGATAGTGGTGGTAGCAACAACTGAAGTGGGTGTGTGAGTAAGGCTGGGGATGTTTGATCAGCAGAAAAAGAGAGAAGGGAGTATTTATGTTGGGAAATGGCTGGGGAAGTGGAAAAAGGAGGGAAGAAGACAAGGGGAGGGGTGGTTAGTTGTCAACCGGCGTGTAGGCTAGTGTAGGTGCATGATGGGGGACAGGGCAAGTTTTGCAAGGGGTAGTTGGGGGAGTTGGGGGTTGTAGGAGGGAGGGGGCCATACAGGACAGTGCCAACTACCAGCTGCACACTCTGTAGGTCCAAATAAGGAAAGGGAGAAGGGATAGAGAGGGGTGGAGTTGCGAAACAACCATGCTTAGAAGCCATACCTAGCAGCTCCAATTGGGGGAAAGGTTGAAGACGGGGGTAGAAGGGGAAGAAAGGGGAAAAGGGGAAAAGAGGGGGAAGGGGAGGGAAAGGAAGAAAAGGAGGGGAAAGGGGGGAAGGGGGGATTGGGCTTGCGTTGGGCATGATCCAGTCAGCTGAGGGAGGGGAAAATAAGAAAAAGAAAAGAAAAGGAAGAAAAAGGAAAAAAGAAAAAAAAAAGGAAAAATAGGATCGGTTAGGTGGTTTGGGATTTTTTTAAAAACATTTTAGGAATAATAAAAATTAGTAATAATAATAAAATAATTTTTTTATTAATTAGAAATTATTACTACGATTTAGGTATAATTTATTTTAGTTTAGCAAATAGTTTTAGCCTCCACTAATTAAATCCTTACATCATTTTTCTTCTTTTATGGTCATAATTGTTATTATTATAATATTATTATTTTATTAGAAATGGAATAATAATTAATCTTTATCCAATAATCCTTATTTTATTTTTAAATCCTAAAATAGAGTTTTAGGGTATTACACAATTAACCTCTACCCTAGTGTTAGCAACTTACACCAACCCCACCCCAACATTAGAAATACACACCCAACCCCTCCCCTATGTGAGAAACTCACATCCAGCCATTTCCCCAAAATGAGGAACTCATGCCATCTCCCTACATCAAATTGAATTACTCACGCATTCTTCATTCCTTCTTTCACTTCTTCTTCCCTCCTCATATACACCCCGACCCCTTATCATTCGCTCTTTTCACACACAACCTAATTTCTATGGAAACAAGAAGTTGAAGAATAGAGCATCATAACAATACACATAAATAAACTAAAAAACCATACGGTCTAACAAATATTAACCTTATACCCTACTTACAGATCTAATATCATCCAAAAGTATGTTTCCTCACAATTGTGAAAATAAAAACTAAATACCGTAAGGGGGAGAAAAAAAAGGGTTTCCTAGATTTCTTTCTACCTACATGATACCAATAACCTTTTCTTGATGATCATATGAAAATTCAAATGACCTAAATTCTACAAATCCATTTAGACCATATGAACTCCAATCATGCATCCCCATCCCTAACGTTAGCACCTCACGCATCACCCCATCCCCAATGCAAGTACCTCATGCATCCCCCATCTCCAATGTTTAAAACTCATGCATCACTGTAACCCCAACATTATTCCTTCACACATAACCCCATCCCCAACATGACTCCTTAACGCATAACCACCATCCCCAATGTGAGATACGAATGCCACCCTTCCACACTAGCATCAGACACTTGCCCAGATCTACCAATGATGCACACATCTAGAAATGAATGCAAAAAATCTAGCAATATGCAAATGTTATTGGTAAGTAAAAACAATTCAAACTATATTAATGGAGAAGCCTTAGAAGCTCAAACATAGAGGAAGGAGTTATATTAATAAAGAAGCACGCTACATGAGGAGGAAGTGTGAAGAGGGAGTTCGACATGAGATATGTTTGAATCAAACATTGAGTTGAGTAACCAAGGATATGGTGACTAGTTCAAATCATATTTTTTCATATAGAAATGAGATCATTTTTCTAAATAGAATCTATGATTGCTAAACTTAAGTAACATAGGCATAGATATACACATAACATAAAGAAAAAGGAAATATGAATCTAAGCTCCTGAGCCTTACATTGTACACACTAATAGGTAGTTGAAAACATAATTCTATGATAACATGGATCTCTTTGTCATTATTCATTATGGACCAACCTCTATAGGGAAGACAATTTAACTAGCAAGGATGGGGCCTCGTTGAGGATTCCTTAGTTGGGTTTGGGGGAAAGTTTTGGGGATCAGAGTTTGTTTTGAGAAAATATAATCGAGATTAGATTAGTTTAGAGCCTAGGATGGGTATGGGGGCATCGTCCTATGATAGAAAAACCCGCAAGTGCACGAGTTTGGTATAGCTATAAAGGTCGATCCCACGGAGACTAGGGAATAATTACCAAAATTTACGTTTTCAACTAGCTAAACCAATGGATAAGGTAGAAGAAAATAAACTTATAAGATTAAATAATAAAAATAAAATAAACAACTAATCTGGTGGAATTCACTATAATTAAAGGCCAGGATTGGGTTTTCACCACAAAATCGATATTCAATGATGAATTATTTCAACTCTCGATGTTAGTTTAAACTAAAAAGGGTGAATTAGCCTAAATTAATCTAAAGCCTCTTTCGACGTCTAAAGATGTGCCTAATTAAGCTCAATTACTTAGTTTTGTGTAATTAATATTAAATTAAGTTCATTAAACTTCTTGTTAATTCAATAAAATCCCTAAGGAATCTAGCCTACTTTTGTGGTTTGAATTTCCTGCTTAATTTCTAGATGTCTGGTATTAATTTTGACCTTTCGGCCCTTCAATTAATTACCTATGATTGCTAATTCAGTGATCATGAAATTTAACAAAGTTTAATCACAAGAAATTAAGTTTAAATATTCAAACTTTCACAAAAAAACGTATACTAAGTCATCATCAATTACCAAAAAATTAGGTTATCTCCCAATTCCAGACAAGTAACCTATTCACACATGATTGGGAAAAAAGAACACATCAAATAAATATGCAATTCAATTGGAGGAAGAAATAAATTAAATAGAAGGAAGAAAGAATCAATGCTTTGGTTAAAATCTTCAAGGTATAGAGTTGTAATCCAATCTTGCATAAGAAATCATTTGTTTTCCTTTAATACTTGAGTTCTAGATCTAGATACTAATTAGTGGCTAAGAGAAAGCTCCAATCAAGCTCCCCCAAACCCTATGTGTGTGTGTATCTTAAAAATTTGGAAAGAAATAAAGAAGTTTCGTAAATGTCGTAACCGAACCATATGTGTGACAGATGTTGTTTTGCTTAATTCATGCTCATTTGAATAGTCTTTGGTATTCTGGATGTAAATTTTTCATCCAAACTCAGATTGATGTGATTTAAGTTGAGTCGAAAAGATATTGAAGAGACCTACAACTTTGGTCTTTTGAGTTTGTTCATACTGACAATTTATCATGGTTGAAATTTCAGTTATTTATACACATGCATCCATTTTCTTCTCGAACCATACATTATAAACCTTGTTATAGCTCCAAACTCTTGTTTGACTTTCAATGATCATCAAATCTTTCAATCTCGAGCCAATATCTACACATAAGAATATAAACCAAAGCAGTATCCTCAATTTAAATACGAAATATGTATCAAACATCTATAAATTATACTTGAAACACACTAAGATAATGCATATTTTATGTGTTTATCATCCTCGTACTCGCCCTGGTTATATATATAATTTTTAAGGAATGATTTTGATTAGTTAGTGTAACCTTTTATTCTCCAGTCTCTCACTTATCTCCTACTCATAATCCCCTCCATCTATTCTCACTTAAAGTCCTCCACTCCTCATTATTGCTTATGCACCACTGCATACCTCAACTCTATTTCCCTACATTCAATCACACATTCAATCCTATCCCTAGCACTTCACCCCACTTCGATAGTTCAACTTCGTTCTTCCAAACGTCAACCAATTTCAAATAGGGAACTTCAATCTATTCAAGCATTTATCCAGGCCTCCGTCAACTGTCACACTCCATGTCTCCATCGTTTGTCCTCCTCAATCCATTACCGACTCTAGTTCTAGGCCTTTTGGTATGTTAATTGCAACAACGCTCCTTCGTCGTGCCTTAATTTTTTTGTTCAAATTTTTTTACTAACTTAAATACATGAATTGGTTCTATATTGTTAAATTCGTTTTGAAGGTTGGAGAATTTGTTGTTAAATCAATGAATTGCTTCTAAGTCAACAATTTTGATTTTAGGGGTTTTTTTTAAGACCTATCATTTTCTCTTGCCTATCTTTTGGATCAATCTCTTTGTTCTCCATTTATCAGTTATTTGATATCATCTGCTGAAATAAGGAGTTAGATGAAACTTTAAGGATCTATATGGATATTATACTTATACATAGTTGGGCATCAAAGATAAAGTTACCTCTTTTTGACTATATTGATTATATGACTATGTGGTTAGGACTTTCATTAGATGATAGTGTTGTTGTCTTATGAATGTTATTTTTAGTGACTTTTTTTCTAAATATTTATTCTTCGCATATTATAGGAGGGTGAAAAGAATTTAGTGGTTAGACCTAATTTGGCAAAAAAATTATCCTCAATGATTTAAGTTTTAAATTTCGGAGATACAATTTTGGGTTATAGAAATTTTAGGGAGCATTAGGATAGATATGAGGATCAAATCTATATAGGGATCAACACAGAGACTATCGGATATTTTTTTTTCGTAAAATTTAGGACATATTAAGAAATTAAAATTAATTTATCTCGCTCCGTTGTCATTCCCGGACCTTTATGCCTGCAGCTTCTCGAAGGGGAAAAAAAACGAAGAGAAAAGGAAAAAATGAAAGAAGAAGAAAGTTTTGAGTCTTCGAAGGCATCTATGTCCTGACTGCGAGTCGGCAAGTCTGAAGCTTTGGGTTCTCCTTTATCCATCTTTCCCTTTTTTAGTTCTCTTTTCGTTTTCAGGTAAAGTAATGTATCTCGATCCCAATTTTTTTCCACCAATCAAATAACTGTCTCAATCCATATGTTTCGATTCTTTGTTGTAATTCCTGTTTCCCTACCCTTTACGTTTATGAATAGCTATCACTACATTTCTTGCTTATTATGATCGTGCCACGTTATCTAGTGATTTATGGATTTTAGGGTTTCAATGTTGTAAAATCATCAATGTTTCCTTGTCAATTCCATCTTTAATTTTTCGGCAAACGATTTCGTAACTTCTGATGATGAAAATTTGACGATTCTTTTTATGGGGCAGTGAATCTGAAAGATGGAAGATATATTTGTGGCGATTCTGTCTATATTTCTTATCTTCTCCTTAGTTCCATTGTATCTCTGGAAGAGGCGTCGGGACTCCAAGTTACCAGATGAACATGAGGAAGAACCTGAGGTGTGAATTAGTTTTTGTTGATCAATTATAACTCCTCTTATGTTCAGTGTGTTTATGTTACCGAACATTTTTATTATTATTTGGTGTACGCTTTTGTTAACTGTTATATTGTTTGTACTCCTCAGTATAATTGTTTGTTAAGGTCAGACGATCATTGGGTTTCTGATGAAGTGTGGAATATGTTAGGCTGTTAGGGGTGCAAATGTGGTTCGTGCCACTGGTAATCGTCGCATGCGTAGAAGGCCAGCTGCGGGTGCAAGTACATCAAGAGCTGCTGCAACTGTTGAGGGTTAGTATATCTTGTTCATCTGTATTGATAGATCAATTTGTCTATTTGTTGGCAGTATTTATGAATATGAAATTATGTAGTGTTTGCATATGGTTAGATTAATTGCTGTTTTTTTTGTCCATCATGAGATACTTAATGTTGTTATGGACAATGACATTGTGCTTTTGTCCTAGTTATACTCATACACGTGCGGGAGAGATGGTAGATTGCGGGGATAGCTTTACGTTCATTAAATCCAGGTCTGACATCACAATATCGGATACTTCACTTATATCCTAAGGTTTCATTATTGGGTGTGTAGATTTGATGTAGCTTTCTTGCAATGCCACTCCAGGTTGGTTTCACCTGGCATGCAGTTAGCCTGGCGTAGAAATTTGTGTGTGGGAGAGGTTGGGGCAAACTGTTTGGGCCTTTTTGTAGTGTGGGATTGATACTTTATTTTCATTTTTTTATTTTATATAATTTGTATTATTGGAGGGAATATGTTTTTAGACAAAGTCAATTGGCATTTGGGCGCTCATACAATTCTGCTTATTTTGTTTGAATTTCATGGATCGTAGCCTTTTTGTGAGTGGGTTCATACATCGTGTGCAGATTTCTAATTGTGGATATTGTTAATACAGAAACATTTAATGAAAGCGACGAGGAAGATGTTGAGGATGAGCATTATGTGGGTAAATCAAAGAAGAAAGGAAAGAAAAGGCAAGAGCGAGAAGCACAAAGAGAGGTAAATTCTATTCATTACATTTTAAATTATTTTGTTGCCTTTTAGAGCATATTTTTCTGCCAGAAATTAAACATATTTTGTTGTTCTTCAGTACACACTATTATTTTTTGATAACTTCTGTGACGAGTTGATGTGTTCATTCCTGCATCTTTTGAAGGCTGAACGAGCTGCACATGAGTCAAGGAAAACAAAGCAAGACTGGTATGCAGATATGCGAAGGAAGAAAGACGAGGAGCGTGAAGCACACGAGCGTCAGCTTGTATGTTGCTCTTTCCTGTCTGTAATTGAATCTCTAGGCAACTGAGATGAGTGGCTCGTGTGATAAGGAATTCCCTGATGTTGTTTCAGGAGGAAGAAGCACGAGCTCGCCAAGCCAAGGAGGAGGAAGCTGCTGCATTAGAGTTTGATAAGTGGAAAGAGGAGTTTTCCATTGATGCTGAAGGCACAACGGAGAATGATGTGCGAGAGAATCAGGATCTGCTGTCGGATTTTGTTGAATACATTAAGGTAGAGTCTAAATGCTGTAACTGGAATGATGGAGTTCACCGTGTTTGGTTGTAGATTGAATACATGATAGGAACTTGTGTGAATGAAGTTGTCAGATTTTTAACAGAGTATACGAAGACCTAGTAATCTGCTAACATGCTTGCTGATTGATGCAGAGGCACAAGTGTGTCCCTCTTGAAGAACTTGCTGCAGAGTTCAGGCTACGAACACAGGTTGTCAGCTTGTCCCTTCCATGAATTACATGATGCAGCCTCATGGGATTTTTGTTTTGAATTTATTTGCGTAGACTTGTGAAGTTTTTACTTTTCATCTTTTTCATGCACTCTGTTCATTCAAGCACATCATTATAGAATCTCAAACTCACGCATGATACAGGAATGCATCAACCGGATCACCAATTTGGAAAAAATGGGTATGTACAATTTTCTTGCCATATGTTTTGCATGAAAAATTCTTTACATTATCAATTTGGATTTTCAAAAATTGTCAGTGGCGTCCCATATGTGAACATGTTTTCTATAATGCTTCAATTTCAAGCGTATTTGTTCAATATCGTGTAGTTCTGAAGATCTTTCATTCTCCTTCCACACCTAACCAGTGGTTTCTTTAATATAGGCAACAAAAGTATCTTGTTGCTAAGATTCGATAATCTTTAAGATGGGGAGAGACTTCCATTGATGGCATGATAACCAATTTGTTGTGGTTCTGAAGATCTTTCATTCTCCTTCCACACCTAACCAGTGGTTTCTTTAATATATGCGACAAAAGTATCTTGTTGCTAAGATTCGATAATCTTTAAGATGGGGAGAGAGTTCCATTGATGGCATGATCACCGATTTGTTATGGAGATGCTTCCTGGCACTTCTTTGATTGTTATGTTTTCAGATTGCCACATCTTTTTTTCGTAATTGAAGTAACTTTATTACCAAAATGGAGTTATGCATGGTCTGATATGTACATCTTGGTAAGTATACTGTATGGGACACTCCCCCATACTTGGTGGTTACCATCTATCAACATGAGTCATATAGATTTCTATAGCACTATTGGTATCATCAGTATAGCTAACAAAAATTTCAGAAATGATTTTCCTGATGATGGCCTTAGGAAGTCTCTTCACTTGCTGAAAAACCATATAATTCCATTGTATCCATAACTGGTATACAATGACACAGAACATTGATGATTGATCTCCATACTACCTTTCTTTGCTGGACCTCTTGTGAGTTTACTCCACCAGTGCACACACTGGTTCCAACCTCTGTAACTGCCCAGTCACTTTAACCATTTCAAACTGAAATCCCAGATTCTTTTCGTATCTAAACAATAAAAATCGTACCAGCAAATGATCAATGTCTTCCTGCTGGGTGTTGCAAGCTTCACATAGCTCGTTCTCCACAAGTACAACCAGGCAATCACGGTGGCAGTAATAATGTCTCAGTATCAGAGTGTCGTGAATGATATATACTTGTAGTGGTTTTCGTAGTGTGATTTTTATTTTTTTTCCCACAATATTAAATTAGTAATGTCAGATATTCTCGACAAATATCAGTACATATTAGTAAATATCAACCGCTACATATGCATACACGTGATTCCATTTTCGTGTCACATATTGATATTTTGTGTATCAGCAGGCTAAAAATCTGATATATATTGTCTGTGTGCCGGCATATCTGCCAATATTTTATTTCATGTCAACAACCCCCCATTGCCTCAGTTTAGATTTCACAGCAAGTGTTCCAAGACATGCCATCCATGCTATAAATTTGTGTCTACCCTGCCCCTTGTGCTGCCAGACTAGGTCAAGCCAAGGGACCTTTTCACCAACAGTTTGCTGTTTGTGATAAAATACACTGATTTGCAATTTCTCTCTATTTGACACATTGGCCATAAACTGCTTCAATATTGTCTCTTGTTTGCACAATATGCTTAAAGATCCAAGAAGATTGGGGTTTGGTTTGTACCCTCCAAATATCCCCTCCCCTCGCCATTGTGCATTCACTTTACCCATAGATTTTCTTTCAATTCAACCAGCTTCTAGACATATTTAGCTACGCAAGCAGTATTCCATTGGTTCAATTGTCTAATGCCTAGTCCATCCTCCTTAGGCATGCAGACTCTAGACTATGCGATAGGAGCTCTTTTTCTGCTAATATCCACAAAGCATCGACAAATAATGTCTAGTTGATGTATCACAGCCTTAGGTAACATAAATATCTGCATTGTGAAACTAGCAATCCCAAAGATAACAGGCTGTAGCTCAGATATTTGACAGTCCAGGATTTTAGTATCTGAGAAATCCTGTCCATCAAGGGCTAATATTGACTTATTGACAAGGATGAGCCGATGAGGGTTTCAAACATATGGCTAGATATCTGAAAGGGAACTGACCTTCCCGTTATCCCAATTTGTTGAGAATCTGTTGCTTTTGCCGGGGATTCCTTGAAGGCTTGATGTATCATAGAACTCCTGCAGCTTGTCCCATATCATTTCAGCTGAAGCTGGGTGTCCTTCACAAAAAAGCCTACAAATCATCAACAAAGCTTAAGTTGATAATTTTAGCCCTATTGCAATGAGGATGCCCCTTAAATGTTTTCTTCTGCCAAAGATTACCCAGCACCCAATGGAAATATTCCATGGCCAGCACAAATGTGTAGGGGGACGTGGGGTCTCCCTGCCTTATTCCTCTTGCTCCTTGGAGTGGCAGACATAAAGAGCCTTGGAGTAAGAACATTAAAAAGTTGTGTTTTCTGCTGTGTGCTTCACCGGCGCATAAACGGCTGAACATGTTTTAATCCAAGTACCTATGGCATGTTTAGTTCCTAATTATGTCTAAGCAGGAACAGGGTTATGACTCCATGCTCAGTGCCATTCTGGTTTTTTAAAGTTATTATTGCCAGTGTCCTGTGCTAAGTCTTTTTGATTTACAAACATGTGCTACGTTATTTCAGAAAGGCAACCGTTAAGGTGATGAAATAGTTTTTGCTTTCCCTATTACAAATTCTAAGATGAGACGAATATTACATTTGGGTCATAGTATTTCTGTTAGATTTTATGTTTGATCCGTGATGGTGTAATCCTACAGTTGTGCTGTACTTCCGAGAATGCTCACACTTGTTTGTAGCCTCCTGCCGTTTCTCTTAGGTTTCCTTTCCTTGAAATTGATGGTATATACATACAATGATAAATAAATACGATGCTTTTCTGTCCAAAAACTTGTCAGGGAGACTCTCCGGTGTTATGGATGACAGAGGGAAATACATATACATCTCACAGGAGGAAATGCAAGCTGTTGCTGATTATATAAAACGACAGGGAAGGGTTAGCATCTCACACCTGGCTACCAAGTCCAATCAGTTCATTGACTTGGAACCGAAAGCTCAGTTCGTCCTTGAGTCTGCCAGCATAGATGAGATAATTGCTGCTTGAGCGGTAGGCTAGTGAAAGTTGTAGTCACCTATTCCCTTATATGATACAAAGCTGACAAAACAAAACTGGCTGCGTCGTAGAGGATGATGACTGATGGGTACTAAGGTTTTTGTGAACTGGAATATAATTCTGCCCTTTTGTTGTATAGCACTTGGAAATTTTATAGCATAGTGCGTAAAGGCAAAGCAGTTTCTAGGATTGTGTCGATGCTGAGCTCATTTGGATAATAGAGTTATCTATATCTTTATACATTCAGGATTGCATGAAATTGCTTTTCGCCTCAGCCCTGGAAATCTCTGTTCTTGATTTTTCAACCTTCGTGCTTAAAAAATTATGTTTCCAGCAATTACATCCACAGTGCTGTTTTATGGCCGATAGCTTAACTAAGCAGGGATTCCAGGGACTGATGAGAAGTTCGAGCTTTGTGGCTTTGGTTGTTCTGTTCTAGCCAGTAGCCCTAGCACATGCTTAGTGGTTCTCTCGTAACGTGGTGGAAAGTAAGGGGAGATGTCTACCGTGACGTTTCACCCGCTTGTTGTTTGTGCTTCGAATACTTACTAATATTGAATATTATGTATATAATCCACGATGATGCTGTTTATGCTTCCCAAATGTGAAATCTGGTATGCATTTTATCCAAATGCTTAGCAAATAAATGCTGCGGCAGTGGGAGGGTGGGAGCCATGCGTTGATAGTTATGTGTGTTGGATGGACAATTAATCGAGAGGACATTACTGTCAACAGATATTTGTGAAAGAGAAATACCTGTCTTTAAAAAAAATAATCCTCGTTTGGCAAATTCGCACCGAGATTCTCTAAAGTTGAATGACGTTATTTAAAAATTTCAAATCAAAGGGATATTTAATCAAAGAAGTATTCTATCTCTGAATCTAATCTGAGGGCGTATGTATGTTACAATTACGTGAAATAACCAAACAAAACAAGCAGACCACGTATGTACCATTTCCCTCTCCCTCTCTTCTGCGACCATAATAATAGGAAACAAACCTGTGCGAGGGGAGCGGTGAGACCCAGGGGAAGAGAGAAATGCTGCTGAATCAGACCATACAAAATCACTAGTGTCGCCATTCTCCATTCCTTCCCGTTTGGGTTCTTCTGCATTATCCTCTCTCTCTAATCATTCCCCATTTTCCTCCTTCACGGTGGGTGATGTGTCCTGTATCCCGTACACCAACCCTCGACCTCCGTCACACCCGTTGTCTTCCTCACGCTTCTCTTTCTATTCTCTTCCCTATCCCACACAGCAAACGTTAGGGGAAAATGAAAAAAATAACAATTAAATTTATGGCCTCTTCTGTATTAAGATCACTAATCGTGTAGAAATTATGAGATCACACCCCACATCCTGCATGAGGATACCATGGAGGATGACACTCATCACTGCCTATACCCTCTATTTGGTATTACCTGTACCATCAATATCTCAAGCACAACAATACGAAGTTTCTGGATCCGCTACAGGGGGGGATTATGGTGCTGGAGGAGACTCCGACTCTAGTGAAGTAACGGTACCAAAAGACTTACAAAACTGTGATGGGATCTACGTGGGTTACGACTTCATCGGACGTGAAAAGAATTACCCTCACGTAAAGAATGCCAGCGCTCAATCGTGGGCGTTTCAATCACGGGTCCAGGTCATGAACATGGGAACAACCGAGCTTAAATCATGGGAAGTGTCCGTTAAGTTCCAGTATAATGAGATATTGGTTTCTGTAAGTGGTGGGATTTTTCTTGACGAAGGTGAACTTCCTGCTAGGATAGGTAAAAATGGTACCCTGTTAAGTGGTTATCCACAAACGGATCTTAAAACGGCTATTGATACGGCTGGTGATCTGACTCAGATGTCTGCAAAGGTTGATATCAAGGGCACACAATTTGGGGTTAGGCCTCGTGGGACTCCGATGCCTCAGTCGGTTAAATTGGTGAACGATGGATTCAGATGTCCTGGACCAACCCATAAAAGTAAGTACACACAACGATATAAATTTGGTTGGTAATAACAGCTAGGATTCTGGCCGGCTTCTGATATGTGTGTGTGTGTGTGCGTGTGTTTGATTTGATGGACAGAGTCTAGCATGTACATGTGTTGTCGGAAGGATCCGAAGTTCAAGGCTAAAAACACCAAGAACAAGTTTGCAACACGGAGACAGGGTGATCTCAACATAATGTACGATGTCCTTCAAGCCTACGGCAACAACTACCTAGCTCAAGTCACCATAGACAACGACAATCCTTTAGGCCGCCTTGATCATTGGAATTTAACTTGGGAATGGATGAGAGGAGAATTTATTTCTTCAATGCGGGGTGCATTTACTCACATGAAGGATTTCACTGAATGTGTCTACGGTATAGCCGGCCAATACTATCAAGACTTTGATTTCTCTCAAGTCATGGACTGTCAGAAAACCCCCATCATCTCCGACCTTCCTCGTGAGAAAAAAGACGACGAGAAGGTTGGGAAACTGCCCTTCTGCTGTAGGAACGGGACGTTGCTGCCAAAAACGATGAACGAGAGTGAGGCAAAGTCTGTCTTCCAGCTACAAGTGTTCAAGCTACCACCAGATTTGAACAGAACAGCTCTATACCCACCACAGAACTGGAAGATTGAAGGTTTAATAAATCCACATTACAAATGTGGCCCTCCGGTTCGTGTCGATCCGACCGAGTTCCCGGATCCAAGCGGTCTGACATCAAAGACCTTAGCAGTATCAAGCTGGCAAGTTGTTTGCAACATCACTAAACCGAAGGAGAAACAAACAAGATGCTGTGTTACCTTCTCATCCTACTACAATGAGTCCGTTGTCCCCTGCAATACTTGTGCCTGTGGATGTAACCAGTTTCCGAATAACAGAAGAAATTGCAACAAGGAAGCACCTTCAATGTTGTTACCAGCTCAAGCGCTTCTAATCCCCTTTGAAAACAGAACAGCTCAAGCACTAGCATGGGCTAGGATCAAGCACCTACCCATTTGGAAACCAATGCCTTGTCCTGATAACTGCAGGGTCAGTATCAATTGGCATGTAGATTCGGATTATAAGAATGGATGGACAGCTAGGATGACCTTGTTCAACTGGGGTGATTTACCATTTGAGGATTGGTTTGCAGCGATTCAACTTCGGAGGGCAACATCACGAGGTTACGAGAAAGCTTACTCCTTCAATGGAACAGCGTTGAAGAATGTTAAGGATACGGTTCTGTTCCAAGGTTTGCCTGGACTGAACTATTTGATAGCGGAGACGAATGGATCGAGGCCGAGTGATCCGTGGGTGCCAGGTAAGCAACAATCAACGATCTCTTTCACTAAGAAATTGACATGGCGTTTGGATATTCCAGGAGGAGATGGTTTCCCTACTAAAGTTTTGTTCAATGGGGAAGAATGTGCGCTTCCTAGAGCATTCCCTAAGTCGAATGGTGTGCATCATCAGTCTCGAGTAAGTCTTATGATGGCTCTCCTCAGTTTCATCATCGCATTTCTGCTAACCAACGATCGGTTACTCTGATTTTTGTTTTTAATGGATGTATGGGAGGATATTCTGATTGAAGACCTAAAAAAAAAAGGATCGGTATTTTTCTTCCCCCCCCCCCCCAAAATATTTCTGTTTAGATTTAGCTTAGGAATGTCGTAGCTAGCTAGCCAGGCGTTGGTATATTTATACTGAATATTATCAGGACTGGTGTGTGCTCTGAGTTTGTGCAGTTCGAATAGAGAAGCTTTCTTTGTTACTCAATAGTTTAATAAAGCATATTGATCATCTTAGACATGTTCTGTAGCAGCAACCATATTATCGTCGCACTGCAGATTAACTCTTACAGATGCATCGAAGCCAGACTTTAATTTGCACAATAATAATAACAGCTTATCTAACGGGTGCTCAGACACTCGGTAATTTCTTACTTCACGGATACACAAGCCGGTTGGTAATATTAAATCTTTTTTTTTTTTAACTTTTAGGCTCTGTTTGGTTTGAAGAAAATTAAGTGGAAAGAAAAATGTAGAGGAAAAAAAATTGAAGGAAAGAAAATGAAAGAAATTTATTTTCTTTCCTTTGTTTGGTTGTTGGAGAAAATTTTGTGGAAAATCAAAATCTTGGAAAATATTTTTAGTGTTTGGTATATAGAAAGAAAATTCTAAGAAAAGTTAAATGTTATTATTTAAATATTATTATATATTTAATGTTATTAAAAATATTATATTAATATATAAACTATTACATAAAATTTCTAAAAAAATTATTAAAACTCCATAAAATCAATACTTATTTCAAATTTTTTTTATAGAACTATTCTAAAATATTACATGGATAATTTACAATAATTTTAAAAAAATATATAAAAAAATCCAAACCCGATAACAAAACATATATCTATATCGTATCCATACTCAAATCTAATGCATATTTTTTATATTTATATTCGTATCTAATAAATAAAATCAGTTTGAGTTTTTTATTAGATTTACACATTCTTTCTTTGTTCGAAGTCAATGTTTCTACTAATACCATACACAATATACACACAAAGCTTAAAAACGCCTCCTTAAACATTGCGGAAGGTAGGAAAGAGTAATTATAACTATTGTGCGAACTCATATTTTTTTTAAAAAATATTTATAAAATATTAATAACAATGTAAACTTTCTACTAATGAGAGATAGAGTAAGTAAAAATGAAATAAAATAAACCATCATACTTTACTCACCAATGTATATATCAAGATCTCCAAAAAAAAACAATGTGTATTTTTAATTCATAATTACTAATTAAATAAGTCAAAATGGTACATTAACATCATAAAAAATGTCAAAACCGAACTCCACGGCACGCCATGGTATACTCGCCCATAAGAGCCCTCACCAATTAATGCCTTTGTACCAAAATTATCCATAATTTCCTTCAACTCATCCACGGAGATTGCAGGAACAGCAGGAGGTTGATATTTTACAACTTGTGTGTCCTTTGGAGCGTCTTGTGCATCATGATAACCTGCATTTTGGCCTGTGTCATGAAACTCATCTCATTCTCATCCTAAGCATCTGCGAACCTAATTGTCTAGTAGGAGAAAAATAAACACCAGCTGAGAACAAGGAAGACATTTTTTATTTTTTCCGAAACCATAAACTGCCTATTGGCATACCTGCCGTATGATTTGCCATAAAAGGTCCCTTATCTGCAGATTTATGAAAATCATCCCCCACAAAACAGCTGAAACAGCCCATCTCTTCTTTTGAGCTGTTACAATTTGAATGAAACAACGGAAAATAGTGAGTCGTGGTCCTCATGGAGCTGGCAGTTTCACGGGAACTGTCATGAAGAAAAATCTGAAATACCCAGAGATAACACCGAAAGGTGTACTAAGAGAAACATCAGAAGGTCCGGTAATCATTGCTCTCAGAATGACAGCTACAAAGATCCAATCATCCGGACAGAACAAAATTGATAAATAAGGAAAAAATTGGGCGACTGACCAACCAAATTTTAAAGCACCTCAATTGAATTACTCGGTAATTTGGCGAATCAAAGCAGACAAATAATGCAAGATTTTAATTAAGAAAATAAACGATAGCCCAACCTTTACCACCGCCAACACTACTGTTGTTGCTGCCGCTGCTACAGAATCAATGGCGGCAGCAGGCAAACAACCGATTTACAGAGGAGTAAGAATGAGGGCGTGGGGTAAATGGGTATCCGAAATCCGTGAACCAAGGAAAAAATCACGGATCTGGTTGGGCACTTTCGCAACACCAGAAATGGCTGTTGGATTATTATCCAACGTTGGGCTTGCATGTGAACGATACGAATTGGACGTTGTCGTAACGGTTAGGCCCGAATAAACGTGATCGAGTTAGGTTTAATTAAGTTGGGCCTAATGTATCTGATTGAATGTGGACCGATATGTGTAGAGACTGTGGGAGTCCTAGATCGTTGATGGACCGAACTAGGATGGCCCAATAGATGACAGGCTTGTTATCTATATATACGTGGTTATGGTCCCTAGGTCAGACGTACTTCGCCCCATTGGTTCCCATCAGTCATTGGCAATCAGCGAGTACGTGCGTGATCTAGAAGACTACAAAACCGACCGTTAGGGTTTGTTATCAGATTCGACGGTACTCGACAAATCTTTTATTATTATGGATTCAGGTACGCTTCCGCGATATATTATATATATTAATCTTGATAGATTAGCATTCGATCCTGTCATATATATATAGATTATATATTAATCTATCAATTGGTATCAGAGCCGTTGCTAAATTTATCCAGATTAATTAAAAAAAAAAAATTGTGTTCATGCTATTGGTACTGTTCACTCGGTACTGTTCATCCGGGAACATGCATTCTTTTTTGTCGGTACTGTTCATCGATCGAATACTGTTCATGCGTCGAGAGTTTGTCCATCGGTACTGTTCATCGATAGTTACTGTTCATTCGTTGCGTGTTTGATTCAGATTAAAAAAAAAAAAAAAAAAGAGAAGATGGAGGGCTGCGGCAGGTGGCTGCCCCGCCTCCAATCTTTCTTTTCTTCTTTTATGTGATACGGATGGCCCAGCTTTTCAGCATCAAAAAAAAAAAAAAAAAAGGAGGGTTAAAGGAGGGCTGCGGCAGGTGTGCTGCCTCGCACAGCCCCACCTGTTAGGGTTTGTACGTGCCTCGGCACGTTAGCCTCGGCTTGTAGCTCAAGTATATATATGACGAGTTTGGCTCACACACATACATATATTTTTTTTTGGGCTGATAAATTTTTTAAGTTGGGTCGATCTAACTTTGGACCTATGGTCATTTTTTTTTTGTGGTCTAGTTTTCCTTTTATACTATTTGGACTTATAGTTTGGGCCTTATATCCGTTGTGTATTATTATTTCTATATTAAAATAATAATAATACATAATTGACTTATTTTTTTAATTGGATATCAAGTTCATCATTTTTTTTTATTCCAATTAAAATTTCATATGGGCCTATTTATGTGCATTACTTGAAACTTATGCAAATAAAGTTAGATTTGATATTGTTGTATATATATTAAATCTAAATAAGGTTGGTCCAAATATTATTGGTCCAAATTTATGAAATAAAATTAAGGGATCAATTTATTTAAATGATTGGTTGTCTAATATTAATAGATAAGCTGGTTAAAATAATATGTCGCCAAAGTGACCTCTTTTATGGAAATTGGTTTATCGAACATATTAGATGTTTGTGCATATATCTATTCGTGCGGTTATTCAGTCGGCCCAAAGGAAGACAAATATCTGGCAGATTTTCATATGCACGTGCGATAATAAATATGTGACGATTGTTTGGTTGCCATGTGGATAATAAGTCAATCCAAAGATGGGCTTATTATCTGACAGGCCTTATTGTCAGTATTTGATTATTGCAACAGGAACACCACTTGCAGTTAATATTATTGTCCAAAGACTTGATATTAATGTTGCGCCGGTTTCTTATGATGGGATCACCAATATTTAAATTCATTGATTCTTTTATTATGTGAATTATTTTTGTGAGCCTGAATATTTATTTATGTTTATGTTTTCTGTACAGCCATGTCTGCTACTACTATATCTGCTAACTTAAGCTCTATTCTCATGCTGAACGGGAATAACTTTAAGGAATGGAAGGACAATGTTATCATTGTCCTTGGCTGCATGGATCTGGATCATGCACTCAGGCTTTCGAAACCCGCTGATCTGACGGCTGAAAGTACCTCTGATGATAAGAGGAACTTTGAGAAGTGGGATCGGTCGAATCGCATGAGTCTAATGATCATTAAGCGCAGCATTCCGGAAGCCTTTAGAGGTGGGGTGTCTGAGGACATCACGAATGCTAAGGATTTCCTTGCTGAAATTGAGAAACGTTTTGCAAAAAACGATAAGGCAGAAACAAGCACTCTCTTGCAGCGCTTGATTTCAATGAAGTACAAAGGCAAAGGAAATATAAGGGAGTACATAATGGAAATGTCCAACATTGCTTCGAAACTAAAAGTGCTAAAGCTTGAGTTATCAGATGATTTACTCGTGCACTTGGTATTACTTTCACTTCCTGCACAATTCAGTCAGTTTAAGGTCAGTTATAACTGCCAAAAAGAGAAATGGACTCTCAATGAGCTCATTTCTTATTGTGTGCAAGAAGAGGAAAGATTGAAGCATGATAGGACTGAAAGTGCTCACTTAGCTAGTACCTTTAAGGGTAAGGGCAAGAAAAGAAAGGATGAAGCTGCTCCTAAGGGTCCGGTTCAAAAGAAACAGCAGAAGGAAAATGATAGCTGCTTCTTTTGTAACAAAACTGGACATGTAAAGAAGGATTGTCCTAAATACCACGCTTGGCGTGCAAAGAAAGGTATAATCCTTACTTTGGTCTGTTCTGAGATTAATTTAGCCTCAGTACCTATAAACACTTGGTGGTTAGATTCTGGAGCTACTACTCACATAAGTGTTTCTATGCAGGGTTGCCTGAACTACCGAAAGCCTAGTGATGGTGAAAGATACATCTATGTGGGAGATGGCAAGGCAGCACCAGTTGAAGCGATTGGCACCTTTAGGTTATTATTAGAAACTGGTTTCTATTTGGATTTGAAAGACACTTTCGTTGTACCGTCTTTTAGACGGAATTTGGTTTCCATTTCCTTATTGGACAAGTCTGGTTATTTTTGTTCATTTGGAAATAATAAATTTAGTCTTTCATTAAATTCAAATACGATTGGCACCGGTTCATTGTGCGCTTACGATAACCTATACATGCTTGACATCATCGCTTCATATCATGAAATCCTGCACGTGGAATCACGTGGTACCAAACGCAAATTAAATAAGGAAAATTCAGCATCATTATGGCATAAGCGCTTAGGTCATATCTCAAAAGCTAGAATTGAGAGGCTTGTGTCTGATGGTATACTTAATTCCCTTGACTTTGCGGACTTAAACAATTGTGTCAATTGTGCCAAGGGGAAACAGACCAAAACTAAGAGAACAGGTGCAAATAGATCTTCGGATGTCTTAGAATTGATTCACACAGATATCTGTGGACCGTTCCCTACGGCTTCTTGGAATGGTCAACAGTATTTCATATCATTCATAGACGACTACTCACGTTATGGGTACCTGTATCTCATTCACGAGAAATCACAGTCGCTGGACGTGTTCAAATCATTTAAGCTTGAGGTTGAGAATCAACTCAACAAACGAATTAAGTGCGTTAGATCTGACCGTGGTGGTGAGTACTATGGCAGATATGACGGTTCAGGTGAACAATGTCCAGGACCATTTGCTAAATTCCTAGAGGAGTGCGGTATCGTCCCACAGTACACCATGCCGGGATCTCCTAACATGAATGGTGTAGCTGAAAGACGAAACAGAACTCTTAAGGACATGGTGAGGAGTATGATTAGTCATTCTACCTTACCAGAATCACTCTGGGGAGAAGCACTAAAAACAGCAGCTTACATTCTAAATAGAGTACCAACTAAAGCAACTACTAAAACACCTTATGAGCTTTGGACAGGCAAAAGGCCTAGTTTAAAGCACTTCCATATTTGGGGATGTCCAGCTGAGGCAAGGCCTTATAGACCACATGAAAAGTCATTGGACTCCAAAACAGTTAGTAGTTACTTTATTGGTTATGCGGAGCGATCTAGGGGCTATAAGTTTTATAATCCCACACTTAAGTCAATTTTTGAGACGGGAACTGCCACATTTTTTGAGGATGTTGAGCTTGGGGGGAGAAATGAGGTTAGAAACATTGTCTTTGAGGAGGAATTAGTCACTATTCCTACTATTGTCTCTGACGATGTGCAAGTCTCAACACCTGTCGTCGATCAGGAGGCAAATCAAGAACCTCAACAAGACAATGCAGAACAACCACCCATTCAAAATGAAGTGATTGTTCCAGAAGGACAAGCTCAACAACCTCAAGAGCTAAGGAGATCCACTAGAGAAAGAAGAAGTGCTATTCCGGATGATTATATTGTATTTCTCCTAGAACATGAGGTTGGCATTGGCATGATGGAAGATGATCCAATCAACTTCCGTCAAGCCATGGAGAGTTCGAATTCTCAAAAGTGGATTAATGCCATGAATGAAGAAATAAAGTCCATGATGGACAATGACGTATGGGATCTTGTCCCATTGCCTGAAGGAAAGAAGCCCATTGGTTGCAAATGGATATTTAAGACTAAGAGGGATTCAAAAGGCAATGTGGAAAGATATAAGGCGCGTCTAGTCGCTAAGGGCTTTACACAAAAGGAAGGAGAAGATTTTAAAGAGACATTCTCTCCGGTCTCTTCTAAGGACTCCTTGAGGGTAATTATGGCATTAGTGGCACATTTTAATCTTGAGTTACATCAGATGGACGTAAAGACCGCATTTCTCAATGGTGACATTGAGGAGACGATCTATATGGTACAGCCAGAAAACTTTGTGTCCGGAGACCCAAAGAATATGGCTTGTAAACTTAAGAAATCTATCTATGGGCTCAAACAAGCGTCTCGACAATGGTATTTTAAATTTCATCAAGTAATCACCTCTTTTGGCTTTGAGATGAATTTGGTTGATGAATGTGTATACCATAAGTTCTGTGGGAGTAAGAGCATATTTCTGGTTTTATATGTTGATGACATATTGCTAGCAAGTAATGACATAGGTTTGTTGCATGAAACCAAGAGATTTCTAGCTAAGAATTTTGAAATGAAAGATCTTGGTGATGCATCTTTTGTATTGGGCATAGAGATATACCGGGATCGCTCTCGAGGTATCCTAGGGTTGTCACAAAAGGCCTATGTTGAAAGGGTTCTCAAACGATATGGAATGCATAACTGCAAACCGGGAAATACCCCTGTCGCTAAGGGAGACAAGTTTAGTCTCAGTCAGTGCCCTAAAAATGACTATGAAAGAAGGGAAATGCAGAATATTCCCTATGCTTCAGCTGTGGGAAGTCTTATGCACGCTCAGGTATGTACGCGTCCGGATATTGCGTACATTACTGGGATGTTGGGCAGATATATGAGCAATCCAGGACTTGACCATTGGACAGCTGCCAAACGAGTCATGCGGTACTTACAGAAAACGAAAGATTACATGCTCACATATCGGATGTCAGGCAAGCTTGAGATCGTAGGATACACTGACTCCGACTTTGCTGGATGCCAAGATAGTATGAAGTCCACATCAGGTTTTGTTTTTCTGATGGCTGGAGGAGCTGTGTCTTGGAAGAGTTCCAAACAGACAGTTGTTGCCTCTTCCACCATGGCAGCAGAATTTGTGGCATGCTATGAGGCTTCTAATTATGGTATATGGCTGCGAAATTTTGTCACGAGGCTGCGTATAGTTGATGGTATTGAAAAACCACTCAAATTGTTATGTGACAATAAGGCTGCAGTTCAGTATTCCAACAACAATCTAAGTTCTACGAAATCGAAGAGTATCGATATCAAGTTCTTAGTTGTTAAAGAAAAAGTTCAGAAAGGAGAATTGTCTATAGAGCATATCAGTACAAACTCTATGATTGCGGATCCATTTACTAAAGCGTTACCACCCAAGCAATTTCTCGAGCATGTAGCTCGTATGGGTGTTATATCAGTTAATGATCTTTAGTTTCAGTGGGAGTTTGTAATCTCAGTTGCTTTATGTATAGACTCTCTTTGGTTTGACTTATGGATATTTTGACCATAGGTTTTCTGCAGAAATAAAGTTTCATTTTATTTCCTTTCTATCTTTTGGTATGGTTTGATCTCACTAAAGTTTTAAGGTGGACCAGTTGGAAATATGCATGTTAGGATCACATTGCATGATATTTCCATGCTACACATCCACATCTTGATCCATGTCATTCTGTCATGTCAACATATGTGACCATTGAGGGTTTAGTTACGTAGTTATGTGACGAAAGCCGCTTTGATCCTATGTTTATGTGATTGATGGACCGGATTGGTTAAAGATACATTTTATAACGACAACAGATTTGAGCTCATTCGGTTATGTCACAATTATTAACGTTGCACATATAGCCCAAGTGGGAGATTGTTGGATTATTATCCAACGTTGGGCTTGCATGTGAACGATACGAATTGGACGTTGTCGTAACGGTTAGGCCCGAATAAACGTGATCGAGTTAGGTTTAATTAAGTTGGGCCTAATGTATCTGATTGAATGTGGACCGATATGTGTAGAGACTGTGGGAGTCCTAGATCGTTGATGGACCGAACTAGGATGGCCCAATAGATGACAGGCTTGTTATCTATATATACGTGGTTATGGTCCCTAGGTCAGACGTATTTCGCCCCATTGGTTCCCATCAGTCATTGGCAATCAGCGAGTACGTGCGTGATCTAGAAGACTACAAAACCGACCGTTAGGGTTTGTTATCAGATTCGACGGTACTCGACAAATCTTTTATTATTATGGATTCAGGTACGCTTCCGCGATATATTATATATATTAATCTTGATAGATTAGCATTCGATCCTGTCATATATATATAGATTATATATTAATCTATCAATGGCAGCTCGTGCTCACGACGTAGCTGCACTTAGCATTAAAGGGAAATCAGCCATTCTTAACTTCCCTCATCTCACTGGTTCGCTACCCATACCCGCTTCCAACTCGCCTCGTGACGTCCAGATTGCTGCTGCTAAGGCGGGTGCAATGGATATCAATACAGTAAGTTCATCATACTCGGCGTCCTCGCCAGCCGCAACACTGGTACCTACTCTTTCACCTTCGTCTTCGTCGTCGTCGTCGTCGTCGTCGACGGCGACATCGCCAGCGTGGTCGAGGATCAGTTTAGATTAGGAGGAGACGACGGAGAGAGCAGCGGCGAAGAAGAGGAAGACGAAGGAAGAAGGGCCTTCGACGGCTACAGCTTCGGAGGAGTTTGTTGGAGAAATGTCGAGCACAAATTTTCCTTGCTTGTTTCCTATTTTCCTCAGCTTTTGGTATGGAAAATACAGTAGCGTAAGTTTCCCTCTTATTTTTCTTCATATTTTCTTTCTGTTTAATTTTTCATACTACCAAACAGTATAAAAATATTTTCCACCTAATTTTTTTTCCTTTCCTTATCAGTTTCTTCGAACCAAACAAAGTCTTAGTAACCTTAACAAATATCCATGACATTCGTTACAACTTACAATATAGTCCGTGCTTTAGGGTGGTGATTTCAGCGCCCTCAAATTCTACCATACTCTGGAGAATGGATGGTAGTATGGTACAACAAAGACGCCATGCATGAGGAAAGTGGCCATTCTGAAACGCTTTAATTTGCAGCTTGTCATCTACAGGCCCCATCGGGGTTCCTTAAAAACCCCCAGCATTTTGTTCATCACCCTGTCAAGCTTTTCCATTCACTAGTTTCTTAGGCTTCCGGATTGTTTCAGATTCGGATGACAAGGATTACTACTAGAAGATCGAGCTATCATATAGTAATCACTAACTCGGTCTTCGCGTTGAGTCTGCTGATGATGATACAGAAATTTTTGTCTACTCAGTTCATAGTTGGTGGAAAGAATGGTTTTGAGTGTTCCATCGGAAAACTCCGTTTAATATCAAAAATGGGCTGGAAGAACGAGGTTCAAAAGTGGTGACTCATTGTGCAAACTATGAAAGACATATTAACCTGTGAGTTTTTACACGCATCATGTGTCCCAAAGTAAATGTCTGAACTTGTAATTGTGAGTGAGATTTTTGTTTTTCTCACGGGGAGTCGGGAGTCGGGAGTCCACCAAATTTTGATTGCCGCATTAGATTCATTTTCATTTTATGGGTTCGTTTAGTTCAACAATCAATATGGCACCGATTAAGTTCTAAGTTAACAAAACACGGCTACACCAACTGCAACACTGCATCACCTATACACAAGTTTACCGATGGGCATACCCTTTCATTAGTGGAGAAAAAGATGACTGCCGATAAATCTGGACCATACCCTTTCATTAGTGGGGAAAAAGAAAAGAAAAAAAAAAAGGGATGACTGCCAAGAGAACGAGAAGTGATGCGGCCCCTGTAGCTCCCCCCAGCTTCTGCAGACGAGCTTTCACCTTCTTTCCACCATTTCTGTACACTTTGTCTCCAAGAGAGAATTGAGTTTCATTTTAGAGGCGAGCTTTTGCGGGCTTCTTTGTATTTCTTGTTTATTAATGAGCCTCACGGAAATGGGGATCGGGTGATGTTTTCCTGTCCTTTCTTTTTTTTTTTTATATATTAGAATCGGTATTGAAATCATTCGATTAATTTCGTTTATTCTTTATTTAAAAATTTTATTAATGGTTTATATCAACTAAAGTAGATAGTGGTTTTATAATTTTTCTCTCTCTCTTAATTTTAGTAGATTTGGACTATTTTTTTAAAATATATATAATGTGTGTATGTGAGTAATTTTTTTTTCATTCCTATTGTCCCCATATTTTAAATTTTTAAAAAATAACGTTTCTTTATTTTTTTTCCATCCCATCACGTCCCTGTGCAATACTGTTGATGAGATATGAGATTCCTTCATTAGTATAGTGGAAAAGGGGTTCGATTCATTTTCATGAAGTCTCGGATTCAAATCACACCGTCCCGATACATATCTTAAGTTTGAAAGGATATTTGGACTTGTTGAGATGAAATGACTGCAACAATTCAAGGAGTTGCAATGTGAGAGTTTGATTCCTCCCGATGATTAAACATCCCTGGTTGGGGAGTCGGCTCTTTGTGAGCATTTGCGGTCGCAAATACATGTTCGCTACACTCCTAAAGCACATGCCACAATTTACTTCTATCGTATTGGCTTAGGATAGGGTTGACAATGACACCTAAGATAAGTGTATTGCCTTTTAAGATATGACAGCAAGTGGCTTTTGCTTTTTTTATTTCATTTTTCTTTTTGTGTGATTGGAACTTTTTTTACCCCCATTCAATTATCATTGTTTTAATTTTTTATTATTTTCTTCTAGTCTTCTTTTGTATTAAATTCCGAATTTTGAAATTAGTAAGATAGTTGTCACACTTATACAAATAGTAAAACCCTAATATTGACTCGGTTTATGAAAGAAAGTGCTTTAGGAGAAAAAATGTATTTCAAAAATAAAGTTAGAAGAAAAATCAAATCAAACTTTTAACTTTTATCCTTATGTTTTTTATTCCTTATTCTATATATTAAATACTATATTTTTTTAAGGAGTGAGGAATTATAATATAAGAAATATATCTTCTAAAATAATATTTAAAATGCTAAAAGATTTTTCTTTTAGAAATGAGAGGAGTATAATCTAAGGACTTCAAATAGATAGATATTTTGTGCTATCATTTTTGTTGGATATCCCCAATATTGGTTCTATAAATAATTTTTAGTAGAAAAATATATTAAAGAACTAACTAAAGAATCAATCCAATTTTATATTCATATCAATACTTCTATAATTTTTTATTCTATATCCCATAATATAATTTTAAAAAGATAATATTTCATATAATAATTTTTTTTACTTAAAAAGTACAAAAATATGATTGACTATTCATTAAAAAAATTTCATAATTATTTTAATATAATTATTTTATTTTTTTATACATTAAAATTAAAAAATATAACCTAAAAAAAAGAAATAAAAAAATCCCCTTTGCCCTCTTCCCTCCCTATTCCCACATGCACCCTTCATTTTCTCTTCCAGTTCTATAGTTATAACTAAAGTCATGTAGTTCCTTAATTTTATGGCAAATTATAAATTAGGTTCAATTAGACTTTTGTTATTTTTATTAGGATAATCATTTTTTATTATAAATTATGTCCATTTTTTAAATTTAATTTTCCAATTATATCTAATCTTTATAAAATTTTACTCAAAATTAGAAATAATTAATTTTTTAATTAGATTGGGAATCAAAATATTAATGATAAAAAAATGGATATAAAAGAGAAGCTAAATCTAAAAACTAACTTAAATTATTCAAAAATATATGATAAACCTAAGTAGAAAAATAAAAGTCTAAAAGAACCTAATCTATAATTGACTCTAATTTTTATGGATCATATAACTCAAATAATTTTAGTTTATGGATTCTTTTGGTTCCTTTTATTGGAACTTCTAATGTTGCATTAGAGAACCACACAACTGCTTTGATAAACCCTTTTTGATAAAAATAAAAATAAAAAAGAGAGAGAAAAAAAAATGCTTTATAGAATCAATAAAATTTTACGTTCACATTAATGATTCTATAAATTTTCCCAAATATTTTACTTAAAGAATAATATTTTATCTAACCATTTTTTTTACACTAGAAGTACATTAATATAAGTGTATGTTGATAGTAAAAAATCTCAAAAAAATATTTAGTGTAATTTTTATTTTTTTAAAATAAACTAACTAAAAAATACTCTAATTTAAATATAAAATTAACAAAACATTCATGACTAACACATAAAAAAAAATTGTTATGCGAGCCAACATCGACCCATTTTCCCTCTTCCCCTTGATTCCTTTCACCCCTCTCGAACCTTATTTTTCAGTTTTGTTCAACAAAAAATATTATACAACTGATTTTATTTATAGAACCATTCAATGAACTTATGAAAAATAGATCCTCACTACTTATAGTTTATGAATTATTTTAGTTTCTATTTTTTAAAACTCCCAATGTAAATATCTTTAAAGCATTTATATTGGATATCTTTAAAATTACTTCTATAAACGCTTCTTTTTACAAAAATATATTATGGAACAACAAACATAAATTTATTATATATTGGTAGTTTCTAATCGCTACGCCACTTACGTAATATAAAATAATTATGTATTTGTCAAAGACTTACTTTTGTAGCGTTTTGAACCGATCAGCCAATTTTGACCGGCCCTCTTCCCTTAATTCTCTTCTGACACTCTCCCTACCCTCACAATTCCACACGTTTTGTCTTTAACGTTCTGCAATTTTGTTTTAGGAAGTGGTTCTATGTATAGAACCAAAGGTGATCGATTCTATAATAATAAAAAATAGATTCGAGAAATCCAATATTTATGCATCCTGGTTCTTGGAGATCTAAATATTTTTTAAATCCACCGATGTAAGTGGTCTTATAATGGTTACTTGTTCCACCAAGAGTTTTTCAAATTGCCAAGCCCGTCTACCTCAGTCGGTAGAGCACAAGATGGCGTCCTAGTTGAAATTTTCCAAGCACAATGGAGCAACAAAGTTGCAAGAAGTAAGAACTGAGGCCTGAGTTCGTAGCTTATACACAAAAGTCGTCACTCATCGCTATTTGCTCCTTTTAGAACACACTAAACTTTTAAGAAAGAATCAGGGTATGACGCATAAATTAGTAAGCTAAAGATGCTTCACTTGCTCATTTCCTGTCCTAATGTCGGTCAAAAAACCACAACGCAAGATTTGGGGTGTATTTATTTTTCACATCTGAAGTACGAAAGAGGTGGTACACTGGTATCATATTACTCATCAGAAGTTTTTCCCCAGCTCAACTTTCTTCATCATCCTCATCGTATTATGCAAAATCGAATCCAGGATCCCGGCAACCTGAAATTAACCAAATAAATGTCATCACAGGCTGAGAGAAAAAGTGTCCGAAGAACATTAGAGAAGGTTAAGGACACTGACCGTGAAAACACCTCCAATGATGGCACAGATGTTGGTTATGAAGTGCGAGAACGACTTGGAGTTTTCAGTCACTAGCACCTGGTTTCACAGAAAGCATCAAATGAAGAAACCAAAAAATATCCGTATTTTGAAAGGAAAAGAGCAGTCAGCCACTCGTTGCGCAGCCAAATTGCAGGAATAGTCAATTTGTCATTTTCTGTAACAAAGAAGAGATGGGGGTAGTCATAACAAAGTTGAGGGTGCTTTTAGATAATTTCAACAATTAAAAATGGCCTTCCATAATTTGGCTAATTTACAGGTGGAGTCCGCAATTCACCCTATATCTTGAAAACCCCAAAGGCAGAGGAAGAAGCAGGCAGCATAATTTAGAGGCCAATAGAGAATGCAATATCACCTGCATTGGAGACGGCTCAAAATGAAACTTTGCGACAGGGATATGAAGGCTTTGTATCAAACTGCTATGAGCTGTGTACTCGTACTCCTCAACTAAAGTATGCCCATGAGAGCCCACCACCTCTGTTTTTACCACTTGTAGATAATGTTCGATCTGCATATATCCCCATATATATGTGAAAAAACTGCAGCATAATGCAACAATTACAGAGATTTCACAGGTGAAAATTATTCTTTTTTCTTTTTTACTTTTTTTAATTTCTGGACGTGAAATGGTTCAATTTGTTGGCTGAACCAAAAAATCATTCATCAGGCTTGAATGTTAGGCAGGATATTTGAGTTCATTCTAGTCACGCTTCAAGAAACTCCAAGAAAACTAGAACCTAATGACAGTCCCACGTCAATGGAAAGCATAATGGCAATAAAAAATTCAGAAAATGACTAGACATGAAAGTGCGTTGTGTTAGCTATGAACTCACAGTAACATTTGCAGCTTCAGCCTCGTCCTGAGAGTAATAAGACCGTCCATTCAACTTATGATGGCTTTCACCAAGGTACGGAAGGATTCTCTTCACATCACTCATTACCCTAGGAGAGATTTTCTTGCCAAATGAAAGATGGGAAATAAAATGTGAAATGTTCATCTTAGAGGCATCAAACGAATGTGCTCCAGAGCGAGCAGAGATGACAAGGTTGCCCGGAACCTGCACATTAAAAGTGAAATGCAGTTGTCCGTGTTATATATAAACTTCTGGATGTTAATATAGAAGTTCCTGGATTCACCTATTCAGCTCCATGAAAAAATGACAGCCAGGAATTCAACATAAAGGACTCAGCCTAAGAACCATTGCAGACATTTGGTTACCATGTGACTGTTGGACTTTTTCACATAACTCCACCACTTTCTTATTTAATTCGTTATGAGTGCTTCTCAAAGGAAAAACCTACCCTCTTAACACGCACAAAACCTTCGATCCTACATCCTCCCGATGATGGAGCTGGTCTTTTAACATCGTCAGTAGAATTGTCAGATTTATTTTCCAGAGCCTGCACATGAGTCCCCAGTGGAATAGTTGCAACCAAGCCTTCCATAAACTGTAAGCAAATGAAGGCTACAGGTTAATAAAGAACCACATAACTCCGTTACACACAAAACCAAGAAAATATAGCCGGCACGTCCCTGGAACCAGTCAATATACCCATCCACCAATTGTCCATCATATCAAAACTAGAAGGGGGTAACTATTTTCTGCCAGTGCAAACAACTCATTTTTCATACCTTGACTAGAGAATCGGTATCCCGATCTCCAAAATAAGATTCATGTTCATGGTGGCCATGCTCTCCCCTGCATTATAAAGGTACTAAAAACATCAGACAGAAATAAATCAATAGGTGATAGAGAACTTTAGTTCTTGGTTGCCCACCATAAGGATCACCAAAACCCAAAAGGTGACACCTGAATTTCTGAGCCTTTCTCCTTTCCAGTAGCTACAAGTTGATCCGTTTAGTACTAAATGCTGATGTAAACATGGCAGACCCATGCACTCACCTTAAAGTTTCTCAATGAACCATGGAACGACTTATTATCATCTCTATTAACATATGACAAACTCAACAGCCATACTAAGTGAAAAAGAAGAAGAAAACTTTAAATATATATTCTTAAACTATGTTCACTAGGAGACCTTTCCTATATCATCTTAGCCTAGGATTTTAGTCACCCATTTCCTTTTCACATCACTGTATCCTCTCACTCCTTGATTAATATACTGTCTTTGTTGATTATTGTTATTATTATGTTTGTTGTTGAGATAATCCATTGTTATGTTGCTGCCTAGACTTGTGTTTGTCATGTTTATTGTTCTCTTTAGTATTATTTACTAATTTATTGGGTTATTCAGTTACTCTATTAGTTTTAGCATTTTTCTATTACATATAGATAGTCATTTCTTATTGTATTTATTTATTTATAACTAATACTACTGGTACAATTACTACTTATCTACATTTACATACACTAATCTTTCCTTCTCTTTTAAATCTCCTCAAAAAGTTTTATGCAGATCCTTTGGAAATTATTTAATACTAGCCACAACTCACAGGCTGGCAGAGGTGAGACAACATACATCCACAACTCCCTGACCCTACCAATGGCAAGACACAAGCTGAATTGTTGATTTTGTTGTTAGATTAAGCTATGTTAACTGTATAGATTAATGATGACTATGAATATTTACAAGCTTCATAAACTTTTTTCCTGAACCATGTGATCATATTTTATAACTCGTGAGGAATCAAGACTTCATAAAAATAAAGACACAAGAGAAAATGATTGAAAAGATAACGAGGAAAAACATATTTAAACTACCTAACATCAGTTCCTTTCCGGAAAATGCGGATAGACGGATATCCCTGTATATGATGCCTGTGGATGCGTCATTAAAAAAGTATTAGTGCCTCAATGTATACATTCAAAATCAGCAAACAAGGCTAAACCTTGGATTAGCATGATCCATAATCCACATCAAATATAACAAGGAACCATGAGTGATGGTCATGAAGAATCTGCAGATGAAATGAATAACTGCCTACTATTATTAAAGACTATTTTTATGCAATGAAGAGGACGTGTGGAACAGGCAATAAAACGATGGTTGCAGTATTGTGTCATAGAGGATATTTTATATGTTGCAGACAGTATTTTATTTTATTTTTCACAAAACAAAAATCAGCAGATATTGTTAAATATTGACAAATACCAAGATATATGGGTCTAGGGCTATAAATGAGCCAAGCCAAACTTTAAAAGCCCGTTCGACTCGTTCGCTTAATTAAATGAATCGAGCTCGAGTCCCCTTGGCTCATTTATAGCTTTGGTTCGTAAGCTCGGATCAACTTTTTTTTTTTTAAAACTCAATTTAACTCGTTCGTTTAATTAAATGAGCCTACATAATAAAATATCGGTACCACACTTGTGTATCGGCCGCAATTTTGCGGTTTTTGAGTCAATCGCAACGCGAAATTTCCGAAATACGGCCGTTTCAGAAAATCACATATTTATCGCCGCGATATCGGCAAAATTTCGGATATCGGCAGATATGGACCGATATTTACCAATATTTGCCAATATTTGTTGTGAAAAAGAATTAAAAAATCACACCATGACAACAGCAACAAATAAAATATCTTTTGCAACACTCTGATACCGCAACACCACGACCGCAACCGCAATTGTGACCGCAACCGCAGTTTTATTGCTTGAATGAGCCAAATCCAAGCTCAGGAGTGTTCAATTTGGCTTGGCTCGACTCATTTACAGTCCTATATGAGCTGAAACATATCATATAGGTCAATGCATATGACCTTTTTATGGACACTTCATGTATCAGTAGGCCAAAAATGCAATAACTATCAGCGATATATCTATGTAGCCAATATTTTATTCCATGGTGTGGAATCTGGAAACCAGAAGATACAGAAGCTTGAGGATTACAGAGTGCTAGGCTGGCTGTTAGAAGTAGAAGGGAAAGCCTCTCAAAACCAGGTTTACTGTGACTACATAAGCTTTATTTAGAAGGACGAAACAAAGTATTCAACGATGCATTTACAGAATGGAAAAGTTTCCTTAGGGAGATCACCTACATGGCTACACCAAGTAAAGGCAGCTAATTCATGCTAACCTTAATTGATTACTGCATGTATTTGTATTTTTCCCTTTTGAACTGCTTGGATATTGGAAATTTCACTTTAACTAACAACAACAACCAAAAATACACACACACACACAGAGGGAGAGAGAGAAAGAGAGAGAAACTAGAAATCACATTTTGAAAATCCACTTTAACAAAGTCCAAAACGATAACATAAAATAACTGCACCAGATCCATGTATCATAGGTAGATATAGAGGAAAGAAATTGTTAGAAAAAATAAAAGAAAAGAAAAGGAAGGGGAAGCTTTTAGCTAGGGCTTTAAATGTGATTTTTGTCGCTTCCTATATTAGAAGTACATTCTGCAGCAACCTAAACACTCAAAGAGTACCAAAACAAACCTGCGGCACAAATCAATTTCCACGGTGCAGTCAACCTTGGCCAAAAGAATGCGCCCATCGATCTCTGGATCAAACCTGAGAAGGAGAAACAAACAGGGAAACAATTTGACAAATGCTGGTAAACGAAACAGTCAGAATGCACATGGGGTATCTGCAGAATTTATAGCAAGAGGAATAACATAAGACAAAGAGCAAGTCACCTTTCTCTTATTATCTTTGCAGATTTCTCCCATGATGGTTTCTGCCAAAAATGGAAAGGGATGGTGAGAAACAAGATGAAGCATAGACCAAAAGTTTTTTCCTAACGCATAGATCAAAGGTTTCAATGAAGTGAAAAGTCAGAAGGAGATCAGTGTTCTCTTTGCACAACTATCTGAAATTATAAGCTAATGATTTGTAATTTTCAAAAGGACAGCATATGGTAAGAAGAATAAAAAAACAAAGCAGTATTTCTCATGCAGTGAAACTTCTAAAAGTTAAATGTCACCAAAGTTAAGTGGGACTACATTTAAGTACAATTTGAGGTTTACTAACATGTGAATTCAAGAGGAACGAACAAACATAACAGTATTTCTCATGCATTAAAACTCCTAAAATTCATAAGTCAGCAAAGTTAATTGGGACCACATTTAAGTACAATTTGAGGTTTACTAACATGTGAATTCAAGAAGAACTAACAAACATAACAGTATTTCTCATGCATTAAAACTCCTAAAATTCATAAGTCAGCAAAGTTAATTGGGACCACATTTAAGTACAATTTGAGGTTTACTAACTAAGAGCAAAAAATTACAATACAGGACAATTACATCATATTCACCAATAAGATGCCGATATATGCTCTTCCATTGCATCTAAACCTAAAGCAGACATGGTATTTGACTAGGCAACATTATCAGAGCCCATCATCATTACTACAATAATGCAGATTTCACCACTATTACAAGAAATAGAACATCCTTATCTTCTTTTCAATTTTTTACTTCAATACATTGAATATATTTCCCCAGCAGACACTTAAATCAATATTATTAAAAAGATGGGTAACGATGATTAAATAGGATTTTCAGTGAAACCCAGAAGTACGATGAAGTACACTGGAAATTTTCAAAATAAAATAATAAAAAATATAGCACATAATGGGTAGTGGGATTAGGGGTGTTTCAATGACGGAAAACAATTGTGGTATGAGTTGATGCTAATCCAGGTTGAATAATCAATATTGAATGTTGTACAACAAGCAGATATATGGAGGGTTGGCCCAAAAACCTCACTAACAAGCAGCGACAAGGTGATCAGCATAAAACAGAAGGCATGAGGAGATATATATCAGTTTACAAGGATACAATACCAAAGAAAGCAGACACCTCAAAAGAATAAAATTCACTGCAGAATGTAGTTTAGCAAATAGAATTACCAGTCGGTTGCTCCAATAACACCAAGGAGCATAAAAATTGATTACAACAACATCATGTCTGCAGAAAAGAGCAGATTGTCACTGGAACCAATATTTGAGGGTAAGCAGTCTTCAAAATACACATTAAGAAAATAAATAACAGATTAAAAAATTCAACCAATATAGCAGGCAAGCAGAAGTAAGATTGAAAGTAGCAGATGACATTATAAAATATCAGCCCACCTAGGCCACTTACTCATGAGTAGCTCTATCAAAACTGTGAGAATTCAGTATAACAGAACCTTCAGCGTGTTCTTCACCACTTGCATCATCGTGCTTAATTGATTTAGCCACCGGTCCAGAATGAAATTCGGAGCCAGTAAGTCGTAAATTTGAATCTATAGAAAACTTGCGAACTGTCTTTGTTATGTTCAACCTGTTCTGCAAATGAATAGGTATAGCTTTAGGCAATAGGGATAGAGAAACCGCAGAAAATCCCATAAGAAGAAAGAGCTTCACTGCTGTGCATCATTATTAAAACCTTGTATAAAAAACTAAAACAAGTCACAAGAAGTAATTGTAACCTACACACTAACAAACTACATCATCTCTGTCATTTCTAACTGAGGAAACAGCCTACATTCTGAATAACATTGTCCAGTTTCATAAATAAACAAGATTGTTTGGCAATGTATATAATTAACCTATAGGATAATGTTTACTCAGATTTCTACAAATATTCCCTTTATGGAACACTGTTCTCTGTCAACAAAATAATATTTTCCATCTAAGAGAAAAGACAGAAGAAAATGCAATTTCTGGAGAAACGTCAGCAATAAGATGTGCAGATTATCCACACCACCATAACAAAAATACTCCAAAATTAAAAAACCAAACAATAGTCAACTTTTAGTAGTTAGAATTCAATATGCAACTATTATAATATAAGCAGGGTAGATAATTGCATTACCGTTCCTAAGACATCACTCACGTCAACTGATGCAAATTCACATGAAAGCATTGGAAAGCTACACCAAAAATATATAGAATATGTTAGGAACTGAAATTGTTCATAAAACTGTTCAAGTGAAAATCAAAGACATTACTGCAGAGCTGTAAAGTAAGACTTGACAGTCTCGTTCTAAGATATGAAGCAGATAAAAAATAAGTATACTCATGCACCATAATTAGAACATAAATTATGGAGCTCATATGAAGAAAACTACAGTTAAGGATCACAATTAGATGCTAGTATCCACATCTATAGTCAACAACATTATCAACCTTTCCCACATTATAAAGGAGGCAAAATCTCTCATGGATAATCAATATGACATCAACATTTACAGACTACAGAAACCCCAACAGATGCCTAGAAGACAACACTAGGACAACTGGGTACAACAAAACACTACCTAATATTGAACTCTATCCGTAAGAAATCCCCATCTGAACTCTTATCAACCACGATGGATGTAGACGTGCTCACAGCCAAATAGTCATTCAGTTCCTGCAAAATGATAACTCCAAGTCAGTATCAGCACTAAAATCTAGCAATAGGAGTTAGCAGCAGAAAAGGAAGAACTAAAAATAGATACAGGCAGTATTGTTAGCACCTGGGATATAGAATTGATTAATATGACTTGAATGGAAAGCCATTCACCATCCACAAAAGGAGGGAAATGGGGATAGAAAAAGACTATTAGTAACAGCATGCTTTGTCAAAGCCAACCAAGCAACAAAATGAGGCCAGAATGTCTAACTGGTAGCATAAAGCACTCACCATACCAAATAAGAAGACCATGGCAAGGGCTGCTAGGATAGATAATCCTGCACCTGACAGTGATGCCTCTGTCAAATCCCTAGGAATTTTCCTGTAAAAAGAAAGAGCACAATTAGCAGGCATTTAAATCAAAACAGACAACAGGAACCGTCAGAATTCACATACACCACAATGGCTTATACAAAAATTCTATCATTGTACGTTCTTTCACATTGGCAACCAACAAGCAGGAAATAAAACGGTCTCGATTGCAATTGCAGTATCAGGATATCACAAATGAGATTTTATATATCGCAGCATGATTTTTTAATTTTTTTCCCCAACAACCATTGGCAATTATTGTCGATAACCGATATATTGCCAATAAATAAATAAAATTGTGAAACGGTCCCATATCCTCAATTTCGCACAGCGAATGACCCAAAATCCAGCGGATATTGCATATTAGGACAGATGTTTAATTGAATGCCAAGAAGGCAAAGATAATATGAGCTTCCATTATCATAAATTGCCAAGAGCATAATATTACCATGTAATTAGATGAGATGAATCAGCTTGGCTTGCAAAGAAATCAGGTGATTTTCTGTCAGTATAGATCTTCATTTACCAGAGATTGGTAGATCAAACTTATTGTCCTTTATTCTGTCATCATTACAGCCAAGATCCACATAATCTGCTACATTAGTGTATTTAAGAGATTATCATTTGCTCACTACTGATGGCCAACTAGGATTCTAGGAACTCTAATGTGCATTGGATACAGCCCTTCAGTAGGAGACACATCAAAGTTAAACATGAAGGATCTTATTAACAAAAAAATACATTTCGTTAAGCTTCTTGAATGGCTAAATAATGATTAAATAGATTAAGGTCGGTAAATGAGGTAGGGTATGTTAGATATTCACACCTTTTTTTCATTAAGACCGTGAACCAGAGTAATGGCCGGTCCCAAAATGACATGAATCACATGACAGTTACTGTTCTACCAATCGTCACTACTGTAAACAGAATGACAAATCACTCAAAGAGTAACATTAAAAGAAAATGGAAAGACCCCGATGATTACCATCCCATTTTTCTCTGCTTCATTATCTTAAATAGAGACACAACTAAACTTCCGTTGGGAGGGGAGGAAAAAAACAGAGAGAAGAAACTATAAGAAAAATACTGAACAAATCTATGCTTCCACAGTAAAAATTGAATTGAACAGAAATGGCTGCTTATACAATCTCAAGACTCCCAACTATGTTTTATGTGTGCCATTCACTTCGCAAAACCAAGTGCATTGTAGCACACTGGATCAATAACCACAATAAGGATTTTCAGAATTGGTGGACGTTGAGACAGAGAAAGTTCCCATTATTTCCCCATGCCTAATGCCCCAAGTTTATCCAATGCTCCAATTTCTACAACTTCTATTAGGGCTATTGCACCATCAGTTTATCATTTGACATGTTAATATTTCTGTTAAATAAATCTTTGCACAATCTCTAGTAGTATGGGAAATTTGAGTATTTCAGGAACACGTAAATTATCCACAAAAAGGAAAAATCAAAATAAAATTCTGATAATTTACAACTGCAACATGCCATAAAAATCTGTGACAACGCCGATCAAAATTGCTCCTACTGTTGAGCCGGCTTGATGCAGTGATCTGAAACTGGCGTATTACCGTTTGATGAGGAACCAGAAAACTTAAAAGCTTTGAATGCTCCTATTTAGTTAATGCTATACCGTGACAATTATAATATTTATTTCATCAATTAGCATTTTCTTCAGGTTATGATGACGCGAACTAAATACTACTGTATTAAATTGAAAACCAGGGAAAACCCAAGAAGATGCCGAAAACTGAATTATGACAAATGTAAAAAAGCAAATCAAGCAAGGACAAGTTTAAACATTTCATAAGCTTGTGGAATACATGATACATAAACCCTGGGGCTCAAACAACAACATGAACTTCACAAAATCTCAAGGTGACAGTGAACAGCTGAGCCGTTTGAACCAGACAGAAAAAAGGAAGCGATCGTGCTCGCACAATCCATTACACAATCAAACACCCCGGGCATAACTATTCACGGATACACATAAAAATAACAATAATTACGTGAAATTCACGCACTAGATCCAATGTTGGTAAAGTTGGGACTAGTATCCAATAAAATGATGGAGATAGAGATAGACAAACATCAACCTGTAAAAATCAACAGATTTAAGCTTGCTACTCGTAATCATGGCTTCTGAAGATCTCAATCCGTGGCTGCGAAAATCAGCCTGATTCTCAATTTCACTATTACTCGGAGATTAATAATTTAAGAAAAAAAAGAGAGAGAGAGAGAGAGAAATGAAGCACGGAACAGAATTGTGATTATGGATCTGGGGAAAGAAGAGAACGATGAATAAGCCCGTCCGTTACAGAGCAGCCTCACACATTGCCTTATGATTGAAAGATAAGAAATGAATTCAATTTGGAGCTCCACCCCCTCCCGCCGGCGAGGGAGAAGAATTGAGGCGCAAATGAACGCTTTGCGTTGATCCGAAACCAAATTAAATCCAAATTAAATGTGTACGGAGGAAGGAATTAAATATTTGTCGAATTTTTTTATAAAAAAATCTATATGTTTTTGTTTATCAGATATATACTTATTTTTTATTTTTTATTTTAAAATAATATAATATAATAAAGTTTAAAATTATTATTTGACTCAAGTCTAAATAAATTTATATCTTGAATAATGGATTCAGAATAATATTATTTAAGGGATAAACATGTTATCCGTTAGGTAATGAATATCCGACGAACATAAATAAATTAGTAAATATTCATTTAGAATCAGGTTACATGTACATACCCACCTCATTTATATCCCTAATATATATTATTACTGTCATCATCTGCTAGTTCTTCTACTACTATTATTGTTGTTGATGCTTCTACTGCTAGTATATTTTAAAATATATTTTGTCATTATAAATATTTTTGAATGCAGTTTATTTTCCTTTAATTAGTTTAACAATCAAAACTTCTAATAAAATCAAGCAGTTTATCTACTTCATTCATCAACAATTAGCTATTTAACTTTTAGATGTGGGCCTTAAATAATATCTTAGTTTCCTTTTTTTTCTGTTAGCAAAAAAAATATCTATCACATATGAATTGTTACAATTACCAAAGAGGACTTTTTCACATGTTGCATTTACAGATTAGGATCGGTGAGTGGGTGCACATTATACTTTGTTTTGTTGACCAAATTTGGTCGGTTGTTGTATTTGTAACCGACTAGATGTCTCTTCTTCGGGTCAACTTTGGTATGATGCATAGAGGACTCTTTTCTAGTCCTACCAATATCTTTTTTCCTCCATTTGATTTAAAATACATTTGATGATAGATTAATTTAAGAGTTATCGAATCAAAGTATGAAAGTTCATATTTACAAGAGGAATTTGAAGGTACGATGTTTGGTACTGTGGCTGGTTTTGTGTTGACTAAAGAAAGTTAATTTACCACCATTGATCTGTGCTTACTTATGTGTTTTATATGTTTGTTGGATTCTTAATTTTATGATAATTTATTGGGGTAACTTAGTGGTGAGGAGCCAGCATCGGACAAGTAGTTTATGGATACTTTGGATATTGAAGCTTGTTGTGTCTGCTTGATATTTCGAGTCTCATTTAGATTGCTTATCAAGGTCATGGATTCAGATAGATTCAACAGTGATCTCTCTCAGGGTCAAATGAGTTACTCTCGTCGCCGCTTGTAGCATCGTCGTCCCCTCGGCCTTGATGAGCTAGCAAGCTAAATGAGAGTGGAAAGATCTGGTATAGGCCGGGGGACATCATCAACTTGGTCTTGGATAAGACGACCCTCATAAGTTTGAAGATCACTACACCATTCAAATGCAAGAGCTTTAAGCTCACGTACCGACGCCAATTAGCTATTGAAGTTGTGCGTGAACCTAATTTGGTGTCCCTCAATTTCCAAAGAAATTTGATCAGGCTAAACTTGCAATATGTATGAAGTAAAAATGGTCTATGTCACAAGTGGATGGCATCTCTATTTTGTTATCATTATTATACATTCCCTTCTTTTCATAATATAAGTCTTGCTTAGTCCAAGGTAAATTTTGACTCTAAATTTCATCCAAAATATAATAAATAAAAATATAATTTCTATATTTATATTTAAATGTATTTTTATAAGAATATTATTTATAATATTTATCAATATATATTGTAAAATATTAATAATCAAAATTTATTTAGAAATACATGGGGAGGGGGCTTATATATCAAAATATGTACGTTTTTTTTTTTTTGCCATTCACAATTAGTCTTGTGTCTGTACCTGCTACGCATGGATGATTCTGAAAAATATTTCTCCTTAAGTATATATATATATCACAATAATAAAAAGGAATCATTTTGACTATTTGTATACTTTTGTAGAAACCAATAAAAATTTTCTTAAAATTTCTCTTACACTCTTCACTTAAAAACACCAAAGCATTGGTTATTTGGTACTATACACCTCATGGCTTTTATACTATGAGAAATGCCTACCATCTAATATGTTAGTGGCATTGTTGGGAGTCTGAAAGTACCTCGCATAATGGGTTGGACTAGATATAGCAGAAAATTTGGATAGCCTAGACCTTGCCCCAAGTTCACTCCTTTAAGGGGGGGGGGGGGTCATAACGTGACCGACCTCCTACCCACCAACACCGGCATGTATGATAGAGGCACAATTGGCGGCCGATGATGCACATCCTGATCAGTGGGAAACACCGATTCATGCATTATAGTGAATGACACATGGAAATGGTGCCTTGTGAATATACAAAGAAGCCAACGCTATGTTTCAGCTCGAGATTGCTTTGAGCATGTCTGCGAAGGGGATGTCCATGAGGTAGTTCGGTAATTCTTTTTTGTATGGGCTCCAGCTCTCTGGTGGAGATACAGTGATATGGTGTTTAAATAAAAGTTTGAGGATGGAAAGGATAATAGGGACTGCACGGAGAATCTTTCTTTGCACATACTTGTATGGTAAGATGAAAGAGAAATTCGTCCAGGGCCAAAGCCAAATGGTTTCCAGCAAGGACTAGGGTGGTCAAAGTCAACGTCGATGCGGATGTTGCATATGGGTATGGTTGGCAGAGACACAAAAGCTTGGTTATAATGGTAGGAATGAGTCCCCTAATAGAAAATTTGGGGGCAAAGGAAGCTGAAGCTTGGGCAGTTCTGTAGGCATTGAAAATAGCAAACAAAAAGAATCCTAGAGGCACTAAAAATAGAAAATGAAAGGAATCTCCATAAGATAGAAATAGAGTTGGACCGTCTCACCTTGGTATCGAAGATCTAGGAACAACTACACATCCAATCATAGAGATGGCAATTTTTCTTGTGGATTCGAGGTCCAGTCGGAAATTTTTCATTCGGGTTCGGTTTCGGGGAGAGAATTCGAGGATCAGATTCGGGTTCGGAGATTTTTAACGGAAATTTTTTTTCGGGGACGGGGTAAGGACGGGTTTAGGGTCCTCGTCCCTGAACCTGCCTCGAATAATTTTTTTATATATATATTTATATTTTATTATATAATTATATGTGTATAATATAAAAAAAAAGGTTTGAGGATGGGAGATCGGGTATAAAGTCGAGTTTCGGGGATCGGGTATGGTTTTAAGGTCGAAAAATAAATCGGGGATGAAAAATAGATTAGGGATCGAGGCGGGTATGGAGATTTGGTCCCCACGGGAATCAGGTCGGAGAATTCTCGATAAAAAAATCGGAGATCAAGGTCGGAATCAGGAATTATTTTTTTTATCGAGTTCGGGGACGGGGATGGGAACCAATCACATGTAGTATTCATTCTTGATGATATTCGGATTGTAGCAAGAGAATTAGGCGATGTAAAATTACAACACATAAAGTGAGACGGGAATAAGCTAGTAGACACTATTGCTAAGTTTAAAATGTCCTCTAGCCATTGTATTTGGACCGATAATTGTTCACTTGAAATTCTTGATGTAGCCGTAAAAGATATTGGTTAATAATAGATCTTGCTCCTTCTAAAAAATATATTTAATGTATAAAGAATAAAAGAAAAATAGAGAGTGTAAAAGTGAAAAATAAGTTTTAATTTTTTTGAATTGAGATTTTTTATTAAAAAAAAAGTTAGTTCTAAATCGAGGGAGTAACACATAAGCCTAAAATAATACTCTATTTGTTTTATAATAGAAGATTGATACTCTTTTTTAATTCACTTCATAATATAATTACATTTATAAAAAATATATATATAACATTAAATGTTTTATTACCTATCTATCCTTTATTTTTATTGGTAATTTCTAATTAATTTAGAGTATTAATTAAAGAAATATAGTTAATGTAAGGTTATATTTGTGAATTAAGGTACAAAAGTTCTAAAATTTATTTTTTATTCATAACGAGTTCGTAAAGGCAATTATAAAGTACTATAGATGAGTTAAAATATCAAAAGGAGGAAGGAGATTTGACCTTCAAATCTCTAGTATCCAACGGGTAGCATTTACCACTAAATCAAACCTCACTTTGTAAAAAGTTCTAAAATTATTAATTCTTAATATGTACGGTAAAAAAAAAAGAAGAAGAAGTAAGGATCGTTTATTTTGAAACATAAGGAGTAAGTATTTTATTTTGTACAATTTAATGTAGTGAAATTATTATTAAAACTAGTTTGTTGATCTCAATCAATGTACGAGGACATCAAATATTGTCTCATAATTCTTTATTTCTCAAAATATATATATTTGTTATTATAATCTTTTTATAATTATGAAACTCTAAACTCATTCTATATAATTAGCTTTTGACTTTTAAGACTTTTGAAGATTGTTTTTCTTTTGGTGCATATATGTACTCGTGGAAATTTTTATTGAAATTTTTATAGAAATTTTTTTTGCCATTGTTAGAAACTTATAGGAACTATAATTTTATTTCATGAATATAATAATTATTATATATATGAATTTAGATATTCCATTAATTTTATGAATTATGTATAGTTCTTGCATTGCATGAATTTTAGAAACATTATTATCTTTGTCAATTTATATAATTATTAAAGCATTATATATATATATATATTGTCAACCATTTTTTCATATTTTAGCATATAGATAAGGTTTTTGCTTATTCTTTTGTGTCTTTTTTTCCAATGCTAATATGATTTTTATATGATTTATAATTGTGATTAATATAATATGTCTAAAAATAAATATACTATAAAATTGTTATTGAAGTTGTAATTAACCTACTCTCTTCACCATATATTCTTGGTGAAATCAATAGAAGTTACATGCACAATATGTAATAATTAAATACTAAAAATGATACTGATAAACAAAAAAAATCATTAAGTTATGATAGATAAATAATAGCAATTTTTTAATTATTGGAATAGAAAATTCTTATGAAGACTAAGCATTATTTCAAAGAATATCTAATCAAAATAAATTTTAAGACATTGCTAAACTCTAAATATCATGATATCAAAGATAGATTATGGAGGATATGTCATTATAATTGCAATCCCCCGAAATTTTAAAAAATTTAAAATTTAATAAATAGCTTTTATTTAGGATAAATTAAATTTTATAATTATTTAATTTAATTATTTTATGGATTTTTGAGTATATAAATTTGGATAGGAATATTTGATAAATTAAAATAAATATTTTGTTATTTTATCATAATCTTTTTATTTAAATAATTTTTATCAAACTAATATTTTACTAAAATCATCCTTTTTAAACCAATATATTCAATTATATTCAATTAAATTATTAAATTAAATGATTATCAAAAATATTACATGTTATTATTTTATAAATTAAATTATTTTATTTTCCCTATTTTCCTTTTTCCCTTTTCTCATTTTTCTTCTTTCTTTTCTTTTCATTTTTCCCTCCTTTGGGTCGCCCGCACCAGGCTTGCCTCCCCCTCCCCTGCACAACTAGGCCGCTAGCCCATCTTCCCCTCTCCCTTCCTCTTCCCCCGCGCCTGGGGCACAGACCCGTTCTGCCTTCCCATGCACGAGCTCACCCAGCCCCCCTTCTTTCTTTTCTTCCTTCCTTCCCTAGCAACCGGGTCGGCCCAACGTTTTTTTTCCTTTCCCCGACGGGCCTACTGTTCCTGCACCCCCCTTCTTTCTTCCTTCTTCTTCTTCGTTGATCAACCCAAGGTGGTCAAGCTATCTTCATCGCCATGTCTGCCACCTCGGGCATACCGTCCACCACTTTGCTGCCACCACTGCAACCCTCCCTCCCCCCTCCCTCCTCTCTCTCTCCCATCTTTTTTTTTCACCATTTGGGCCAAACCAGCCATGCACTTCCCACTCGCATGGCTCTCCCTTTCCCTTCTTCCCCTCCCTCTCCCTGCCACCCTACCACCTCCCTGCCACCCTAAACACTGCCACCAACCGACCACCTATCCCCCTATCCTCCCTCTTCTTTTTCTTCTCCTCTTCAACCCTTTTCCTGCCCCATTTTTCGAGCCCCATACCTTCCCCGATCTCCCTCTCCTCTCTCTTCTTCTCCTTCCATTTTCACCTCGGTTTTGGCTCTTCCGCCTCCCTCCGCTACTTCCTCCGCCTCACCAACCACCTAAACCACCTTATGCACCCTTCTACTCCCACCTTGCACCTCCACAACCACAACACCACCCAAGCCACCCCGCAGCTCCTCCTTGCTCCCCCCATCTTTTTTTCTCCCCTTTTTCTCCCTTCTCGGCAACATCCCTGCAATCCCTCCGTCCGCCGTCGTCTGGCCGCCTCTGGCCACCAACAACCTACCTGAAAAAAACCCCCAAACCCCTCCATTTTCTCCTCTCTTTTCCTTCCTTCTCAGCCCAATCCACTCCTGTAGCCCACTTCGTGGCCTCGCCACCGCCGCCACCGCCGCCTCCGCCGCCTCCGCCGCCTCCGCCGCCTCCGCCGCCTCCGCCGCCTTTGGCCACCAACAACCTACCCCCAACCACCACCTACACTCCCTATTCACTCCTGCACCCTTCCCTTACCCTAAATCCTCCCCCACCTACCATCTTTCCTAGCCCCAAAACCCTAACCCAAAAACACCCCTTCCACCCTCTTCTTCATGCAACCTTCGACCCTTCCAACCTTATTTTTGCATGCAGCTCATGCTGCATAAGCAGGATGAGTTGCTGCATTTCTTGGCCCATTATTATTAATAATTTTAAGGTATAATAATATTTAAGTTAATTATTTCATTTCGTAAATGTTATAAAGTCTTATACTTTGGTTTTTCTTATTTCTAATATAATAAATATTGATATTATTTTTAGGTATTGGTTTTGAAAATCAAAGCTTGAACCTTTAATCGGAATACTGGTAAGGTTCAATTTTGTGAGAATTAAGGTAATCATTAAACCCCACTTAAACACATGGATAAACGTATGTTAGCACATTAGGATTTTTAATATGTTATTATGCTTGATATTTGTGGTTTAATATATATATATTTGCTTGTATTGATTGATAAAAAGGAAAGTATGCTAGTTTATATGACATGTGTGGAAATGCTGCTTAAGGGAAGAATTTGATTATTAATGAAAGTGTTAAGTACTTATCCATGTCATATTATATTATTGTGACCATTTGTGCATGAATAATATTATTGTGAGCCTTAGGGGCATTTTAGTAATATTTCTTGTGTAAGAATATGGCCTAATATGTGTGGGTGCTAATAAGTATTATATTAAAATATAATAGTTGGTGGAGTTGGATATTGTTAATGGAGTATTAATATTATTATTCCATGTGGTAATGTCAATTTAATAAAAGTGGTGTAATAAAGGGGGTAAAGTGGTAATTTTGGAGGCAAAAAGGTAATATGGTAATTTTATAAGTAAATGTCAACATGGTAATTTTATAAGTAAAGGGGTATTATGGTAATTTTGGGAGTAAAGGGTAAAGTGGTAATTTTGGGAGTAAAGGGGGGTAAGAATGGTAATTTTGGAAGTAAGGGGTAAAATGGTAATTTTGGAAGAGAAGGGTAAAATGGTAATTTTGTAAGAAATGGGTAAAATGGTAATTTTGGATGTAAAAGGGTATTATGCTAACTTGCAAGTAAAAGGGTATTATGGTAATTTGCCAACAAAAGGGTAATATGGTAAATTTGGATGTAAGGGGTAAAATGGTAATTTTTATAAATAAGAGGATATTATGGTAATTTTGGTATTAAAGGGGTAAAATGGTAATTTATAAGTAAAAGGGGTAAATTGGTAATTATAATTATGGAGAAGTGTAAATTAATAATTATAATTATGGAGAAGGGTAAATCGGGAATTGTAATTATGGAGAAGGGTAATTTGGGATTTATAATAATAGAGAAAGGTAAAATGGTAATTATAATAATTGAGAAGGGTAAAATGGTAATTATGATAATGGAGAAGGGTAATTTGGTAATTTAACCAACATAAGGGGTGATTTGGTAATTTTGATAATGGATAAGGGTAATTTTGTAATTATAATAATGGATAAGGACAATCTGGCAATTATGAGATTGCATAAGGGTAATTTGGTAATTTATCCAACTTAAGGGCAATTTAGTAAGTATAACAAGGAGAAAGGCAATTTGGTAATCTAGCCAACCAAATGGAAAATATGATAAGTGTAACAATTAAGAAGGATGAATGGTGATCTAAAAAGTGTAGGCGATAACTTAGTAACCTAAACTGAAGGGTGATATGTTAAATTAACAAGTAAGGAAGGGGTGGCTTAATAACTATACAAGTAAGGGGTAAATCAGTAATTTATAGCTAACATGTTGATGGAACACTGAAGGTTCGTAATAAGGCTCAAGTAACACCGAATAGGAAGAAGGTAAAAGTATCTGACGATTAGTAAACATTACGAGAACGAATCCTAAATCAGAATTGGATGAGGTTATGATGGCCTTAATGATTCCTTTGTGTTATCTTGGATAATTGTTTGAATAAGAAATACCTAATGATACCAGAACGATCTAAAGTAAATAAATATCTGATTGTTGTGTTTTTCGTGATCACCTTAATTAAGACACTAACACTTAAAGTGAAAGACCTCGAGATCGGGAATGGTGGCTCTTTAGGGGTCGCTACCCTAAAGACGTGATTTTATATGAGAAAATAAAATGTAGAAATTATGATAAAAACTTGTGAGGGAAAATATAAAATTTCAAAAAATTCTATTCCAATATGTTCTTATATACTTCATCCATTTTACAATATGTGCTAATTTATATTTTAAACTCTGTTTCAAAATATGCCATATTATGAAAACTTACATAAATTAAATACTACACATGTTTCATAATATAACTCAGTTTTGAATTCCATGAAAAAACTTTAACCACTAATATCTTTTAATATATATTGATATAAATTATAAAATAAAGTAGTAATATAAAATTACTTTTAAATACAAATATAATATTATATTTTTGTATAATAATTTATCATATTTTAAGAAAAATTAAAAGTCAAAGTTCAACTTCAAAATCTGAAATTGATTTATATTATGAAATATTGGGAGTAGTACATTTTCCATTAAATCATTCACTCTCTTCTATTAATTAATGGTCATGTTTTCAAAGTATATTTATGTGAGACATTTTATTCCCTTGATTTCATCTTTTGTTGATTTGTATGCCCAAACCAAATGTGACATATGTTGCGAAACAAAGGAGAACATGTGTTGTTGGGAAATAGAGGCGAATGCCCTAAAAAATATTTTAAACTACTGATTTATACAATTAATTTTATCATATAGCACAATAATTCGTTATTACTTTATAATTTATTCCCAATATAAGTAACATATATTATACAAAATATATATTTTTAATATCCCAAATTTATAGGCCTTAAGACTATTCAATATATTTAAATATTTCATATACAATTTGCGAAGTGAATAATATTACAAAAAAAAATACCATATTTAGCCTATTCAATCCATATAAACAATACTAAACACATGCACTTTTTTTTATTGAAATGCTTGTTATTTTAAGATATTGATTTTAATTGTTAAATAAATTAAATATTCGTAGCATTATTGTAATTTACAAATTATCATTGATTTTCATGGTTAAATTAATATAATGCTAAATTAGTGATTAGGAAAATGATTATTTACATTTATGATTCAACCCAAATTATTGTTGAAGTTCAAAAGTTTTTCGGTCACAACATTTTTCAAATTATACGAATTTTAGTAAATTTACAATGCCTACTTCGGAGCAGTGTTGGTTCATTCGAGGCCTCAATTTTTGGAGGGTCTCGAGTTTTGTTATATGAACTAATATTAATATATTTAAATATACACATAGAACAAATAAAATACACGTAAGGATAAAGTGGCGCCATGTGTTGCATTTGTTTAAATTAACGTGGTCCGATTCCCTATATCCTCGGAGATCTGCCCTGCCATTTCCTTCCATCTAGCTTATTATAGATATTATACATCCGAATGCATGTGGGATGACGTGAAGTGCTCATGTGAATCATAATGGAAGATTTATAAGTCAACAACAAAAAACAGGTGAAAGGTAAAAAAAAATAAACATCAATCTAATTTAAAATATAAACTATATATATATATATATATATATATATATATATATAAAGTTTAAGCTATGTTTGGTTAGAGGGTAAAGTGGGTGTAAAAATTACAAGAAAAATTATTTTCCTTTTGTTTTATGTTTGGTATGGGAAAAATTTTATTTGGGGGTATAATTTTATTATTTGGTCGGGAAAAAATTTTTCCCGATTCAACAGTCAAGTAATTTATTCTCCCCGCGTCTTCTCTCCTCTCCCTCCTCGTGGCTTCTCTGCGCCGGACGAGTCCTCGACACCAGTTGCCTACCCTTGCTCGTTGTCTGCCTGTCGAAGCTTTCCTCTCGAACCCAAAGCCTGCCTCTCTTAGCTATTCTCGGTGCTGCCTTCAACAGATCTGGACGAAGCACTCCCGTCGCATGAACTGGAGTCCAGATTTGTACCAGTCAACGACCGACGAGGGCTACCCGGAGAGGAAGTGGAGGATAGCGACCCATTTCCGGCAACACCAGGCTTCGAGACCAGTTCCAGCGGGGGCAGCCTCTCGATCTGCGCAGCTCCCTTCGCTGGACTAGCCAGCGCACACACTGTTCGCCGAACAGTTAATTTTTGCCGCATGAATCTGCTTTTATAACCCATAAAGTGCTACCAAACAAAAGACCGAACAGTAACCAGCAATTAATGAGACAGTTACTGTAGAAAATGGGGAAGAATTCGGTGGTCTTGGTGAGCAATATTTCGCACGCCACTCACAACCATTGAGAGAGGCAAACATAATAAAAATATTTCCTAGAATAATTTACTCTTATATATCAAACAAGAAAGATGGATAAATTTCTCCCTTTAAATATTATTCCTTTAATCATTTCCCCCTTAATTATTCCCCCTTAATCCATTTCCCTCATCCCAAGCATAGCCTAAGGCTTTAAATTAAAAAGTTAATACATGTTGAGTTGTTTCGGTCCGAAGGTCTAAAGAAGAATACACGTCATAACGGAGTAAGATAAACATCAATCTATACAAAGTTGCACTTTAAATTGGAGTTGCTTTTAGCCAAAGAAAAATAAGCTTCAAATATATGAATCTAATAAGACTTAAACATATAACCTCTAACATAACATAAGCGCATCCCAACCGATAAGACATGAAGTTGATTCATTTATTTAGTTTCAACATTACCTTATAAAACATGTTTTTATCATAATGAAGTTCTGTATCCTAGTTGTTGTTTACGCATCATTGATGCATCAGCTAGGTGCACCTTATAAGGTCCACCGAAAATGTATAATAGAATTTACTATTTAGTCATGCTGAGTAAATAGTAAGAGAAAAATAAATTGGACCCCTTGGTAACACATTGAGTAAATAGTAAGAAAATAATGGAGTGGGCCGGTTGGTACATTACTTTCAATTATTATATCATGAGTCTGGAAACACATATTTAGGTGCTTTCGTTGTCCAAAATAAATTTTATCAAGACATTTGAGTATATGATGCAATTTTGTCAAAATATAAATGTAGATGGTGCAAATCACCTCATTTTACATTCATAAGATTTAGTTATACATACATATATATTATTTTAAAATATAAAATATGTATACATATACATATATATTTACTTATATATTTATGTATAAGATCGTAAATGAGTTAAGCTGGCTTGTGATTCAGTTTTGCTAGATTCGTTAAATGATATGTTCAGCACTTTTATTTAGTTAAACGAGTCTAACCGACTCATAATTTAGTTTTACTAATTTATTAAAAGCCCGGTCTGACATGTTTATTTAGTTAAACGAATCAAACATAGACTTTACTTTTAGTTCCATTTATTAAATTAGCTGAGCCTGTAAAAATTCAGTTCAACGTGTTTATTTAGTTAAGTGAGCTGAACCATAATCCCACTACAGATCTATTTACTTATTAAATAAGTTGAGCTTAGAAAAATTTGGTTCGAGCTATTTATTGACTAGACTTGTAAGTGTGGTTCTTTGTGCTAAAAATTTGGTTCGAATTTATTTCGTCTTATTTACGATCGTATTAATGTATATTACAAAAAATCATATGTAATCCAATACACATTAAGTGCTCGTTTGGTAAGGGGGTATTAGGAGTGGAAAAATTACCCCCATATTTTATATATCTTATATAATATATTTAAAATTAAATATGTTTATTCTAATGAATATCCATTTTAGATCTTAATTTAATCTAAAATGGGTATTTCATTAAAATACATTTATTATTATTAAATACTTAATATAAAAGATGAAAAATAGATGAGAAATTTTTCCACCCCTATTACTCCTATACCAAACAAGTCCTAAGAGTACTTTTTTGAGTTTATTCTTCGGTCCAAGTTGAGCGAATATCTTTTATGCCAAAAGGCAGCGGATTTAAATGTTAATGAAGCTGCAATTCAGAGGGAACTTCGATCCAACTCGAGCGAACGCCTAGAGATGCTTCATTACATTAAAAAAAAATTATATATATATATATATATATATATATATATATATATATATATATATATATATTATGACATTCTTGTTTTGGACCAACTTTATGAATACGACGATATACAGGCATAAATATAAGAATGTTTTCGTCGTCATCATTATGAATACGAGCGAGCACAACAAATGTCTCATCTGGAGACGGCGTCCAAACTGTGTCGAGTCGTGGCGCAATTAATGAAAGCCCAAAGGTTGGGTTTTTCGTTTTCGGAATGGGGGCTCATACTTTCAATTTCACAATATTTTGATATAATTTAATAGCACAAGCATGTGAGCAAGAAAGCGCATCTAGTGTAGTGGTATCATAGTACCCTCCCACGGTACTGACCGGGGTTCGATTCCCCGGATGCGCATAGGTTTTACTTTTTGTCGTCACCACCATCTATCTGCCTATGCTGCGATAATGACCTTTGATCAATCTTATTTCTTCCAAATCATTAGTTATATATTCTCTTGGTCCAATTGATTTTTATTTTCCTTGTCAGGTAAGTGATTGGTTTACCGTGCAAAACCGGATATCCGTATCCATTCGGATATTTTTTCGGATATTCGCTTCGTATTTTTTTAGATCGGATATCCGGAAACCGAAAAATATAAACCGGATATAGACCGGATTCGGATATATCCAATATCCGTATGAAAATATTATTTTATCAATTTTAATAACTTTTACTATAATATTTTTAAAAATAAGGATCATATATCAATTAATATTCATATCTATATTCATTTAAATATCTTATTTTATCTAAAAGAAGTATTAAAATATTATTATAAATATTTAAAATATAAAAATAAATAAAATTTTAAAACTTAAAACTATAAAAACACAATAATATGGTGTATTATTGAAATAATCAACAAAATATCGGATATTTTTTCGGATCGGATAATCCAAAAAAAAATCGGATATCCGAATGTCGGATATCCTTTTAGAATAAAATCGGTTCGGATATCCGAAATGTCGGATCGGATTTTTAAATATCGGATCGGATTTTAGGATCCCGTATTTTTTGCACAACCCTACACATTAGGTAGTTGGGGCATAAATTTTGAAAAAAAAAAAAAAACCCCAAATGAATCGAAAGGTGTAGTAATAGTAGTATACTCTACTACTCGTTATCAAATAGAAACCGAACTAGCGGCATTCATTGGGCCGTCGAAATTTTCTAAAATTTTCTCCCCCAACTTAGTAGTAGTCATAGATAGGCGTATAATCTTTCGGGGGGGGGGGGAGGGGGAATATTAAAATCTATAGCTATAGCTCTCGAATTCTAGCTTTCAGAGTACTAGATCGAACTTCATCCATCATATTCCTCCAGTCTACCTTCTAACGTTGCAATGCATGCAAGACAATTTAGATAATAATGTAATATATAGATACATACCAAGCTAAAAACGAGACGTAGCTGCACCGATGGAGGCGCGCATGATTGCATAGGCGTACCAGCTAAGCTTAGCTACATGAGATATTATTATCTATAAATGTATGTATATACCTATCGATCTAAGGCACACTGCTTCTATACATATAGTTCATCAACGTGGACACGGGGACCAAACACAGCCCTCTCTTCCTCAGCTCTGTGTAGTTGCTATCTTTCCCTACGAAACCAATCTGAGTACCCTGTCCCGTCTCATCAAAGGCACCTCCTCGGTCCTGCAAAGAAAAAATAAAAAATTAAAGAAAGATCTTATTAAATTTGGGATAGTTAAACGGGCGAGTACAATTGTGTTTTCTTTCTAATTCTGACAGTTAACGTTTAATATTAATTTATATATATATTTTTTAAATATATATATATATACACTTTTATTAAAATATAGCAAAATATTTAATATATAGATAATAAAAAATTAAATAGGAAAAAAATACTTTTTATATTTTTTAAAGAAATTTGGTTATAGAATTAATGATTTATTTTCTGTTAAGGAAAAGGTTAGAAGACAAAGAAGGATGTGGCAACAAGCTAGCAGTACTGTATTGGTACCTGACAAATTCCTCCGACATCCATTTCTGCGGCGGATTTCATTTTCATATACAACTCGTTCAAATCATCCACCTATTAATCAACAACGAAACACATACATACGGAGGGAGAAAAAAATAAAATAAATAAATAAACGTGTAAGAAGAATTATGCAAAACAAAAAAACTCCTATGCAGAGAAGAACATACGGCAGTGAATATATGATATAGATAATTAAATTACCTTGGGGCTATGGACGGGTGAGGTAGCCGTATCCTCCAACTCATGATCGACCGCGGCATCCGACCCTGTTTTCCTCTTATTTGAACCGATCCTCCTTTTCTTACGCAAAGAAAATGACGGAATCGCCGTGCTGCTGCTACGATCTTCGTCGGGAGGGGCGGCGCCAGCCATCAAACCTTCTATGTAAAAGCTCCATCCGCTCTCCTCCCGATCCTCGTCGCACCAGGAGCGTGCTCCTGCTCCTTTACCTCTGCCTCTACCTCTCCCTCTGCCTCTAGACGAAGGAGACGAAGAAGAATAAGACGGAGAAGCTGGATCGTCGCCCCTCCTCATCCTGTAGTTTGTGGAGATCAAAGACTCCTCCATCTCGATCGCCCGCGCGCGCGCTGTATAAACTATATGTCTTATATTATATTTACGCGTACAAAGAAAAAAAGAACTGCTAACTAAAGCGTTTGAAGTTTGAACTGATCTGAATTAAGAAGGCTCGCTAGCTATCTAAGAGTTCTGACTTTCTTAGCTACTATTTCTTTGCTCTCCTTGAGGCCCAGCTACTTCAACCGTACGTTTTGAGAAGCCAAGAACCCTGGAGAGGTTATATATATATGTATATAGTACTAATTAAATGAAGGTCGGTATGGAGCAGATAAAATTGCAGGATTAACAACGGACTAAAATCCAAGTGTGGGCCATAGGGTGGGAGGTTGAGAATCTTAATTATCAGCGGCTAAATGGAAGAGCTGGATAGCTAGGGATAAGAGAGAGAGAGACAGATAAACATAAAATAAGAGCCATAATGAGTGTTTGACCTTATAAATGGATTAAGAAGATTGGATACCAATAATGATCATACGTCCATATTTAATATCCAAACTCAAAATTTATATATATATTAATGTCTTAATTTATACTTTATTATACATATAAAAAGGAAGTTCCATTTGTACAATTTAATAAAAAGGTAATGAAAGATGTATTAAATTTATATTTATATTATTTATTAAAAACTAAATAATATGTAAGGTATATATAATTAAAAAAATAAGCGTAAAATTAAAAAATAATCTTTTAAAATTTTAAAATAATTTTTTAATAGAAAATTTTAATAATAAAATAATTTTTGTTTGATGCTTATAAAATATTTCATTTCATCAGTAATTAATTAATAAACTATAATTAATAACAACATAAAATTGAAGAACACTAAGGGCCTAAGACACACAAAAAAAAATACAGCATAGAATTTTCTACCTTTTTTTTTTTTGTGTGTGTTTGCGTGTGTTTTGTTTTAGCTCTCCGCTGGGTTTGGACTTACGAACGGATGCCAATAATTAAATAGAATTTGAAAGAGTAATCCGCCCAAAGTCATCCTCCTAGCTATACCTTGAAGACTTCGTCCGTGGTCAGTCCTAAATCTATTGATAACTACTTCCGACCAATCTCTCTCTCATCTCTCTCTCTCTCTCTCTCTCCACACACACATATATATATATAATAATATCTCCCTATCGCGGGACAGGGAGCATATTCCTTCTGGTATTTGTACGGTAGGCGCGGAGTAACCGAGGTTACCAAAAGAGAGAGCGTACCAGAAGCTAGCTTGCTTTTAATTAGTCTGTGTGCCAACTATGATATTCTTGCAAGACTAGTAGAATATGAAATAACCCAACGACGTCACTCATTTTTTTTTTTACCTCCGCAGAATCCCAAAAACCAAACGATTATTTATGATTTGACTTTGGAAAGATAGCCACAGAATACAGATAAATGCATAGACCTGCTGTGATCTATACGCATCGTACATTATTCCATTTTTATGTAATTGGTTTATTTATTGCCTTGGATGAGTACCGGGAAAGGTAGTTTGTTAGTTCAATTGGTTGATGAGGTTAATTGATTTAGGCCTTATTTGATTCTATTTATAAAAAATAGTTTATTATAAAAGTAATTTTAGATTAATTAATAATGTTTGGTTTTACTTAGAAAAAATTTTTATAGAAAAATAATTACTAAAAATTACTTTTTAAAAGTTATTAATTAGAAGTAACTAAAGACTACTTCTAAAATCAACTTAAAACGATACAATAAGTTTATAAAAAAAATCGTTTAAAAGTTAACACCGTATTGACGTTGGTATTTTTTACGGTACGGTAACTAAAGGCCGACTGCAAGTTTTTGCTGTAGAGCTTCTCCCTCCAACTTCTTTCTCCAGCTTCTCCCTTCCATCTATAGATTTGCGGAGCTTCTCCAATGCCGATTTCAGGTGTTCCATCACCAGACGATTGAGGTATGCGATTTCCCTCTTTGAATATTATGAACTTTGGATGTTTTTTACTTTTCACAACGATTATTCCGTAGAGCCTTAAATCTCGCTTGGTTTTCATTTTTCTCCGCTTTCAGTAATGCTGAAGATATATATCTTATGGATAATTTTATTTTTCTACCCTTATATTCGTGCTGCAATTTGTTGCAGGATCTATCTTTGTTGTTGGTCTTTCTTACGCTAATCTTTTCATCCCTTTCCCCTTCCAAAAACCTTTCGACCCACCTCTTCTCTATCTCATATACCATTGTTAGATCTACTAAAATGATGATTGGTTCAGGAGGATGGTGTTGTCGGTAACCTATTTATCTCTGTTTTCTGTAGCCATTTTTTATTAATTGCAAACATAAATGTTTAATGTTGGTGATTGAGTTTATGGTTAAATATCGGCTTGGATATGGTGGTCCTCTACGCTACCATTTCTAGTCAGTCTCGTAATATGCTTGTGTGTAGGTGTGGGTAGGTGGGTGCGTATGTGTATATGTGTGTGCATATGCATATATATATGAATACTACGACTCTATCAGATGAACCGATGACTTATATATATATAATATCGAAGTTGTAAGATTAACTAGAAAAATGATATCTCTATTTAAATGAAAGTTGTATCTTGTAAATGATCTATCCTCATTGATAGTATGTAAGTATATTTTGTAGGATCTATGACATCTTCATCAAATATTGTACATTGGACTAAATCAAGGCATCAAACTTTTGTTCAATTATGTGTCAAGGAGGTTAAGAAAGGCAATAGGCCTAGTTCAAGTTTCAACAATATTGGATGGTCCAATATTGTTGATGGTTTTAATAGGCTTGAGAACGTATAATACCAAAAAATTCAAGTGAAAAATCATTTTACCTCAACAAAAAAAGATTACTTAATATAGGTAAAAATTGAAAGTAAAACCGGATTTGGAAAAGATCCAATAACTGGTGCAATCACTTGTGAGGAGGATAGATAGAAGACATTTATTCAGGTAAATTACAATTATATGTTTTTTCACATATTTTTTTTATTATATATAACATGTAATAATTTAAATTATTTTTCTAACAAAACCTAAGTTGTAAACACTTTCGCAGCAAGCCAATTGCTCATTTAGGTCTGCTTCGGTTAATCTTTGGTGGTACGAATGCAACCGGAGAAAATTCATGGGATCTATCTCAAGGGACTCATCCAAGTTTTGACAAGGATGACGAAGAGCTAAGAACAAGTAATATGGATCCTTCTAAATGCCAAAAAGCCATTGACATCGAAGCCTGTGATTCTAGTTATTCAGATGGTGGGACATGCCAAAAGGAAAAGTCAAGCAACAAACCTTCTAAGAGTCAACAATCTAGTTCTCGTAAGAGAAAAGAGTCAGCTAATGAAAAACTTAATAATAATTGCTACAATTGTGTGAATCTGCATTTAAGAGTAATGATGATCCTCATTTGCCAACACCTCAAGCCTCAACAACCCCCACCATAAAAAAATGTTTAGCTATTCTAAATACCATGGCTGATGAAATTTCTGATGAATTATTTATCATTGGTACTAATGTTTTCAAGGATCCTGATAACAGAGACATATGGATGTATATGACTCCCCAAAATCGTAATATTTGGTTGAAATCTTTAAGAGACCCATCTAAGAATCGATCAAGGATGTTAGGTTATTATAGTATAGGATCTCAAGGAGTGTGGGAAAATCAATTCTACTCCTGCAAATTATTTTTAAAGATAAAAAAAGTTAGTTGAGTTTGAAATTAATGAGGCCGGTCTAGAGTTGATAGATAAAATTTTAAGGCTCCGTTTGGATTGGGGTGAATCGAGGTAGGGGTAAATATTAAAAATTAATCTAGGTGAAGGAAATGGAGATGAATTGGGGTGAATATTTTAAAATGTTGTTTGGATGATATTAACCTAACCTGAGTGAATTGAGGTGAATGTTTTAAAATTTTCGTTTAAATTGAGGTGAATGAAGATTAAAATAATAAAACAAATGATATTTTTACCCTTGTATTAAATAAATAAGTCATATTGAGGGGTATTTTGGTCATATCAAGTCAAAAATTTACTTATTCTTTCACCTTCACCTCTGTTACCCCCGAAATCAGAGGTTAATAAAAACAAGATTAATCGAGGTGAATGGAGGTGAAACATTAACCTCGATTCACCTAAGTAAAATTATTAACCTGATATCCAAACGGGGTGAATCAATTCATTCACCTCCATTCACCTTCTTCCATCCCAATCCAAACGGAGCATAAAGTTTCATTCTGATCATTAATATTACTTAATATGTTAATTTTTTATATAGTTTGATATCTTCATTATCATTTTTATTCCAAAGAGGTACATCACACACACACACACATACACACACACACAAGCACATACATAATGACGTAAATACAGACATAAAGATTTACTGTCAACTACAATAGTTGAAGAAAGCCATTTAGCCCTATCAAGGAAAGAGTACTATCAACTTACAAACTTCCCAAAAAGAGCAGGGAATTGGCATATGTACACTTATTTTGACAATTAAGGGCAAACAATAAAACTACAGTCATAATCGTAGTTGCGATTGCATTACGCGGTATTAAAGTATTACGAACGATATTTTATATGCCACGGCTATCGGCTTATCATAGCGTATTGTTTTATTTATTTTCACAATAAATATCGATAAATATCAGTTGATAATCGATGTATCGTCGATAAATACATACAATTCTAAATCCGCCGCGTATCTATAATTTGCTTATCAATTTACTTAAATTTTAATAAATATCAGTCGATATTGCATATTAAAATCGATATTTAATTGTATGTTTAATAAATTGACACCACTGATACGAGATGTAACCGTAAAAGTTTATATCTTGACGCTCTATAATACGTACGTATCATGAAAGAGGAGAAATAAAAGTTTTGGACAATATATTTATCAAAATAGGAAACAATATCCCTACATTATTATTATTATTATTATTTTGATAAATAAACTTTATTACCAGACAGGAGAAGTGAGCCGAAAAAAGAATGGTGAGAGCATCTTTCAGATAAATATTCGACCTTTTATGAAAGGTTTGATTATTCCATACGAAATTAAAAGAGAGATACAAAAAGTCAACCAATCACACTACAACACCTCCTTACCATACATCAAGCGCCAAAAAAAAAAAAGAAAAAAGAAGAAGAAGCACCCCCTATATGGGAAAATTATTAGATGTAGGGGTCACCTATCTAGGTATGGCACAGCCATTTTTATACTTATAGCATATTTAATTTCCGTGCACATTAAATATAATTATAATGTATCCATAATTAACAGTGTCATATTTATTATTATTTAGAAACATTAAAGAAAATGTTGGTGGACGTTAAATATAATTTTTGAATACTCATAATTAACTGTATAGTAGCTATAATTATAAAAATAGACCTAAAATATAATACAGGTAGAGGCGCGGTTACGCCAGCAGCCCTCGCACCTAATACGTCCCCCCGGTTCCCTTAAATCTCTTCGAAGTCTATCTAAACAACAAAAACCTCCTGACATTAAAAGAAAAAAGGGGTACAAGGCGATGGAGTCAAAGCAAAATGGACCTCAGGATCCATGAAGAAGGACAACCCATCCATGAAACTTGCGCAGAAAGTCAGGCCATTGACATCGAGAAAGCATGAAAATTGACTTCATCCAGAATCCAAACAGATAGATAGTTCGATCGTCTTTTTGACTTAGCCTTAGCTGTATTCCTCTCTCTCTGTCTCGCTCTCATTAATTTTCACACTGGCCGGCAATGATTCCTTTGCTAACCCTCCAATTTATTTGATTTTCTTCTAATTATGTCGCTCTCAGCATATAATTTATGCTATCACGATATGATACGAAGGATTAAAACAAACTTATATAAATCTCTTCATTATAAACGCGTGGCAAATTAAAGAAGACATTTACTCTACATTTTGAATATTCTTATATTAAAATAAAATAAAATAATAAAATAAAAAGCTATCTTCAATGTCAAAAAAGCTCAACTTGATCCGGGAAATCAAGTTTTGGTACGTAGTCTGATATATTGAACTTTCAACAGAGAATTCTTCAAGGGAACTCAGTAGCTTTCATATATATATATATGCACAAAGCTGCGTAGCATGCCGCCTCCTACAAGAGGAAGAAGGATATACTACTCTTTCGAGCGTGTTGTAGTTCTCTAATTAAGCTGCCTGTCAATTTATGCCATCCCTTTCGATTTCAGAAGTCTGAATTCAACACCACCACCTTGTACCCTTTCAAAACAACAGCCAGCAACCCATCTGCTGCAAATCACTTGCATTTCACGCACAGCATCTGGAGAATGAATCCAAAAAAAAAAAAGATAAAAGGGAAAGATAGCACTAATCATTTGATTAATTCATTAATTAATGAATCGGAACGCATGCACGGGCGCTATATATATATACATACATATATATATATATATATATAGAAATTGGTTCATATGCGAACCATTATTTTGGTACAAATGTAGGAATAGTTTTCAACCGTTGGATCTGAAATATCTGACGGTTGAAAACGATTCCCGTGTTTTTTTCCTATTCCCCGTCCCTCTATCCCGCCCCGCCTCTCTCCTGTCGGTTTCTCTCTCCCGACCCAGCCCCCAGTCGCGTTCCCTCTCTCGCGACCCAGCCGCCCCCAGTCGCGTTCCCTCTCTCGCGACCCAGCCCCCTTCGCGTTCCCTCTCTCCCGTCTCCCTCCCTCTGCACCTCTCCCTCTCTCTGCACCTCCCGTCTCCCTCTCTCTGCACCTCTCCCTCTCTCTGCACCTCCCGTCTCCCTCTCTCTGCACCTCCCGTCTCCCTCTCTCTCCATAGTGTCCGGCCATCTTTCATAGTGATAGTGTCGGCCATCTTGGTCCAGACTTTGTCCGAATTAAAGAGGCAAATCCTGAACGGGATCTTCGACGTATTCATCCCCTTCACTCTCTCGCTCGCTTTGCCGCCATCGTTGCCGACCTTAGTGTTGATAATAAACGCCACTGCTCGTCTGTACTCTGTTCCATTTCATTTTGGTTTCCTTTACTCAGCGTCGATTCCCATCCGAGGTAAGTAATTTGATTTATTATTTGATTCAAAACCGGCGACGGCTACTGCTGTCTATGAATTGGTTACTCACTATTGGTGTTTGGCATTGTTGGATTAGCAGAAGCTCAAAATTCCTCTGCTACCATTAAAGCTTGCACTGCTCGACGGGAAGGTAAGCTCCTTCACTCTCTGTCTCGCTCATCTGCTTTCAATTAAATGATAATAACTATATATGATATGAAGTTAACACTAGCAGATTAGAGAGTTGGAAAAATACAGTAAATTATAAGAAGTATAGTCCAAGAGTTGGATAATTCGTCCATATATAGATCGTTAGATTATGTAGATGGACTGTATTTGTATGGTCCCATATTAATTTATATCAATTAATATAATTCCTCCTATTTTCTCTGGGTTCAGTACCACAGGACTTGCGCGAAGGTCCCCCGGAATGTCTCTTTTCCCTTCAATCCTCAAGTCTGGCTGCGCACATTGCTTTCATTTTTCAAATTCAGCCGAGGCTTATTAAATTCAAATAAAAATTTAAATTTATTTAAATATATATATATTAATATATTGAATTTAACCGAAATTTCCAGCCATGATATTATGCGTTTGTATTCTACGAAATTGATTATTGTATTATAATTGTTGTTTGTTAGTTTGATAATTTAAATGGATTAGATAGTGGCCATGAGTTTGAAAATGTATTGGTGATTTATGCTTTTCGTTGTAGTTTAGATGATAGTGTAAGGTTTCTTTCCAAACTTGTATAAGGTTTAATTTAAGAAATTGTCAAATTTTTAATCATGGAAGATTGTTTTCCTTCTAATATTGTATAACTAAATGAATGTATATTTGTTTAGTATGTTTAGGGTTTACATGGTTTAGGGTTTAGATAGTGTGGGGTTTGGGGTTTGGGGTTTGGGGTTTAGGGTTTAGAGGGTTTAGGGTTTAGGTTTTAGGGTTTAGAGGGTTTAGGGTTTAGGGTTTAGGGTTTAGAGGGTTTAGGGTTTAGGGTTTAGGGTTTAGAGGGTTTAGGGTTTAGAGTGTTTAGGATTTAGGGTTTAGGGTTTAGGGTTTAGTGTTTAGAGGGTTTAGGGTTTAGGGTTTAGGGTTTAGAGGGTTTAGGGTTTAGGGTTTAGGGTTTAGGGTTTAGAGGGTTTAGGGTTTAGGGTTTAGGGTTTAGAGGGTTTAGGGTTTAGGGTTTAGGGTTTAGGGTTTAGGGTTTAGAGGGTTTAGGGTTTAGGGTTTAGGGTTTAGGGTTTAGAGGGTTTAGGGTTTAGGGTTTAGGGTTTAGGGTTTATGGTTTAGAGGGTTTAGGGTTTAGGGTTTAGGGTTTAGGGTTTATAGGGTTTAGGGTTTAGGGTTTAGGGTTTAGAGGGTTTAGGGTTTAGGGTTTAGAGGTTTAGGGTTTAGGGTTTAGGGTTTATGGTTTAGTGTTTAGAGGGTTTAGGGTTTAGGGTTTAGGGTTTAGAGGGTTTAGGGTTTAGGGTTTAGGGTTTAGGGTTTAGGGTTTAGAGGGTTTAGGGTTTAGGGTTTAGGGTTTAGAGGGTTTAGGGTTTAGGGTTTAGGGTTTAGAGGGTTTAGGGTTTAGAGTGTTTAGGATTTAGGGTTTAGGGTTTAGGGTTTAGGGTTTAGAGGGTTTAGGGTTTATGGTTTAGGGTTTAGAGGGTTTATGGTTTAGGGTTTAGGGTTTAGGGTTTAGGGTTTAGGGTTTAGGGTTTAGAGGGTTTAGGGTTTAGTGTTTAGGGTTTAGAGGGTTTAGGGTTTAGGGTTTAGGGTTTAGGGTTTAGAGGGTTTAGGGTTTAGGGTTTAGGGTTTAGGGTTTAGAGGGTTTAGGGTTTTGGGTTTAGGGTTTAGGGTTTTTAGGGTTTAGGGTTTAGGGTTTAGAGGGTTTAGGGTTTAGGGTTTAGAGGTTTAGGGTTTAGGGGTTAGGGTTTAAGGTTTAGTGTTTAGAGGGTTTAGGGTTTAGGGTTTAGAGGGTTTAGGGTTTAGGGTTTAGGGTTTAGAGGGTTTAGGGTTTAGGGTTTAGGGTTTAGGGTTTAGAGGGTTTAGGGTTTAGGGTTTAGGGTTTAGAGGGTTTAGAGGGTTTAGGGTTTAGGGTTTAGGGTTTAGAGGGTTTAGGGTTTAGGGTTTAGGGTTTAGAGGGTTTAGGGTTTAGGGTTTAGAGGTTTAGAGGTTTAGGGTTTAGGGTTTAGGGTTTAGAGGGTTTAGGGTTTAGGGTTTATGGTTTAGAGGGTTTAGGGTTTAGGGTTTAGGGTTTATAGGGTTGAGGGTTTAGGGTTTAGAGGTTTGGATATTTGGTTTGGATATAGGTTTGGATTAGTTTTTTGGTTTGGTATTAGTAAAATCTTGAATGTGATTAAATTTTGATCCAATGGATGAGATTAGTTCCTATGTTTGTATATTAATTATAGTTTGTATGTGACCCCTCCCCTATATATATATATATATATATATATATATATATATTAATGAGGCGTGCCGGCTCCGGTCCATTAGCAAGCGAAACGGGAGAACTTAATTACGCGCGGTTGTCTTACAAATTAATCAGTTACATCATAATTAAGCTAAGCATGCCGAAGTCGAACATCTCAAAAAGCATTACCAGTTCAAGGTCAAGTCAGTTCGATCCGTGGGTATCGCGCTTTATCCGACTGACTCATAAGTCATAACATGCGGTGCAATGTTTTGTAACGAAACTCGAGTTCATTCCGCTGCATGTCGCCTTCAGACCTTCCTGATGCGATTCCGCATGCTCCACCTGGGAATAGGGATGGTAATCCGACGGGTTTTATCCGAAATTCGATGAGTTTTATCCGTTGGATATATAAACGAATATGGATAAACAGATATGAATATGGATATGAAGGAAGGGGAAAAATATTCGCTGGATTTGGATATGGATATATAGGAAGGGATCCTCAAATCCGTACCCGTACCCGCATCTGTTTACTTAATATAAAATTATATTTTTACCTTAATTTATTAACCTTAAGTATATTTTCTAAGACTAAAAATGAAGATACGATTAAATTTTAACAATCTAAGTATATAATTCTGACACTGAATGATTTTTACTTTATATTTAATGAGTTTTACCCAAAACCCGATGGATATGTAAACGGATATGGATATGGATATGGATGAGAAAATAAAATACCCGTCGGATTTGGATACGGATATAGATATAGGTTTTCTTATCGGATTTAGATAACAGATAGAGGGTACCCGATCCGTTGTCATCCCTAACTTGAAATGACAATTCGACGCCTTCAAAATTTCTTTGGCCCGAAAATATAATTCTACATATTTAATATATAAATAATAATAATAGAAAAAATAAAAATAAAATTTTAACTTTTCTAAAATAAATTTTTTATATGAAATTTTCATTATAAAATAATTTAATTTTTATTATGAAGGTATTGTATTCATGTTCTGTGACTGCAAATTAAATTTGATCGACACCATGCTTCTTTTTACTTTCTTTTCCTCCTATTTCATACTAACTATTGACTTTTGATTTCCCAAATAATATTCTTAGATTAAAGATTTTATCTGATAATTATTTACAAGTTGAAGATTTTCTTCCATTATTTAATACGTAGGAAAAGCATATCGATCTCTCTCTCTCTCTCGAAAATCCACATGTCATTGAACTCAATATTAGCTAGCTAGCTACTACCTTGGACATTATTTGTTGGCAGTGTTGCACGGAAACGGGGACGGGGACGGGGAAACGGGGACGGGACGAAACGCGGAAACGTCATTTTTTAAAATTATAGGAAACGGGGACGGCAGGAAACGTTAAAAAAATTATATATATATATTTAAAAATAAATTAAATTTATTAAAATTAAGAGAAAAAAAATAAAAAAAATTCTAAAATTAATTCATATATTAGTTAAATTTCATTATTAATAGTTATTTTTTAATAAAAATATTAATTAAATAATTTTAATATAAATTTTAATGTATAAAAGTTTCCGAAAAGTTAAATGTTTTTGGGACACAAATGTATATATATATATATATATATATATATATATATATTTCTTTTGTTGCCGTTGAATACTATTCAATGAATAGTATATGCTGATGCTTGTCAGTGACTCAGTGCTTTATGGGCCATCATGCTTGTCAGTTAACTTACGGCCACTGACTTCTAGCATAGGCGGCAGGTCTATGTATAGTTTGTTGGCTATCATGACGTGCCAGGCTGGGGCCGTGGGCCGGGGGCATCGTGCGACTGCGAAGGGATGGGGCAACCGGGCGCGTCAGACGTTAAAAATCTTCCAAAACGACGTCGTTTTGGAGGGTTTTTTTTTTTTTAAATCAGCGTCTCGCCTCGCGTTTCGTCCCCAGAAACGTCCCGGAAACGCGAAACGGACGCACTTCAGCGTCCCCGTGCTTCACAGTTTGTTGGGCGCCCATCAAGCGTCGTCAAAGCATGACCTCATCTAGTTAGGCTATCATTGGCTCCGTGTTGACCACCCACATGGACCGACGGCACAGAGCCTACCAAATTTTAATATCCTCATAGACCAGATGACAATAACTACTCCTGTCCTGTGAAGCACGGGGACGCTGAAGTGCGTCCGTTTCGCGTTTTCGGGACGTTTCTGGGGACGAAACGCGAGGCGGGACGCTGATTTAAAAAAAAAAAAAAAAACCTCCAAAACGACGTCATTTTGGAGGATTTTTAACGTCTGACGCGCCCGGTCGCCCCATCCCTTCGCAGTCGCACGATGCCCCCGGCCCACGGCCCCAGCCTGGCACGTCATGATAGCCAACAAACTATACATAGACCTGCCGCCTATGCTAGAAGTTAGTGGCCGTAAGTTAACTGACAAGCATGATGGCCCATAAAGCACTGAGTCACTGACAAGCATCAGCATATACTATTCATTGAATAGTATTCAACGGCAACAAAAGATATATATATATATATATATATATATATATATATATATACATTTGTGTCCCAAAAACATTTAACTTTTCGGAAACTTTTATACATTAAAATTTATATTAAAATTATTTAATTAATATTTTTATTAAAAAATAACTATTAATAATGAAATTTAACTAATATATGAATTAATTTTAGAATTTTTTTTATTTTTTTTCTCTTAATTTTAATAAATTTAATTTATTTTTAAATATATATATATAATTTTTTTAACGTTTTCTGCCGTCCCCGTTTTCTATAATTTTAAAAAATGACGTTTCCGCGTTTCGTCCCGTCCCCGTTTTTCCGTCTCCGTCCCCGTTTCCGTGCAACACTGCTCCTGTCATAAAATAGTTCCAGCGGAAGAGGAACGTAAAGCGGATGGCTGATCAGAGGAACGACAAGGAAAAATATCCTCCACACATCTAAATTATAGTACGGTAATATACCCTGGCTGGGACGTGGCGAATTATGGAAACCCGTAAACTTATTGGCCGTGCCCCCCCCCCCCTTTCTCAGGTAAAACTTAAAAGAGGGAGGGGGAAAAAATTGAGAAGGAGAAATGAATTTTAGGCATATGCCTCCGGCCCACAATACATTGCAATAAAACCGGAATGAAAATAGGAAAACGGAGACGTCGGATGGGGAAAAATGGCAGCTTTTTAAAATCTGACATACATTTATTATGTATACTTTTTTTGTAAAATGAGGATGCTGCCGGGTCCACGAAATTTCTGTGCACCCATAATTGTTGTTAAAGCATGACCTCATCTAGTTTGGTCACACTCAGCTCTGTGTTGACCACCCACATGGACCGACGGCACGACGGCAACCAAATTTATATATCCCCATAATGCAGAGAATAATAACCTACTACTACAAAAAATAATCCCAACGGAATATAAAAGGGGTAATAATTCTAGAAGGAGATTAAAAGGGATGGCTGATTAGAGGAATGACAAGGAAATATAACCGCCGCACATCTATATATATATAAAAACGGAGTTGTCTAATAGATAATATATGGATAAATTTTTTCGTCTAAACTATATCAATTATTACTAATCATAAATTATTGCTGCCATAAATTATTGATAATTATTGTTATTGCTAATTAATAAGATGGAATAATTAATATAACTATTTATTAATATAATATGACTATTCATCTCCTATGTGCATTAAATATATATAACTATTCATTTGCTGCACAACTATTCATTTGCTGCACAACAATTAATTTTAATAAAGTATTAACTATATATTTTCTAATCACATCTTTTTTTAATTAATTATCCAAACATATGTAGAAAACTATTCATTTATGTGTATTAATTGATTTATCGGACTATTCATCTCTTGCATATTAATATATAAATAATTAATACACCAAAGTGTATATTTATTTGCTTCACATGCATATATCCATTAATATAACTATAATAATTATAACTATTAATATAATGAATACTAATATAATTATTTATATAATTTTGATAATTACTATTATCATAATTTATAATATAATAATGAATATTAATATAATTGATTATTACTATTATGAATATTATCATGATTAATAATATAATTATTATTAAAAAAACTAATAACATAACAACAACATTGGTTATTATATAAAAACAAAGTTGTTTGGTAGACAATATACCGACAAAATTTTTCGCCTAAATTATACCTATTATTAATAATCATATATTATCACTGTCATATATTATTACTAATTAATAAGGTCAAATAAATGATGAAATACTCCTGCGTACTAACTAATTTGTCAAAATATTCATCTCCTATGCTGCATAATAACAAAATGATGTTCATCTCTTGCGTATTAATTAAGATATTCATCTATTGCACATATGTCGAACAACACATATTAATCAAGAATTTTCTTAATTAATTATCTAAAAATATGCAGCCAACTATTCATCTCCTGCGTATTAATTGAGTTGTAAAACTATTAAATACATGAATGTAACTATTTATCTACTGCACATATGTCGAACAACACATATTAATCAAGTATTTTCTTAATTAATTACTTGAACATATGCAGCCAACTATTCATATCCTGCATATTAATTGAATTGTCAAACTAATGAACATATGAATGCAACTATTTATCTCATGCGAACAGCAAATTTATATAACTATTCATCTTCTGTCATTAATATAGTATAATTATTCATCTCCTACATGCAACAAATGCATATAATTATTCATCTGCTGCACATATATCTAACAATACATATTAATCAAGTATTTTATTAATTAATTACTTGAACATATACAACCAACTATTCATCTCCTGCATATTAATTAAATTGTTAAACTATTAATCTCTTATATAATAATATATAAATAATTAATACACCACCCGTGCATTGCACGGGCAAATATAACTAGTGTATATTATAGTATTGCAGTATACCCTAGCTGGAAAGTGTCGATTTATGGAAACCCATAAAATTATTGGTTGTGTCCCTCTTTTTTTTAGGTACAAGAGACAAAAAAAATTATTGAGATGGAGAAATGAAATTTAGGCATATGCCTCCGGCCAATAATGAACATAAACTAGAATGAGAACCAAAAAATGGGAATGTTGGAAGAGAAAAAATGATAATTTTTTAAAAATCAGCGTATACTTATGTACATCTTGGTGAAAGGAAAATACTAAATAAAAAAAATGGGAAAACATTGGGTTAATGAAGTTTTTGTACGGTATAACCTTTATGATGGAAACCTGTTAGGGTTTCTCGAAAGGATCGAAAGATTAATCGAGCGCAATGTTCGATTCGCCGGTTCAGCCTAAGGAACAACTCCAAAGGAAGACCAAAAGATTCAGAGGCACAGTTTGTACAACGGCAACTGAAATTTGAAGAGTGAATGATCTAGATCGATCAAAGGTGAGAGAGAGCAGATTCAAAAGAACGAGCGAGCGAGAGAATCGCCGAGAGAGAGAGAGAAAAGTCGCGAGAGAAGAATCGAGAACTCAACCAGAAATTCAATCAAAATAATCGTCGTCCTTTACAATTTTTTACCCAGCTATATATAAGCGTATTACAGACCGTATGTCGCCATATAAAAATACACAATACAGACCTTATAATACAAGCTAAACGGACAATGGTAAGGCCGAATGGCCTGCTTGCTTTTGGGCCAGAAAATAGTCGATCAGCCCAATCGAACCCCAAAATAAAAATTGTCCCAAATACAATTAAGTTTAGGACTAATTCCCATCAGCTAAAACTACACTTTAGCTAATCATGGCTATTAAGGATTGATTAATCCACAATCCATCTAGTCCAAATTAAGGACCAGGTGGTGGATTATACAACCAACCTAATTTCCATTAGCCAATTTCGACCGGCGAATGCATCATATGGGATTACAAGTTATTAACAAAAATTTACATAATCTACACACTTCAAATACATAATCTGCACTTCCCAGCAACTGCATCCAAAGTTCCACAGAATCCATATGCTGCATTACACTCCTATTTATTCACCAAATAAGACAAACAATTCGAAATTAATTAAATATAAATTCTTAAGATTCACATCATTCCCCTCTTCTTGGAAAGGTTTCACCCCTGAAACCTGAATAAGTCCCACAAATGGACTAAGATCAGCCACATTAAAAGAGTTACTCACATTCCCAAATTTAACAGGTAAATCAATTTTATAAGCATTATCATTAATTTTCTCTAATATAGTAAATGGTCCATCTCCTCTAGGGTCCAACTTTGACTTTCTAAAATTTGGAAACCTTTCTTTCCTAAGGTGAACCCAGACTAAATCTCCAGGTTTAAAAATCATTTTTATCCTTCTTTTATTAGCATGTTCAACCATTTGTTGTACCTTTTTGCTAATCTGTTGGCTTATAGTTTCATGTAACCTTTTCATATTATCAGCTCTAGATTCAGCATCAAAATTTTGTAATTCAGCATGAGGTAAAGGACTCAAATCTAAAGGAGTTAATGGATTAAAACCATACACAATCTCAAATGGAGTTTTGTTAGTTGTAGAATGTAAAGTCCTATTATAAGCAAAATCCACTTGAGGTAAAACATATTCCCATTGTTTAAGATTCTTTCCAAGGACAGCTCTTAACATGTTTCCTAATATTCTATTAACTACCTCAGTTTGTCCATCAGTTTGAGGGTGACAAGTAGTAGAAAACAATAACTTAGTTCCTAATTTTTCCCACAAAACCTTCCAAAAATGACTTAAAAACTTAACATCTCTGTCTGAAACTATAGTATTAGGAATTCCATGTAATTTAACCACATTAGAAAAAAATAATTCAGCCACTGCTACAGCATCATTTGTTTTATTACAAGGTATAAAATGAGCCATTTTACTGAACCTATCTACTACAACCATTATTGAATCAATAGCTCTATTAGTCCTAGGTAATCCTAAAACAAAGTCCAAAGATACATCAACCCAAGGATGGTTAGAGACAGGTAAGGGAGTATATAAACCAAAAGGTTTTGAAGTAGTTTTTGCCTGCCTACAATTAATACAATTGACACAATGTTTTAAAACATCCTTTTTCATGTGTGGCCAGTAAAAATGTTCAATTAAAACATCTAGAGTTTTCTGAGATCCTAGATGTGCCATTAGCCCACCACTATGGGCTTCTTGAATTAATAACCCTCTATAAGAGCATGCAGGAATACATAACCTATTTTCCCTAAACAAATATCCTTCATTAATAAAATACTTTCCTTGTGAGGAAACTTCACACCTTTTATAGATTTCTTTAAAATCAGTATCTTCTAAGTATAATAGTTTAATACTGGAAAAACCTAATAAAATAGTATCAGCAGCATTTAATAAAGCATATCTCCTAGATAAAGCATCTACAACTATATTATCACTACCTTTTTTATATTTAATTATGTAAGGAAAACTCTCAATGAATTCTATCCATCTACCTTGTCTTCTATTTAATTTTGATTGACTTTTTAAATACTTAATAGCTTCCTGATCAGTATTAATTACAAATTCTCTATGCCACAAATAATGTTGCCACACTTCCAAAGCCCTTACTAAAGCATACAGTTCTTTTTCATAAGTAGAATAATTCAAAGTACTACCATTTAGTTTCTCACTAAAATAAGCTATTGGTTTTCCCTCTTGAGAAATTATAGCCCCTATTCCTAACCCTGAGGCATCACAATCTAATTCAAACATCTTTTCAAAGTCAGGAAGACTCAACACAGGTGCTTGGGTTAATTTAGTCTTAAGTGTCTCAAAAGATTGATGTTGTTCTAATCCCCAAGTGAACCCATTATCCTTCTTTGTTATGGCAGTCAAGGGAGCAGCTATAGTACTAAAGTTTCTCACAAATCTCCTGTAAAAAGAACACCGTCCATGAAAACTTCTTACTTCAGTTACACTCTTTGGTACAGGCCATTCCTGAATAGCTCTAACCTTTTCTTCATCTACAGATACACCCTCTTTTCCTACCACAAATCCTAAGAAAACCACACTTTCCAAACAAAATCTAGACTTAGCTAAATTAGCATAAAGCTGTTCTGTTTTAAACACATTCAAAATAATTCTCAAGTGTTTTAGGTGTTCCTCTAAAGATTTACTATATATAAGTATGTCATCAAAATAAACAACCACAAATTTCCCAATAAATTCCCTCAACACATAGTTCATAAGTCTCATAAAAGTATTAGGAGCATTTGACAACCCAAAAGGCATCACTAACCATTCATATAATCCAAAATTAGTCTTAAAAGTTGTCTTCCACTCATCTCCTGGTTTCATTCTAATTTGATGATACCCACTTTTTAAATCTATTTTAGAAAATATAACAGCACCATGCAATTGATCCAACATTTCATCCAGCCTAGGAATTGGATATATATACTTAATAGTTATCTTATTCACTGCCCTGCTATCCACACACATTCTCCAACTACCATCCTTCTTAGGTACTAATAACACTGGTACTGCACAAGGACTCATAGATTCCTTAATATATCCTTTACTTAACAATTTAGAGATCTGTCTTTTTAATTCCTTAACCTCTTCAGGATTGGCTCTATAAGCAGGTCTGTTTGGTATAACAGCTCCTGGAATAAAATCTATTTGATGTTCTATTCCCCTTAATGGAGGTAATCCACTAGGTATGTCCTCAGGAAACAACTCACTATATTCTTCCAATAACAGTTTCACTGTACTTGGTACTTCTTCAATTATTCCTCTCTGACACTCATAACAGTCCTTAAAAATCATCAAATACACATTGGCATTTCTTTTTATTGCCTTTCCTACATCCTTACCTTTATCATAAAATCCAAAAGTTCCTTTCATGTCCTTTGAACTAAGATCATTCTCCAAATTAGGCTTAGATAACTCCTTATAATCAGATTTAATTTTAGTTTGATCCTCAATTATTTCTCTTGGAGTCATAGGTGCTAAGACAATCTTCTTATCATCCTTCTGTACTGTATACCTATTTTTATAACCATCATGTATTACTCTCCTATCATATTGCCAAGGCCTACCTAACAACAGGTGAGTAGCATGCATAGGAACTATGTCACATAAAACAGAATCTTCATATTTTCCTAGTTTTAAATTCACTAAAACTTGTTGACTAACTTTAACATCTCCCAATTCATTAAGCCACTATAATCTATATGGTTTTGGATGTTTAGTAGTGGTTAATCCTAATTTGGACACTAATAGGGTACTAGCAGCGTTAATACAACTACCACTATCTATGGCCATGTTAAAGCACTTATCATTAATTAAACATCGGGTATGAAATATATTTTCCCTCTGTATAGCATTAGAATCAGGTAATTTATTACTATTTAAAGCCCTTCGAACCACAAAAAGATCCCTACTCACTGGTAATTCTACTTCTTCTTCTAGGTCACTATCATCCTCTCTAACTATATTGACCCCTTCCTCTTCTTCTTCAGATTCAGATTCTATATCTCCATACTCTCTAATTAAAATGTTTCTCTTGTTTGGACATTCAGAAGCTATATGTCCTAAGCCTTCACATCTAAAACATTTAATATCCCTAGTCCTATTTGACCCATTTACAGGATTTGTCATCACATTCTTACCCTTTTCAAACTTCTTTCCTACCTTAGCTTCATAGTTTCTACCCTTAAATTCAACCTTACTATTATTCTTCTAGTTTCCAGAAGTATTTCCCCCAAAATTTCTTCTTACTGTAGTCTTAAACCCAATCCCAGGGGGTTTATATTGCCTAGATTTCCTTAATTGAATCTCTATCTTAGTAGCTATATTCACCATTTCATTCAAGGTTCCACAAGGATACAATTCTACTTTATCAGCTATCTCTGAATTTAATCCACTCAGAAACCTAGCCATGGTAGCATCATCATCCTCAATAACTCCTGTCTTAATAATCAAAACTTCTAGTTCCTTATAATAATCATCCACTGTCCTCACTCCTTGACTAATAGTTTGCAACCTTTTATGCAATTCCCTATAATAGTAACTTGGTACAAATCTCTTTCTCATTAAGGTTTTGAACTCTACCCAAGTCTGTATAGGTGGTTCCCCACACCTTCGTCTAGTTAACACCAAATTATGGTACCAAGAGGACGCATACTCAGTAAATTCTACTACAGCCACCTTAATTTTCTTTTCTTCAGAGTAATTATGACACTCAAATACTAGTTCTATTTTCCTTTCCCATTCAAAATAATAATCAGGGTCATTCCTGCCATTAAACCCTGGTATACTAAGCTTAAGATTATTCAAATTCCTATCAATGAACTCTAATTCCCTATCCTGCCTATTGGTCTGTCTAGGCATCCTATCACTATTGTGAGATACTTGGTCTTCCAACTCCTCTAGATTAGCTATGGGTGGAATTCTAATCCTAGGATCCATTGGAGCCCTTCCTAAAACTCCTGCCTGATTAGTTTCAACTCTGTTATGTTGTAACTCATTGATTCTTACCTCCTGTTCCCCTAGTCTTTGTTCTAGGTTAGCAGATAAAACAGCAAATTGTGCAGTCATTTGTTCTTGAAAAGTTCTAAGGGTTTCTAAAAGATCATTACTAGACACCGATTGATTAACAGACTGACCATTGTTAGACATAATGAAATTTTTTAGATTTAAATAACTAACCCCGCAGCAATTAATCAACAAAACAACTTATTCAAGAATTTCAGACAAACAGAACACACAGTATAATCTCAAGAAGAATCACAGTATCAAGGATTAACAGAAATAGCAATAGTAAAGCTTACTTAGACTTATTCAATGTGTATAATAATTCGACAATAATAACTAAGTAAAAGGGAACGATATTACCACGTCTGCTTAAGCAATTAATTCACTTATCTAAGGTACCCCTCTTCTTGGAGGTCTATCCCCCTTTCTTGAAACCAAATGGTTCGCCAGTTATGTGACCTGTATACTTATTAACAAACAAGTAATTTGCGAAGAAATTGGAAATTAAGTATAGCAGATAGTAGTATTAGACAAGAAAAATTACGAATCGAGGTTACCAACAACAATTTGTCGCACTGTCAGTCAAGATTCAAGTTCTTGATCAAACCCTAGGTCGATTAGGGTTTCTCTTCAGACTTTCGAAACAACGGACCAAAACACTTTAATCGCCGGTTTTAGAACGACGAGAATCGAAACAGTCTTCGTCGCTGTAAACCCTAAAATTTCACACCTCAAGATAGGGTTAGCGAAATACAGAAATCGACTCAAAAATGGAAGAAAACTTAATCAGTAACAAAGAAACTACGAGCACTCTAATAATCGAGGCTCTGATACCAAATGATGGAAACCTGTTAGGGTTTCTCGAAAGGATCGAAAGATTAATCGAGCGCAATGTTCGATTCGCCGGTTCAGCCTAAGGAACAACTCCAAAGGAAGACCAAAAGATTCAGAGGCACAGTTTGTACAACTGTAACACCCCCATTTTTACTGCTAAAAATTTTTCGTTTTGCGGAAGCGATAATTACAAAACCAAAGGGTGTTACCACCACACTCGGTATAAGTCTGGCATCCTCTACCGTTCTTATACTGAGTGCTAAGGCTAAAATATTTTTTTACTTAAATAACATTAAAACAAAGGCAAGATAGAATTTCATTACAACTACATTGTCTCGAATAAATACAAAAAGATCAGGCAAGAGTTGCAATGTAACAAAAGAGAAATAGCAGGGGACTTAAGAGTCCAAGGAATATCCGGACCAAAAGAAGTCGAGGCAAACACCGGATAGTCCTAACTCTCAACCCTCTATTTGAAGTCGTCAGACCCTACCCTCAAAGTGATCCTGCAAGGTAAAGATTGCCCGTGGAATAGGCAGGGGACCATGAAACGGAACCCGTCAGTACTACGGTACTGAATAACCCTTTATACCAAACTAATATGAGAAACTAGCATGGAACACATGAAAGGCATACGATTAACAGGTACAAGACATTTAAGTATTCATATGAGGATTGATATACAATAATCATTTAGGCAATCAAATTCTATTAAAGCCACATGCTACTCATTTTCATTTGTTTAAAACAACCGACAGCTTACCAGACTAACATGCCAAAGGTATTCTCAGAAGTAATGATTAGAACCTAAACTCCAGCATAACAATTATAACATCAGTAGCATGACTCATATCTCAGCATAACTCCCAACCAAATTAATAACATCACAAGTGTATTCACAGGTAAGCTATAACATAATCCACAACATCAAAAGTATACTTACAGGTAGAATATGATAAAATACATAACATCACTTGGGTACTTACAAACACAGAATAATAATATCCGTAATCCCACAGGTACACTTACAGGTACAGTAAATTAAAATACAAAACATCAATGGTATATTTACAGATATAGTATAATAATATACATAACATCACAGGCATACTTATAGACATAATACCCACACAGGTAGGCTCGCAGGCTACTACTTAAACCATAGGTAAGCACAGCGGCCACTACCAAAACAATCCAATATCCAATAATAATCCTTCAAATCAAAACACATTATTTCTATTTTTATTTACTCGAGGGGGATACAATAATAACCCGGAGACATAACAGTACACCGGTCATATCGGCGCACAAGGCAACACGATACCCTCCAACCATCCAATCCAGAGGCATAACACCACTCTGGTCATACTGATGCACAAGGCACACAGTACCCTCCTCACCTCGGACACCTAATCCTTAAGTATCGATACCCCCTATAGGGCCCGTAGGTCACCTATAGAGTAAACTAGGGCCTTACTGGGGCACAACCGGCACACCAGAAACCCAAACAAATCGAGGACTCCTACCTCGTCTCTAGGATAGCTACCCCTAGAGAGAAACCATTCCCAAACTCGAGGTCTTTCACTTTACGTATTAGTATTTTTATAAAGTGATTACAAATAACACACATTCCACATTTATTCTCATTTCCATACTTATTCATTTTCCCTTTATTTTCAATTATCCAAGTCAACCCTACGGTCAACGGTATAAAGAAAAGTCAAAATCAATACTAAGGTCAACCTACCCAAAAGTCTAAGGCCATCCTATATCCAATTATTCACATTTGGGCGTTAGGCCGAAAATGACTAAACTGCCCTTGAAGCTAATAATTATCAGTTTAGTATCCATTTAAATACTAAGTCTATCTTATTTATTAATCTATCATGAAAGGCTAAAATGAATAATCTAATTATTTATTATATAATTTAAATCATCAATCATGTCAAAAGACCATTTTGCCCCTACATAGATTTCGGCATATGAAACTCTATCATAAACTTTTGAAATGTACAAAACACATGATCATAAAATCAACAACAGATAATACATGTTAGACATGATTTTCAGGATAAATATCATATTACAAAAAAATGACTAAATTGCCCTTAGGGCACACATTCCTAATAATTATTCCACAATTATATCTAAACATGCTAAACTAATAATTATATACATAATTATCATACCAAACATTCTCCCGTCATTAGAATTATTTTTAAGACATACTTTTATACCCGAAATATTTTATATCAGATAACATGCCCGTTTTTATCATTTTTCATAATAATAATAATTAACACATAATTATATTGAAATAAATCATGATAAACATATTTCATACACCAAAAAACCTAATGTATTATCACGCAATTTTTATCATTTTAGTAGAGTATAACGGTTACCTGAAATCCAACAAAAACGTAAAATTAGCGGTATCCACTAAAATGTATTAGGTCTTGCAATTTAAACTTTCGTACCTAAAAATAATACCACAAATACTGAATTAATATCTATCAAATAAAATAATAATTATAGTATAAAAATATTTATTTTTCTAAAATGACCAAAATACCCTTACAATTAATATTGGTACCAAAATTTATTAACACACTACGCAACTCACGCTGCATGCAGCGTGAGTCACGCACGAGGGGAAGGGAGACACGCCTGATTGGGCGAGAGGGTCGGCTAGGCAAGGCAGGGGAAGGGAGAGGGTGGCAGTGGAGGTGGAGACCGGCGGTTGCTGGTGGCTGCTGGGCGGCTAGGCGACGGGGAAAAAGGGTGCAGGCTGGTTGGGTGGTGTTGCAGCTGCTAGGGCTGCTGGACGACGAGCTGCGACGGGGGTGATGGTGGAGATGCTGCGGTGGACTGGCGGGAGAGTGGTGCTGGGGTCGGGGAAGGGCGCAGGGTCTGGGCGCTGCAGGCTTGGGCGACGGGGTGGTGGGCTGCTGGGATGAAGGGAGGAGGTGGCAGGGCTGGGTTCTGCGACGGGGAGGGGTGATGGTTCGAAGGTGGTTGGTTTGGGCGATGGGCTGCTGGCTGCTTTGGGCGATGGGCTGGTGCACGGTGCAGGGGGCTCGACTGAGGTGGTGGCGTTGGGATGGAGCACGCTGGGCGACGGAAATGGAGGTGCAGGGCTGGACGACGGTGCATGCAGGGTCGTGTGATGGGGGTGTTGTTTGGTATAGAGGAGGGCTTAAGAAATGGAGGGGGTTGTAGTGGTGTGTGTCGAGAGAAACAAATAAGAGGGAGCTGGGAGGAATAATGTTGTGTGTGCGTTGTGCGTGTGTTTTCGGTCGAAAGTGTGTGCGGGAAATGGGGGACTGTTTGGGGTAGAGTGTGCAAGGGTGTGGCGTGTATATATGTATATAATTGCAGAAGGTAGAGTAAAGGTAGGAAATAAGGGAGACAGGACGGGAAAGGGTAGAAAATGGCAAAGGGAGAGAGAGAAGATAAATAATATTATATATATATATACATATATATTTTATATTAAATTTAGTCCGGATAAATTAAAATATCAGGTAGAAAAATAATCCGATCTAAGGTAGATTTAAATAAAACGAAAAAGATAAACATAATCAGGAATAATTTTAGAATTGATTTCGGGTTACGAGTCGCAGTAATTATTAAAATAATTCAGATAAGATTTACGAATAAAAACTAGGATTAAAGTAAGAAATCGGTTTCTATCAACTTTTTAGCCTAATTATTTTTATATCTAAAACGTCGTAATAATAGTAGTAGTAGTAGTAGTAATAATAATAATAATAATAATAATAATAATAATAATAATAATAATAATAATAATAATAATAATAATAATAATAATAATACTAAACCTCCTAAATTAATAATTATAACTAATCATACGTAATTATTAATTTTAATTAGAATTTCCTAAAAACGGGGTATTACAACAACGACAACTGAAATTTGAAGAGTGAATGATCTAGATCGATCAAAGGTGAGAGAGAGCAGATTCAGAAGAACGAGCGAGCGAGAGAATTGCCGAGAGAGAGAGAGAGAGAAAAGTTGCGAGAGAAGAATCGAGAACTCAACCAGAAATTCAATCAAAATAATTGTCATCCTTTACAATTTTTTTACCCAGCTCTATATAGGCGTATTACAGATCGTATGTCGCCGTATAAAAATGCACAATACAGACCTTATAATACAAGCTAAACGGACAACGGTAAGGCCGAATGGCCAGCTTGCTTTTGGGCCACAAAATAGTCGATCAGCCTAATCGAACCCCACAATAAAAATTGTCCCAAATACAATTAAGTTTAGGACTAATTCCCATCAACTAAAACTACACTTTAGCTAATCATGGCTATTAAGGATTGATTAATCCACAATCCATCTAGTCCAAATTAAGGATCGGGTGGCGGATTATACAACCAACCTAATTTCCATTAGCCAATTTCGACCGGCGAATGCATCATATGGGATTACAAGTTATTAACAAAAATTTACATAATCTGCACACTTCAAATACATAATCTGCACTTCCCAACAACTGCATCCAAAGTTCCACAGAATCCATATGCTGCATTACACTCCTATTTATTCACCAAATAAGACAAACAATTATAAGTAAATAATTCACAGCAATTTTCGAAATTAATTAAATATAAATTATTAAGATTCACATCACTTTAGGTACTTACATTAAGATCCAATTGTATAGCATCCACCAATGCACTGAAACGACTGGCCAATGCCCTTTTTTTGTCTCAGAAACAAAATCAGAGCTAGAAACGTCGAACCCAATTGGAAATGTGTTGAGGCATTGGGTGACATGGTGAGGCATTGATGCTTTGCTTATTTATGGTTGTTGCTGGAGGTTGGCTACTATATGTTGTCATGGCACAACACCATTGTAGTAGTCGTTACTAGCGGAGACGTGCTACACTAGGTGGACGAGAGGAGGAGCTGAGGAGGATGAAGGAGCTGAGAGATTGTGGGTGGTTTGTAAATAAGAGGATATGAGGAGGAGGAGGAGAGGAGGTGTCATTTTCTCTGACTTCCTCTTTCATCCTCTGATATATTTCTCTTAGTTTTTCTTTCCAATAGCCAAAGCATCGACTATACACCCGAGTGTCTCTAGCAAGATATGCACAAGAAAACATGATATTATTTGTGTTTCTTTAGGAATTATTTATGTTGTCTTCCTACAATGATTATTTGATCAGCTCAGGTAATTCTTTAGGTTGTTTAAGTGGTTATCTTACCCAAACATATATTATTTTTGTTGGGGTTTGGTTATTTTTTTCTTATAATATGTACATAAAGTAAGTCAAATAAAAGTGTGTGTCATAATTATAAAGTTTATTATATCACCAAAGTATATCACGTAGAACAAAGTATAAAACATAATTACTAAAAAGTACCAAATAATTATTACAAAATCAGACATAATTACTAAAATATGCAACATAACTACAAAGTACCAAAGTATCGTACACAACAAAGTGCGGGACATAATCACCAAAAAAATCAGAAATAACCACTAAAATATGCAACATAATCACAATAAAATATCTTTTGTAAATTATAGAAAAACTAAATAATGACCTGAAAATCAAATATAATCACTAAAATATGCAAAACAATCAAAAGGTTATTATGCCACCAAATTATAACACAAAGCAAAATACATTATATAATCACCAAAAAGTGTCAAATTATCACTAGAAAATATTCAGACATAACCATTAAAATATGCAACATAATCACAATAAAATATCTTATGCAAATAATAGAAAAAAAAAAAAACCATACAGATCACCATCATTGATGACAAAATGTATTATAACACCAAAGTATAACACAAATGAAAATACATGACATAATTACTAAAAAAAGTGCCAAATAATTACCAAAAAATAAAAGATAATCACTAAAATCTCCAATAACATTAAAACTAATAGGTCTATATCATGGTTTTCTAAGTGACTATATCTGTAAAAAAAAAGTGATTATATAATACATGTAGCGAGGTGATTATTTGATTCTCGGAAGTGATCATTAGGTCATTGCAACTGTCTTTGATGATTATATGTTTCGTGTCTTGGTCATTCGTGTCGCCTAATATAAATAATTTTTTTTATTAAAAGGTAAACACGTGTGTATCTTGCATGATACAACTTGGTGCATAATTGAAGTTGAGGCCAATAGGAGTGGTGGTCCCGAGTCTTTATTTTCTAGCTAGGGTGTTAGGATTATGTAATTTTAGGGATCGTATCATATTTTGAGCCATCAATTTAGTATGTGTTTATATAATTGATATCTATTCAATTAATATATTCAAATATATAATTATTATGTTTATAAATAATATATTTATATATACAATAATATATACATGTATATTTAATTGAGTCTTCCTCAATTGTATAACATCAAGTGTAAATGTTTAGGACGGACAAAGATTCTTCCTCAATTATATAACATCAACTAGTTGAGATAAATGAGGAGATGTCGCAATGGTTAGAGAAATGGCATTTTCAGTAGCCCAATTAATACCCGGGCGCACAAAAAGGGCTTACAGCTGCAGCACGTCTGCCCCAGCCAGTTCTGTAGCACATGATAACCCATGTGAATTCGCATGCAGGGTAGAGGGAAAAAAAAGACCAAGACCAAAATGCAAGGAAAAGTTTTCAAAATAGCATGAACAAAGGAGTCAAGAAAGAGTAACATGTTTTTCCAGCTCCAATTCATGAATAAACCATGACTTATGCCATCAGCTCGCCAGACGAATAAACAAAAGGGGAAATAAAGTTGTCATGCATATATTTATCTTTATCCAAAACATCCTTATCATTGTGAGCGTAAATGCATCTGCAAGATCTGTGTCATGACAATAAATCTGATCAACGGCTTATATAAGATGAACCCAATAGCTGTGTCCCTCTTCAATTTCTCTGTCACAGATGCCACAAGTGACATATGAAATGACAAAACGGACATCATGGTCGCATATGGCTATGGAAAGCCCAGCAAACCAACCTTTACGTTGTTATAATGGTTTAAAATGACAATACATCCGATCCTTCAGGCTATCCAAACTAGCCTTGGTCATAAGTCATATCTCATATGTAGTGCACCACGCATCATGCATGTGATTGCAAATGGGCCAGCTTAGCTATAGATATGCATCCACCAAAATTTAGTGCTGAGAAGTAACATCTTAAGTATACAACACGTTTGTGGGTCCAGCATCTTGTTTTCTCTAACTCTAATAATTACTATGTAATCAACCTTGTAATCCATTTCTAACATTTTTATTATTGAATTCCATGTCACTTATGTCAACTCATTTTATTCATTTGTAGAAAATTGCATTTTACACAATTTTTTCGATTTAATTTTTTTTCGCATATTTTAACCTCATGTAAAATTTATAACTCATTTTAGAAACATTTTAAATCTTATTCACTCATTCTTTTCCTTTTTAAATCATTAGTTATTTCTAAATCATTAAATCAAGAAAATTTTCATTTACACAATTAGATACTTTTAGTCATTTTAATATATTTTAATCTATTTGAGTTCCAAATTAATTTTGATATCAAATATTTTAATATATTTAATTTTCTAAAATCTTTCTACATCAACCCTTATTCATTTGGATCTTATGTTATTTATTTTGCCCTTTTGCATGAAAAAAAAATGTGTTTCCGCAGATTATCTATTAGTTGTCATTTTTCTCTATTTTGTTTGTTCAATCTTCAAACCTTTATCCGTTTCTAAATATTTTTATATTTTTGGTTTTCTAAATTTATTCTACACCTATATCCCTAATTTTTCTTAATTGTTGGTATTTATTTGCTATTTTTTCTAATAAATTTTCTTTTCTAGCTTTTCCACCTATTAAATTTAAAATTAAAAAAAATGATTACAAATTACCCCTTCGCCGGACTTGGAGAGCCAGCCCTACACCAGTGATGGACAGGGATGCAGTTAGGTGTCGTTCCCTGTTTCTGAAACTTAAAATATTTTCTTTTAAAAAAAAAATTTATATTTGAATTTATATTAAAAATTTTTAATTAATTTTTTAATTTTAAAAAATTATTAATGATTAAAATTAGTTAATATAGATAATAATTTTTAAAAATGTTAATTTTTTAAATTTTAATAGATTTGATCTATTTTTTTAATATATATATATATATATATATATATATATATATATATATATATAAAATTTCTTTTACATTTCTGCCATCTTTATTTTTAAATTTTTTTCTTCGTCCCCATTATCATTCCCGTGCAACGCTGCCCTGTTCTCCCAACATCAGATTTGTAATTTTCCTTGCTTCATTCACCCACTTTTCAGGTAAAAATCTAATCATCTTACACCTCTTACATTTTCTACCAGCTGATCACCTTACACTCCGTCATCTTTGAGTCAAGTGTGACTCCTTCGTCATTTCGCGCCTGTTCTGGCCAGAAGAGGGAGCCGCTTTGGCCGACACTTTTAGCCTATGCACAACCCTACGCTCCATTTCTCATGCACCAAAAAGATACCCAAGTCTTGGCCCTGTTTGCTCTCCATCTCTGGGTCGATTCTGCTGCAACTCTTGGTGTCTCTGTTCTGCAGTTTTTCTTTGATTTTTCCAACCTCCCCAATATCCTCTACATCATTGTTCAACTTGGGTTGTTTAGGGGCTGTTTGGGTATGTCCTTGAGGGTTTTTGGCTCTCTTTCTGCGGATCTACTGCTGCATTTTCCAGTTCCTGCGCCACCAACCAGCACCTCCTTTCGCTTTTTTTTTTCGTGGCTCTCAACCCCTACAGCTACCTCCTTCTTTTCCTATTTTTCTTATCTTGTTGTGGTGGAGTTAGGGCGGTCTTGGTGCTGGTTGTTGCGGCGCTGGTGCTGGTCGATCCTCTCCATTTTCCTTCCTTCTCCTTATTTGGTTCTCACCCTCCTACTCCTTTCCTTTGTTCCCTTATGTTTCCTAGCTATTTTTTTATTATTCCAAATATCTTGCTAATTATTGTTTGAAGGCAATCAAGCTTAGGAGAGGAGGGGACGATTAGTAGTATTTTTTTTTATAGTTTGCTTGAAGATTTAGCTAGACGTACGGTAATATGATTAATTCTCTAGATATAGTTGGTGTGCTAATTTTTGTTACATTAAGTTAAATGCCATGTTTTGTATGATTATGTTATGTTGAACATAAGCATGAGACTATGTTATGTATTATGCCTAAATTTAAATCTTGAATAATTTTATGTATTATGCTTGGATTGGGTTATAGTGTTGTTTAGGGTTATCCTATGTTTCTTTCTAGTTGTATTTATTTTATTCTTTTATTTTATTATTGGTACATTAAGTATTGTATAAACTCTTGCTTACTATATTTAAATACATTTCCTCTTCTGCTTTATTATTTTTCGTTGGTTTTGTCTTGACCTTAGACTAAGTGCTTAAATATTTGTGTTTGAGTGATTTTAGCTTTATATTCGGCATGGATTAAGTATTAGTCATCCCTCTTTCTAAGTTGGATGCAATGATAACACCTAATTATTTTTCATAATTGCTTCTACTAAAATAAACATTTTAAGCACTAAATTTAGGATTGTTACATAATTCATAACCCTTTTCTTTAGTTGTCCTAGCATGATGAACTTAATGAACTCGTTACTTGATACATATGAGGTTCAGCATATCAATGCTCTTAACAAATCCATAGCCATATATTGCGGTGCTTGTGAGATTAAGGCGACTGTGAAGGGTGAGCCGCCTTTTATGAAAGAATAAGGTTATATTTCTAGAGAATTCATGAGTAGCCAAGTATGCACATGGCCATAAATAGCGCTTGTTTTGTTATCGCATAACTTACAGATTTTAAGGAAAGACATGTATTGTGGGGGTCTCAATCAAACTCAAAGCAGTTCAAGATTCATTTACTCCTTAGATACAACTGTTGCTTCACTTCACTGTGTATCAGTTCAATTCGAGTGACATTGATGCTTAAGTATTATTCCTTCTTTGTCCACATTTTGCGATATTATTTTTGTTTGTCATTAATGGGGGGGCTATTGGATAATGACAAACAACAAAAGTTTTTTGTTAAAGCTATTCTGTTGTCTTAGCTCTACATCAATGGGTGACAAATTTTTTTGTTGTTGTTTCTATATCCCTTTCCTCTACTAACATGTTTGAGTTAAAATTTTGGTTTTTGGTGGAGTTAATGGACTATGGGCTAGACCATACACACGTGTGTGTGATACCGTTATTGTCCATCCGACCAATTCTGGTTAGACTAGTCATGTGAGCAAAGGTGAAGACTTAAACAGGTTTTTAGATTCTTTTTAGAAAAAATCTAAGCCATTTTTTACAACTATTTTTCTTTTTTATTGGGTCTTTGGTAAGCTCTGATTTTCAAGCCCTACTTGAACGTTTTCTCATTGTGGGAGGAGTGGAAGGCGTTCCTCCTTATATCAGCTCAGCTTATTTTAAAGTCTTACTCTATTTCATTTTTTATATATAGAAGAAAAAACTAAGCATATTCCAAGCTTATAACCCTCATTTCATATCACAAAATTTGGCCATTGTTCTACAAGTTCCACTACTCTTTTTTTCGAGTACAATATCTAGAATTGTTGTGTCAACCTTATGGCGAATAGGCAAGAGGATTGCCTCACGGTTCAACTGAAATGTTACTTCAGGGTAGTAATTCCGGTCATGACATAACAGATGATTTTCAATAAGTGTTGATTTTCTTCTTTTCTTTCGGTTCACTTAGCATTGATTTAATTGCTTTTTCCCATATATTCTCTTATGCTAACAGTCGACAATCTCCCAAAAAAAACCTTGTTTAGAGATTGATAAGATCACACAATCATTCCTATGAGGTAGCACCAATGGGATAAAAAGGGTACGTTCATCATGTACCTTGGACTATGATTGTCCTACAAAAGGATAAGCGAGGCCTAGGACTAAGAGAGGAGGAGAAAAATTATAAGGCGCACGTCATAGGCAAGCCTAGCATCAAGACTTTGGACTGGACAAAACACTCTGTCGAGGAAGAGCTATTATGGAAAATTTCTAATTATACAATAACAATATAAAATAAAATTTTCTAATAATTTATTTTTTTTCTTAGAAACATAGATCTACTTTTATGTTATTTACTCTCTCCATATCAAGAAGAAGGAATTTTGGCATTAAATTTTTATATTAAAAAGAAAGTCATTTTAGAAAAGCTAAAGCCTATTTTTTATTTTTACCCCCACTTTTTTAATTATATGTGCATTAAATACTTTATTATTTTTTAATAAAGGGTTTAAGTGTAATTTTAAATAATACTTTTATTATTTTTTTAAGAATATATATACTGACAAAATTACTTCTTTTTTTTATATGCAAGGAGTACCTTTTCAATAAATTTAAAATATTATTTCCTTTCATTAGCCTTGTCTCTCCTCTCTTAATTGCATCCATCCCTCAATTCTTCATTTTTTTTAATCTTTTATTATTGCAACCATCCCTCGATTCTTCATTATTATTATTATTTTATTCTTGTAGCCTTCCCTCAAAATTTAACTTTCTTCAATTTTTTAATCTTGTATCCATCCCCATTTTTTTTTATTCGTCATTAACATATTCCAACTTGTTGGTCCAATATTATGACATATACAACCGTGCATGCGTTATTATTATGGTAGAAAGGAAAACATAAGCCCATGGGCCGGGGACGAGTTCCAGAAAAGTTGATCCGCAAAGGCCGAAAAAATCGAAAATAACATATTAGTTCCCACCTTGTTAAACTTAGTTCAATACTTTGGACTTTAGAAAATATCATGTCACATAAATAAATAAATAGTAATAATAATAATTGGTCGTCTAAACTTCCTCGCATGCAGCCAGATATCACGTTTCCACACCTACTGTTATATCGCACTCATTAAAAATAAAATTTCACAAAGAAATCCTTGATAAGCAGTAGTTGTTAGATGAATCAAATTCACGGGCTCAGACTTCAGATATACGACTCTTGATGATTTGCAAATCATAATTAAGTCTATTGCCTGTGTCTTCTTGTTTCTTACGACTAGAAATTTATTTGGGGTAAAATTATACTTTTGGGTAAGGAAAACTTATTTTCCGACTGCACCGGCGGGTAATTTTTGTGTTCTGACAAAAAGCCAAAGGCTTCCATTTTCAGTCGGAAAACCACAACTATCAGGCCAATCAATGCCGTGCTTTCTGTTAGTTAGTTAGTCGTACCATGAGTATGATACTAGAGCTGGCAATCGGGCGGGTCGGGTCATTATCGGATCGGGTAACATGATAATCGGGTCATATCGGTTTCGGATAATTTCGGATCATTTTGTCGGGTCGGGTTGGGTCGGGTTTGATTCGGATCAACTCAACATCGGATAATCTCGGATCATTCTAAGCTCTCGGGTCGGGTCTGGTTGAGATCGGATGGACTCGGATTCGGGTAAATTTGGGTTGTTCTAATTTCGGTTCGGGTTCGGATCGGGCTCGGTTGAGTTTGAATTATTATATTTTCGGGTCAAATTTAGATTGGATTTAGGTCATTTCATATTTGAGCCATGCTTGCGTCATTTTCTTTCTTTCTTTTTATTCCAAGATATTATTAAAAGTTAATTATTTTGAGATCATTTATTTTAATTTATCTTATTCAATTAAAAGTGAATTATTATATTAATTATTTTGGGGCCTTAGAATTTTTTGTCATTATTTTATCTTTGGAGATGTATCTGACGTTTCAAATTTAAAATTTTTCAAATCGTATCACTTTTCTTTTTATGTTAAGGTATAACTTATAATTAAACTCCATTATTAGCTTGGTCATATTGAGTTCTAGTATTATTTTAAGTTTATATTATATTTATACCTTATATCTTATACGCTCCTTACATGATATTAACTTATAATAATCATTGATAATTGATAACAAATGAAGACTTCTAAGGTTGTACTTCTCATATTATTTTTAAAAGAGATTGATCACATCATATCAACATAATTTTAATAAATATAATAATAATAATAATAATAATAATAATAATAATAGTAATACAAAAATAATGATAACAATAATAATAGTAATCAATGAATATCAATTATGGCAAAAATAATAATAACAACATATTAGTTTTTTTATTATATATTTTGATTAGATCATATCAAGCTAAATAAGATAAAAATTAGATAAAATAAGTAATAATGACTATTATTGACAAAAGACCAACTAATATTGACTTCTTACTATTTAACACTGTTGATGTAATAAAAAATATTAATCTTCAATTTTTATAATGAATAACTAACATTCTCACTCCAAAATTTTCCTACTTTCCTATGATTTTGTAGGTGCTATATTATAAGGTATGGCCGTATAGATATTAATATATAGTGTTCAAGGCTGCACTGTTATTATCTTATGGTACTAAATGGAATAATGGAAGTGAACTACTATTTAAATGACATAGTAGTGTTTTTTTTTATCTACTTTTATTTCTATTGGTATCAATGGATATTGTATTTGTATATACATAAGTGATATAAATTTTATGAAAGTATATTGTTTCTAGATTTTGATGTAAGTGTTAGTATGGATTAGTTGCACATCTACATTATTTCATGTTTTATGAAGTTTAAAAAATTTTGAGTTATGTGTTAATGTTAATTTTTGGGTAGTACCAAGTTGAATCTTTATAGGTTTATAATTTTTCAAATAATATAAGATTTTGGATAAATAATGGACCGGGTCGGGTCATTTCGGATTTATAGTTTTTCGGGTTATATCGGGTTTCGGGTGAATAGCGGGTCGGGTCGGGTTTATTTCGGGCTTATGATTCCTCGGGTTGTATCGGATATCGGATATGTATCGGATCGGGTCGGATAGGTTTCGGGCTTTTTATTACTCGGATAAAATCGGATCGGATTTCGGACGGATCGAGTCGGAATTCGTCGGATTTTTCGGGTCGGGTCAACTTTTGCCAGCTCTATATGATACTGTAATCTTTGACGCTATTCCAATACTCCCTCCTGTTTGTCTTGACTTCAGCAATGAATATTTTGATATTTGCAATAATATCTTCGCTAGTACAGTAGTACTCCCTGCTTACTGTATGGGAGCGGTAAAAACAAAAAGAAAAAGAGAGCAACTATTAAATTAATTCTACAAGTATTTTTTATTATTTTTTTACAAAAATTCCATAATTTTCTTCTTTTTTTTCGATATTATAACTTTAATTTTTTATTTTGTATATTATATTTTTAATCATATTATTTATATTATCTACTTTCAATTATTACTCTAGAAGTATGTCTTCTTCTTTTCCTACCAAATATTTAAATTATGATATACTTTTACTCTTATATCCTCATTAATAATACCCAACTACCACATTTCTATAATTATTAATAATTAATAACATTCATGATTAATTTTTATTCATATTACTCTATAAATATAAATTAATTGTAAATGTCTTATTTCAAATATTGTTACAATATATCTTGAGTAGTCTCTTTCATAGATTTTTTTAGTTATTGTAATATGTTATTTTAATTTATAAAAATTAAATTAAAAAATGTAATATATTAAATTTTGATTTATGTGATAAATAATTATTTATATTTTATATCTAATAAAAATATTACCAATTTTTCATGCTAATGAAGTAAAAGAAAATATTATTCTTACATAAGTTATTCCTCCCAAACCAAATATAAGGGAAATATTCCCTAGAATAATTTACCCTTATATACCAAACAACAAAGGTGGATAAATTTTTCCCCTTAATTATTATCCCCTTAATTATTTCCTCCTTAATCATCCCCCTTTAATCCATTTCCCTCATCCCAAGCATACCCTAGGAGAGTTGATGAAGTTTATCTTATAAAGGTTTGTTTTGGCGATATAATAGAAGGAGAGCACTGTCACTGCAAACATTGAACAAAACTTGATTTTGTCGGAACATTGTTCCTAGTTAAAAAAAATTCCACCACTTTACTGAACCATATCCTATGAACATACATGTGTACAACGGTATAATGGATGAAATAAATATCATGAGCGGAAATCATATGGTTCCTTGATTAATAAAAAATGAAGCTGTTTCGGCTGCATTTTGTCTGTAAAAACATACAGATTTGAGCGACAAAAAAATTCAGATAGCCAAAAAAAAGATAGTTGGGCTTAGACTTTCGATACCGACGACGGCCCAAACTTCTTAAGCAAAAAAAAATACGGGCGGGCCATGCATATTCACGCGGAAACGCAGTCTCGAAGACTCAAACTTGAAACGCAAGCTCTAGGTACGAATACGATCGCCCTTCCCGTTCCGTCGCTGGACTGGAAGACTGCTGCAACTTGGTGCAGCCTCCCCTTTTTCTCTCTCTGTCTGATTCCCGACTTTTCTTCCTGGTCCGTTAGACTCTATCTTCATTGCGGCTCTTCGATTGATTTCGGTAAAGAAAAGGTGCGTAGCTTTTACCTGATCCATTCGATTTTTATGACGTCTAGAGCTTTTCTTACATTTGTTAACTGACTCAACACAAAATCTTGCTGCTAATTACGTATGCGTGACCAAGAGCCGTCTGATTACTGTTCCTCTTATTTTTGCTAAAACTGATTCAGTTTCTGCGCTTGTGAATTTAGTTTGATATTTGCTGGTTGCGGCTGTGCTTGTTTTGGTTGTGAAATCGAATATGTGATCAGTTGATGTATGCTTTATTATGACATTTACTGTAAAACAAAATAGCAGAATCCGGATTGATGATCTGGTCTTAAGACTGCCATAGCTAGGTTTCTGATCTTAAGACCTGGCCATATATGCTTTCATATATACTTTTTGTCAGTGATACTGATACCATGTGGTGGCCATATTCCTTGCTCTGCGTTTATAGTTTGTTTGACGATATTATGGATGTATGGACTGTTTGTATGATGAATTATACTCATTTAAGCCAGTAATTAAGCCTCATCATTATCAAAGTATCCTTCTAGATAGATGCCTGTCGTTAATAATGAACCCGACTGATGGAATAGTCTGGCGTCTGATTCTGCTTCAGAGATGAAAGCTATAACAGAAGTTGACCATGTTTATTTGGGATATGGTCTGTAATACAAATAGTCATTATGCTGGACTGGGACTGCCCTGAATAAATTTCTTGATACTTTTGGTTTGAGTTTATATACTGTTGTGTAATTTGGTTATTAAGCGGAGAATGTTACTAGAAAGGAAATTATGTGAAGGACAGCGACTAAGGCCTTATTCCCCTCACTTAATTTTTCGGATTGAATCCGATTATTGCTAACAAGAATAATAATTATTATATTAATATTAATATTAACAACAACAATAATAATGATTATTATTGTTATTGTTATAATATTAATATAATATAATTGTACATTAATATGTTTATAGTAATTATAGTGCCTTGTATCACTGAACTACATGAGTTTCTACAATTTCCTCATCCCTTATAGTGCCTTGTTCGCTTGTGGTATTAGTCTCAATCCCTACATCACAGCCATGAGTATCACTGAATTGTCGAGAAATGACGATCATAACTGCATGCATGATACTCTTTTATTTGATTGATGTTGATATGATATGAAAAAAAGTTGAGGAAAACAAGGCCTAAGCAATCTCATTTATTTACACATCTCTATGATTGAAGCTGTGCCTGGATGAATGTACAACTCATTTGCTCCCAGTTGACCAGCTTTTAAATTTTCGGGTTGGAATTCAGTAAGAATAACCTGAAATGGCTCACCGAATATCTTTGCATTTGAAAAAACTTGGGCGCCGAAAGCAAAAATAGTTGGAAGTAGAAGTATTAAGATGTTTTATTATAATATCCCGTATTCTTGAAATCTAATTTTATTTAGTTTAATAATTTTATTAGCATAATTTGATGTAAACATTTAATTCTTTTAGTTATGATTCGTTTTGCGGATTTATTGACGATTTCGACTTCATAATTGAATTTAATTAATCGTCATCGTTGCGAATGATTATAGATAAATTCGTTCACGACCATAATTTTATTATATTAATATGATTTTGATTTTCGATTAAAATTCTATATTTCTGTTCTTTCACGTATTTTGATTTTTAATATTTTATATTCGTTTTTTATTATAACTTCGTCGCGTGATTACGACTTTGTTTGGAGTTATATTTCGTTAACGATATATATATTATTTAAATTATAAACTTTTCGTTTAAAATAGTCAACTTTATTTTAATAATTTTATCCGTAGAAAATATTTTTGACTTTAAATTTATTCGTTTTTGAATTTGATCTTCGGAAAGTTTTAAATTTAAATGATTTTTGGAGCTTATTTATGGATTTCTTTCCGAAATTAATTTTCTTCTGTTTTACCCTTTTTGGTTGCGGAAGATCTATTTCGGAAATTATTTAAATTAGTTTCGGTTTATTAGAATTTAATTTAAATATTTTATCATATGCTTAAATATTATTTCGAAGTCTTATAATATATTTTCGTAAACAATATAAATTTTAACGTTTGTTGGTAAATTCTTTCGAAAATACTTCCAAAATTCTTTATATACCTCTTATATCGATTTTAAGTGTTCGGATCCTTACAAAATGATTTTTTGTAAAATAAAGTTTAGATAAAATTTCCCAACAATATTTTTAGATGTTTAACATTTATTTATATATGTGTATTTACAATAAAAAATAAAAAAAAGGGTTCCCCGGACCCCCTCTTCCTTTTCCTTTTCCCTTCTCTTCTCTTTCCCTTTCCCGACCTGCTCCCTGTTCGCAGCCCCAACCGCAGCCCTCATCTCCATCTCCTCCCTGCTCCGTCAACCGCCGGCTACCGCCTCGCCAGCCACGAACGACCACCACCAACGACGAAGCCAGCTCAACCGCAGCAAGCAGCAGCCGCAGCAGCAACCGAAGCAGAGCCGCTGCAGCAACCGCGCGCAGGAGCGGCAACCGCAGCAGGTCCTGCCGCCTTCCGGCTACGGAGAGCCTCGCTGGCTGCATTCGAGCAATCCTAGACCTCCGGCGCATCTTCTCCGGCCTTCACCTGCCCCGATTTGTTAGTTTCGTTTGGTATAAATTTCCGAAAAACCCTAACCCTTGTTTTGATTAATTGAGTATGAATTAGCTTATGAAAATCTAAATTGATTGTTTGATTGTGTATATATGTGTTGTAAGATTGATTTTGATAGGTTAATTGTATGGTTTATGCTGCAATTCTGGAAAATTGGATTTTTGGTCGGGTTATGTCCGTATTTTTCGGGTTCGTCCGATTTAGCTATTTTGGGTAAATTGATTTTACAATATGTTGTGAAATGTATCTAATTTCATGTTCGAACTGTCAATTTGAGAAATTTATGCAGCATTAATCGGAATTGACCTTCTACGTCAAAATCCGTGTGTAATGAAATTGGGTTGCATAATTGAGTTGTTTCATTCAATTGATTTTACAATATCGTTTGAAATTTATTTAATTTTATATCGGAAGTGTTGATTTGGGAAAATTGTGTGAAATTGATCGGAATTTGATTTTTAGGTCAAAACTCTTGCGGGTTTAAATTGGATTGTGTAATTGGGTTTTTTTATTCAATTGATTATATTTTTTACATTATAATACATTTAATTACAATTTCGAACCGTCAATTTATATAATTTAACAAGAATTGATCAAATTTGTATTCTGGGCTCAAAAACCCTAATTGTGCTAAATCGGGTATTTCTTTTACTGGTTTTGATCAATTGATTATATGATATGTTATAAAATGTATTTAATTTCATTTCTAAATATTCAATTTAGTTAAATTAATAGAATTCAACCAAATTGTATTTTCGGGCCTAAAACCCTAGATTTCAAATGAACTTATGAAATTGATCATTTGTATAGTTGTTTTTCTAAATTGAATTTATAGAAATAGTTGAAATGGTCTTAATTTCATTCTAATGCTCTTAATTGGAATTAATTGATTTGAATTATTCGAGTTTGTGTCTTGGGTTGTGAAACCCTAATTTCGGAAACCGATAGTCTTAAATTGGTATTCGGAAGATTGTTTTTTTTAAATTGATTATCTAGATTTATCTAAAATTAGTTTAATTATGTTTTAAAGCTATCAATTTGGAGTCATTGAAGTGAATTGATTGGTTCATAGTTCGGACATTAAAAACTCTAATTTTCGGATATAGTTTTATAAAATTAATTATGTTATACTTCTTTTACCTAATCGATTTCCGACTTTGATTTAAAATCATTTGAATTACGTTTTTATCTTATCGGGTTGGATTTGGTTTTATGCAAATGGTTGGTTGTCCTTTGGGTTGTAAAACCTAATTAGTAAATCATTTTCAAGAAAATAACCTATCTTCTATTATCCTTTCCCTGTCTTTCTAAATTAATTTGAAATGCTGCAAGTGATGTGTGTTAAACCCGATTTACTTAATATTTAATCTTGATTCTTAATAGAGCGACCCTCGCGAGTCTTAGGTTTGTGACACGTTTTCCAAGAAAGATCGTTTGTGTCCGTTTATATTTATTTAATTATAATAATTGAATTATTGATTGATAAGATAGTTTCTAACCTAGTTCCGATTTCCATCGGTGATCTAGGAAAAACTTTCTCGTGGATTGTCGAGCTCTTGATAGTTCTTTCTCTTTCTCAATTTGCTTAGCTAGCTTCGGATTTAAGTAAGTCATTACTTACCTTTACTTATGACGGAATCTCGATGTATGTCTGCTCGGAATAGAAGGTGATGAGTATGCTTGATTATTTAATAATGTCAAGCATATGTTGTACTTTTGTGTGGTAATTGTATGTATGTATGAGTTATAGATTTAATGTGAATGCATGTTAGTGTGCCTCGTGAGTATTGTATATGTTTGAGTATGCGAAGGGTCGAGTATGATTATGCTGTTAACATGTCTGGCTAATTATAAAATATTTGGTGATTATGGAGTATGTTCTAATGTGCCTAAATTGTAATCGGTTTAGAAAACCGTATTTGTGGTTGAGTATGGATTGAAATTATATGATACCGTGTGTTGTATTTTATGTCATGAAATTATTTGGCTTTAATGCTCCTGAAATCGGTTCGGCTTTAATGCCACTGGAATCGGTTCGGCTTTAATGCCACTGGAATCGGTTCGGCTTTAATGCCACTGGAATCGTTCGGCTTTAATGGCACTTGGATTGGTTTGGCTTTAATGTCGCTTGAAATTTATCGGCTTTAATGCTACTTGAAATTGATATAATAATGGATATTCATTGTATTGATGGACGTGAGCTAAGTGCTGTTATGTGGGCCTGATATATGATTAGCTAAATCCTTGAATAAAATATTAATCATTTAAGGTGAAAGATCTTGAGTTGGGACTTGTATCACTCGAGGTAGCTATCTGAGTTAGGTTTGGTATTCACTTGGTACCATTCCGGTGTTTTTATTTTCTGTGATCCCAGGTGACTTACGAGGTCCGGAGAGGCTCTCTTCTACTCTATAGGTGTCTCGATATATTTTAGCCCTATAGAGGATGTGCATACTTAAGTGATTAGGTGTTCTATTTATTGGTGGTTTGGTTACGTTTTTGGGCGGGCCAGCTAGGGCTAGTACCGTTTGAGTACTAGATTAGTTGTTACGATCTCTTCGAGTCTCCGTCCTCAAGATAATTGGTGATCACAATAAAGGAATATAATAATGTTTTGTCAGTTGCGACTGTGCTTGTTTGCTGTCAGTCTTAAGACCAAAACAATTAGTTTGATATTTGCTGGTTGCGACTGTGCTTGTTTTGGTTATGAAATCGAATCTGTTATCCGTTGATGTATGCTTTATTATGACATTTACTGTAAAAAATCTGACAGAATCTGGATTGATGATCTGGTCTTAAGACTGCCATATCTGAGTTTCTGATCTTAAGACCTCGCCATATATGCTTTCATATATACTTTTTGACGGTGATACTTATCCCATGTGGTGGCCATAATCCTGGCCTTGCGTGTATAGTTTCTTTGACGATATCATGGATGTATGGACTGTTTGTATGATGAATTATACTCATTTAAGCCAGTAATTAAGCCTCATGGCCCTCATCATTATCAAAGTATCCTTCTAGATAGATGCCTGTCGTTAATAATGAACCCGACTGACGGAATAGTCTGGCGTCTGATTTTGCTTCAGAGATGAAAGCTATAACCGAAGTTGACCATGTTAATTTGGGATATGATCTGTAATACAAATAGTCATTATGCTGGACTGGGACTGCCCTGATTAAATTTCTTGATACTTTTGGTTTGAGTTTATATACTGTTGTGTAATTTGGTTATTAAGCAGAGAATGTTACTAGAAAGGAAATTATGTGAAGGACAGGGACTAAGGCCTTATTCCCCTCACTTGATTTTTCAGATTGAATCCGATTATTGCTAACAAGAATAATAATTATTATATTAATATTAATATTGACAACAATAATAATAACGATTATTATTGTTATTGTTATAATATTAATATAATATAATTGTACATTAATATGTTTATAGTAATTATAGTGCCTTGTATCACTGAACTACATGAGTTTCTACAATTTCCTCATCCCTTATAGTGCCTTGTTCGCTTGTGGTATTAGTCTCAATCCCTACATCACAGCCATGAGTGTCACTGAATTGTCGAGAAATGACAATCATAACTGCATGATACTCTTTTATTTGATTGATGTTGATATGATATGAAAAAAAGTTGAGGAAAACAAGGCCTAAGCAATCTCATTTATTTACACACGTCTATGATTGTCGCTGTGCCTGGATGGATGTACAACTCATTTGCTCCCAGTTGACAAGCTTTTAAATTTTCAGGTTGGAATTCAGTAAGAATAACCTGAAATGGCTCACCGAATATCTTTGCATATGAAAAAACTTGGGTGCCGAAAGAAAAAATAGTTGGAAGTAGAAGTATTAAGATGCTTTATTGCTTGACATGCTTGGAATTTCTGACTGTAAATTACTTCTGTTTTTCTGTTTTGTTCATATATTTAGACAAGCTGATATTGTCCATATTTATTACTAGGAGACCCTGTCCTCTTGAAAAGGGAAGAAGAAAAAAAAAGTGCTAGTGATGTGGATGCTGTTCCTCATTTTCACATGCTGATAGAAAAACAAACATGATAATTTATGTCATGTCATGTCCAGCTATTCTTGAAGTTTGATCAACTCTTTGAAATAGAAACGGAAAGGAGTATTAATCAGTTTCTATTTTATGGTACACATTACACAGGATCTTGTAACTATGGGCGGACTTCAAATAAAGAAGACTGCATCGTCCGATGCAGTGCCAGCAGTGCACCAGAAGCAGGAATCAACAAATCAAGCACCTGACCCAACTTCAAAGCCAAAGAAGAAGATTTGTTGTGCCTGCCCTGATACAAAAAAACTGAGGGATGAATGCATAGTGGAGCATGGTGAATCTGCTTGTTCAAAGTGGATTGAGGCTCACAAGCAATGTCTTCGTGCTGAAGGATTTAATGTCTAAATGCTTGAGATGGATGGATCAGAAATCTATAGACACAAGAATCAAGAAAGTTTTGTCACATTAATTGTTTACTTTAGGGATAAATTAGTATTTTTTTGGTATTTTTGCCAATGTTTGAATAAAGCTTTTGGAAGTAGAAGCTGATGACGCCTCTCAGTGGTATCATATATGCGCTGAGTCACTTATTATGGATGAATGATTTTGCAATTTATCGATCATTTTTGGGGGCCTATAGTTTGGGGCCTTCTTTGAACAGCATTGCAAAAAGAACTTTGGATGAAGTAATTAGCATGTTGTTAGATCAAGATTTCTTATCACGTCAAGTTGTACGTACCGACCTGTTATATTTAATTCTCTCACATCGACCAACCAACATTATTAGCGTTAAAAGATGAGAATTATTATCATTTTCCATCTCGGGTGCAATCCCTCAGGAGCTGGGATCGTCGATCTCCTGCTATGCTCCCAGAATAAAACGGTCATTATCACCCGGGTTCTTGACAAAGTAGACAATGAAATAATTTTCATCTTGGGCGCTATAATCAGCTCCAGCGAAATTGAAAATCATCGATGGAAATGAATCAATCAGGTAATTGATGAAAAGACCCAGATCTCAGCCTTATGAACTCAGCACAGTATGATCAATTTACATTACGTCCTATGAAGGCCAAACTGAGCAAGCTGATTTAACTACTGTACGCTCCACCTTCGTTTACGCATCCCTTTTAATGCAATATCAATCAGGCTGCTACCATTAAGAAAATCCATGCAATTCCCAGCAAGGGTAAGATCTAGTCAATTCAGAAGTGCCAATAAGGGAACTTTGTTTGCTTGAGAAACAGGGTTGACAGTTTGACACTGCTGTTTTACAGGTTCCATGAAGTCTCCACTAAACCTAAGATTGGTAGATAAGTATGGATGGCTGCATGATAAGACTCACAAAACGATAGGAGAGGCATTGGTTTATGATGCATCAATAAAGGGAAAGGAATATGGTGACTTATTCATCCCCAAGATTGTTGGGTTTGGGATACGTTCCTATGTAGAGAAATACCCAAATTTCCTGCAAGCCCATCTTACTTGTACGCTTAACATTATGCTTTGTGTGTGGATGTGTGACTTAGGGAGTGCAAGTACAATTTGAAAGCAGACAGGTTCACGAGATAATATGAAGAGAAAGAGGAAACAGTGTACATATTTTCTTCACACCTCTTTCTTTGAGTAGTTATCATCAAACTGACGACCAGAGGGTTATCACTAATTCGTGGTACAATTGCGCCGACTTTGGGGCAACACCTTGAACTATCACCGATCTTCATTTTGAACGATGGAGATCATAATCCAATTTGTCCAGGTCAGTTTCTGAAAGTGGTTTTCGTGGTTCATTTCTGCCCTCATGTTTTTTCTGCATGGTATCAGCTGCTGGGATTCGGTGCTTCGTTTCGGCAGCATTTTGTTATGAGGACTTTAGCTCGCAGATTCTGCCAAAAGGGTTCTAGTTTGACTTCTCTTAGCAACTAGCTTTATTTGTACTGTGAACTTTCCTCTTCCTTTATTGACGGATATATACAAATAAGACCAGTCTTCTGTCGTTGTTACCTTCAGGCTCTAAGGGGTCATTTTTCAGATTAGTCAAAAGGTACCCATTTTCAGATTGATTAAAAGATCTTCGTTTTCAGATTAGCTAAAAGGTGCTTATTTGGTTTTTAGCAATATATATATATATATTAAGAAGTGCTGATTTTCTAATGTTATCATTATATATCTTTTGCAAAATATTCAAGTAAACAAACTATTTGAACAACCGACCATAAACAGTGACATTCAGGAAAGTGGAAAAAAATACCAAGCGTTATACATACGCTTAAGTGTTAAAACAAGTATAAAGGAACGAGCGTTTAGGATAGTTTCCGTTAAAAAATATACTATTTAAAAAATGAACTTTTTCGATCTCTTAAATTTAAGGGATGCCTTTATTTAAGAATTATTTCTGTATTTACACTATAAGGAATATACTATACATCAAATAAAAATTATACGATATATGATACTTATAACTAGAATATAGTATCTAATAGAATATGAATTTATTTAAGCTGATTTACTATATCAGTTATATAGTTAACAAGTTGACCATATTAATGAATTTATTTAAGTTAATTTATCATATCAGTTATATAGTTGGCAAGTTGACCATATCTTTTGCATAGTTAATTAGTTCCTAATTTGTAGTGATTGATTAGGCAATTGTAATTATATTATCTTAAGATTACGCTCATGATGGTTGTATATAAGGAACAACTTGTATTTGAAAATAAGAAAGAAATCAAGTTACTTTCATGTTATTAGAGCCTTAGGAATATCTATCCTTCATCTTCTTCTTCTACATTATCATCTCCCATTCTACGTCATCATTTTCCATTCTTCTTCCATGGCTAAAAAAGTACACCACTATCTTGAACATCAAAGTAGTCATTCTCCTCACATCGGATTATGAGTCTACCAAATATGATAATTGAAAGACTTTTATTTACCATCCATGCTAAATCCACGCTTACCTACAAGCACATCGTCCCACCACTAGTTGACGATAAGACAAAAGCTCCCGCCTCTCCTCCCAAAACCGAGGCTGAAATTTTGGCCAAAAGGCTTAATGAGAATGCATTGATAACATTGTTCATCAATGGATATATAGCACTATCTCTAAAGATCTCCTAGAAACCATAATTAATTCTGACGACACCGTAGTCGATGCTTGGAACCGTTTGGTGGAATTTTTCCAAGATAATAAAGCTTCTCGATCAATTTTCCTCAAAAATTGCAATCTGCATGACTTTCATGATGCAAAGGTCTATATTCGTTGTCTCAGGGTGTTAGCCAATCGGTTCACCAACGTCGAAGCCAAGGTTTCTGACCAAAGAATGGTGCTACATCTTCTCACCAAATTGTTCGAGGGATATGAGAGTTTTGTGACGGTGGTTGAGAACAAGACTCCCTTTCCAACATTCGCTCAAGCATGATCAATGCTGCTACTAGATAAAAAGAACAAGGCCAAATGAGCCTAACTCGAATTAGGTTCTTCCTCTTCCCTTTTAATGAATTCCAATATTGATAATTTTAATAATAATGGACATAAAAAAAATACAAAGTAGAATATAATAATAAGGGTCAAAAGAACAATGGTAAAAATCGCGGTGGAAACAACCACTGGAATCAATAGACCTATAGTAGTCGTGGTGGAGACAAGCACAACCATCAACGGCCTACACAGTACCAGTAGCAGTCCTGGAACTTTCCCCCTTGGGGCGAGTGGGTCCCTCATCCATGGGCTACCCCACTGTGTCCTTATCCCACCACTCCTGGGGGCAGCCATCCATGAATATGGCTAGGCAGCAGGGTGTCTTGGGTGCTCACCCTCCACAATCGTTCTACACCAAAACTCTAGCTCCAAGTGTTCATGCTCCAAATGAAATTGATAATGCAATGCACACTCTCTCTTTAAACCAACCAGATGAAAATTATTATATGGACACTGGGCAACGTCTTACATGACCGCTAATGTAGGTACTCTCATACCTTATTTTAATTTAACAAAAACTAATGGAATAATTATTGGTAACAATAGTATGATTCCAATTTGTAGTTATGGAAATGCCTCACTTACCAAAAAAAATACACAATTGCGCCTCAAAAATGTTTTACATGCTCTTAATCTGATTAAAAACCTTATTTCAATACTAACAATAATATGGTTTCCGTTGAATTTGACCCCTTTGGATTTTCTATAAAGGACTTACATATAGGAAGCATACACCTGAGATGTGATAGCATGAGAGAGATCTACCCTTTCACCACAAAAAATCGGGCTATTTCATCTTCAGTGCTTCTACTTTTACATTCATTTCCCCTAGTATTTGGCACTTTTGATTGGGTCATCCGATATATGCAATTTTAAGTACTCTTTGAAAAAATAATTTATTAATTGTAATAAAGTCCAAAACTCTTTTTTTTTTGTTCATCTTGTCCATCTGGAAATTTTGATAAATTGCCTTTTCACGATTCTTAATGTTTCACACATATGCCATTTGATATTGTTCACAGTGATTTGTGGATGTCACCTAATCTTAGCTCCTCCAGCCATCGTTATTATGCATTATTGCTTGATAATGACACAAAATTTTTGTGGACTTTTCCTTTTGTCTCAAAAATTGTAGATTCACAACAATTTTCTTTCACTTTGAGCATTCATACAAACTCAATTTGAAAGAGAAATAAAATCTTTTCAGTGTGATCATGGTCATGAGTATGATAATGATCCCTTTTATACATTTTGTGAACAAAATCGCATGTCTTTCCATTTTTTGTTCCCTCACACTTCTCAAAACGAAAAAGAAGAAAGAAAAAAAAAATTCGAACTTCACTTGCACATTCATCTATACCTCCCTTATTTTGGCACCACACTTTCAAAATGGATATCTAGCTTCTCATCATTCTTTCCACAAAAAGTTTTAAGCTACCAATCTCCCACACACATTCTTTACCAAAAGAATCCTTCTGTAACACCCCTAAAATTTACACATTTTTTTACAATTCTTATAAATTAAAACCGTAAATTCTGGGGATGCTACCGCCACACTTAGTACCAGACCGGCTCACTCCTACCGTTTCGGTACCAAGTACTAAGGCTAAGAAAACACTACATATAACACCATTAATAATCCAAATTTATAAATACGAAAATCAGAGTATGCGTAAGTCTTTATATAATTTGAAATACTAGCTATTGTTTTTTCAGATAATAAATAAACAACATTAATAAAATTGTTTCTACAGCTCAAACATAATAAAAAGGTAACATGAATAATAATCTCAAAAGGAAAACGGCCACACCACTCCAAGACGCGATCCAACCCACATTCACTCGGCCCCTCTTGATGTCCCATAGACATCAATAGCATTGAAATAAGTGTCTCCTACCTGCAATAGGTCAGACGGGCCTTCTGCTCGTGGGAATAAGCAGCACCCATGAAACGGGTGATTAGTACACTACGTACTAAGTAAGGTAACCGAGCACTAAGGCTAGCATACAAAATTCACACAACCAATGCATAATAATAAAGGAGCATAGAATTCAATCATAATAGCACAAGATAAAATAAATGCTCAGGTGAAATACCATGATTCAATACAGATCAGATTATTTACTTCATCAAGCCTTTATCGAATTTATTTTCACACCATGCTCTTTATCAAGTCCATACAAGTATGGGAACCCCACTATTATTGTCGGTGGATCGGTCTTTAAGACACTTTTGGCTCCTGACCACTATTATAGCCGGTGGATCGGTCACTTAGGGTACATACCCTACCACTATTATATGCCGGTGGATCGGTCTAGCCCCTTCTCGCACGGTGTTCCACTGTAAGTCATTAGTGTCCTCCCACATCTTAATAACATATATGGTTTGGTTTGTTGAGCTCGGGATCCCCCACTATTTTAGCCTGTGGATCAGTCACTAGGGTAACATACCCTACCACTATTATACGCCGGTGGATCGGTCTCTAGGCTACCGCAATACTTGGCCACTATTATGTCGGTGGATCGGTCTGGGTCTGGCTCAACATCTTTCACTTTACATAATTAATGTTTTAAGTGTCTTATTCAGAAAACTCACCAAGACATGCAAGTTAGACTCCTACCATGCTTACTCTTCAACTCAGGTTAACCACTCCAACCCTAGTTAACCCCACCACCATAGTTAATCATAGCATACCCTAACACCCATGCAAACCCTAACTCCATGTAAACCCTACTCCCATGCAAACCCTAGCTCCCATGAAAACCCTAGCTCCACCGTGCAAACCCTAATACCACCATGCAACATTAATACCACCACGCAAACCCTATACCACCATACAACCATTAATACCACTATGCAACCCTAATACCACCATGCAACCATTAATACCACCATGCAACCACTACTCTATGTAAAACCCTAACACCATGCAACTCCATGCAAAACCCTAACACCATGCAATTCCATTCAAAACCCTAACACCATGCAACTCCATATCATGCTGCATTCATAACAATTATACAATAAACACATAAAGTACACTACAACTCATATCAAATGACATGCATGGCATATAAATCACATATTACACAAATGGCCTTGGCACCCCTTACCTAAGAATGTCACCGGTCTTGGAGCACGCTCCTGTACCACTTGGGAGCTTTGACTGAGCTCACCTATTATGGAAAAAAATACTAGAATTAGGTCCCCTCCTAAAAATGCTATTATTTACTAACTTATCCTAAGACTTGGTTTTTAATTAAAATAATACTATACTAAAATTAACTATACAAAATACTACTAAAATACTAATAATAATACTAATGTAATTTAAAACGAAAAGGTGATATAAGGGTTTCTACCCTTCAGCAAAAATAAGGCTACCAAAGATAATAATAATAATAATAATAATAATAATAATAATAATAATAATAATAATAATAATAATTTTAATAATAAAAAATACTAGTAATAATAATAATAATAATAATAATAATAATATTAATAAAAATAATAATAATATAAGCTTAAAATTACAAGGTGGGGTTTTCGACCCTACCTCCAAATGATGAAAGTACTATTCAATAATAGTAATAATAATAATAATAATAACAACATATATATTACTAAAATATTAAAAATAATAAAGATAATAATAATAATAATAATAATAATAATAATAATAGTAATAAAAATACAAGGGTGCGAAACCTAATTAAAAATCTAAGTCTCGGCCCTCCTTAAATAATTACTAAAATAATTATAGTAATAATAATAATAATATTATTAATGATATTAATAAAGATAATAAAGTTATAATAATTCAAATAAATTCCTAAAATTCGAAACTAACAATCTAATTAACTCAAGAATAATCTCAACCCTGCCAACAAAATTTATCAATAACATTACATCTAATAATAATGATGATGATGATGATGATGATAATTATTATAGTCGAATAACCATTAAAAATTTAGATAAAAACAGAATAAATTTAAATAAATAGGAAGGAATGGCTGAGAGGGTCTAGGGTTTCACCTTGAGTCGGCAGAGATGGGTGGCACCGGCGGTGGTGCACGGCGGTGGCCGGAAAATAGGGCTAAAAGGGGAAAAGATGAAGAAAAAGGGGGGAGGAGAAGAAGAAAAAGGAAAAGAAGTTTATGGTTCGGTGGAGAAGAATTAGTAGAAGTTTTTGGGTGGTGCAGAAAGCAATAGAAGTGGTGGATGTGGTGGCGGACGGCGGATTAAAGGTTGCGGGGTAAAAAAAATTTGCGAGATGGACAGGGAACTTCGCATGGCTATGGTGGCTCGTGCGAGAAGAATTGAAGGAGGTGGAGAGTTTAGTTAGCTAGAGTGCGGTGCAGGAAAGAATTTGGGAGGCAGAGGTGGCGGCGAACAACTCATCTGAAGTCACGGTGGCACATGGTTAGCTCTTAGGGTTTCGGGGAGAAGAAGTTTCGAAAACACCCACACTAGGGGTATTTATAGAGCTTAGATGGAATGGTAGCATTTTGGAGGTCGGTAGGACAGTATTGGATGTTATGTTTAGGGTGGCCGGCGACGTTAATCGGCCGACGAAAATTTTGGTCGGGTTAAACTTTCACGAAGCAAAAGAAAGAAATCGAGCGAGAGATAAGGGAAAAGGATTATACCAAGCCAATCTGCGAGTCAAGAGGGAGATAATGAGGGGAGAAATGGCCAGTTAAATCGCACGTGGACGGCGGCGCCATTTTCGAACCTTCAAAAGTGCAGGTCGACGGCGGAGCTGAAGGAGGAAGAAGGAAGGGGTGAACCGGGCAGTTAAGGAAAATAAAAGAAAAAGGAGAAGAATCGGCCGGTTGGCAATGGTTATAATTCTCTTTAATGAGATGCGGCATCCTAGGGATAAAAGGCATAAAACGCAGCGTTGGGCTGCCGTAGGAAGAAGAACGGCATTGGGACGCGGGAGAAGGAAGGAAAAGAAGAAGGATTGGGCCGCATCACAGGCCCAATCGGAAGAAGAGAAAAAAGAAAAAAGAAGAAAAGAAAGAAAAAGAAAGAAAATAAATAAAAAGGAGGGAAGAAAAAGAAAAAAGGAAAATTTAAGTGGTTTGGGTCTAACTAAATTAATTTGAATATTTTGGGTATTTAGAATAAAATATTTAATTAAAATAATATTAAATTTCCTTTTTAGGCTAATTTAGGGTTTTTAAAATATTTCTCCTAAATTCCTTTTTAATTAGCAAAAAACCCAATTTTTCCTTTATAAAAATATTTATAAATTCTTATTAATTTGCCCTAAATAAATCCTTCATATTCCATATAAAATAATTAATTAAATTAATTCCCCAATAAATCCTTATTTAATTATATTTCTTAAAATAAATATTTTTGGTGCATTTCACCTTCTTATTCACATATTTAATTTTTTAGGTGTTTATGTTTCCCACTATTTCCATCCACCACAATTAATAAACTCTAAGCCCGTTCAACTCCGTGTGTCTTTTTAAGATATTCTTCAAACCATAGGGGGTATAAATGTTATGATTTGTCGGCTCAAAAAATTATCATTTTGCATCATGTGCATTTTGATGAAAGCCAATTTCCATTTTCAAAAGTCCATACTCTAAATACTCATGATTTTTAGAGGATGGTTTATCTTCTTTGCAAATTTATAGGTTGCATCAAAATTCCGCCCAAAATCAACAAGTTGAACCCCCTAAATCTTCCTCTTCACCCTAGGCTGCTCCAACGGCCTAATATCCCTCTCTGGCCTAGTCTCTTGTGCTTCCAACATCTCCAACAGACCCGGCCTCCCCTATTCACCACTCTCTGACCCAGGCCCAAAACACCCGTTTGCCAGCTACCTTAGTAACTAACACCCCAGGCCAAGGTCGCTACATACCTCCTCATCAAAGATTTTGGCCTCATTCCTTAAGCCCAGTTGTCCAACCTCCATAGCCTAAACATAACCACCAACCATCAGCCTAAAGAATGACTACTCGTACTCAACATAATATCTTTAAGCCCAATTCAAAATACCACCATGCTTTAAGTGTGAAAACTCTAAAAATATCTCCTATCCCTCGAAACCCAATGAGTGCATTTAATGACCGGAATTGGAAATATGCTATATTAGATAAATATAATGCTCTAATTAAAAATAAGATGTGGGATTTAGTACCTGTATGTCAAATGTGAATATAATTTGGTCAATCTGGATTTTTTTGTCATAAAAAGAAATCCGATGGTTCTTTTGAGAGGTATAAAGCCCTTCTTATAGGTGAGGGTAGGTCGCAATGAGAAGGGATTAACTGTGAGGAGACTTTTATCCTGTTTGTAAAACTGGAAACCATTTGGACTATTCTTAGCATTGTATTGTCCAAGTCTTGGCATACACATTAGCTAGATGTCAAGAATGCATTTTTGCACGAGAACATGAATGAGACTATTTACATACACCAGCCTATGGGGTTTTAAGACCCCACTTGTACTTATCATATTTTTTTGTTACGTAAACCTCTCTATGGTCTTAAGAAAGCTCCTTGAGCCTGGTATTAACAGTTTGCTGATTTCGTTGCTACTATTGATTTTACTTACAGCAAATTAGTTCACTCACTTTTTATATATTATTGTGGCATTGACATTGCATATATTTGATTATATGTTGATGACATTATACTCACAGCTTCTTCATATGATCTTCGATGTTCTATTATCTCTCTTCTCCGTGTAGAATTTGCTATGAAAGATCTGGGTCGGTTGAGTTATTTTTTAGGTATTGTTGTCACTTGCTCCAAATATGGCATTTTTCTCTCTCAATAGAAATACACCAGAGAGATATTAGAGAGGGTAGGAATGAATACTTGCAAACCGTTCCCCACACCTATCGACACTAAAGGGAAGCTATGTGTAAAATTAGATGATCCTTATGATGATCCAATGAAATATAGTCGGTTGGCTGGTGCTTTGCAATATCTAACTTTCACGTGGCATATATCTCTTATGTAGTCCAACAGGTCTGCTTGTTTATGCATGCTTCGAAAGTTGAACACATAAAGGCTTTGAAACACATTCTTTGTTATATACAAGGTGCAATTGATTATGGCATGCACTTGTATAAGTCTTCGATTCAATCTATCTTGTCATATACAAATGCAGATCGGAGTGGATGTACTAATACTAGACAATCCATCTTGGCTTATTATGTGTTTATCAGAAATAATATTATTTCTTAGTCTTATAAGCGACAACCTACAATATCTAAGTCTAATGCTGAAGTTGAATATAAAGGTATCTAAAATATCCCAAAACTCTAATTTAGATAATTTTAGTAAATTAAGGATTTATTAAAAAAATTAATTAAAAAAATTATTTTATTAAAATAAGAGGAAGTAATTAAGGTAAAATTAAGAGGAAATTAATAAATAATTTAATTAAAAAATTAGGGTGTTTTGCTAATTAAAATGGAATTTAGAAAAATTCTCTCAAAAATCCTAAATTAACCTAAAAGAGGATTTAATTATTATTTTATTAAAATATTTTTTTAATATTTTAAAATACTAAAATATTTTAAATATGCCAAACCCACCTATTTTTCTTTTTTCCTTTTTCCCTTTTTCTTTTTTCCCTCTCTTTTCTTTTCTTTCCTTCCTCTCCTTTCTCTTTTTCTTTCTTCTCTTTCTTTCCCCAATCTGGGCCAGCCACCTCGTGGCCTAAACTCCCTCCTTTCTCCCCTACAGCCCAAGCCCGCTGCCCCTCCTTTCCTCTCTCGCCAACCGATCGGCTCAGTCCGGCCTACCTTCTTTTCCTTTCTTTTCTCTCTAGACCGACCGGCCACCCCTTCTTCTTCATTTCTCCTTCTCCCTGAACCTTCCCTCTCCCCAATGCTCAACCCCTCCATTTTCCGATGCAGGCACGGGGCCTCTGAGCCGCCGCATGCTGGCTTACTGCCCCTAACCTCTTTGTAACACCCCCATTTTTTCTGCTAAAAATTTTCGTTTTGCAGAAGCGTTAATTACAAAATCAAGGGTGTTACCGCCACATTCAGTATAAGTCTGGCATCCGCTACCATTCTTATACTAAGTGCTAAGGTTAAAACATTTATTTACTCGAATAACATGATGACAAAAGTCAGAATACAGGGAATAATAGATGAGTACAATACTAGTTAAAAGCAACATCAATAGTCTATCAAAACTCAGGAGAGAAATTATAGGAGGACATAAAAGTCCAAAACAATTGGAAACCAGATAACAAAAGGGACACCAGATATTCCTACGCTCTCAGAACCAACTGACAGCTTTCAACTGGACTCAGGAACTAACCTGCAAAGTCCACTGCCTATTGAATAGGCAGGGGCCCACAAAAATGAACCCTTCAATACTACGGTACTGAGTAATTCCTTTATACCAAATTAATATGATAAATAGCATGGAACACGTGCAAGGCATACCATTAACATTATATAGGACATATACATATACATACACATACGAGGATTGAGATATAGTAGTTATTCAGATAATCAAACTCCATCTTGGTCACAGACTACTCATATTCACTTTTATGAAGTAGCTAAACTTACCAAATGGACAACCCAGAGATACTATCTGAATTATGATCAGATTAAAACCCTAATACAATGACCATAAGGTATCATGAAAATACAAGGTATAAACATCAAGCTATACATGAGATAATCCAACATAATAATCATAACAGATAAGCAATAGTCATTAGCTACATACTATCCATGCATGCTTATTTAGAGTATAATAACACTTATCAACTAAACATCCCAATATGATTTTTGAAACAATAATCAAAACCCACTCTACACAACAATTATAACATTTACAGAGTAATTCATGTCTCAGCATTACCCCAACTAATTATAGAACATCACAGATATACTTATAGGTACGGTATAATAAAATTCATACATCACAGGTATACTTACGGATACAACATCATAACCAAATATATAATGTCACAGATATACTTCCATGTACAGTATAATAACATCCATAACCTCACAGGTATACTTACAGATATAGGATAACAATATACATAACATCACAGGTATACTTACAGGTATAGTAAAATAAGGTCTATAATCTTACAGGTATATTTACCGGAACAATATAACAATGTACTTAACATTACAAGTGTACTTACAGGTACGGTATGTTAAAATACATAACCTCACAAGTATACTTACAGGTATAGTATAATAAAATGCATAACGCCACTGGTATATCACAGGTGCGGTATAGTGAAATCCATCATATCATAAGTATGTTCACAGACATAATACCAACACAGGTAGGCACAAAGGCTGCTACCCTAAAACCACAGGTAGGCACAACAGCTACTACCGAAACTATAGGTAGGCACAATGGCTACTACCCAAACCAATCCATAGGTAGGCACAACGGCTACTACCAAACCAATCCAATATCCAGTAATAATCGTTTCAATCAAAACATATCATTTCCATTTTTATTTACTCGAGAGGGATACCATAATAACCCAGAGACATAACAGTACAGAGGTCATACCGGCGCACAAGGCAACACGATACCCTCCAATCATTCAATCCAGAGGCATAACAGCACTCTGGTCATATTGATGCACAATGCACACAGTACCCTCCTCACCTCGGATACCTAATCCTTAAGTATCGATACCCCCTACAGGGCCCATAGGTCACTTATAGAGTAGACTAGGGCCTTACTGGGGCACAACCAGCACACTAGAAACCCAAACAAATCGAGGACTCCTACGTCATCTCTAGGTTAGCTACCCCTAAAGAGAAACCATTCCCAAACTCGAGGTCTTCCACTTTACGTATTAGTATTTTTATAAAGTGATCACAGATAACACACATTATACATTTATTCTCATTTCCATACTTATTCATTTTTCCTTTATTTCCAATTATCCAAGTCAACCCTACGGTCAACGGTATAAAACAAAGTCCAAGTCAATACTAAGGTCAACCTATCAAAAGTCTAAGGCCATCCTATGTCCAATTATTCACATTTGGGCGCACTAGGCTGAGAATGACCAAAATGCCCTTGAGGCTAATAATTATCAAATTATCAACCATTTAAATACTAAATCCATTTTATTTATTAATCTATCATGAAAAAGGCTAAAACAAAATAATCTAATTATTTATTATCCAATTTAAATCATCAGTCATGTCAAAAGACCATTTTGCCCTTACACTGATTTCTGCATATGAAACCCTATCATATACTTTTAAAACGTACAAAACACATGATCGCAAAATCAACAACAGATAATACATGTTAAACATGATTTTCAAGATAAATATCATAATACACAAAAATGACTAAATTGCCCCTAGGGCACACATTCCTAATAATTATTCCACAATTATATCTAAACATGCTAAACTAATAATTATATACATAATTATCATACTAAATATTTTCCCATCATTAGAATCATTTTTAAATCATACTTTTGTACCCGAAATATTTTATATCAGATAACATGCTCGTTTTATCTATTTTCCTAATACTAATAATTAATACATAATTATATCGAAATAAATCATGCTTAACATATTCCATACACCAAAAATCCTAATGTGCTATCACGCAATATTTAACATTTTAGTAGGGTATAACGGTCATCTGAACTCCAGCAAAAACATAAAATTAGCGGTATCCACTAAAATTTATTAGATCCTACTAATTAAACTTTCATACCTAAAAATAATACTACAAATATCGCATTAATATCTATCAGATAAAATAATAATTATAGCATAAAAATATTTTTTTAAAATTACTAAAATACCCTTACTAAAAATTCATGGGACAAAAAAATTCACTCACGCTACACATGCAGCGTGAGCTTGCACAAGCGAAAACAGGAGGGATGCGGGGAGGTTGGTTGGGTGAGATGGTTGGAAAGGTGAGGCAGGGAAAGAAAGGGTGGCAGAGGTGGTGGTCGGCGCAGCTGGTGGCTGGCTGGCAGTTGCTGGGGTGGTGTTGGGCGGTTGGTTAGCTGCGGGAGTGCAGAGATAAGATGGGGGGGGAGGATGCAGGGCTGGTTGGTGGAGATGAGGCTGTTGGGTGCTGGTGGACGACGAAGTGGGATGGTGGTCGGCTGTGGTGGAGGTGATGGGGAAAGCTCGGCTGCTACAGGAAGGAGGCTGGGGTGGTGCTGTTGGACGACGACTATGACGTGGTCGGGGGTTAGTGCATGGGAAACAAATGGGGCAGGGGGGATCGGACAAAATAGAGGAAGGTAAGGGCTGGGGAGTTGTGGTTGTGTGCTGAGGGTGATACATGGGGGGCTTGGTCGGGGAGTGGACGACGGGTTTTCATGGCTAGGGTGGTGCACTGGTTGGAAACCCTGAGCGAGAGAGAGAGAGAGAAGTGGGAGGAGAAGTAAGGGATGTGAGGCTGTTTGGGTGCTAGGTTTTCTGCGTGAGGTTGGGAGCTGCTGGGTTGGAAGGAAAACCGAACAAGAGAGAGGGGAGGAGAATGGAGATGGAGAAGGTGGCTGGAAAGGCTAACAAAAAACAGAGGGAGGGACGGGGTGAGTGCTGCTCGAGGTGGTTTAGCCGAGAGAAAATAGGAGGGGGCTGTTTGGGGTGTGGAGTGCGTGTCGCTGTGTGTGCATGTATATATCGTAGGGCTTTGTTTGGTTGGGGCTCGGGGAAGCTGTCGTGCGTAGTAGGGGGCTGTGAGGAATAGTGGGCTAGGGGTATGTTTGGAGTGTGGCGTGTATATATGTGTATAATGCAGACAGACATAAGGGGATGGTCAAGGAAAGTAAGAAAGTGAGGGAGACGAGGGAGATTATTTATGGGGAAAAGACAACAAAGGTAGAGGGAGAGAGAGAGAAGAAAACATATATTATATGTATATATACATATATATCTTATTTTAAATTTTGTTCTGATGAATTAGAATATCGGATAGAAAAATAATTTGGAGAAAAATAATCTGATTTGAGATAGATTTAAATAAAATGAAAAAGATAAAAATAATCAGAAATAAACTTCAAGAATTTATTTCAGGTTACGGGTCGAGGTTATTATTAAAATAATTTAGATAAGATTTACGGATAAAAACTAGGATTAAAATAAATAATCGATTTCTATCAACTTTTTAACCTGATTATTTTTATATCTAAACCGTCGTAATAATACGAATAATAATAACACTATTAATATTTAACCTCATAAAATAATAATTATAACTAATAATACGATTATTAATTTATAATTAACGTTTCTAAAAATGGGGTATTACACTCTTCCCCGTCATTCCCTCTCTCTTCTCCACCCAATCATGCTCTCTCTCTCTCTCTCTCCTTACGTGTGCCCCTCTCCCCCTTCTTTTTTCCCTTCCCAAGCTGTCAAGCCATATAAAATTGCAGGCCTGCACTAGCCATTGAGCCTCCGGCTGGCGACCTACACGCTTGTCGTCAACCTTCCCTCTTCCTTCTCTATTGCTTCCCCTCATCCATGGCCTATAAATACCCTTCAACCACCCCCATTCAGCCCTTTTTTCTCAACCCAGAAATCTACACCTTCTTATGCACCGCCACCTGTTGCGCCATCGCCGTCTAGCACCACCACCCAAATTACTCCCTACACCACCCTCCACCAAGCTATAACCCTCACCACCCTCCATCATCCCTGCACAAGCTGCTTTGGCTATACAAAGTTTGTTGTTCAACTAACCTTAATCCAGCCATCACCACCCTTTGCGCCACCGTCCGCTGCCACTCCTGCCATAACCACCACTCCCTCTACCCTATAAAATCACCAGCAAAACCTCCCCTGCCTTCCCTTACCTTCCTTTTTCCCTTCCTCCTTCTCCTCCTCCCTTCCTCCCTCTCCACCACTCTCAGCCACCACACCGTCGTCGCCTGTGTCGCCGCCTTTGGCTATGCCACCACCCCTAGTCCAATCCTCTCAACCTAAGTATCCTCCACCATCTCAAATCCCCCTCTTATTCCCCCTCTCCTACCCTAAACACCCCACTTTCCATCCTTTTTTCCTTTTTTTTCGCCAGTGCAACTGGTCACCACCAATCCTATGTGGTACCCTAACCCTCGAAACCCTACTTATGATGTCTTTACCCCTTTTTACTTATATTATGTTATTATCCTCATTATTATTATTGTTGTTGTTGTTGTTGTTGTTGTTATGATATTATGACTATTATTTTTATTATTATTAATGTAACCTTGAGATATTTATCCCATTATTATTAAAGGGGTCAAAATCTTATTTTAACTATTATTATAAATCCTTATTTTATTAATATCATTACTACTTTTATTATTATTATTATTATTAGTGCTAGCCTTAGTATATTATATTAGTAATTTTGTAAATATTCGAACCCTTACCCATGTAAATATAATTATTTCGATTATTATTATTATTAGTATCATCCTTAGCATTATTATTATTTTTGTTAATATTAATATTGTTATATTATTATTTTGTTACTAACCCTATTATTAACCTTAACCTTGATAATACTAGAGTTTCTATTACTATGAGTAATAGTATTAGTATTATTACTATTTTTTCTACAACTAGTATTATTAATATCATTAGAAGGAATACATCTATTAGCTTTAATAATACAAATATGGCTATAAATACTTATCTTGAACCTATTTTAACTAGTAATAACCGAGTAGGCTAACTTGAGAATAAAAATTATATTTTTACTTGTAAGGTTTCTTTTAATAATAGTAACCCTATTATTAGAGTAAAGTAGGAAATAATAGTATTTTTGGTAAGAGAAAAATTAATCATTAATTTTCCCTCTTATAGGTGAACCCAGTCAAAATCCTAAGGAGGCGTAGGAGCGTGCTCCAAGGCCGGTGTCATGCTAGGTAAGGATGTAGCTAAGGCTCCCTATGTGTGCTATTTGCCTTGTATGCCTTGTATTTCATGTACCATGTTATATTGTATATCTTATGATTATCATTATAACTGTTTTATGTGTAGCGTAGTTTGGAATTGAGGTATGCTCATATGTTTTCTTATGGCATGTGTATAATATATATGTGTTGTGATTATGATATTATGTGATGTAGCCCTTTAGGACATGCATGCTAGGATATTAATATAATGATATGGGGTGAAAGGATGAAAAGGAATAAAAAGGGGAAGTGAGTTGACCAAAGGACATGGGATTGACCTAAATATCTCATGATCTATGAAGGGGATAATAAAAAGGGGACTATGAATAAAATAAAAAAGTGGGTGAACTTTGCATAGGAATTCTAGGGTTTGCATGGAAAACTCTAGGATTTTGCATGGAAACTTTGAGGGTTTGCATGGGGTGGATGGAGTCTGCATGGGAGCGATCTTTACGTGTTAAAAGTTATATTAGGATGTAAGTAAGGTAAGGAAAGAGTTGTTTGGTAATTGGAGGCTTTGCGTAAAAAATAGTACGTGGATTAGTATAAGGGTGCACAGGAAACCTGGCTAGGGTTTGGGTGGAAAACTCTAATTTGAGATGTTTGTGAAAGTAAAAATAAATGAGGGTGAGTGGAGTATGAGATGAAAGTGGAAGAGTGTCATGTGTAGGGTGAGTATGGGTACTATAGGAAAGCAAGAATGGAAGGTGAGAAATGGAGGGGTGGCATGTGGAAAGAAGGGAGCTAGGGTTTGGTGTGGCCAACTAGGGTTTCGTGGTCACACATGTATTTGGGGGAGTAAAGTGAAATAATAGGGGTTGAATCTAAGGGATGTGATATGTAGGGTGTTAAGAAAGCCTTAGTTGCGTGAGGTAGAGAAGGATGGACCACATAGGCCCAAATTAGGGTTTCAGAATAAAACCCTAGGGTAAGACAGTGAGTGGACTTGGAGGGTGTAAGGCAGTGGGCCTTGGCCCACACACTTAGGAGTTGGACCTCTAGTGTGAGTAAGTGGAATAAGGAAAGGATGTTGGGTTGTATTAAGAGGTGCAGAAGTCTCAAGATATGAGACCGATCATCTTAGGAGGATAAGTGTAGACAGAGGGTGACATACATGTCTAGGTGAAACTTGTTGAATAAGACACAGTAAGACACTAATCATTTAAAGTGAAAAATTATTGAATCAGGCCTAGACCAATCCACCGGCATAATAGTGGCCACGTGCCAGGGTATCCTAGAGACTGATCCATTGGCATATAATAGTGGTCAGGTACGTTTTGCCTTGTACGTGATCGATCCACCTGCTATAATAGTGGAGGATCTCGAGCTTAGTAAATCAAACTCTAAGTTTGATAAGATACATAAAAGACACTAATTACTTTTAATGGAACACCATGAGAGTCAAGGCTAGACCGATCCACTGGCATAATAGTGGCCAGGAGCATCTTGCCCTGGAGACCGATCCACTGGCATATAATAGTGGTCAGGTACATTCTGCCCTATACGTTTTTGATCCACAGGCTATAATAGTGGGGTTCTCGTACTTGCATGGATTGATAAAGAGCGTGTAAAATGATCGTATACTGATATGTGATCATGCTTGTATTATATGCCTTTGTGTGTTGACCTTAGTTGTATGGTTACCTTACTAAGTATACTGACCACCCATTTCTTGGGTGCTGCTCATTCCCACAAGCAGAAGGCCCATCTGAGTTTGTGTAGGTTGGTGATGTTGTTTTTGATGCCTTCGATGCTTACAAGGCAGCGGGCGGCACTAAGAGTTGAGCATGGACTTGCCCTGGGGATCGAGAGCAACGTGGCCGGATTTACTTTTATGCTCCTTTATTTTGTACTAGTTTACTCAGACTTAATTTTTATCATATTATAGCTTTATTCTTTTTGAGGAAATTTAATTATATATTTTGGATTGTAAACTCTTTTCCGCACACTCTGATTTATGTCTTATGAATGTTTCAATGCTTTTATGAAGCCTTAATTTGAGTTTGAATTATAATGGTTGGTAATATTTCTTTACCCTTGTGGTTAGTACAGGATCCGTTGGGGGGCAAGCTTATACTGATCACGGCGATAATATCCTCAAAATTCACAAGTTTTGATTTACTTGCTTCCGCTGAATCTTTAATAAAATAAAATTTTTCAATAGTAAATTTTGGGGGTGTTACAGTATCGTTAATGTAGTTTCTAATTCCTTTTGGATTATGAATCTCCATCTCGAGCTTAATTATCCTAGCCAAAAGGCAACTTTGGTTTACTATGATAATGTTAGTGCGATATATTTATATAGGAATCCAGTGTAACATCAGCGCACTAAACATATTGAGATGGACATCCACTTTATCTGTGAAAAGGTCAAAAAAGGAGAGTTGTGTGTTCTTCATGTCCCATCATATTATTAGATCATAGATATATTTACAAAAAGGATTATGCATATATTACATCTTGATTTTGGGGACAATCTCAGCATCTAATAACCTTCGGTTATGACTATGAGGGTGTGATAGAATATGAATTTATTTAAGTTGATTTACCATATCAATTATCTAGTTGGTAAGTTAACTATATATTTTGTATGGTTAATTGGTCCCTAATTTGTAGTGATTGATTAGGCAATTGTAATTATCTTAGCCTAAGATTACACTCATGATTGTTGTATATAAAGAATAACCTTTATTGGAAAATAAGGAAGAAATCAAGTGACTTTTAGTATCATGTTTGATACATAATAACTAAATTGATTAGATACAATGTAACAAGTAAATCTAATAACTTTTATAATTTTAATATTAAGCCCAATTAATAAATGAATCCTAGTCTAATCTATACAATCTTTATCATGATCAAAACCTAAAAAAAATCATAAAAGAAGATAATAGTCAAAATGAAATTAGATTGGGTCTAAGGTTTGTTTTAGATTATATTTTTTTTATGATCTCTATAATACTCCCAAATTTATTACTTAAAAAAAATATTTTTTTAAGAAATAGTTATAAAAATTTTCAAGTGTTGCTCTGCATCCAACATAATGAAGGGCTTGAGCAATACCCAACCTATATTAGATGTAAGGCCAAAAATAACCAAGACATGAAGGTTAAGCATGGTCAACACTTAATTCAAGGTCGAGACACGACTAATAACAAAACAAAAAAAAAAGTAAAAAAAGGAACATATTTATATACAATAATAACTTTTACAATACTTGATGTCCCCAAAAGGAAAAAATATTACTACCAAAACAAGAAATGCCAAATTATCCCTAAACAATCTGACCCAACCCAAGCCAAAACCACATGAAAGTGATAGTATTGGTATTGTAACACCCTAAAATTCACTATTTTTTTCATCAAACCTGAAGCCATTAAATTAAAAACCTGTAAATTTCAGGGATGTTACCGCCACACTTAGTACCAGACCAGTTCACTCAGACCATTCCAGTACCAAGTGCTAAGGCTAAGTAAAGATTATCATCAAAATCAAGTTAATACTTAAACCAAAAGTTCATAATACAAAAATCGGAGTACACATAATATTTTACATAAATCCAAAGTGTAAAAGCAAGGTTCCTTGAAAGGAAATAATGTCAACAAGCATTAAAGTCGTTCTAAAATGTTCAATACAAGGAAATGATAATAAAAGAAATAATGATATCACAGGAAGGAAAACCGGCCATGCCACTCTGATATTTGAACTAGCCCAAGATCATCACTCAGCCCCGCCTGATGCCCTATGGACATCAATGACATCGCAGAAGGCATCTCCTACCTACAACACGTTAGATGGGCCTCCTGCTCGTGGGAATGAGAAGCACCCATAAAAAGGATGGTTAGTACGTTACGTACTGAGTAAGGTAACCATGCACTAAGGCCAACACATAAGAGCACATAAAATCATGCAAGAAAATAAAATAGCATACGAACATTCAAGTTAACACATAAAGGCCCATTTATAGTCCGGATAAGTTAATTAATAATCTCTTATTGATACTCATTTCACACCATGCTTCTTATTAAGTCCATGTGAATACAAGAACCTCCTACTATTTTACCCGGTGGCTCGGTTACATATAGGGCATCATGCCCTAACCACTATTATAGCCGGTGGATCGGTTACATATAGGGTAAAAACCCTAACCACTATTCCTTACCGGTGGACTGGTTTAGTTCCTACTCGCATGGTGTTTCACTGTAAGTACTTAGTGTCTTTTATGTGTCTTAGCGAACTCAAATCTGGTTTATTGAGATCGGGGTCCCCCACGATTATAGTCGGTGGGCCGAAAACACACAGGGCATAAAGCTCTTGACCACTATTATTCGCCAGTGAACCAGCCACATATAGGGTAAAAACCCTAACCACTATTTCTAACCAGTGGATCGGCTGGACCCTGCTCAATAATGTCTTAAGTGTCTTATTTAGAAATTTAACCCTAGACATGCATGACTAACTTCTTCTGCGCTTATCCTCCAAAAGTCTCGTCCCACATCATGAGACTCAAACTCCTCCTTAACTCACATTAGAACCCATCTCCCATATATGTGGGCTAAGGCCCACTACTATACACCTCCAAGTCCACTCATTACCTTACTCTAGGGCTTTTCCCAAAAAACCCTAGTTTAAGCCTACATGGCCCATCCTACTCTACTTTACACAACCCAAATCATTTTAATACTCCACGCATCACAGCCCATAGATTCCACACTCACCATCACACTTTAATCACCAAGTGTACACATGCTACCATAGAACCCTAATTAGCCACACCAAACCCTAGCTGGCCACACCAAACCCTAGCTCGGTCTCCCACACACCGTTAAATTGTTCCACGTACTATTTTTCATCCCAAGTGTTCAAACCCCCAAACAAAACTTCCATTACCTTCCTCACACCCCATATCAACTTTCCATACGTAAAATATACCTCCATGCAAACCTTATATCTCTCATGCAACGCTTCGTATTTTTTTCATGCAAAACCCTAAAACTTTCACATGAAGCCCTAAATTCCATACAACCCTAGATTCCTCCATGCAAACCCTAGATTCCTCCATGCAATCCTAGATTCATCCTTTCATGGCCATACAACATTTACGTCAATTCCACATCGTTTCACTCCATATCATCATATGACATAACCTAGCGTGTATTTCTTATGGGCCACATCATTTCACATTAAAAACACAACTTATACATATTAAACACATACCATAAAATATTACAAGAACATATCTCCACTCCAAGTCATATTGCACATGAATTAGTTATAACAATACACATAAAATACATCATATAACATGGCACATGGCATACAACTATACAAGGCATGTAAACACACATTATATACAAGCAGCCTCAATTACACCCTTACCTAAATGACACCGGTCTTGGAGCACGCTCCTACGCCTCCTTAGGGCTTTGAATAGTCTCACCTATATGAGGGAAAAGCTAAAGATTAGATTCCCTCCTACCAAAAATACTATTATTTACTAATTTATTCTAAGACTATGTTTTTGATAAAATAATAATATATTACTAAAAATAACATTAACTAATTACTAATTTTGCTAAAGATATACAAAATAATAGTAATATTATAAAAGTTGATAATATAAGGTTTGAAGGCTTTACCCTAATAATAGTAATAATGATGCTAAAAATAACATTAATGATAATATTAATAATAGTAGTAATAATAATAATAATGATAATGATAATAATAATAATAATAATAATAATAATAATAATAATAATATGATTCGAAATAAATGGTGGGATAAGGGCTTCGATCGTTTACCAAAATAATACTAATAATAATATTAGTAGCATTAATAATAAAAGTAGTAGTAGTAATAATAATGAAATAATAATAGCAATTATGAAGTAATAGTAGTAGTAGTACTAATAATATCATAAATCGAGAGTAAGGTAAAGTAGGGTTTCGACCCTACTTTAAAATAATAATAATAATAATAATAATAATAATAATAATAATAATAATAATAATAATAATAATAATAATAATAATAATAATAATAATAATAATAAGAGTAATAATATATTCGAAATAAGTTAAATAAAATGAAATAAATTAAATAAGGCTTGTATAAATAGTGAAAAAGGGTTGAGAGGGTTTAGGATTCCACCTTAGGCTGGTGGTGACAGGCGGGACCGTGGTGGTGCACGGCGGTGCCAGCAATGGTCGGAAAAAGAGAAGAAAAAAGAAAAAGTTGAGGGTTGGAAAAAAGAGAGGGAGAATGAGGGTGGAAGTAGGGGTGTTTGTGACTGCCTAGATGGAGAGGAGAAGAATGAGGGTGGCGGTGCAGCCAATGGTGGCAGCACACGGCGGCGGTGGTGGTGGCCAAAAGGGGAAGAAGAAGAGAAAAAGAGGAGGAGAGGGAGGAAGAGGCAAAGAAGAGTAGGGGAGATAGGGGAGGTTTTGCAAGTGTTTTTTGGGAGGTGTAGGAGGCAGTGGTAGTGGCAGAATTGGTGGTTAATGGCGGTGCAAAAGGCGGCGGATGAGAAAGAAATGGTTGGTCGAGGGGGCTACTTTGCAGAGCTAAGGTGGCTCGTGTAGGGAGAATCGAGGGAGAAGGGCGGTGTAGTTAATTAGAGGGCGGTGCAAGGAGTACTTAGGTGGGTAGAGTGGGAAGCAAAGTTGGTCAACGGTAGTGGAAGAAGTGTTTGAAGTGGCAGTGGTGCACGAGAGTAAATGTCAGGGTTTCAGGAAAAAGTCTTGAGTTCAAGTTGGTTAGGGGTATTTATAGAGATAAAGGGAGAAGATAAGGTGAGAGGGATGATAGGAGAATAAGGCAAGTAGGGTTAGGGTTCGCCGGTGGTGTCATTTGGCCGGTGAAATTCAAATCGTGGCAAGGGCATTTGCATAGGAAAAGGAGGTTCGTGCGCGAGAAGGAAGGGAGGTGGGTTGGGTCAAGCTGCTGGCGAGTCAAGGGGAGGTGAGAGGAGAAGAAACTACTGGTCAAAACAAGCGTAACCGGAGGTAAAAATCGTGGGAAGGTGGACGGAGTTGCAGGTCAACGGAGGGAAAGGAGGAAGGAAAAAGAAGATGGCGTGGACCGGCGGTCTAGAAAGAAAAAGAAAGGAAGAACTGACCGGGCGACGACAATTAAAGGGAGGGAACGAAATGCAGCGTTTCGGGGAAAAAAAGAAGGAAGGGACGATGTGCCGTCCTGGGCCACCAAAGGAAGAAGAAAAGGAGCGTTTGGGCCACGGGAAGCCAGGCCCATTTCCGGGGAAAAAAGAGGAAAGAAAAGGAAAAAGGAAGAAAAAGAAAGAAAAAGGAAACAAAAAGGGAGAAAGAAGAGGAAAGAGGGAAAAAGGGAAAAGAAAAATAGATGGGTTGCGGTATTTAAATTAGTTTGGATATTTTACATATTTAAAAATAATAATATTTAAATAAAATAATATTTAATTCTCTTTTTAAGCTAATTTAGGATTTTTGAAAGATTTTTCCTCATTTACATTTTAATTAGCAAACCCCTAATTTTTCCTCATTAAAATATTTATAAATTTCTTCTTAATTTTTCCTAAATAATTTCCTTTTATTTTAATAAAAAAAATATTTAAATAAATACCCTAATAAATTATTGTTTAACTAAAACTATTAAAAATTAGGTTTTGAGGCATTTCAGGTATGGCTTCCTTATAATAAATAAATTACAACATCTCTTGTGTAGTAGCATTCCCACATGACAATTAATCATGTTATAATAAGAAACCATGCATAAAGCACACAATCACACGGGTTCCTAAAAATTTTCTTTTTTATGCTATTTTTCCAATCTCAACATTTTCATTCTTTCATAATTGTTCTAAATTTATAAATCCTTCCTAAGATTTTTTTCCTAGCACACCCTTTCAATTTTGATGTGTTCCACATCATTTCCGTGCATTTTGTTAAAAAATTATTTGCTTGTAGAAAGATTTTATTTATTTGTAAAAAATCATAGTTTGTGCAATTTTTTGTTATGAACCACTGCTCATTCATTTCAACTACTCCAAAAATTTCCTCACTTTTAAAAATATTCTAAACTTAGACATGTGTCTTGGATATTTTTAAGTACGTATATTCCTTCTATTTTTTTCAAATCGCAAAAACTTTTGTTTATGTGACGAACAATTTATGTTAATTTAGTTGTTTTAATCCGTTTGAACCACGAATGATTTTTTAAGTTTAATATTTTTACATATTATACTTTATAAAATTATTCTACATATTTTTTAATGTTTTCGGACCATTTTGTTTTTCCACCCGTTCGTAGAAAAATACATTTTTGTGGATCGCTTGATTTTGCCATTTTAGCTTATTTCTATCCAAATTCAAACCAACAACAATATCCAATATTTATATATATTTAGGTTTCTAAAATTATTTCACCTCTTCCCATATATTTTTGTAATTGTTTATACATTTTTGCTATTTTATTTCCTCAAACACCTATTTTTGAATATATATTTTTACATTTTAAATCATTAAGTTAAATGCCACCAAATTCCAGACCATCTAGTTGGATCCTAAATAAACCATAATTAACCTAAAAATCTAATGCTATCATAGTTGAATTGGGGTTAACAGAAATCCTCATTCCCAAACAAATCACCATAAATTCCCTTTCCTCCTTTGATTCAACTAGTCTTCTTTCTTATTGTTCTGCTTGTGTTTTCAAGCCTCCTCAAGTTGCAACTCTCCCTCACACTGAGTATACTAGGGTTATGTCTATGCCTCACATTGGGGGGCCCCTGAGTTGCACCATTTGCTCACAGAGAAGCCTCTCCAGCTATGTGTTTTTCTTCAAGCAACAACACCATTTCTGTTCAACTTTGCAAGCAACAACACTGTCATTCTTCCTCCTTACACCTTGGTTTCACAGCACACAACCACCAAAATAACCACCCGTCTTCTTCCTAACATTTTGGAAGTGAGTTATGGTGGTTTCAAGGCTTGTAAGGGTTTGTTTTGTTGTTGTACTTTGGTTGAAATCCACCCTTCAAAAAAAAATTTTACTACTTCCATTTTTGCATTATAATTTTTACTCTTTTTCCCATACCTTCATTGCAAATTTTCCATTATTATTCTTTTATGCTTTTGATAGGTGATCAAGAGGTGGTAGAAGGAGGAAGTGGGTAGAATATTTTTAGCTTGCTAAAAGACTTATTTTTAGTGTAAGCTTTGCTTACTCTCTATGCATAGAAATTTTGTGTTTTGACATTGTGTATTTTTCTAGTATAATATAAGCGTGTGGTATTATGGTTTTTATATATTAATTCCATGGTGAACATGTTTTTCCCTAGCATGATTTAAAGTTTTATGCCCACATCCAAGAATTATATGCTTTATATTATTTTATATGGAAAATGGTTTAAGTAAAGAGTATGTTAGAATATTGTGTATACTTATGCATGGTGCTAAGTTGCCAAAATATAATATAACATGCTTAATAAATATGTTACCACGTATCCCTATGTATTTATGGAAATAAGCAAGTTTGGGAAATGTTGGCATTTTTGCCTTAGGGTGACTCTCGTCCATAAGGCCTTGGGATAGGTCGGTATTGTTTTAATTTTTAATATGATGATTATAACTTATAAGGTGTATCATAGTGTATTTTATTGTTGGTGCAAAATTAGGTTACATTTGTGATAAGGGAATTTTTGGGATTTTTAAAATTAGCTACTACTAGAGGTAAAGTAGACATAACATCAAGTTTTGTGAAAATAAAAGGTCATCATCATGTTCATTAATTATTTACATACAGTTTCATATATTATAAGTCTCAAATTAGAGTTTTATAGCTTAAGTTATGATTAAAATAAGTTTAAAGGTGAATTAAGTAAAATGGAGGACATTTTGGTCTTTTATGTGTTGCTCTCCCTTGGGAGTGTTTGAAATTGCCGTGGGACAGTACGATGTTGTTATGACAAGTGCATTACCTTGGATAATGATGGTTAGTCTAAGATAGTTAATTAATTTAAAAGGGACTTAAAATGAGTACAAAAACCATAGGGGTATTTTGGCTATTTTATGCACTCACCTTAAAGCCAAGAATCCAAAATTTGGATTAAATTAAGCTTACGAGAATCATAGGTTGTGGTCCTCAGTTTGGGTTAATAATAAGATTAATTAGTAGGGTAACTCTTTAAATAAAAGATCATGGTTTAGTAAGGATGCTTTAGTCTTTTTAGTCTTACTATGTGTAACTTAATCTTTATTTGGCTTCACGTTGATCCTAATGATTTCTAAGTGTATCCATGTGTTAGTATGTTTAGTTTCAAAATAGGATTAAGGCTTATTTAGGGCCTTCACTAATTATGTAACTATTAACCTATGTGGGTGCTTGCTTTTGTATGTGTAATATCCTTCATTATTTAACTTTAAAATAGCCCTAAAGTCATGTTTAATAAATAAGGGTTGAAATAAATTCATCCAATTGATTAAACATGGTCCTTAATTGTTAAGTGTTGGTTATCCTTGTAAATAAAATACTAATATTAAATTAAAAAATTATATAAGTTAGAATTGAGTGTGTTATTATTATTTCAGTCCTAGTTTCATCGGAACTATGGTGATCCTAATCTACTCTATACATGTCTATTCTCATAGCTTATAGGGGATATGCATATTTAAGGATTCTTTTGTCAATTATTGGTCCCCATGTGTGTCCTCGAAGGTGTTATATGCCAACCTCCAATCCACTAGATACTAATAGTGGTCCCCAGGTTTGTTATGCCCTTGAAGGTGTTTTATGCCACTTTCGTTTCCTGAGTACTTGATGTGATTAATATTAGAATGTTGTGATCACTAAGTAAATATAATAATACAATTATTATGTTTATGTTTACTCTCATGCCTATGATTGTGTGATCTTTATGTTTTATTGCAAGCTTATTGTTTGAATGGCATGATCAACATGCATCATGGACTATCTTTAGAGTAGCCACGATTACTGGTACACCTTCGTACTGATGCCGTCTTATTATCATTGCTTATTCCAGGAGCAAAAAAGCTTACCTTTTTTGAGTTGTAGGAGTACAATGACTCTATTGATGATTATGTGGGTGATTTTTACATCACCCCTACGGAGGAGTGATGTTTATTTGTGGGGTCGGAAATAGATTCACTATTTTCTAGTATTACGTGGTTTTATCTGGGCACCCTTTTGGAATCTTAGGTCATGTATCCCTTCTGTTGTATTTTAAGTATTTTTTTGGAGTTGATCTCCTAACACTTTATATTTACACCTTATTTATATCATTCTCTTGTTCTCTCTTTACATTATGTGTTAAGGTTTAATGATTTTTACTAGTCTTGTACTTGATATAAGAATAGTATGAAAATCAATTTTTTTTATGAAGCGTGGGGGTAACACCCTCTTAATTAATAACTAAGCTTCTATAAAATAATTTTTTTTTTGCAATATATTTTAGGATGTTACACTTTCTATGTCTTTCTAACTAGATCTAGAAACTAAAAAAACTTCATATCTCTCATATATGTATGGTATACTAAATAGAATATAAGGAAGGGCCAATTAGATATACAAAAAGTGGTTGAAGGGGCAAAATTTTTTTCTCTTTCTTGTCTATGTAATAGAATACTCGCTCAATTTCCTTCCAATTTCTTTTTGTTGTTGCCCATAGTATCAGCGTTGAGGGGTTGGTGGTAGAGGAATGATAGAGAGAGTAGTTAGAGATTGTTATTTTAGTTAGGAAGAACAAGATATTTAATGGAGTTGTCATCCCTCACTTAAGCTAACCTTCTAAACTAACTTTAAAAAAATGTTGCTTTAATGATTTAATTCTTTTAGTATTCATATTGTTAGCTTTGGAAGGAAAAAAAAGGGGTCCAGCTCATCTAAGAAGTAAATTTTAGGGAGAAAGATTATGATTGCAGCTTTAATGTTAGGATAAACCTTGCTCTTTATTTTTTTATGAAAGTTTGTTTGCAAGCTATGACAATTTGTGTTGGTATTTTCAAGAGGTGTTTCGGTTGAATAGAGTTAAACTTAAACCGATATTATAACTAGATTATCAAAAGAAATATTGAATATGGAAACTAAAAAGATGGAGATTCGATAATTAAGAGATAAAGATAATGTAAAAAGAAGATAGATTATTAAGGTTAAAATAGGGTTAATTTTAGGTAATCTATATATATTCAAACCGTAGAAGTAAAGTTATGTGTGTGTGTGTGTGTGTGTGTGTGTGTGTGTGTGTGTGTGTGTGTGTGTGTGTGTGTGTGTGTGTGTGTGTGTGTGTGTGTGTACGTATGTATAATCTATTATATAAGTTTTAATCAATGTATTTTATATTTTATATACTACAAATATTAAAAAACAAAATTAATCAAGATATTCCTTAAATTTAAGAGATTGAAAATGTTCATTCGTCAATGGAAACCCTAAAAAAAACATTCATTCATTAATGAAAAGTCACCTTAAACATCCTCTCCTTTATATACATTTAACTTTATACTTATACGTAGATAATTTTGAGCAACGACACAAACTAGATCTCTTGCAACTTACATCAAAATCAGTAATAAGATTCTTTATTTATACAAAACTAGAGAGCCTTGCAAATTTCTTCTAGATGGTATTTTCTAAGGACATAGTTTAAAATATTTTTGTTGCTATCCAAACAAACATTTCATAACAATGGAAATTTAAAAATGAACTGCCTTAAAATTCCTATTATTTTTAAAATTTATTCATCTCTAAAGAAGGGTTTTAGAAGTAAAAAAAATAAATATCTTTCATGTTTATCTCTTTTGTAAGATGTATTTGGAAGAAAGGAAAGCATTTTTTTTATTGCACTAGGAACAAAAATAAAAAAAGGAGTACTACTTCAAGATATTTTCCCCGTTTTAAATGGGTTAAACCATATACATAGATATGGTAATATCTTTTTCCCTTTGTTTGTTACTTCTATTAAAAATAAAGCGTAGTATATATATATTATAATTGACGACAAGTTGTGGTACTGTTTTTCTTTTGTTGTCATTCAAATTTTTGTTTGATTTCTTCTGAAGTCATAGGCAGATCATAAGATGGCAGACAATGATTAGTTAAGCGTTTAATTTAAATAGTAACTGTAGTGTTTGGATTACATTACATTATATTTTTTAGCCCTCATATCGTTGTCCGCTTCTCCCTCCCTTCATATAATATTTGAACTCTACGCTTCATGATCTGACCGCGGGGTGGGGGGGGGACATGGAATATTTTCCTTGCCACCAAAAAATTGAAAGGAACAGAGAATTTGCTCCGAAACTGTGAGGGCGGCGGGATGCTGGATGCATGCCTTTAGATTTACGGCCTTTTGCTAAACGGCGCCTTGGATTTGTATTTTGAGTGACGAGATTTTTTGGGTAAAGATCTTTCTTACTATTTGAAGCATAAAAGTGTTTGAGAAAAAAAAAGGTAAATTGAAATTAACTTATTCAAAATAGCGTTTTGAAGTCGTATAATACGTAAACACTCGTTATTATTAATATTAGGAAATATTACCATCCGCTAATTGTCGGCACGACTCGTACATATATATATATATATATATATATATTTTTTTTTTTTTTTTTTTCATGTTTCTCACAGGAAAACCAGCAGAGGCACCGGTAGTATTTCGCTCGCGTCGGAATCGTACTAATTTTTGTAAGAGTAAAAAAAAGTTGTATGTTCTAAAAAGCAAGAACCATAAAGAATGATTGAGAGAAGTGCTATCATTTTTTAATTTTCGTTTGATTTTTTTTTTTAATCTGAAAGTGACACGCACCATAATCTAAATGATGGTTTTTTGAACTAAAATTCAAGTAAGGACGTTTCGTTCTTCTACTGTATTTTTTTCAATCATGGCTTTTAAAAACTTACATCACTAAACTCGTAGTAAATTTATTATTTTAATAAAATAATAATAATAAATCTTTAGTTGTTGATAACAATCATTTTCTTAAATCGAGGCGACGGATATAACCTCATAAAAAAATTTATACTCGCTAAGTCTCGAAATTTTAAGGTAGTCAAGTACAAAATATTTTCGATTTCGAAAAATTTATTTTATTAAAATTAATATCAAAAGCATTTGATTAATCTTTTTAAAAAAAATTATTAATAACTTATATCAACTAATATAGATAGTAATATTAAATTTTTAAAAAAATTTCTCTCATATTAGATCTATTTTTTAAAAATGATTTTTTTTTTAAAAAAATTACTATTTTTTTCGTTTTCATTTCTTAAATTTTTAAAACATAACATTTTTTTATATTTTTTTTCTTCTTCGTTCCCGTACAACACCGTGGGCGGGTACATGATATTATGCTTACTCGTTTCTCCCTCTAATCCTAAGTCAAATAAACCATCCTTAAATTGTGACTAATTAAGTTTCAAGTTAAATCACTAAGGACTTTGATGGTTTCTTCTTACGCCTTCTATCAATCAAACCGTTTTTGTTGTCTTCCTCTATTTGATCTGGAACAAAAACTGGCCGCTAATAAAATCTAAAAACTTCCAAGTCATAATAATTATAATAACAATTAACAACAACAATAATAACGTGAGGAAGGACTAGGAGGAGGATCCCGAATAATAGACGAACACTCGATGCTATTATGTCATATATAGAGTGCTTGATTGATCGACGAACTAACCCTACTGGCATTTCAAAACTCGATAGGCCAGTTTATATGGGTACACTTGTATATATGAAGTCATCAGCAGAGTGTGCGATGCACCGTCACATTGCAACTTGCGAGTCTGTATTGAATATCCGGTCCTCTGGAATATAATATATTATCAGGTATCATTCGTTCGTTTATTTTAAGGCCTTGATTACTTAGGCTTTTGCTTTATTATTTTAGTAATGCGTCGGTTAACGGGCGAGTCCCTTCGTTATAACTTCTTTTATTTTGGATGGCGAACCGACGGGCGGCACCGTACCGACGCATTTACCGGCGGGGGGTGGAGGGGGGAGGGGGAACAAAATCTCATAGCCATACGGGCATATATTATTCGGGATCTTTATTTGACCAAAGGAAATGGGGGGAGGGGAGAACATAATATCAGAGCCATCGGAAATGGGTGGGGAACTTTATTTGATACGAAAGTCGAAAGGGCATATATTAAACGCAGGGCCGGCATATTCGCACCTTGTTGAAATTTTTTGTTTTTGACGGGTGTTGGAGTTAGTTAACACGTTGGACTTTTAGGAAATAGTACCATCATGTTATGTACTAGTGACAACATTGGTCCAAACTTGCTCGTACTGGGATCTTATGTTTCCATAAATTTGTTGGTACATGGCTCTCGTTGAGTTTTGCTGATTTTATTCTTATTTTTTAAAAGCCAAAAGTCTTATTAAATCCAATTCCTTATAAAATCGTATAAAATAAAAGTGATATCAATTGAGCTCTGAGCTTATAGTAATTTCTACGCAGCTTTGCAGCTTTAAAGATTCAAAATTCCACAATTCTCACAAAGATCAATAGTCTAAACATTTTAGTACTTTTGATACTTTTTTTTGCTATTACCCTAGCAAATATACCTTATATATATTACATATTAAAGAAGTAGACTTTTATATTTTTAGAATAATTAATTAATTTTAGTAGTTATTATTATTACTATTATTTTGCTTTCTTACATTCATCAGTAAAGGAAGTAAATCTCAAATTAACTAATAAAAGAGACGCGACATTCTTCAATCTGGTCAAATCCTTCGACCATTTTTCGAGATTGCACGGCATATGCAATCAGCAACAATATACTTCATCATACTTCTGACTTAAATTTCAATGTAATGTTAATTTTTATGTATAAATAAATAGGTGATCTAGAATAATAAAAAAAAACAATAGCTAATAATGATGATTTCTCGCATTTTAAATGCACCGTACGATTCCCCCTCCCTCTCCCCCTGCCCCCGCGTTATTATTAAAAGATTAAAACCATCCTATCACCGTCCCTAAAAAAAATTAAAGCAGGTTTCTTACTAATCAATATGCATTATTTATTTTGGCTGGATTAGGGGCGCATCGTAGTCGACTGGATGCTAATGCTATGATATATAGCTGCCAATAATTTACGCTATGCGGCAATCTTTTCTACGGCGAAGGAGTTTGTTATTTCTCAAACAGTTGATCGATCTCCTCATTTAATTAACGAAAATGTTCTTCAAAGATTTTAATAGGCGATGCGATTGCCATGTATCCTTGATGATTTTATTTTTTTAATATTTTTAACTTTATGCTTGAACGAAAGGACGATAATTTGAGGCCGGCACCGAATGATAAACAAATTATATGCCGCAACTAGTTGTATAGTTAAGACCATGTGACCGGTGATATAAGCATGATATCATCATTTTTTTTATTAATTTTTTTTTAACTGAAAGTATTAAAAATAATACACACACCCCCCCCCCCATAATATTTCTACAAATACATATCTATGTTGTTACGGTTTTGACACAAAAAAAGATGGTGAAATATTAGTATAAAAATAGTAAAAGATTATAAAATAATTAAAATATATGTAATAATAATAAAAGATGCTTAAATGCATGATAAAATATATTGGTAGATATAAAATATTTCGTAGAATTTAGATGGTAAAATATTAATATAATAATTATAAAGGTTATATATACATTATTTTTATGTTAAAAATATATTAATGTGGGTAATTTTAAAATATTTTTTTAGAAACAATAAAATATGTTTTTATTTTTAAATAATTTTATTTTGAAAAAAAATATTAGTATCTTGATAAAGTTAGAGTTGAGACAAGGAAGAATAGCGTGACCTTTGGTATAATTATATGGATATTCACAGTTTAAATGTTCGATATTTAAGATATTCGATCAAATAAAATTTTATATATATATATATATATATATATATATATATCTAAATAAAATTATATATAATTATATATTAAATAAAAATTATAAAAAATATATAAGTATTTTTTTTAAATTAAATGTTATTTATATTTATCAGATCAAATACTTAATTTGTTTGATTTTTTATTGAGTAGATGGTATATTTAATTTAAAAAAAAATCAAATGAGATTATTTCATATATCAAATTAGATAACAGAAAACGGATAGTGTACCGAATGATTTGCCCGTGCCATGCATATTCGGGTCAAATACTAGCACCAAATTGGCTTGATGTGGACCAAAAATTGTTGACGCAATGATGACTCTATTTATTGATTGAAACTTTTTATTTTTACGTCGATACAGTGGGACTCAATTTCCATACCAGCTACTTGAATGGAAAGAGAAAGGACACAAAAAAAAAAATATATATATATATATATATAACAAAAATACTAAATTAGAAATAGGAACATTTCAGAAACAAAAGCAACTGGTCAAATGCAATTTTTGTACATTAAGTTAATTGGCTTGTCCCATATAAAATATAAATTTTCTAAGTTTTAACCGGTAATTGATATGACCTTTATTTTTTTTTAAAATATTTATTTTTACAAATAATTTTTAATTTTAATGTTTTTAATAGCACTTTTCGAGTTTAATGTTTTGTCATCAAAGTAAGTGTTCAAGTATACGGATGCATATTATTATTTTTCACCATCGTAGCTAATTATAATTCGGTCCATCTTTCAAACTAAGAGAATAAAGGACCGAAGGGAAAACGAAAATATTATATAAATCTAGAATCAAAAATTATGTTCGTACACTGGGACTCAATCTCCTTTATTTCTTAAAATATTAGAATTATTTTCTTTCTTATTACAATAATAACAGAGAACATTTAAATAATAAAACTTAATCAGAGTAAGTGTTTCAGGCTTTCAGCTAACTAGCTAAGCGTATCAGGAACAGGACTAAAGGAGAAAAGGAAATATTGTAAGAGGACGTTTGGCCTAAAAAAAAAGTTGATAAAAGGAAAATAAACTCTCCTACGATATTTTTTTGGATCACTAAACCCTGCTTTACCCATACGAAAGAGAAGAAAGCTGCAGGTCGTACACTCTGTTTTCTTTCATTTTCCTCAACAACCCCCGACTCAACTATATTGGACCTTTGTAAGTTTGTTAGCCCGAAAATTTCCATAATCACTCTCTCCCCTCCCCGTACCTGCCCATTTTGAGATCTCGACCTTACAGTCTTTTAAATCATTTCCGCTTCTCTTTTCCAGCGTGCCCCTCTAAAACCATGAAAATCATGGCGTGATTTCTCTTTTGTATTACTTACCTCCCTAGTATTTTCGCACTTCCTTGCAAGAAAAAGAAGTAGAAAAACGAAAGGGGGAAAATTTAGTCCTTTGCATATTCTTGGTTTTCAAGTCCTAAACGTTTTGGGAGAGATCATAGGCTTTAAATTATAGCCCTTATTGATCTCACAGGCAGTCTTCTGAGTTCTGAATTTTCTGTATTCGTTATACAGACCATTTTTGCGCCAGAAACTTGATCATTATTTCCTACCAGCATGATGATCGCGAGTCTAAAGCAACCCACGATTTCTCTCACCAATCCCGATGTTTTCAAGCTAAAAACTCAGATACTCATATCGAAATTACCAATTTTTTCATCAACGACTGGTCAAAAATCCTGTCTTTCAGTTGATAAACCTCTGTATATCTCTTCAGTCAAAGGTTTCGGAATTACCGATGGTTTGAAGGAACGGAAACGGGCTATTAAATGTGAAGCTTATGAGGCAGATCGGTCGGAACCCATTGATTCCGGCGTCCCTAAACCTTTGAAACCCGTGCCAACTGAGGCAGCGAGGAAAATCAAGATTGGGATCTACTTTGCTACTTGGTGGTCTTTGAATGTGATCTTTAATATTTACAATAAAAAGGTTCTGAATGCTTTTCCTTACCCGTGGTTAACCTCGACTTTATCGCTTGCTGCTGGGTCTTTGATAATGTTGATTTCCTGGGCCACGAGAATCGCTGAAGCTCCTAGTACTGATTTTGAGTTTTGGAAGACGCTATTCCCTGTAAGTTGAATTTAAACCTGTATTATTATTCACAAGTTTCATTACTTTTGTTTTTTTTTTGCCTTTTTTTTTTGGTTGTTGGCAACAGTTTTAATTCCTTGGATGTTTGAGAAGTTGGGCTGTATGAATTATTTGCGGGAAAAACTTTGATTACCCTTTTATCCTGATGATGATGATGATCCAGTTGTAGCTTCTTTTATTTTCGTCTGATCTTAGTCCTCAAATTATGATTCTATATCCTTTTTCTCCCATCGAGTTTCCTATTAATACCATGCTGCATGTGTCTCCTGTCAATTCTATTATGAAGTGAAATTGAGTAATTGAGAAGTTGATAATCTTGGGTTTTGATGGAAAACTGGGGTTAAGTTAAAATTATTTCTCTCGAATTGTTCGCCAATAGTTGACTTCGTTCTATTTGTAGGTTGCCTTGGCACATTCAATTGGGCATGTAGCAGCCACTGTTAGTATGTCAAAGGTAGCGGTGTCATTCACTCATATAATCAAGAGCGCTGAACCAGCTTTTAGTGTGCTGGTCTCTAGGTTTCTCTTGGGTGAGACCTTTTCAACAGGGGTCTACTTTTCCCTGATTCCAATTATTGGAGGTTGTGGCCTTGCAGCTGCGACTGAGCTCAACTTCAATATGGTTGGTGAGTAACATGAATTGCTTATGTCAATTGTTGAATGCTTTGTTTGGTTTAGCTCTGCAACATGTTTGTTCAATGGTCAAGCTGGAAATTCATTTTAGCGAAAGAGTTATTATTAGGTATGTTTTAAAATCAGTGCGTTATGATGATACTCAAACTATTGGTAAGGTTTCTGCTGTATGTCATTTGTAAATTATGCCATGAACCTTTTTTCTTTTTTTAGTATGTTGGTGTCGGTAAGTAGAATTTGCTTCTGCTTCTGCCCCTGTGCTATTTCCGTCAAGTGGTAAGAGGAGCAGATTTCATACTCTTCGATGCCCCATCTTGATCAGCTTCCTTTGAATAGAAAGCTATTGTAAATTTTGGAAAAACCAAGATGGAATCATATTCGTCCATATCTACTTTTTTGTTGAGTAATTACAATGTCTGCCTTGCAGCCGTATATCGTGTTCTTATGCTTATGTTATATTCTGAAATGTCGCAATACTGTACTGGTATTTCTTTCTGTTCCATTTTGCTTTTAGGGGTGGTCCTGAATTTTGTGGTTATTTTGCCCTCAGGTTTTATGGGTGCTATGATATCAAATCTAGCTTTTGTATTCCGTAATATTTTTTCAAAGAAGGGCATGAAAGGAAAGTCCGTCAGCGGGATGAATTACTATGCTTGTCTATCCATGTTGTCTCTTTTAATTCTGACGCCCTTTGCAATTGCTGTTGAGGGTCCCCAGTTGTGGGCAGCTGGATGGCAGAAGGCCTTGACTGATATTGGACCTATGTTCGTTGGGTAATCACTTCACACTACACATTTATTTTTTTTGTCTACATTGACATATTTGGTTCCTTAGTCCTTGTACTTATTTGAATGTGTGTGATCATATGCATTTGCATTGTAATGGGTATGCTTTGATCTACTTGTTGAATTGGAGCCCCAGCTAAAAAAATTCGACCTCTCCCGCGGAGATGCGTTTGTTCACGGAACATTCTTACACCGTTGGGCTGGAAATTAAGAATACTCTGTTCATGGTTTATTGAACTGCAGAGTCATGTCAGTAGGGTTGTAAATGAGCTGAGTCAGTTCGATATTCGGCTCGGCTCGTTAAAAGCTTGGTTCAGCTCGTTCGTTTAGTTAAATGAGCTGAGCTCAAACCTTATTTTTGGGCTCGTTAATTAAATGAGCCGAGCCCGAGCTTGAAAAAGTAAGGTTCAGTTCATTTTTTGGCTTCAGCTCGTGAGCTCGGCTCGGCTCGGCTTGTTAAAAGCTTGGCTCAGCTCGTTTGTTTAGTTAAACGAGCCGAGCCCGAGTTTTATTACGAGCCTAAGCCCAGGGGTATTCGGCTCGGCTTGGCTTGTTTACAGCCCTACGTGTCACAATGTGATGTTCAGGACATAAATTCTGAGAAGCTTACTTGAAACACATCCGGTGTTCAATTTTTGCTCCCTTAGGACTCATTTGGAATGCCAATAAAGTACGGAAATGGAATTTTATCTCTATCTTTCTTAGAATTCCATTGTTGATATTTCAAAGCAAATTAGAAATATAAGTCTATTAAAAAAAAATTATATATCAAAAGATGCAAACCTTATGGAATTGCAAATGGGTTTCCATTTCCATTGGATTTTATACATAGTAGGCTACTCGTGGCCATTGATAGAATATAGTGCTGAAATATCATATTAGGATATATAGTCTCCCTCTTAACAGTGACAAATGGACCTATCCAGTCAAACCAAAGTAAGCTTAGTCCTGGTGGGTTAGGTGACCTGAATTCATCAGCACCATCATACACCAGTAATGACCTTATGGCTTTTTGCTATAATACATTTCTGAATGTCATTTTCTATATGCCTTATCGAGTTTTAGTCAAAGACAATTACTGTTTTCCTGTAATATCATTAAGCACTTTGGGGTTACATATGAAGTCTACCCCTTGTCTTTTACTTAGTGTCCTACTAACTTATTCTTGCGTGGCTGCCAATTTTTTTTTCATTTTTTGTGAAATAGTTGGTTGGCAGCACAAAGTGTGTTCTATCACCTCTACAATCAGGTGTCATACATGTCATTGGATGAAATCTCTCCCTTGACGTTTAGCATTGGAAACACAATGAAGCGTATTTCAGTCATTGTCTCCTCCATCATTATCTTCAGTACTCCTGTTCGACCTGTTAATGCTGTTGGAGCTGCCATCGCTATCCTTGGAACTTTCTTGTATTCTCAGGTGAAATTCTCGATATTCATAACTATCCAGGTTTATTAATATTCGTTGCATGATAGCTTCATCGTTGGACTCATCTGTGTGCCCCAAAGATTCTACCCGAGTGGATATGCAGACAAAACATTGTTTTGTCCCCATCCTTGATATGTTTTATCGCTCATAAATTGTTCTTTGGTTCAATATGCAAAATGATATATTAGAAATATTTTTTGTCACATGTTTTCAGCTCCATTGGGATCTAAAAAAGTTCTAAGTAAAGAAAATCAAAATCAAAATATTTTTTTAACAATCTTCCTTGAGAAAAATCAAATAATTAATTTCTGATAAATTTGTTCCTTAGTCCTTACTCTTTTTCTATTTTATTTTCTTAAGTAAAACAAATACAAAAAGGTATTTTTCCTCTTTTAATTTTTTTTTCCTTTCCTTTGAAACTATACAAGAACCATATGGAGCCTTCAATGTTAATTTGGGAACATTTTTCACACGGTAATTCCGGTTTGGAGGCGAAAATGACAGTCTAGTGTTTCGTTCCTTGATATTTCTTTTAGGATCCACCCTTATCTTGATCGATTTAAAATTTCGGATTCTGATCTTTGAAACTGTGCTTTTTTGCAGGCAAATCGATGAGTCTGCTGGCAAAGTGATGCAATACTAAAAGAGTGTTTTTCTGTGGTCGTGTGTTATCGCTAAGACGGCAGTTTTAGACTTTCAATGGTTTGTGGCGCTGGGTTTTGGTCAAATGGACAGGCAGCATCAATGTTGTAGATACGGTAGTAGTATCATACGTTTAGCAATCGACAATAACGAACCACAGGAAAATGAAGAGAAAAAAACTTGTTCTATTTTGTGGTCTATGGAAAAAATTGTTTCAATAACGGGGACCTCCGAACCCTGAATTATTTCTGACTATTTTTCAGTCGATTTCGAAAGTAGAGCTATAAATACCATTAATGCTGCATGTGTGTATTATCCAGAACATATATATGTTTGCCTGGTAGGTGAGTATGATTAGTGGACAATGTCTTGTTTATATCAAAGCTGGAAGGTTTCGTTAGCTAATTAAGCACATTGATATGGAAGTATTATTTGATTATAGAATAATCATTCGCTTACACGAGCAAGTGTGCCAACATTGGTTCGGCTTCTCTGCAGGCAACTATGGTTCTATTGCATTTAGCCATCAGGAACACTTCATACCAAAAGCAAAAAATTTAGTTGTGCAATTGAGAATGCTAACACTACAACTACACATTCATATATTTGATTACTGTCTGCACATCCTTGTCTCCTCTCCCACTGCAGTTGAGAACAACCTTAGTTCCATCCGGAAGGGTAGGGCATAGCTTCTCCAAATAAGCTAAGGCATGAGATGTCTCCAGAGCTGGGATAATGCCTTCGAGACGAGACAATCTCTTGAAAGCTGCAGATATAATGTACCGTTAGTGGTCCAACAATAATCAAAGCAGAAAAATACAGGGAAGTGGAACACTATATAATCCGACTATTTTTTTATTTTTATTTTTTTTGCCTCACAGCAGAGACCACCTATTCGACAACATAATCCATATAAGCTAAAAGGTAGAGATACGAACTCTTATTTGCATAGATTTGCACGGATGAATGATGGGTGTAGCTTTGTAGAATGCGGATAAATGATGAATGCAGGGTCTAGATCATATGCCAGGGCCAAATAGGTTGACTATCATTTGCATTGGTGAGTATTGGTAAATGAAGTGTGCAGAATGGTTTTAGTAACGCAGAAGAGATGAAATGAAATATTGGATAACAATGTTAGATTTCCAGCTAACCACAAGGATCAACCAAGGAAGTACGTAAATATCTCGGTAAATGACAATTCACTGATTCAGTACAACAAAAAAGACGGTAGTATATTAAGGAGATTACAAATTGGGAGGATATGTAAGGAATACTGGCCTAGAAATAAAAGGGGCATAGCAAGAGCAACCTAGTATAAAGACAGGAACAACAATAAGATAGAATACCCTGGAAAGTAAACATGCTTCAAAATCCTGTTTAGCAAGAATCCATTATTATACTGTAAAAATGCACAAAAGAATGGAGAAGCATTTTCTCTCAAGGACCTAAAAGAATAATGACTAAAGTGAATGGAGACGGGAAATCATAGAGGCACGGATTTACAAAACCAGAAATGACGACAAAAAACTTGAGATAATTATCTCATCAAGTTTAAACCAAAACCTGTTGTTTAATCACTCACCTTCTAATGCATCTTCATCGGTAACGCTGTGATATTCAGCACGGCCTATATCTTTGAGAAAGCTATGCTCTGGTCCAACTCCAGGATAGTCCAGGCTGTATGTAGAACACATGATTGTCAAAAAGTAGAACAAACGCAAAATCAAACTCAACTAGAGGACAAGAGTTTTGCATACCCGGCACTAATTGAATGAGGTTCAACTATCTGTCCATCATCGTCTTGTAATAAATAGCTCATAGCTCCATGAAGGACTCCAACTTCTCCTTTGGTTAGAGTAGCAGCATGCTTGCCGCTATCTAAGCCATGACCAGCAGCTTCCACACCGATCAACCTGATTTCCTTGTCATTCACGAATTCATGGAAGAGTCCCATGGCATTGGAACCACCTCCAACACAGGCAACTAGCACATCTGGTTTACCACCCCATTTTTCCAATGCTTGTTTTCTTGTTTCTTTACCAATTACTGCATGGAAATCTCGGACCATCATGGGATATGGATGTGGGCCCGCAACAGACCCCAAAATGTAATGGGTTGTCTCAACGTTGGTTACCCAATCCCGTATAGCTTCAGATGTGGCATCTTTCAAGGTAGCTGTACCAGAATGAACAGGCCTAACCTACAACAAGAACATTGGGGGAGGGGGTGTGGGGTGGATGTAAGCTCGTAGACCCAAAGCAAACATCAAGAAATACATCCTGCTTACTGCAACCTCTATATTGGATAAACGTCAATTCAATAGCCTAATCAAACTACTAAGGAATCCTTAATTTGTCAATAATGAAGACCCATACATATTGCTAAGTTCTCTCTCCCTCTCTCTCTTGTGGGGTCGGAGGGGGGAGGGGGTTCACAGAGTTATCAATAACTTGTTTATTTTCACTCCACAAAACTAATCAAATCAAAATTGCTTTCTATGAACCAGTCCATTAAATCTTTCACTTCAAAGCCATCAAAAATAAAGATAATTTGGATGATGCTTGGGGTTGGGGGTGGAGGGGAAAGGAGCTGTAAGAGAAGCCAACCTCAGCTCCAAGAAGCCGCATCCTGAAAACATTCAGGGCTTGTCTTTCCATATCTTGAGCACCCATATATATTATACACTGCAAGCCAAATCGTGCACAAACAGTGGCAGTTGCAACTCCATGCTGTCCAGCTCCAGTTTCTGCAATAATACGCTTCTTCCCCAATTTTTTTGCAAGCAAAGCTTGAGCAACTGCATTGTTGATCTTATGAGCCCCAGTATGGTTAAGATCCTCCCTCTTGAGGTAAATATCAGGCCCCTGACCATCAGGTCTCCTATAATGCTCAGTCAGCCGCTCTGCAAAGTAAAGTGGACTCTCCCTACCAACATAGTCTCTCAGAATCCCCTCCAGTTCATTCTGCAGAATGAAATGTCTCTATCACAAGATGACTCATAAAGCAATGAGGTCCAAAAAACAGAAACTAAGCAGAAAAAAGGCAGGCATTAGCATGCTGAGTCCAATAATCTTCAGCTCTACAGAAAGTTGCCCGCTCGCTGCGGGAGGTTACATCATAAAGGATTTCCGTAGACAAAATCGCTAATGGAGGAATAAACCAAAAAAAATGCAAGAACACACATTAGCCATGCATTTCATATGCATTTGATTGGCATAAATTCCATAACTATGCAAGCCTCCCCCGGCCAATCTAAAATGATCAGAATTACCAATTAAGAGCCAAAATCAGAAGCCCACAAACCCCCTAAGAAATGCAGGGAACAACCAACAGCAACAAGTAAATAACCATTGAAAAAATTCAAACCCCCCCCCCCCCCGCAAAAAAAATGGAAGTAACTCGACGAAACCTGAAAGTCTGAATCTTTCGATAGAGAAAGGAAAGCAGATTCCAGTTCAGTTAGAGCAGACATCAGGGTTTCCGGCACATACTTCCCACCAAACTTGCCAAACCTACCAAATGAATCAGGTCGTTGATGTTGCACATGTTCCTCAATCTTTACGGCGGCTACGTCTCTGGTCATCGTGCAGCAAATTGAAGGACGGAATGAAGATGGGATTGATTTCAATTTGAGAGGTTCCGAGAACAAATGAGGGAATTTGAATGTGGTGGGATGGTAGGGTTTTGAGAGAGGAGAGGAAGTCCTGGTATTTAGAGCTGCGTTTGTGGATACTGCCATCAGAGAGGGAGAGCTTTGAATGATGTATATTGGAGAATGAAAAATGGAAGAAGGTTAGATTTTTATCAATGTTCGCCTGATATTTTATAGAGGCAGTCGATGGTGGGGTTAACAAACAAGGTGATCGAGAGAGGAAAATCACGCGGTTAAGGGGAAGCAATGGCCACCGCAAATGGCAAATCTATTTTAGTTCAGCTTTATATAAGAGATGAGTTGGAACATGCAAAGATACCACCAGTCGGTCGGCAGGGTTGAGACAATTGAATCAGAAAACGGCGACCGACCCCATCTTGATATCTCAACGTGACAAGAAAAACTATTTTTGAATTTAGTATGATATTTATTTATCTAAAATTATATAACCCCGTCTCTAATTTTTATATCCGATTTTCAATTTATTTTTAATTTATTTTATGATCTAATATTTAAAATTTGACTACATTTTTCATATTCAATCTTAATTTTTATATTATATTTTTAATTTATAATCTATAAAAAAAATTATATAATCACATAAAAAAATTATTCACAAGAAATTTGAATATGAAAACCTTAAATTCATTTTTAAAATCTCTTCAAAACATAAATCCAAATAAAAAAATTTAGATGCTCTAAATCTAACGGTACATGATGAGGGAGCACAATACTTAAATATCATTTTTTTAAGTTCGTATTTTAAATTTTGTCGATAAGAATCAAACTCACACACACTTCAGTTGATAAGAATCGAACTCACACAAACTATAGTTGTCCAGATTACTATAGTCATTTCATCTCAAGAGTCTTACGTATCTTTTGATATGTGAGATATGCATCGAAGGCGGTATGATTAGAACTTGAGACCTCGTGAAAACGAATCAAAGCTCTTTCCACTCAACTGAGGAAGGAACCACACTTCAACCCTTGTCTCGTTAAACAAGTGAAGAGGCACAACACAAGTAAAAATTCAGTTGATCCAATTAGAATTTTGGTTAATATTGTTGTTATTTTGTTTTGGTAATAAATTTTTGCCAAACATTAGTATCTGAAATATTTGAAGCGTACTATAACTTTTGGTGTTTTAGTTTTATCTATTTGTTTAATTATTTTGGCAAATTATTTTTCAAAAAATATCTGATGATATAAACATTCAAATATATATTGTAATTTTTCACTTTAGTATTAATAAAAGACAAAAGGTGCGTTACATTTGAAAATAAGGGCATTTATTGTGAAATACTGTAGTATTGTTTTAATTGTGTATTTATTATGGTATCATTTACTGTGATATCATAATAATTGTAGTATTATTTAGGATTCATTTTATTCTTATAAAATTTTTCCCCTTTTTATGACTTTTTTCTCAATCAAACTTAATGTAAATTGTTACATGAGTTAACTTTATACCCCAAAAAATCATCTTATATGCAACAATGTCTAATTAGAAATAAATATAATTATATAAACTTTCAATATTTAACTAATAAAAGAGTTATTTTTTTAGGTAACTTATAATTTAATGGGGTAAAATCTACACGTACAAATAAAGTCTATATCACATGTATAGAAAGAAAAAAAATATATATATATATATAATAAATTTAACCAAAATGCTAATTAGTTGGAATAGAAAATAGTTTGATATTAAATATAATTTCTAAATTTTATTAGTGTGTGATTCCACATTTCATGAATTCAAAAAATCTGTGAATATAACATATGTATTCATTTGAACAATAATGAACATATATTTTTAGTTATTTATACTCCTTCAATTTAAGTTTTTGATCATTTATTTGAATAATAGGTGAGTTTATTCTTATTATTTTTAATTATATTTTTTAATTTATAATAATCTCATATATTAATTAATTTTGAGCTAAAAGTTAATTTTTTGCATGAATAATGATAATCTGTGGTATTTTGATCATAATTTTCTTGTATAAACTCGGATTTTGATGATTTAAATTTTGTATAAAGATAAATTCAAAATCTATAATTTCTATTTAAACTAATGTTTGCTAAATGTGAATGCATATGTGTCAAATTTTGAATTGAAGTTCTAGTAGCAATTATGTAAGATTTATTCGGAAAATTATTTGTAGAATTTGCAAGTGAAAAGAGGCCAAAAGAAGAAGAAAAATACAAAAAGGAAGGATCGTCTATAGCCTATACATCACCTTAAAAAATAAAGAAAGTTAGACCAACATTCACGTAAGATAAATTTTACCTATTAGAGATACTAGTACCTTACCCCTGTGATGTATAGGATTGCAATGATAGTGTCAATAAGCAAGTAGAAGAGATGAATAAATAAGAATATGTCCATGTTCAAATCATATAGAAAAGAATCCAACATAAAGCTTTCTAAGTAGTGTAAATTCTAAGTTAAGCAAACATAACTATTGTAAATTGTAAATATTAGTGCGTACAAAATAAATACATATGAAAATAGTGAAGAATGGAAAGGAGATGGGATTATATATTTTGGAACACTTCCTTGTAAAAAAACATCTATAGTTGAGCTACTATTTGTTCCATTTTCATCACAAATCAATATTTTTAAACCCATTAGATTTGTGACTCGAGACACTACAATATATAATTAACTATGAGTGAAATCAAGCTTCTTCAAAAGAAGACCAACATTTGATAATGATTGACCTTGACTCTTTTTATTGGTCATTGCATATGAGACAATGGGAAGGAATTGAAATCAGTTGAAATTGAAAAGAAATCTATAATTAAATGGTGTGATTGACATTCTTTTAATCAGAGCATCACTGCCAACATGCCTGCCATCTAAAACCTTACCTTGTAGGATATAATGACCAAGTTTAGTTAGAACTAACCTTGCCCCATTGCACAATCTAAGTGATTAATTTATATTTCTTAATAACATTACTAGTGATCCAACTTTCAACTTAAGCACATAGTTGGGTAAGTCGGAGTATCAAATTACATTTAAAAATCTAGGTGTGTGAACATCAAGGAGCAAATCACTATTATAATTAGTTGTTCATAGAGTATCATATCTTGGATATAAATGTTCTTTGGAGTTATTCACGGAGAGCATATAATAGTTGACAATAGTGGCAGAGCCAGAGCTTCCGCATGGCGTCTCGGGACACCACAGAGCCCTGGCAGGAGATAGAAAAATATTATTCATACAGCAGGTACAGTATATATTAAATATAAGAGGGACACCATACATAAAGTTCATACTATTCTAGTGGTTGGTTCATCTGGAGTTTGTATTTTGTTTGCCTAAAAGATTCAGGATCAGGTTTGGATGAACGCCATTTTAGTAGTTATTTTCCCCCTTCTTTTCCTCACTTTCCCTTCCTCCTCGAGATAAACCCCAACTTTCCTTCTTCAGTTCTTAACTCAATGCTACTTACTCAGGCTTCAACTCCAATAATTATCTATCCATTTAGTGCATTTAGTAGTGATAATTTATTTACATATTATCTATTAAATACTTTTTGTATGAAACCTTTTGTTTGAATAAGTGTATACAAATCAGATGATTGAAAATTAGATATATTTGTAATCTAATATCTGGTAATGAATATATATTAATTTCAATTTCTTTAGTTAATTTAGTATCTCAATTCCTTATTATTTAAAATTAGAAACCCTTTGCTTTTGATTAAAATAATTTATCAATTGATTAAATCCTAATTAGATTGTTAATTGATTAAATTAGTAAGTTTTTACATAACCCTAACTCACCAATTAGTTTATCAATTGATTGAATGGCTTAAATTCTTAATTAATTGTTGAATTAGTTTGCTATAAAATTATATTACATGTTAATTTTTATATTATTTTTGATATTATATAACACTACTAATTTATATGGAGGCACTATGGAGTTTCAATACTAGCTCCGCCAATGGTTGACAATATCAATAGCATCAAGTGTAGGAGCTAGGATAGACCTTCCTTGTAAGTAAGAAGAGTCAAGATAGTTATTGTTAAATGAAGGAAAAGTGTTTTTAACAATGGTTTGTACCGGATCACCATCTATTGTAAGTAAAAGATCATTTGGGATGCCTATTATGGCATGCCATAATTCGTACCACCAAGTTTTCCACCGCCTATACTAGTGACCCTTTTTGCGAAATCATGTAGTTTCCGTACTTCTTCAGGTAATGCAACATGTTGCAATATCATATTCTTAGTTAACTGCAACACCTTACAATATTTCCAAAGATAAGATGAATTGATTGTTTCTTGAACAATGTCTTTCCTGCTACCCTTTGGTATAACAGGAAATATTTGGTGAAAGTCGCCATCAAAGACAACAACTTTACCACCAAATGGATTATCTAAGATGTTTAGAGTGTAAAATCTCAACATGTCCCTCATAGTTTGATAAAGAGCTTCAAAACACCATATAGTTGACAATCATCACAATTACACTTTTTATCACATACCTTGATAACACCAATTGCCCAAAACATACCAAGCTACATATATGTGAAAATATTAGTAAATTCTCATTAGTAATAATAGAGAATAACATATCTTCAACACAAAAAAATAAGATAAACTCCATCATTTTATATATTACAACTCACCTCTTACTCATTAAGTTCTTTCACAGTAAACTGATAACTACCCCTTTGCAATTGATTAGAAACAATATAAGAAATTGAGGTTGAAATTTAGTTAATGGAGTTGCTATATGAGTGTGGATCAATCAACATACAACCACTAAAAACAATGGTAAAATTTAGATGTTGTCTGTGAGGAAGGGGTTTAAGGGAGACTATAACTAAACTAATTTTTTGCAATTACTTCTCAAGAAAAGCATTAATATCCTATATATCTTCATTGATGATAATTTTTATCACATTAAATGTTGTATTGCAATATATCTTGCCTGTAGAAATATTATTAAATAATGAATAAGAAACTATAAGATGCAAAAATATCTACCTAATATAGAATACCTAAAGAATTATGTATTTGAACAAAGTAAATTACATACAAAAGAATTCTCTAGCAACACATAACCACACTATAATAATAAAAACTTTTATGTCCCCATTAGATTTTGTAATCACTTTATCTAGATAGGACTTCAATTGATCGACATAATAGGCCCACAAAGTGCATGGCAATTCTTTTTTTTCCTAAATAAAGAAATATTAACATCAAAATAATATTATATTATTTTGTTTTCATCACACGGTGCATACGGAAGAGTGAGAAGGTAGTTTGGTGTAGGTCTGCCAAAATAATGTCCATTTCTTGGTTAAGCCTATCCCTTTTAAGTCTTTATATCCTAGATAATTGATCCTCACAACTCTCCCTATGGTATCTACAACAACAATATGAATGATTAATTATTGAAACATGTATATTTTTTTAAAAGTAAACAATTAAATAATAATTTGCATATATTTCCCAAACATACTAATAATAACATTATCAAGGACAAAATGATCACTTGTCAACTCAGAATTATCCTTAAACTTGAAATTTTCCCTAGGAAAATCACCTTTTGCGACTTAAGTAACAATTTTCCTCTCAATAAATTTTATTATTAGAGGATTATACGTGGTTTATACTTTTCCTCATTGTGTCTACTCAACCAAAAAAATTGCTTATAGCATATACCCTTATGTCATTCATCATGTCCTTAAACTTCTTGATGAGCCTCTGGTCTTAAACAGGGAGATGGATGCAATCACGCTCAAAGATAACACCAAAAAATAATGTTTGATGTTTGATAATACCACAGGTATCAAAATTGTTTGCCATAAAATAATAATCACTCACATCTTTATCATATAATATGTATTCGAGGCTGAAAATCACACGAGGATTTAAAAATCTAGGGGTCGTATACTTTCAAACAACTCTTGCTTTCACGACCTATTTAACATTAGATCAAGTTCATTCCCTAAATAGCTTGGAATGGGGTGCCATTTTTGCAGTCTAGAAGATACATTTGTGATCAGGTTGTAAGAGTTGATTAGACTTAATGAGATTTTGCAAGCAACAACTCAATAAAAAAACATATAAATAGACACCGTATAATCTAAGCCAAAAAATACACTCAATTTTAGTTCAAATTTTATCGATGGGTAAGAGAAAGACGCGTATGTTCATTCTTACTAACCAAAATCATTCAATTTGATTAATTATTTAAATCTTTAATTGTACATTGTTTGTAATGCATTAATATTTTTATATCCCTATGCAGACTATAAATTTTCATCTAGTGAATTGAAATGATTGTATTCTCAATCAGTAACATAGGTTGGCTTATGTTCCCTGTTAAACCAGAATCAATCAAATGTATTAAATTTAATTATTCATATATGTAATAGTATAAAGTTTCTGATGCATTAATCTTTTCTTATGCCAAAAGAATCCATATAATTTACATGAGTGAAGTGCCACGTGTGTTGTAATAGTATATACTCTCTATTATATCAATTATCAATGATGTAATACCAACTAGTTACATTTTTTCGTGCAATGCACAAGTGGTGTATTAATTATTTATATATTATTATATAAGAGATGAATAGTTTAACAATTTAATTAATATGGAGGAAATGAACTGTTAGTTGTATATGTTCAAGTAATTAATTAATAAAATACTTAATTAATACTTGATTAATATGTATTATTCGACATATGTGCAGCAGATGAATAATTATATGAATTTATTGCATGTAAGATATGAATAGTTGTGCTGTATTAATGACAGAAGATAAATAGTTATATGAATTTGTTGTTCGCATGAGATGAATAGTTGCATTCATATGTTCATTAGTTTGACAATTCAATTAATATGCAGGAGATGAATAGTTGGCTGCATATATTCAAGTAATTAATTAAGAAAATACTTGATTAATATGTGTTGTTCGACATATGTGCAGCAGATGAATAGTTACATTCATATGTTCAGTAGTTTTACAACTCAATTAATACGCATGAGATGAATAGTTAGCTGCATATTTTTAGATAAGTAATTAAGAAAATTCTTGATTAATATGTGTTGTTCGACATATGTGCAATAGATGAATATCTTAATTAATACGCGGGAGATGAATATCATTTTGTTGTTATGCAGCGTAGAAGATGAATAGTTTGATAAATCAATTAATACGCAGTAGTATTTCATCATTTATTTGACCTTATTATTTAGTAATAATATATGGCAGTGATAATATACGATTAGTAATAATAGGTATAGTTTAGGCGGAAAATTTTGTCTGTATATTGTCTGCCAAACAACTCTATTTTTATATAATAACCAATGTTGTTGGTTTTATTATTAGTTTTTTTTATAATAATTATATTATTAATCATGATAATATTCATAATAGTAATAATCAATTATATTAATATTCATTATTATCATAATAATAATTATCATTATTATATTATAAATTATGATAATAGTAATTATCAAAATTATATAAATAATTATATTAGTATTAATTATATTAGTAGTTATAATTATTATAGTTATATTAATAATAATAGTCATATTATTAATACTAAATAATAAAATTATTATTATAAACAATTATTATTATTATTATGATCATCATCATCATCACCACCACCACCACCACCACCACCACCATCATCACCACCACCACCACCACCACCACCACCACCATCATCATCATATTTGATTGATGTTGATCTAACCTTAAAAAAAATATTTCATTAAAATTAGTTATATGTATTTGCTAGTTGCATTGTATTAATGACAGCAGATGCATATATGTTGGTCGATTGATTTATGCACTTTATTTGGTATATTAATTATTTATCAATTATTTATATATTAATATGTAGGATATGAATAGTTTGATAATTCAATTAATACACATAAAATTAATAATTGACTGCATATGTTTAGGTAATTAATTAAAAAAATATTTGATTAATACTTTATTAAAATTAGTTATTTGACATATGTAAAGCAAATAAATAGTTATAAGCTTTGGTCTATTAATTATTTATATATTAATATGTAAGAGATGAATAGTCCGACAATTCAATTAATATGCAGAAAATGAATAGTTTTCTGCATGTGTTCGGATAATTAATTAATAAAATATTTGATTAGAAAATATATAGTTAATAATTTATTAAAATTAATTGTTTGACATATGTGCAGCAAATAAATAGTTATATACATTTAATGCACGTAGGAGATGAATAGTCGCATTATATTAATAAATAGTTATATTAATTATTCCATCTCATTAATTAGCAATAACAATAATTAGCAATAATATATGACATCAGTAATTTATGATTAATACTTTATTAAAATTAATTGTTTGACATATGTGCAGTAAATAAATAGTTATATACATTTAATGCACATAGAAGATGAATAGTCGCATTATATTAATAAATAGTTATATTAATTATTCCATCTTATTAATTAGCAATAACAATAATTAGCAATAATATATGACAACAGTAATTAATGATTAGCAATAATGGATATAGTTTAGGCAGGAAAATTTGTCTGTATATTATCTACTAGACAACTCTGTTTTTATATATATAGTTATATTTTCCCGTGCAATACACGGGTGGTGTATTAATTATTTATATATTATTATATAAGAGATGAATAGTTTAACAATTTAATTAATATACAAGAGATGAATAGTTGGTTGTATATGTTCAAGTAATTAATTAATAAAATACTTAATTAATACTTGATTAATATGTATTATTCGACATATGTGCAGCAGATGAATAGTTATATGAATTTATTGCATGTAAGATATGAATAGTTGTGCTGTATTAATGACAGAAGATGAATAGTTATATGAATTTGCTGTTCGCATGAGATGAATAGTTGCATTCATATGTTCATTAGTTTGACAATTCAATTAATATGCAGGAGATGAATAGTTGGCTACATATGTTCAAGTAATTAATTAAGAAAATACTTGATTAATATATGTTGTTTGACATATGTGCATTAGGTGAATAATTACATTCATATATTTAGTAGTTTTACAACTCAGTTAATACGCAAGAGATGAATAGTTGGCTGCATATTTTTAGATAATTAATTAAAAAAATTCTTGATTAATATGTGTTGTTCGACATATGTGCAATAGATGAATATCTTAATTAATACGCAGGAGATGAATATCATTTTGTTGTTATGCAGCGTAGGAGATGAATAGTTTGACAAATCAATTAATACGCAGGAGTATTTCATCATTTATTTGACCTTATAATAATATATGGCAGTGATAATATATGATTAGTAATAATAGGTATAATTTAGGCAAAAAAATTTGTCTGTATATTATCTGCCAAACAACTCTATTTTTATATAATAACTAATGTTGTTATTAGTTTTTTTTAATAATAATTATATTATTAATCATGATAATATTCATAATTATAATAATCAATTATATTAATATTCATTATTATCATAATAATAATTATCATTATTATATTATAAATTATGATAATAGTAATTATCAAAATTATATAAATAATTATATTAGTATTAATTATATTAGTAGTTATAATTATTATAGTTATATTAATAATAATAGTCATATTATTAATACTAAATAATAAAATTATTATTATAAATAATTATTATTATTATTATTATGATCATCATCATCATCATCATCATCATCATCACCATCATCATCATCACCATCATCATCATCATCATCATCATCATCATCACCATCATCATCATCATCATCATCACCACCACCACCACCATCATCATCATACTTGATTGATGTTGATCTAACCTTAAAAAAAATATTTCATTAAAATTAGTTATATGTATTTGCTAGTTGCATTGTATTAATTACAGCAGATGCATATGTGTTGGTCGACTGGTTTATGCACTTATTTGGTATATTAATTATTTATCAATTATTTATATATTAATATGTAGGATATGAATAGTTTGACAATTCAATTAATACACATAAAATTAATAATTGACTACATATGTTCAGGTAATTAATTAAAAAATATTTGATTAGAAAATATTTGATTAATACTTTATTAAAATCAGTTGTTTGACATATGTAAAGCAAATAAATAGTTATAAGCTTTGGTCTATTAATTATTTATATATTAATATGTAAGAGATGAATAGTCCGACAATTCAATTAATATGCAGAAAAAGAATAGTTTTCTGCATGTGTTCGGATAATTAATTAATAAAATATTTGATTAGAAAATATATAGTTAATACTTTATTAAAATTAATTGTCTGATATATGTGCAGCAAATAAATAGTTATATACATTTAATGCACGTAGGAGATGAATAGTCGCATTATATTAATAAATAGTTATATTAATTATTCCATCTCATTAATTAGCAATAAAAATAATTAGCAATAATATATGGCAGCAGTAATTTATGATTAATACTTTATTAAAATTAATTGTTTGATATATGTGCAGCAAATGAATAGTCATATACATTTAATGCACATAGAAGATGAATAGTCGCATTATATTAATAAATAGTTATATTAATTATTCCATATTATTAATTAGCAATAACAATAATTAGCAATAATATATGACATCAGTAATTAATGATTAGCAATAATGGATATAGTTTAGGCGGGAAAATTCTAGACAACTCTGTTTTTATATATATAGTTATATTTTCCCGTACAATACACGGGTGGTGTATTAATTATTTATATATTATTATATAAGAGATGAATAGTTTAACAATTTAATTAATATACAGGAGATGAATAGTTGGTTGTATATGTTCAAGTAATTAATTAATAAAATACTTAATTAATACTTGATTAATATGTATTATTCGACGTATGTGCAGCAGATGAATAGTTATATGAATTTATTGCATGTAAGATATGAATAGTTGTGCTGTATTAATGACAGAAGATGAATAGTTATATGAATTTGCTGTTTGCATGAGATGAATAGTTGCATTCATATGTTCATTAGTTTGACAATTCAATTAATATGCAGGAGATGAATAGTTGGCTACATATGTTCAAGTAATTAATTAAGAAAATACTTGATTAATATATGTTGTTCGACATATGTGCATTAGGTGAATAATTACATTCATATATTTAGTAGTTTTACAACTCAGTTAATACGCAGGAGATGAATAGTTGGCTGCATATTTTTAGATAATTAATTAAAAAAATTATTGATTAATATGTGTTGTTCGACATATGTGCAATAGATGAATATCTTAATTAATACGCAGGAGATGAATATCATTTTGTTGTTATGCAGCGTAGGAGATGAATAGTTTGACAAATCAATTAATACGCGGGAGTATTTCATCATTTATTTGACCTTATAATAATACTAGATTTGCACCCGTGCGATGCACGGAGGATTCGAGCGTATGAGTAGGCTATTTTTTAAATAACATTTGGTAAAGAAACATTTAGGATAAATAATGATTATATAATTGGTTTCTAAGCAGCTATTCATGGTAAACAAACTGAAAAAAAATATATAGACAATGAACAATAACTAATCAAAGAAATTTCATAATTATATCTTTTCAAACACTTCTTTAAATACAACATTTGTGGTTGAATTACTCTCTGCAACATCATTGTCACATATAAGTATTTTCAAACCTTTACGATTTGTCACTCGAGATATGGCAACATAAAGCTGACCATGACTGAATACAGGTTTCTTTAAGAAAATACCAACATTATGAAGTGATTGACCTTGACTTTTGTTGATTGTCATTGCATATGATACAATTAGTGGAAATTGTCTTCGATTAAACTTGAAAGGCAACCTTGGATCAGATGGTGTTAGTGACATTCTTGGTAACAATACTCGTTCACCAGAATTATTTCCACCTAAGATCTTTGCTTCCAACACGTGAGCTCCAAGCCTTGTGATTACCATCCTAGTACCGTTGCATAAGCCAATTGAATGGTCAATATTCCTCAATAACATAACAGGTGTACCAATCTTCAAATGCAATACATGATTTGGGACGCCGGAACACTTAAGACTGTTTAGGAATTCCGGAGTGTGTAGATCTTGCAACAAATCATTATTTGAATCAGATCTACATGTTGTATCTGAACTCAAATATGTTTTCTCTTCAGCTGAGTTAATTGACAACATGTATTCATTGACGGACTCTACAATATCAAGAGTTGGTGCTAGGATAGATCTTCCCTCAAAATAAGTATCATCAGTGATATTGCTTGTGAACTCTGGATAAGTGCTTTTCACAATAGCTGCAATTGGATCATTTGAATATTTTATTAATAGATCACTTAGAAATTCGATTGTTGCATGACCATCATTAGGACCTCCAACTGTTCCATCTCCAATGCTTGCAATCCAGTCAGAAAATTGCTTTAACTTGGCACATTCATCGACTGAGGTAAGATTTCGTAACCTCATATTCTTTGTCAATCGTAACACCTTGCAATCTCGCCATAAGTATGAGGAGTTGATAGTTGCATGAACAATATCTTGTCGAGTACCCTTAGGAATGACCGATAATATTTGTCTAAAATCACCTCCAAGAACAACTGTCTTACCTCCAAATGGCTTATCAATACTAAATTGATCGTTGATGCGTAAAATATCTCTCATAGTTTTATCCAAAGCTTCAAAGCAATATCTGTGCATCATTGGAGCTTCATCCCATATTATGAGTTTACATCTTATAATCAAATCAGCAAGTGGACTACCTTGTTTGATGTTACATGTTGAATCTTCGGTTGGATTTATAGGAATCTTGAATCGAGAATGAGCTGTTCTTCCTCCTGGTAATAAAAGAGAAGCTATTCCACTCGATGCCACGTTTAACACGATATCTCCTTTGCATCTAATAGCGGCTGATAAGGTCCTCCATATAAACGTTTTTCCTGTACCTCCATACCCATACACAAAAAACAATCCACCTTTATTTGACCTTGTTGCCTCCATTATCTCATCATATACATGTCTTTGCTCTGAGGTCATAACATATAGATTTTTATTGAGCTCTTGAGACAAATTTGATCGATCATAACACATTTCCTCACGTATCAATGAATTACCAACGGTAGAAAAAAACTCGGATGGTGGGAATGGTATTGGCTCAAACTCTCTCAAGCTTCTTCCACAGTTTCGTAACAACTTTTCTACCTCTACCAAGCCATAATTTTTTATCTCATCATCTTCCAAATGAAGTTCTGAAAAAAAAAATCAATAAGTTTAGAAAGAATATATAAATAGTTTAACAATTTGAAAAAAAAATAATTAAGAGAACTAAGGTAAGTTACCTTCGTGTTGTAATAATAAGCGTTGTCTGTATAAAATATCATCAGTCATATAAATCCAACAATGATTCCAAACAACTTCAGGTCGAATAAGTGATTCAGATGTCAATAATGTTGCAAATAATTTTCTCAAAGAAGATGCAGAAGCCCAATGACTTGCCTCAATAATACCATCAATGTATTCCTTGTCGTCATCTAACAAACCTAGGGCATAGCAGGCATCACGGTATGATGAATGTTGCTCACCATTAATGTATCTTATGTCTTCATAACTTATAGGTCCACGCACAACATTAAGAAGACATCTTAAATAATAGAGTTCTCCACTGTCAGGAGGGACATAGAAAATCCGTCCAATAGAGAATCTTTTTTGCCTTGGTCGCCATTCTCTATTATACTTATCCCAAATGAATTTTGTAGGGAATTGAGAATAAGTTAATTCCTTTGCCTCAGGATATTCTTTATTTGCCTTCATCCAAGCTAAGAACATACTTTTCTTAATAGATAATCGATCAACAACATCATCGATCTGATCATAATCTGAAAAAATAACACTTTGTTGATTTGGAAGATGAAAACCTAACCTTTCAACCGGAGGATCTCTAAATTGAATATCATATTTGAATAACCTCCACGATGCTTCACATGATGATATATACCTACAATCATAGTACATCTGAACTTCGTCTGCCTTTTTTGCTACTTCGTCATCCGTTATACTTCCATAAAAAGACGCAGTAACACGATCGTGTCCTTTGTTGACATATTTAAATAAATACTTGATAGAGCGAGATTGGTTACACCATTCAACATTCAAATGTGCACCGTACTTGAGCAACAGATAACGATTGTGAGGAACAATAAACCTGTTATCAAGAGGAACTCCATTCTTCTCCACTATTCGTCCGTTATCTCTTCTTCTATAGATAGGATATCCATCATCATCAACAGTTGTTGATTCAACGAACCTTTTAGGAAAATGCTTTGTACAACGGCCAGCAGACATGCAAGGGGAGCTCTTAGCAGCAATACCACATGGTCCATGTACCATAAATTCTTGAACTGCTGTATAATACTTAGGATCAACGTGTTTATCTGGAATTTCGGCTGAAATAATTTTGTCGATATCGCTTCCTGTTGGATACTTGTCTGTTGCTGCAAGAAATAACAATATGTGTGCATGTGGCAACCCACGCTTCTGGAACTCAATAGTCGATATAACTGCAGTAGAATTAAAATAAAGGGTTATAACCAACAATAGTAAGAATATATGCTAAATATAATACACACACACACACACACACACAGACTATGAAATAGTACTTGATTTAACCGTTCCAAAGATCTTGTTACTCCGAAGATCTTTGATGAGATAATCCAACTTCATTTTAAAAACACGACAAATAATATCCGGACGATCATCGGCTTTGAGGCTTCTTTTTCAACAAAACGAACTATTTCTGGCCATTTGGGATTGCAAGTAAATGTAATAAAAAGATCCGGATAACCAACCCATCTACAAATTGCCATGGCGTCTTGATAGTTTTGAATCATATATTGAGCACCGCCTGTGAATGATGACGGTAATATAACTCGTTTTCCTTGCGTTGATGGATCGGTCTCACCCCTTAAAATTGCATCTGTTAGTCCACTATATAATTCACACCGCAAATGTTTTTGATGTAACTTAATGTAAGTCAATCTTGAAGATTCAACCATGGTATATGCGTCAACAATAAATTGTTGAAGTAGTCTCATGGAAGACAATATAATTGATAACTCCGAACTCCTTTCATGCAAACGATATGAAAAATACTCTGTTAAACTAACATACTTCCGCCCACCCCGCTTCATTCCCCCATTCAACGTTAACGGAATGTCTTCTCTATAGCCATCTTCACCATAAGGAAACAATATAGGGTATTGTAATCCAAGATATGAAGCATGTAGTTGGTTAATGCGTTTCAGCATTCCCGTTTTCGTTTCGACCAAGATATCCCTATCACCTAATGATGCATCAAAGTCCCCAACAATTAATCCAGCAATTTCTGAAGCCGTAGGTAGATTATACCTTCTGCCATCACCATTCCTCCTACCAATCAACTTCAACTTCACATCTAAACAACCATCCTTTTCAATTTTTTCTCTTACCATTTTGAATGATTTAACCAACACATTATTCTCGTCAAGCATCATCTTCAAATCATAAACAATAGATGTACGAAGGCTGTTCAAGGTTTCACTTTCCCTATAACCAATACAGTTGGAATAAGGAATTAGAAGAAATTACTTAAAAATTATAAAATAACTCAATAAATACCATAGCTTCTTAAGTAACTCACCTAACAGAATGAACTCTATTTTCAACTTCATTATCAGTGTCATAAATGTAGAGTTGAGCAAATTTAGGCATTGAACCTTCATTCGGCAATAAACTTCCCATAAGATGATAATTTTGACCATGAAGTCTAAATATTGGAGGAGATCTTCCATTGTTCAAACTCCTGTCAACTTTTCCTCCCATGGAAGTAAAACAGAACATGTTATTGTATGACCGAATATTCTGGAGAAAGTGTTTGCTTCTATCATTTCGTAAATATAACAGATCATGTAATACTTTAGGAGGATTTCTCATTGGTGGGAGTTGAACCTTGCCTTGCATGCAGCATAAAGAATATTTCGAGTTTCGAGATGGCCGACTTTTACACAATCTTTCCTCATACCAGAAAAGAGCATTGCAAAATCCACATGTGTATATTGCATCTCCAATATCAAAATAATCTACATATATCATAAAATTAATATAAGACATTTGGAAAGATTTATTATAAAAAAATTTATGTACAAATACATTTTTGGTTGTATACCGGAAGGTGTTCCACTGTTTTGTTCTATTTCAACATCTGTGAAGACGCAAAGTATTAGACATTTAAAAATATTACAAAGTTCTTCTATTATGTTTATTATATTAAAATTAAATTTATATGAGACTTTTTGAGAAATGTAATATTCCATATGCATGTATAAAATATATTAATCAATGCATACCAGATAATACGGTTCCACTATTCTCTTCTATTTCAATATCTGTTGACACGTAAATTACAATTACAATAGATATATACATAACAATTACAACGTAAGTAAAATAATTATAAACTTATAAAATAATATTAATAATAAATTTTTACACATATTGGAATATGAGAATGCTAACCTTCATCGAATTCCAATTGTTGCCCTACGATAGAGGCACCATAATTCTTCTTAGAACAGATAGAAAAGTTTGTCATTTTTGATGATTCTGATAAATTCACAGTACCACTTTCATTTGATGCATGGCATGTTGAATATATATTTGTTGTAGTATTTGAAGGCCCAGTACTTGACGACCATTTCATTTGATCATCATCATAGTTTAGTTTATAAATAGAGTTTATAGGAGTGCCCGCTGTAAGAAATGAATAATAAATAGCTAATATAATTGAATACTATGGACATGATTTTTAAACTGCCACATATAAATGTAAACAACTTATTACCATTTGTGATGTCACTAAGAGGAGATAACAATCCCTGAGATTCAAAAGGATTGAACGCACATTTTGTATGTGTATTTTTGTCTGGGATTGATTTTGTACCAATCATATTTAAATTACCTGCATACAAAAAAATAACAATTGTACGAATCATTTATCAATTCAAAAAATTAATGTTAATATATATATTTAATAATATTAAAAGAATATTATATTATTGCCAATGTGTTGTTAATTCTTAATGTAAACAATAAAAATAATTTAATATTATTAAATTAGATTAATATACTTTTTAACCTATTAAATATTTCATAATAATATTACCCAACTATATTCAAATAGTTATAGTTTCATAAAGAGAAAATTTTCCAATTTTAAGTAGGAAGTTTATATTTCTTAAAATCATTATATAATTTTTTTGCATGAAATATTGACGGGGAGTGTAACAATACGGTGTTAGGATTTTGCATGAAATGGTATGGTGTTAGGTTTTGCATGGAATTGCATGATGTTAGGGCTTTGCATGGGGGTATTAATATTGCATGGTATTATGGTTTTGCATGGGGTATTAATATTACATGGCGTTAGGGTTTTGCATGCGGATATTGAAATTGCATGATCTAGGGTTTTATATGGGTTGATAATATTACATGGTGTTACGATTTTGCATGTGGGTATTAATACCACCTGTTCTTATTTCTTTATATCATTATATATTTTTTATTTATTACAAAAATGTAATGTCAATATATATGTTTGGTTAAATTTATAGAATATTATTTTTTTGTCATTTATGTATGTATTAAATAATTATGATATCTCCTAATAATTATTAGGATTTTTAGGCTTTCCCTATGAATAATATCATTAATGTTGTAAATTATTTATGTATTAATTAATTATCATATCTCCTAATATTGAATAGGAATTTTTTAGTGTTTCATTAAAAACATTTTTTTTTGAATTCTCATAGTAATTGACCATGAACAATATGTTCTTAATTTATAATGTAAACAATAATAGCAATTTAATCTTCGCCAAAAAGATTAGCATACTTTTATTTAATTAGTTATACTCTCATGAAAACAAAATTTTCCAGTTTTAAGTAGGTTTTTCATTTGTTTTTAAATCATTATATAATTTTTTTTCCAAAAAATTTATTGTTAAAAATTAGCTCTCAATATAATTTTACAATATTATTTTTTCCACAATTATCTATGTATTAATTAATATTATTTCACAAATTATGACGGGAAGTGTAACAATATGGTGTTAGGATTTTGCATGAAATGGTATGGTGTTAGGTTTTGCATGGAATTGCATGATGTTAGGGCTTTGCATGGGCATATTAATATTGCATGGTATTATGGTTTTGCATGGGGTATTAATATTACATGGCGTTAGGTTTTGCATGCGGATATTGAAATTGCATGATCTAGGGTTTTGTATGGGTTGATAATACCACCTGTTCTTATTTCTTGATATCATTATATATTTTTATTTATTTCAAAAATGTAATGTCAATATATATGTTTGTTTAAATTTATAGAATATTATTTTTTGACAATTATGTATGTATTAAATCATTATGATATCTCCTAATAATTATTAGGATTTTTAGGCTTTCCCTAAGAACAATATTATTAATGTTGTAAATTATGTATGTATTAATTAATTATCATATCTCCTAATATTGAATAGGAATTTTTTAGTGTTTCATTAAAAACATTATTTTTTGAATTCTCATAGTAATTGACAATGAACAATATGTTCTTAATTTGTAATGTAAACAATATTAGCAATTTAATCTTCGCCAAAAAGATCAGCATACTATTATTTAATTAGTTATACTCTCATCAAAACAAAATTTTCCAGTTTTAAGTAGGCTTTTTATTTTTGTTTAAATCATTATATAATTTTTTTTCCAAAAACTTTATTGTTAAAAATTAGCTCGCAATATAATTTTACAATATTATTTGTTTCACAATTATGTATGTATTAATTAATATTATTTCAAAAATTATGATGGGGAGTGTAACAATATGGTGTTAGGATTTTGCATGAAATGGTATGGTGTTAGGTTTTGCATGGAATTGCATGATGTTACGCTTTTGCATGGGGGTATTAATATTGCATGGTATTATGGTTTTGCATGGGGTATTAATATTACATGGCATTAGGGTTTTGCATGAGGATATTAATATTGCATGATCTAGGGTTTTGCATGGGTTGATAATATTACATGGTGTTATGATTTTGCATGCGTGTATTAATACCACATGTTCTTATTTGTTTAAATCATAATATAATTTTTTAATTTCACAAATGTAATGTCAATATATATGTTTGCTTAAATTTATAGGATATTATTTTTGTGTCATTTATGTATGTAGTAAATCATTATGATATCTCCTAATAATTATTAGGATTCTTAGGCTTTCCCTAAGAACAATATTATTAATGTTGTAAATTATTTATGTATTAATTAATTATCATATCTCCTAATATTGAATAGGAATTTTTTAGTGTTTCATTAAAACATTTTTTTTTGAATTCTTATAGTAATTGACCATGAACAATATGTTCTTAATTTATAATGTAAACAATAATAGCAATTTAATCTTCGCCAAAAAGATTAGCATACTATTATTTAATTAGTTATACTCTCATCAAAACATAATTTTCCAGTTTTAAGTAGGCTTTTTGTTTAAATCATTATATAAATTTTTTTCCAAAAAATTTATTGTTAAAAATTAGCTCTCAATATAATTTTACAATATTATTGTTTTCACAATTATCTATCTATTAATTAATATTATTTCAAAAGTTAATGTTAATATATATATTTAATAAAATTTAAAGAATATTATATTATTGTCAATATGTTGTTAATTCATAATGTAAACAATATTAATAATTTGGTAATTTTATATTTGTTTAAATCATTATATAATTCTTTTATTTCAAAAATGTAATGTCAATATATATGTTTGTTTAAATTTATAGAAAATTATTTTTTTGTCAATTATGTATGTATTAAATCATTATGATATCTCCTAATAATTATTAGGATTTTTAGGCTTTTCCTAAGCACAGTATTATTAATGTTGTCAATTATTTATCTATTAATTAATTATCATATCTCCTAATATTGAATAGGAATTTTTTAGTGTTACATGAAAAACATTTTTTTTGAATTCTCGTAGTAATTGACCATGAACAATATGTTCTTAATTTATAATTTACACAAAAATAGCAATTTAATATTCTCCAAAAATATTAGCATACTATTATTTAATTAGTTATACTCTCATCAAAACAAAATTTTCCAGTTTTAAGTAGGAATTTTATATTTGTTAAAATCATTATATAATTTTTTTTTTCCAAAAATTTAGTGTTAAAAAATAGCTCTCAATATAATTTTACAATATCATTTTATTCACAATTATATATGTATTAATTAATATTTTTTCAAAAATTATTGTTAGTATATATATTTAATAAAATTTAAAGAATATTATATTATTGTCAATATGTTGTTAATTCACAATGTAAACAATAATACTTATTTAGTATTGTTAAATCGGATTACCACACTTTTTAACCAATTAAATATTTCCTATTAATATTACGCAACTATATTCAAATAGTTATAGTTTCATAAAGACAAAAATTTCCAATTTTAAGTAGGAAGTTTATATTTCTTAAAATCATTATATTATTTTTTTCCATGATATATTGACGGGGAGTGTAACAATATGGTGTTAGGATTTTGCATGAAATGGTATGGTGTTAGGTTTTTCATGGAATTGCATGATGTTAGGGCTTTGCATGGGGGTATTAATATTGCATGGTATTATGGTTTTGCATGGGGTATTAATATTACATGGCGTTAGGGTTTTGCATGCGGATATTGAAATTGCATGATCTAGGGTTTTGTATGGGTTGATAATATTACATGGTGTTAGGATTTTGCATGTGGCTATTAATAATACCTGTTCTTATTTCTTTATATCATTATATATTTTTATTATTTAAAAAATGTAATGTCAATATATATGTTTGTCTAAATTTATAAAATATTATATTTTTGTCAATTATGTATGTATTAAATCATTATGATATCTCCGAATAATTATTAGGATTTTTAGGCTTTCGCTAAGAAAAAAATAATATTGTAAAATTATATTGAGAGCTATTTTTGAACAATAAAGTATTTGGGAAAAAATTATATAATGATTTAAACAAATATAAATAGCCTACTTAAAACTGGAAAATTTTGTTTTGATGAGAGTATAACTAATAAAATAATAGTATGCTCATCTTTTTGTCGAAGATTAAATTGCTATTATTGTTTACATTATAAATTAAGAACATATTGTTCATGGTCAATTACTATGAGAATTCAAAAAAAATGTTTTTAATGAAACGCTAAAAAATTCCTATTCAAGATTAGGAGATATGATAATTAATTAATACATAAATAATTTACAACATTAATAATATTGTTCTTAGGGAAAGCCTAAAAATCCTAATAATTATTAGGAGACATCATAATGAATTAATACATACATAATTGGCAAAAAATTAATATTCTATAAATTTAACCAAATATATATATTGACCTTACATTTTTGTAATTAAAAAATTATGTTATGATTTAAACAAATAAGAACATGTGGTATTAATACAAACATGCAAAATCATAACACCATGTAATATTATCAACCCATGCAAAACCCTAGATCATGCAATATTAATATACCCATGCTAAACCCTAATGCTAATCTTTTTGGAGAAGATTGAATTGCTAGATCATTATATATTTTTATTTATTCCAAAAATGTAATGTCAATATATATGTTTGTTTAAATTTATAGAATATTATTTTCTTGTCAATTATGTATGTATTAAATCATTATGATATATCCTAATAATCTTCTCCAAAAAGATTATTACCACCGTACATTTTTTTGTGGTTAATCCTAACCGTCCGTTTAAATTAGTTAATACCCACCCTCCCCGTGCTTACCAGATATTTTTCAGCTCCATGCTACCGTGCCACAGAAAAAATAAAGCCCTACTCTCATAACCCTCCCCTAACCGTCCGATGAATGACAATGAAATCTGCACCGTCCATTTTGTAAAGTTCTATCATCTTAGTATATAAGCAGGTAGGGTTTCTGGAGTCATCTCCAACCCATTTGCGCGCAGCTCATTCCTCTGTCCTCTCTTCTCTCAACTCTCTCATCTCTCCCATCCTCACTCTGTCTGATTTTCTGTATCTTTCATGAAGAAAGAAATTTTCGAAACTTACACTCTAGATCTGTATTTCCTATGCTTTCCCTTCTAATTTCATACTTTAATTTCAGCTGCAGTTATATGATGTTTCGAAAAAATAATTCTTTGCAAATATTAGATATGTGATTTCTGTGTATTATAGAAAAGCCAAATCAAAAGTTTGCAACTTTTGATTTTTTTTGTCGGTTATACTATATACCAAGAATGATATCTCTTCCATGTTGTGGGTGTATTTGTACAGATTTCGAAAATTTATTATTTTTAGTTAGATCTGGTGGTTGTATATTTCGTGGTTTACTGGTCCTAAAAAACTCATCCGGTTCTCTTCAAGTGTTGTATCTTTTGCTTTCGAAAGATAACACTGAAAACAGAGAAATTTGGGTATTTAAGGTAATTTTTTTTATTTTTTAATTTCCGTTCCAGTTCTATGATGTTTCGAAAAAAAAATTTCTTTGCCAAGATTAGATATGTGATTTCTGTGTATTATAGGAAAGCCGAATCAAAAGTGTGAAACTTTTGATTTTTCTGTCAGTTATACTATATACCAAGAATGATATATCTTCGATGTTGTGGGTGTATGCGTACAGATTTCAAAAATTTCATATTTTTAGTTAGATCGGGTGGGTGTATATTTCGTGGTTTACTGGTCCTAAAATACCCATCCGGTTCTCTTCAAGTGTTGTATCTTTTGCTTTCGAAAGATAACACTAAAAACAGAGAAATTTGGGTATTTAAGGTAATTTTTTTTATTTCAGTTCCAGTAATATAATGTTTCGAAAAAAATATTTCTTTGCCAAGTTTAGATATGCATTTCTGTGTATTATAGAAAAGCCGAATCAAAAGTGTGCAACTTATGATTTTGCTGTCGGTTATACTATATACCAAGACTAATTTTGCTGTCGGTTATACTATCGAAAGTTTGTATATCTTTTATGTTGACTTAAACCTGGGTATATTTTTCAGATCTGTTCCTTTCGGAAGCAAGAGACAGATCTAACATAAAATATGGTAACGTTGAAGATATTATTTCGTAATTCTTAAGTATTAATCCTTCTGTTTCTTTCTAAGATTGTATGTCACTTTCAGAAGTTTTTGAAAGTCGACACAAACAAATATACCCAGATCTTTTATGTTGACTTAAACCTGGGTATATTTTTCAGATCTGTTCCTTCTGTTCCTTTCAGATCTTTTATGTTGACTTAAACCTGTGTATATTTTTTAGATCTGTTCCTTTCGGAAGCAAGAGACAGATCTAACATAAAATATGGTAACGTTGAAGATATTATTTCGTAATTCTTAAGTATTATTCCTTCTGTTTCTTTCTGAGATTGTATGTCACTTTCAGAAGTTTTTGAAAGTCGACACAAACAAATCGGACAAATCTGGGCATTCGAACATGGATCTTTATTTTTCAAACTTGTTCTTTCATTTTTTCATTATTAAACTTCCAAATGTTCTTTCATCTAAAGTATGTAATAAAACCAACAAAGATCCGCTTTCAGATATATAATTTTCGGGAGTTCACAAATAGATCTAAGCTAAAATCGGCTAAAGTTTATATCATTTGTGTTACTAACATAGATCTGTAGTTTTTTTTTTGCGAGGAAGATTTCTTCGTATTTCTTAACTATAGTTCCTTCTATTTATCTGTGCATTTTTTTTGTCCCTTTCGTAATTTTCGAAAGTCGACACAAAAATAGCGAACAAATCTGGGTATTCAAACTAATATCTGTATTTTTCAGAGTACTTGATTTTTTTTGTTATTATTTCATCTTTTGTATTTAAAGGAAACAAAAATCCGTCATTTTACGTTGAGTCCCATCTGTTCTGTATTTCAGATCTGTTATTTTCATTAGCGAACACACAGATCTAACATAAAATAGGGTATACCTTCGGATATTTTTAATTTTTTGGTCTAGCAATATTTTTTCTTAATTTTAAATAAAAAACCTTCTGATATTCTATGCAAGTTTTTCTGTTCCTTTCAAAAGACATTGAAAGTGGACACACGAAGCCCAAAAATTGTGTTACTCAAACTTATTATGTGCTGATCTCTTTACATATGATATGTTGCTTTCAAAAAATATTGAAAGTCAACTGAGATGAATTACAAAAATATGGATTTTTGAACTCACTTTTCAGTCTTTTTTTTTTGGCATGCTGTGTCTATTTTTAAATTGTTAAAAGTGCTGTAATTGCCTCTATTATGTCACACCTAATGTGCTATTATTATTTTCATTAGAGAACACACAGATCTAACATAAAATACTTTAATGACATACTTCTGTTCTGATTAATTTATGTGTCCATGCTTTAATGACATACTTATGCTAAAATTTCTGCAGGTAAGTTGATACATACTTTCTTAATTAGACTTCGACAATATTATAGTGAGTTATCACAATATTTACATTTTGTGATTATTAATATATATTCTTGATTATCTTACTAAAATATTTGATTTAATTTAAATGTAGGTATTGCAATTCTTCATAAACTGGCAAAGGTAAAAGTAAACACACATTTCTCACATATCATATTTATAATTTAATTTATGTATTTTTTTTGGCATGTTGTGTCTATTTTTAAATTGTTATAAAGTGCTGTAATTGCCTCTATTATGTCACACCTAATGTGCTATTTTTATTTTCATTAGAGAACACACAGATCTAACATAAAATACTTTAATGACATACTTCTGTTCTGATTAATTTATGTACTTTTTTTGGCATGCTGTGTCTATTTTCAGTTCTGTAATAAGTTAAATAATAATCAAATATTGAGTTTTTATGTTTCAAACAGATCTGAGAGATCATTGGGTGTTTGAATTTATTTTTTCTTCTGATTAATTTATGTATCCATGCTTTAATGACATACTTATGCTCTAATTTCTGCAGGTAAGTTGATACATACTTTCTTAAATCAACTTCGACAATATTATAGTGACTTATCACATAATTTACATTTTGTGATTATTAATATATATTCTTGATTATCTTACTAAAATATTAGATTTAATTTAAATGTAGGTATTGCAATTCTTCATAAACTGGCAACGGTAAAAGTATACAGACATATTTCTCACATATCATATTTATAATTTCATTTATGTATTTTTTTGGCATGCTGTGTCTATTTCTAAAGTGCTATAAAGTGCTGTAATTGCCTCTATTATGTCACACCTAATGTGCTATTTTTAATTTAAATTCTATATTAGTATACTTGCTGTCTGTTTATCTATAAGGTGCTATTTTCAATAATGTCTGTTTATATAAGATGATATAAATTGATATAATTGCCTAATCTTACTGTTAGTTGCAAATTTAATATTAATGCTATTTGGTATGCTATGTGTTTATCTCTGAACTGCTAAATATTGCTATAATTGCATCTGTTCTATAACATATAATGTTTTCTTAGTAGCAAAAGTTAATAATTATCTATAACATTGCTATCACAATAGTTGAAATTAAAACGATAAACATATTTATATACAACAGAATATTGTTAATACTATACTGAAGTACCTGTTGGTACATGATCTCTTGATCTTTTTCCTGTTATTGTAGTTGATGATGTTAATTTCCTCATATTTGGGTGTATGTGTAGGAACTTGTATCTTCTATCCAATCTGAAATTATGTTACATAAACAGTAAATTAAATAATAAGTATAATCATATTTAATTACTCTAATGTAATTCACAATATAGATTGAGCTATGACTTACTTCAGAAGAATGAAAGTCAGGTGAATGTGTTCCTGTTTATATTGTGCTGCAGAATTTTGTTGTGTATGTATCTATTGTCATGTGTGGGCTGTATGTCTTTTTATAAGAAGTATAAAATTTTTGAATCTAAATTTAAGAGGGAAAACTTTTCATGCTGAAATTCAGAAAGTAAAATTGGTATATTGTAGATACTAAATTTGCAACTGAATATACTAATTTTGTACTTTTTTTTAAATAAAATATTTCAGGCTATAAAAATATTATTCTAAGTTCTATAATAAAAGGATCCCCATCTTCCATCAAACTTGACTATAAGAAATGGGCAATGATAAAAATTTTCGTATCTAATGTAACAACAGTCAGCAATTATAGGCCTGTGTTCTTTTTTTTTTTGGAATATTATAATTCTCAATGATTTTAATGTTCCCTAAAAGCTAAGTTTAAATTTCTGACTGTTGTTTTGACATGTATTGAGCCCTATATGCAATCTCACTAAGTTTTATGAACAACAAAATAGTGGTGATTCATAGAAAATTTTCTTATGGTCTGTTTGTTTGTGATGTAAGGGATCTATTTATTAAGACTTAGAAATAATAATGAGGCGATGATGGTGGTTGTGTTTTAATTTATATTGGATGATTTTTAACTGATTACTAACAGAATTTTACAATATTCATTTTTCATCCCTTCCGACAGTAGGTAAGAGTTTAGGCAGATTTTTTGAAGGGAATAATCAGTTAAAAATCACCACTTATAAATTAATTGAATGTTAGGCATGAGCCTATGATCATTGGATGGTAAATATTTTGAATCCTGAGCCTCAAAAAATATAAAAGAATCATTCAGCTCTTATGTTGAATTTCAGAAAATTTAGGATAATATTCATAACAAATAATCGACAAACCTCCTAAAATAACAATCAGAAGTATGATTTTCTTATTAAACTATAATATAGGATTTCTAAAATTGTTCGTTCCCAATTATGATACTGTCTCTAATTTGCTGCTGATTTTTATTGTGTGCACTTTACTTAGTTATCTAATTTACCGCATTTATAGGAAAATAGCTATTACATGAGGAGATGAAATCATGATAATAGAGCGTACATAATTGAAACAAAAGTAATATCAAACTGTCTTCTACTGGTACATACTGAATTCATTAATAATGCAGATTAAGTTTGGTTTCTCAACCAAATCACAATTAAGTAACATCAACATACAATAGAAATTTCAAATGCTAGTTAACAAAGTTAATCAACTTCAGAGTACATCAGTTCACTCCTCTGCTCTATGAGCTTAAACTTTCTCTATTTTAACATTGACCCTAGATCTCTTTCTCTTAGGAGCTGTAGTGGAATGATCCGCATCAATACACCTCTTTCCAAATTCTTCATCTGTACTCTCAGAATTGCATTTTGTGCCATGCTTTGGTGTGCGAGCTTCATCTGTCTGAGATTCCACCTTTGCAGAATACATTATCAGGTTATAAAATAATTATTAACTAAACAATTAATTCACTACAATAATTATTTTTGTGTAATGAATAATACCTGTTCATCAGCTGCAGTTTCAAATTTTAAAAGCATATCAGAGTCCTAAAATATTGCACAAATGTTTTTTAATAATTTGGTTCCTTACGTAATATATCTGTTGAATTAAGGATTTGATCATATAGAAATATTTTACACTAACCTGACTGTCTAAAGAAGTAGGTCCATAATATTTGGAAACCAAAGCTTCGTCCACACTTAGCTTTATAACTGAATATGCTCCCAATTGCTTCTCCCTCACTTGGACTAAGAAAAGAGCCTTCACATCTATGAGTTTTTCCAAATCTGTTGGAAGATTTGTATATTCATCATCTTCCTGTGTAAACTAAAAAATGTGATTAAAATAGTGTGTATAAACGGAAACCATAAAAATTATGTCATATTAAATCAGGTCTTACCTTTGCATTGCTCTCCCTCAGCTGTTGAGCTGATTTACCAATAATTTGTGTACATTCCCTATCCCATAGAAGTAGTGGAATATTTCCTGTTCCGTCAACAACTCTAATTTGTAGCATGTATCTAAGACTTCCTTTATCATTTTTCATACACTTTTCACAATAAAATGAGTCTCCAATAGGCTTGAGTTTCTTTAGGCATTTCTTACATGCTACATAAAACCACTCTCCTACTGTTTCAATTCCTACAACCCTGACATTGATCCAAAACTTTCCCACCTGAAGCAAAATTTAACATTTTTGTTAGGAATGAAACATCAATTATCTATTATCTATTATATGTATTAAAGAAAATTAATATTACCTCATTCTCTTGTAGTTGTTCAACTGTTTTGAAAATAGATCTGTCACTTGCTAGCTCCTCTGTAATTGTTTGTGAAGACAATGATTGCCTCTCTTCACAAACTGTGATATGTGAAGATTCACATTCTGGTAATCTGTAAAAAGGTAATTATGATTAGTTTTCATAGTCAATATGTGATGAAAGTAGTTAATGTGTAGAAGTGTTGAAAGATATTTTCCTCTTTTCGAAGTCTCTAATCTCATCCATTGTAGTATCAAGAATTAGTTTTGTCACATTCCAAGTGTTTGATATCCTAACTTCATCTGCAAGTATTAAGTGTAGTTAATGTTAATCCATCCATAAAAAATTGCTAACAAAATAAATATCTATTTTACCATTAAACTTGCTGATTCGACAAAATTGGAGAATAATAATAAGCTGGTTTGGGTTTGTCTGTGAAACATATTCACTTAGTTCTGTAGCATATTCTCCCCAAAGTGTGCATTGTACTCTGTTTTCTCTGTAAAATTGTGTAAGTAAATACTTGATATTAACCATTGTGGAAAAAAACATAACAATGTCCTAGCATTCGTATACACTTGTCTTACTTTTCATCTTCCAGCACAAAATCCATGTATTTGGTGACTTGGCCATAAACTTCCTTCTCTCTTAATGTGTGTACTATGCAAACTCTTCCAATAATGTCTGACATCATAGTATATGTTAGTATGTTAGCTCAAGCAATTTAGTAAGTAGTATATGAATTATAAAAATTAATATGGTACCTATAAGACATGTTGGTGACCTTCTGGATAATTCTTCAAATGCTGCAAATTTGAATAGTACAGTAGGAAATACTTCTATATTTTTTGACAAATTACATTGTGTAAAATTGTTAAAGTAGATCACATATTTGAATTCAGTTGTTTTTATTTTCATTTGGTTATCTACCACTATGAAATTCTTGACATGGTAGAGCTCTCCTTCAATGAGTTTTGCTTTATATTGTGGAATCTGAGATTTCCTAATTGAAGCATGAATTCTATTTTCCTGTTTTATTCAAGCAACAAAATTTATCAGCTTTATTTATATATTTCAAAATACTAATGAAATAAATAACATAAAATTTGCCTGCCAACTTACCTCATTGTCATGAAATACACATTCTAAACCGTATGCTTCATTTTTGTTCCCATAAGAAGGCTTATCGTAAAGCCTAATCAGTCTCAGTTTAATGCACCAGTTGCTCTTGGCAGGGTTTATTTCCCTTAGATTTGTGAAGATTGACATGTTATCTGTAAATATATCAAGTCAAATATCAGGTAAAATTTATATTTCTGAAATCCTAATAATGTATGTATATGTAAATGTTTACAAAAAATGTAATTTATGAAAGTTTTATAATCTGGTCGAAATAGTTGGCTTACTTGAGGATGCTGATGATTCTGCCAAATGACCTACCAATTCTCACGATTATACCTGCACAGTATGTTTTTGTGATGTATATATAGGCAGGGAGAGCTGTGTTTCAAGTCAAACAGGAAGATCTGACCGTCGAATATGGCCATAATCCAGGGAAGTGTTGCAGAATAAATCAAATTTGAACACATGGCTGGGAAAAATTATTGTAATGAAAATGTATATTTTTTTTAAATGTTTTACGTTGACACTGACCTTTCAAAGTCAGATTACATGCAGAATTGACACCTGTCAAGTACTGTATATATATTTTTTTAAATGATGTAATTTTTTAAGTTGACTTTGACCTTCCAAAGTCAGATTAATTGCTATGTTGACACCTGTCATGTACTGTAGATACAAATGAGCGGGAAAAATTTGCTGCATGTATTCTGCTTTTATATATAGTAAGATATGGCAGTGATAATATATGATTAGTAATAATAGGTATAATTTAGGCGGAAAAATTTGTATGTATATTATCTGCCAAACAACTCTATTTTTATATAATAACCAATGTTGTTATTAGTTTTTTTTAATAATAATTATATTATTAATCATGATAATATTCATAATTATAATAATCAATTATATTAATATTCATTATTATCATAATAATAATTATCATTATTATATTATAAATTATGATAATAGTAATTATCAAAATTATATAAATAATTATATTAGTAGTTATAATTATTATAGTTATATTAATAATAATAGTCATATTATTAATACTAAATAATAAAATTATTATTATAAATAATAATAATTATTATTATTATGATCATCATCATCATCATCATCATCATCATCACTATCATCATCATCATCATCATCATCATCATCATCATCATCACCACCACCACCACCACCACCATCACCATCATCATATTTGATTGATGTTGATCTAACCTTAAAAAAAATATTTCATTAAAATTAGTTATATGTATTTGCTAGTTGCATTGTATTAATGACAGCAGATGCATATTTGTTGGTCGACTAGTTTATGCACTTTATTTGGTATATTAATTATTTATCAATTATTTATATATTAATATGTAGGATATGAATAGTTTGATAATTCAATTAATACACATAAAATTAATAATTGACTGCATATGTTCAGGTAATTAATTAAAAAAAAATTTGATTAGAAAATATTTGATTAATACTTTATTAAAATCAGTTGTTTGACATATGTAAAGCAAATAAATAGTTATAAGCTTTGGTCTATTAATTATTTATATATTAATATGTAAGAGATGAATAGTCCGACAATTCAATTAATATGCAGGAAATGAATAGTTTTCTGCATGTGTTCGGATAATTAATTAATAAAATATTTGATTATAAAATATATAGTTAATACTTTATTGAAATTAATTGTTTGACATATGTGCATCAAATGAACAGTAATATACATTTAATGCACGTAGGAGATGAATAGTCGCATTATATTAATAAATAGTTATATTAATTATTCCATCTCATTAATTAGAAATAACAATAATTAACAATAATATATGACAGCAGTAATTTATGATTAATACTTTATTAAAATTAATTGTTTGATATATGTGCAGCAAATAAATAGTCATATACATTTAATGCACATAGGAGATGAATAGTCGCATTATATTAATAAATAGTTATATTAATTATTCTATCTCATTAATTAATAATAACAATAATTAGTAATAATATATAGCAGTATTAATTTATTATTAGTAATAATGGATATAGTTTAGGCGGAAAAATTTGTTTGTATATTGTATGTTAGACAAATCTATTTTTTTATATATATAGGTAGAAAGGCTATGCATCTATGCTCCACATATTACGAGATGTATTTATATTCTACGGAACTTTGAAGAAGCTGATTAGAGGGGGAGTCCATTAATTAATAATTATTTAATTACAACAGCGTTGTTCTACCGAATGGTTGTGTTCTACTAGTTTCGTTTAGTTTTAAAACTAAATAAGCATATATAGTAGGGTCCACTTATTTGTTCCTCTTTCCCAAATAGGTACGCGTGAGAAGAAGCCAAAAAAAGAAGAAAAATACGAAAAGGAAGGTCCATCTACGGCCTGTACTTACCTATCAGAGTTATATGAACACAATAAACAAGAGAGAAAAAAGGGAAAAAAATTTATCAAGTGAGCCCACCTGGAGGTATACATCCGCAAAAGGCAATCGATTGTACCTATAAAAAGACAGAGGAATTAAAGATGAGCTTGTTGATTAAGTATAATCTCTGTATATAGTTTTCACACGACATATATTTGGAAAAAAGAAAAAAAATTGGAGAACAACGGCAAAAGAGACGAGAAAAGAACAAAATCGGTGTACCGTGTACGGCAATTGAGAAGAAAATAATTCAACACGTACATTAGGAGTCGCGGGCCATCCGAGTACAGTACTATTTTTAAGTCCAAATTTTAATTCTAAAGTTATATAATTTTATATTCTAACTTTTCTATATTCAATATTTTATACATAATTTAATTTTTTAATTAACCTGATTGTATTTATTTTAATTAATAATATGCTCTAATTTTATTTATCGGACACATAGAGAAGTCCTATTTCTTATATTATTTAATTAATTAATTGCTTGATTCATAAATTACCTCACATATTTTATACTATTATTCATGATGTGTCTAAGTAATAGATTGGTCATATTTAATGAGAATCTAACAAGTCAAGTTGAGAATGATAACTAATTTTTCATTTTTGTTCGAATAACATAAATAGAAATTAAAAGGATTGTGAAAATGATTACATTATTTCTACAACAATAGAAGATGATAAGTAATTAATTGAACATATATCATTGTCTTTTATTTAAATCATTTGACCAGAGATAACGGGACTAATAATTGGCGATATGACTATATAACTCAAGAAAAACTATTAGTTATATATTCACATTGACACATAGCGGGTAATTGGTTAATTTAATTTTATAATTGGATGTAGGTAGATTTGGATTCATTGGTAACTTTTATTAATTAATTTGACAACTGTTAGATTTTATTTATTTTAGTTTAGATATTTTTAAATGAAATTCTTAATTTACATTAATAATTATTTCTTTATTACATTTTCAATAACTTAAGCCTGATTTAATTTTTTAGAGTTTTTGAGTTATTAATTAGTCTCTTTAAGATGATAATTTGGTATTCATAAGTGGCCTATATTATTTGCAACTGGTATATTTATTGACGGGTATATTTGACCAGCATCATGTTTTTCGTGTCGTTGTCGGTATACTAATTTAATAGCCTTAAACTTGAAAGTTCAACTTTTGATCTAGGCATTTTTTCTCTCTCTTTTTTTATTTGCTTGATCTTTAGTATTCTTGTATCGATGCAAATCACTAGTACATGACCCAAAGAAATCCTAGTAGTAAATCAAGGGTGCATTTAAATTTTATTATCTCTACGAAGAAACAAAATTTATAAATGGTTGAAGGAGAGCAAAATCAACAACAACAAGTTGGGGGATCATTAAGACTATAATATCCCTAGTATAGCAGATTCAGGAACGAGTATTGGAAGACTAATGATTGAAACACATAATTTCAATATCAAGCGTGTTATTATTGAGATGATACATACATCGATTCAATTAAGAGGTGTACTTAATGATGACTCGTATGCTCATATTGTCACTTGTATTGAAATATGTGATACTTTTGAAATAAATAGTATTTCTAGTGATGTTATTAGGCTTAAATTATTCCACCCTCATTATGTGACAAGGGTAAGAGTTGGTTAAATTTGATGAAGTTCTTTCTTTCTAAATTCTTTCCATTTGTGAATATAACTAAATTAAGAAATGGCATCACCACTTTTGTGCAAAATAATGTAGAATCGTTATATGATGTATGGGAACAATTAAAAAAATTATTAAGGAAATTCTCACATCATGACTTGCCATTCTGGTTACAAATGTAAACTTTTTATGATGATATATCTACTACTAACCGCCATATGATAAATGTAGTTGTAGGCAGTACTATTAGGAATAAGACTCCTACGCAAGTCTATAAATTTATTTACGAATTAACCTCCACCTCCCTTCAATGGCATTCTAAACGTATTCTAGTATAAGGAAATATGGGAATTCATTCTATCAATGTCATCATGGCATTACAAGATAAGATGGCTTTAATAACAAAGAGGTTGGATAATTTGAATGGTGTTTTATGTATGCAGATTCAAGAAAATGTGTTTATGTGGTGGAACACGTGATAGCACAAAATTTCAAGTATTTAATCATTTTTGGTCATCTTGTGATCAAGTTAATTATCTTACTAACAATGTAGGCATACAAAACAATCCATACTCAAACATATATAATCTAGGGTGAAGGAACCATCCAAACTTTAGTTAGAGGAATGATAACTCAGTAAGGTCTCCTGGATTTCTACCATAAAGACCTATGCCACCAATTCCACTGCCACCTTAGCAGCCACAGAAACCTTCATTAAATGAGATGATGAATAAATTCATAAACACTACATAAATGCATTTTGAGAATCAAAAGGCCTTAATAAAGAACTTGGAAGCACAAATTGGATAATTAGATAATGCAATCTATGGAAGGGTACCAAATACGTTTCCAAGTGACACGGTCACAAAACTGAATGAGCAAGTTATTGCTATAACTTTAAAGAGTGAGAAGACGCTACCTAAGCCACATCCTCAAGAGGGAAAAAAGAAGAGGAAAATGCTCAAGAAGAAGTGTATGAGTTACAAGAAGAAGTAACTAAGAATTCACTACAAGAGGTAAAATCATATGTTCCTCCTCCTCCATTTCCTAGTATAATAGCTCAAATTAAGTTATAGGCACAGATTGCTAAATTTCTTGATATTTTGAAAAAGGGGCATATTATTTACCATTAATTGATATTGTGATATAAATGCCTAGCTATGCTAAATTTATTAAGGAAATTATTACTTATAAAAGGAAACTTGATGATTGTGATACCATTAGTTTGAACGAGGGGTGTTATGATATTTTACAAAATAAGTGTCCTCCTAAAGTGAAAGATCTGGGAAGTTTTACCATTCCTTATGTAATTAGAAAATCGAAATTTAAAAAGGTGATATGTGACTTAAATGCTAGCATAAACTTGATACCTTTTTTATTTTTAAATGATTGAGTTTAGGAGAGCCAAAACCCACTGACATGTCTCTACAGTAAGCTAATATTTCTATAAAATATCCTTGGGGCATAATAGGAGATATTTTGGTAAAAGTGGATAAATTTATATTTCATGTTGACTTTTTTGTGCTTGATATAGAAGAGGATCATAATATTCCTCTTATTCTTGGTAGAATTTTTTTTAGCTATAGGAAAGACTTTGATCAATGTGCACGAGGGTAAGTTGATCCTTCAATTTTATGGTGAAGAAGTTACATTCAATGTCTTTAAAAGCATGAAATACCCTTCTAAGGATGACACTTGCCATAGCATTGATGCATTAGAAAAGGTGATTAACGAGTGTTTTCAAAACAAAAAAAGTGTAGTGCAGGACCCTCTAGATAGATGTTTGGTGAAATCACATGAGAATGAAGATGACGAAGGAGCCAAAGAGGTTGTTCAATACCTTATTTCTCACTCACCTTATCATAGAAATATAATGGTCACTTTACGAGGACTAGATAAGGAGCAATCCCAAAGTTAAAACCTTCAATTAAGGATCCTCCAACTTTAGAGCTCAAGCCACTTCCCAAACACTTGAAGTATGTTTTTCTTGGTCACGATGATACTATGTTATTATTTACTCATATTTAACTAAGATGCAAGAAGAAAAGTTTATGAGAGTGCTTAGGGAGAAAAAGAAGGAATTTAGATGGACCATTGCTAATATTAAAGGAATTAGCTCTTCTATGTGCATGCACAAAATTCTCATGAAAGATAACTACAAGAAGGTGATCCAACCTCAAAGGTAACTAAACCCAACAATGTAAGAAATGATCAAGTAATACATAATTAAGCTATTGGATGCATGTATGATATATCAAATCTCTTATACCTCTTGGGTTAGTCTTGTACAAGTAGTTCTCAAAAAAGGAGGGATCACAATGGTTAAGAATGGAAATAATGAATTGTTGCCAACTAGAACTATTACTAGGTGTCGTGTTTGTATTGATTTTAGAAAATTAAATGAATACACTAGAAAAGATCATTTTTCCTTCCCTTTTATTAATTAGATGCTTAAGCATTTAGTATGACATGAATTTGATTGCTTTTTGGGTAGTTATTCTAGTTATATGTAAATCCCTATTTCCCCTAAGGATCAAGAGAATGCCACTTTTAATTGTCCTTATGGAACTTTTGCATATAGGTGGATGCCTTTTGGTATTTTTAGTTCCCTTGATACTTTCCAACACATGTATGATGGCCATTCTTTATGACAGAGTTGAGAAATTTATATAAATTTTTATGTATATTTGTTAATTTTGACTCACATTTTGATGCATTTTTGGACAACTGTGAGCTTATTCTAAAACATTGTGAGGACACTATTCTTGTATTAAATTGGGAAAAATGTCATCTAATGTTTTGAGAAGTGATTGTTTTATATAAAAAAAACATCTCATAAGGGGATAGAGGCAGATAAAGTAAAATTTGAAATTATTGAAAAATTACCTCCTCTAAAATGTGTCGAAGACATTCTCAATTTTCTTGGTCATGCTGATTTCAGTAGAATGTTCATTAAGGACTTTTCAAAAATTTAGAAATATCTATGTGACTTATTATCTAAGGATGTGAGTTTTGAATTTTTTGAGGCATGTTTAAAGGCTTTTAACACTTTTAAAGAAAACTTGTGAATGCTCCTATTATTGATGCTCTAGATTGGAAGATTCCTTTTGAAATCATGTGTGATGCTAATGATGTGGTTGTAGGAGCAGTTTTTGGACAACATAAGGACAAAAAAATTTATATTATTTACTATGCTAGCAAAACTTTGAATCCTGCTCAACAAAATTATGCTACAACAGAAAAATAATTGCTAGTTGTGATATTTACTTTTGATAAACCTTATCCTTACTTTTTTTCTCAATAAAATCATTGTTTATCCTAGCCATGATTCTTTGAGGTACCTACTTGTTAATCAATATGATAAGCCTAAATTTGACTTGAAAATAAGGGATAAGAAGGGAAGCAAAAATAATGTAGCATATCATCTATCTCGTTTAACATAATCATATAAGATAAGTAAGGAGTGTGAGCCTATTCATGACACTTTCCTAGATGAATCAATCTATGTAGTTACAAAGCATCCCTAGTATGTTGATATTGTAAATTATCTTATAAATGGAATACTACCTAATGAATTTTCTTATCATCAAAAGAATAAATTCATGCATGACTTGAGATATTATTTTTGGGATGATTCTTATCTTTATAGAATTTTTTTTAATCAAATAATTAGAAGATGCATTCCTGAGCACGATTTTTATTATATTTTATCTTATTGTCATATTAAAGAATATGGTGGCCATTTTGGACCTACAAAGTATTTTGTTATTAGCCTATAATATTTAATGATGCTTATACTTTCACTAAAGCTTGTGTTAGATGTCAAAGAGTTGGTAATATTTTTAGAAAATAAGAAATGCCTCTCACCAATAATTTAGTTGTTGAATTGTTTGATGTGTGGGTTATTGAATTTATGGGACTAATTCATAAATCTATGCATAATGAATATATCTTTCTTGTAGTCGATTATGTGTCTAAATGGGTGGAGGCTATTGCAACTCCCACTAATGATATAAATTTTTTCACCAAATTTGTGAAAATGAATATATTTTACGAGATTTGAAATGCCAATGACCATTATAAGTGACAGAGGTTCTCATTTCTGTAATAGAGCATTTAGTGTTGTCTTGGGAAAGTATGGAGTTGTGCATAAGGTTGAAACTCCGTATCAACCCCAGATTAGTAGAATAGTAGTAGTTTTAAACCAAAAAATTAAAAGGATATTGAAAAAACAATTAATGCTTCTAGAAAGTATTGGTATTTAAAGGTAGATGACACACTTTGGGCATACAGGATCTCTTTTAAAACCCCCACAAAATTGTCTCCCTATATATATATTTTTTGTAAAATCTTGCCACCTTTCTGTAGAACTTGAGCATAAAACTTTTTTTTTACTCATTTTCTTAACATGGATATGTAGGTTGTAGGTGAAAGGAATCTCCTACAATTAAATGAGCTTAATGAATTTTGATTAAACGCATATTAAAATGCTCAAGTCTAAAAGAAGGTGCATGAAGAGGATGCATGATCAAATAATCGTGAAATGAGAGTTTGAAAAGGGGCAACAAGTATTCCTTTTTAATTCTCGCTTGAGATTGTTTCCTACAAGTTGTGTTCACATTAGTCTAGACCATTCATAACGACATAATTTTGTCCCTGTGGAGTAGTAGAAATTAGTAGTCCAGAAAAAGAAACATTTAAGATAAATGGGCATTGATAGAGTTTATGAAGGTGGAGAGGTTGAGTGTAACACCCCCAATTTACTACTTTTATTTTATGGAAGCGTTAATTATAAAAATAATGGATGTTAACATCAAACTTAACATAAGGTTGATTACGTTACCTTTCTTATGTCAAGTGCTAATGCTCAAAACAAGTTAGATACAAAGCAAGCAATAGAAATAAGAAACAATGAATAGATAAATGTTAGAGATGACATTCTCCTTACAACAACGATAATCAAAATATATAAAAGTCCAAAAGAAAATTGATTACAACAGAAACTAGCACCTAAAGGTACATCATCGATTTACCATAACTCTTAGTCCTTTAAGCTCATTTTGATAAGGGAACCTCTTCCCAAGAGATCCAATTTTCCTTGCCACTATTATATGCCTCAAACCACTCCATGTGACTAGTCAAAGTAATTTTAAATACTAAAGTAGGGCACCAAGGCTACAGAATCAATAATTTAATCCAAGTAGCACATAGAGGCAACTACCAAACCATAACCACAACAATCCATTTTTTATACATACATAATAGTTTCTTTCATTTTCAATTCTTCTAGGGGATATAATTAACCCGGGGACACTAAGGTACACTTGATCATACTGGCACCCGAAGGTGACACAATACCCTTACTCTAGAACCTAAGGAAACTGAGGTATACTTGGTTATACTGGCACACACAGACAACATAATATCCTCCAACCTTAATTAAATAATCAGTATGGATACCCCCTATAGGGCTCATAGGTCACATGTAGAGTAGAACATGGCCTTACTAAGGCACAATGGTACTCCAAAGAGAAAGCTCAAACGAGGGATACACTTCATCTCTAAGGTAGCTAATCTTAAAGGTTAAACATTTCCAAACTTGAGGTATTCCATTGTAAGCATTAATATTTTATAAGGTGATCACAAATATCACGTGCTGCACAATAACTCCCATTTTCATAATTAGCCATTTTTTCTTTATTTTCAATTATGAAGGTAAACCCTAAGGTCATTTACCTATGTCAAAGATAAAGAAGACACTAAGGTAAACCTATAAAATTCTATGACCATCATATGTCCAATTATTTATATTGGGTGCATTAGGTCAAACTGACCAAAATGCCCTCAAAACCTAAATTCCACCATTATTATCTAATTTCCTACAAAATATTATTATTATGAGAATTTTTCATGAAAAGGTTAAAAGAAAATAACTTACAATATTTTAGTATGTGGAAAAATTTTAAGACTTAGAAATTGACTATATTTTCCATGTTTCATACATTTCGCAACTTACATATACAAACCCTAATTATGTGTTTCTAACATTCCATGTATTCCATGCAAAACATAAATATATATTTATAACATTATATGGCATTTAATAGGGCAATTAACATTATAATTCATGTAGGGAAACATATCTAATCCTAGAACATGTGAATAACAATTTTTGTATTCTAACCCTAATCATGTATATAAGCTTTTGTGCTATTTATATCAACCCTAGGTACGATGCAATGATAATCATGGGACACTTATCACCAAAAATTACATAATAACTTGAAAAGATTAAAAACCATAATAAAAACCTATACATACATACATTAACCATTCAACATGATACACATGCATGTAGCTCATATTTCATGTAAAGTTGAACATACATACCGACGATTTATGAGCATGTTATTATTTTATCATACAGTTCATGGCACATATATAACAAAAAATCTAGCACGATTCTAGATATAAACAACCTATCATTATTGCACATAAATTCTACCATCTAACGAGTGAATGGATTTACCTAAATCCAAGTTACACAAAGGCACACAACATCGTCTTTTAATATGGTACCTTAAGGATTACCTAAGCAAAAAACACCCAACAATACATACATTAGCATCTAATATAACACAAAAATCAATAAAATTAACTAAAAAAAACTCGAGAAAGGGTTAAAAAATAACCAGGGAAGAGGACTACGCAAGGTAACAACGAAGTACGGGTGCAACAACGGGAGAAACTCATGCTGCAAGGGCTTAACAACATGAGTTTCTCATGCAAAAAAGGGAGGGGAAACTTCACAATGTCACACAAAAAGGTCCATGGCTACGTCAAAAAATCACATTGAAAAGGGGAGGAACATCTAATCTTGACAAAAAAAATGGAGGAGAAGCAACAATGCTTGATGCAACAAGGAGGGGGACAACAATGGTGGTTTACATATTAAGGTAAAGGTGCAACAAGTGGGTGTTTTGCATTGGGTTTGGATGCATCACAAAAGCAAGCAATGTGATTTTATCACACTTCCAATGAAGGTGCACCATGATTTTCTCATGCACCAAAGGGAGTAATGGGAGGTTGCAACGCTTAACACGAAGTTTTGAAAATAATGGCAAAACAAGGAAGGAGAAGGTTAGGGGATATGTTGTAAATGTAAGCTTAGGAGTATGGAGAAGAAGAAAAAATAGATCAAGGGGTGAGATTCATGACAAAAAATAGATAAGGAGGAGATCATAAATAGGCGAGGGTCACGGTTGAGAAGATAAGGATGAGAGAAACATAGAAGGCAGAGGTAGAGTATAGGTTGAATAGGAGGAGGATTACATGAAGGAGAGAACACTGTTCGGGGAGGAAGAGGTGGGATATTTAGTTAGAAGTTAAATCACACTAGGGTAGGGTAGGGATACTAGATAAATAAGCTAAACCGGGGAAAATATTCGATTAGTGAAATTAGGGTTCTTCGCTAAAACAAATACAGGTTAGGATTCCGACTAGGGTTAAAACTAACAATCCCAATTTTTATTAAGTTTTAACCTAATTAAATTTATATCTAATTCATCACAATAATACAAATAATAATAATAATAATAATAATAATAATAATAATAATAATAATACATTTAACACAAACCATCATATAATAGTTTTCATAATTAATTACACATAATTAACGGTTTCTAATTAGGGTTTATATTAATGGGATTTTACATTGAGAGCCTCAAAACTCTCATACACTTAAAGAATCTCGATTGAATGAGGATAGATTCAAACTAATGACTATAATAAGTACTTCTTGGGGGGCAACCCAAGTGTGTGTGTTCAATTCAATTTATATTTAAATTTTTCTTTGGATTTTATCTTGATTTGCTAGGAATTTTGATTTTTTTTCTTTTGTTTACATATGCATAGTAGCTTAATATGTTTATGAAGAAATTTTAGGGCATATGAACACATAAATTTTGAAGGATTGAAGCTATGAGGAGTTGTAGGTGGGAGGTAACACAAATGGAGAATTTATGAGGGGGGCATGTTTCACCGCACCGCCTATATTGTCCTAGAAATGTAAACTTCTCCCTTGGTATTTTTATAATATTTTCAACACCTCTCAAGTACCTTCTATATGTTCTCACTTCTACTAAATTTCCCTTTTCCCATTTGTATATTACTCAACTTTCTCCTATCACTTTTTGTAGTGTGGATTTTACTAATAGTTAAATTTATATAAATATAATTAGCAAAATGTTAACAATAGCGATAAAGACAATTATTAAGAAACTAAAAATAAAAAATAGTTATGATTAAATAATACACACCTACATGTGTATTTGACATGCATTCTTAAATTAATATTATTTCATGAATAAAATTAAATATTTGTCGGTAGCCTTAGGGGTTGTTGTTAGCTTATATAATTATAATACTTCTTCCAAATTAAAAAGATGATTACTACATATTTTGAGGATAAATTTAATTATTAATTGATCTTAAAGTATAATATGTTATGATATAAAAATATAATTATTATATTGGTATTAAATAATATTTTTGTAACATTAATTTTTTTATTAATACACACACACACACACACATAAAGATATTAATGATCAAATTTTATTCTAGAAATATATAGTGATCGTCTTTTCAATATATATTAAGTATTAATAACATAATTGGTCATACCTATGTAGTTGATATTAGGGTTCTAGATATTAGATGTCTTAGCTATAATCAAATTTCCATTCGTTAATATTTATGCACCTTCCTGATAAATTAAAATACTACTACTACTAATAATAATAATCATTATTGAGCTTTAGAGATTGATATAAAGTTTAATGATATAGTGATGTAGTCGTCGTCAAATTATTGTTAGTTAAGATTACCGAGGTTTCCAAATAGAACAATCGTGAAATTGTGTAGCAATGCATGGGAAATGCTTGCATATTTATAATTTCTAAACTTCTTTTTTAGAGATAACATTTGTTGTTGAATTAATTTTTCAACCTTTTGTCTTCCTACTCATTTATCAAAGTTTTCAAATCACAATGATGTGTAATTTGTAAAATAGCAATGTATATAACCGATCATCTTACTATTGATAGGCTATTAATTATTGAATACGTTTTATATCATATGACTAATATATGTCAACTAATATGTTATATTTTCCTCTAATTAGAAAAAAATAGTTGGAAATAATATATATTACTGATCTGTGTCATTTATATTATACACACACACACTATTGCCTATTAACATTAAATGACTTGCTCTTATCATTATTAAATGCATAATGTGATTTTTGAGGAAAAGTAAAACGTGTGTTTTTCCTTATATGTACTAATCTAATGGTTTCATTTTATTCATTTATTGTAATCTATTAGTTATTAGAGCCTCTGCAGTGGGAGAACCCCAAACTCAAATTTGAGGCCTTGAATGGAGGGGTAAAAAATTTAATTCAAAGTTTGGGTTACCTCAAAAATAAGAGGCACCCCAATATTAGAAAAGCAACGAAAAAATCAGCAAAAAAGGGCATTGGTAGGCGTGCACAGCAGATGAAAGTTTTGTCCCGAGCGAGTGTGAGTCACGTGCCAGTCTGACGAGCGTACGTGTGGTTCACGCGCCAGGCAAGGTCTGCTAATGCTAGTGTTCGCGTACTGATGAGACTTATTTTTTATACTTTTTTGTACTTTTTTAGCCTAATTATTACCATTAGAACCAAATTTTTTTTAATATATTCAAAAAATTATGATTGTTAATAATAACGGTAAAAAATTTTTTTGGCTATAAATATATATTTTTTCCATATTTTTATATCATTTCTCATATTCATTTCTCAACATAATTAATCTTATTCATTTATCTAGTTATTTATATTTTATAAATTTCTCTTTTCATATTTATTTTATTAATTATTAATTTATCATCTTCTCATTATTTTTTTAATTTATCTAGTTATATTTTTTATATTAATTTCTCTACTTATATTTATTTTATTCATTTATCTTCAATATCTCTCAAGTTATATTTATTTGGTTAATTTTTCTAGTTATATTGATTTTATTATTATATTGTATTTGTATTTCCGTTGTAATATTTTTTAATTATTATTATTGTAGTAGAAAACTATAATAGGTTTTTTAAAATTAATTAAAATTAAATATTATTTTAAAAAATTAATTTAAAAATTATCGTAGTGGAAAAACTGTTAATTATTGTATATAGATTGATATAAATTAAAAGTTAAATAATATAAAGTATAAATGGTTGATGATGTGATTGATAAAAGTAATTGGGTATTGTAAATTTGAGGTTGGTGATTGTAGATTATTGAATTAAATTTGAGGTAAATTGATAAAACTAGGAGAGGGGAAAGAGAAAATGATTGGATAGTACAATTGGGACCTCAAAATTAAGGCTGTTGTTATAGCTGCTATAATAAAGTTTCTTTTATATATTTTTTAAAAAATTGTTTCTTAAATACTATCCTTAAGGTTAAGCAATTCATCCATGTACTTAATTAGGACATATCAAGTACCACATAATAACATGAGTGTTCAAAGTGATCATTGTTATGAAGATGAAAATAGGCCAATCCTGCTTAATGGACATTAACTATATTTTTATAACAAATAAACACTAAAGTTAATTAGTTATTTATGATTAATAAATATTAGTAATTACTTAGTATTAATAAACATTTCTATTACTAATGGGATGATGATCGGGATTAAATATAGTGTTCTGAATAATTTTACTTGTAATTGATTTAAATAGTATTAAAGTAATTAATTTCAATCGATATCTATTAGTTTAGAGAAAAAATAACTATAATTAAACTATTAGACATATGTCTTAATGGCTTAATGAATAATTAACCATACACCGCACTAGATCACTAACTAATATACATACAATAATTGATCGATATTATGGAAGTTTCTTAGAAAATACATAATTTCATTTTTCTCATTTTTAATTTTTATTTTATTTCTTTCACATATTTTTTATGTGTTGGTCCACCACTATAATATGTCATTTTAATAATAAGCATGATTTTAATTTTTATATATTCTTTTTATAATTGAATAACATGTAAGTAAGTTGGATATATATATGTATATATAAATTTATAATCATCATCAATTTTTAATAATTTATTTATAATAAATTAACATATTAATTATATTATTAGAGGATTTAGTCTATATATTTTTAAATACTAGTACATTGTAACAGTTGTTAAACTAGTATATCAAAGACGGTTCTTATATAGTGCACCTAGGGAGGAGGACATGATTTGCAATAAGAAGTAAATTTAACTTGTTCTTCTTTGCTCATTTTTTTTTTCATTCGTATAATTCAAAAAAAAAAAGAAGAAGAGGTTATTATGATAGAACTTAAAAATAGATTTATCTTCAATTTGGGAAATTAAAAAAAATTATATTAAGATGTTTCTCTCTTCTTCTTTATTCTTTTACGAATACACACATATTGTCATAATTTTGATGTCAAAAATTATTATGTAAATTACTCATACATACTACATAGGGTGTGGTATGTTAGTCAACTCAAAGTCTAACGTTCATCAACTCTACAAATTTATATTCATCACATGAAATACTCATATTCATCAACTATAATAACTTATGTATACATGTATATCATAAAGGTCTAAAATTCTTCAACTCAAAGGTTTGAGTTCATCAAACTTAATTGAGACGAGGGTCGCCACGTAAAAGGTATGATTCAAATATTGCAAAACACGGTTTAGTTCTTCATTTTAGACTATGATGAATATATACCATCCACCTTATATCTCTCACATTCCACGTACCTAATCAATACTTTTTATGATATTTAGTATTTTTATTTTTGTATTTTTTTCATGTAGTCCGAACAAAAATCTAAACATATCTCTGTTTATTGAACACACATTTTGATGATGATCTCATTTGATATAACCAATGAAGAAATACGTGTTTGGATTAGAATTGAAAGATATTCCAAGAAGAAAAAGGAAAAAAAAAACGCAGAAGAAGAAAGATAAGAGGCTTGAGTTGGAGTTTGAGTAGCTAAAAATCCTACAATGGAAAAAGAATAGACAAAAAGAGTGATAGCTGAGAAAATATGACCTCTTTACTTCCAAATTTGATTATACCAAAGACATTTTTAAAAATGAATTAATACAAATTAAGAATGGTTGATATTAGTAATCTTGTAATGAATATTAATTTAATTTTAGTGAATATATAATTAAATAATTGTTAAACACACATCAAGTATACGTTGAATATATACTTAAAGAGTTGTTGAATATGCAACAAGGATGTGTTAAACATATACAAAGTAATTGTTGAACATGTAAAAAGTATGTATTGAATATATAACAAATAGTTGTTAACACACAATAAATATAAATATGTGTTGAAAGTATATCAAATAGTTTATGAACACCGAACAAGTAAGATGAATGTTACCATGTCTTACAGACTGTGTAAGGATATTTTACATATTAATTTTTTTTCATCAATAACGTATTAATGTGATTGTTTATCTATCTATCTATCTTTACAAAGAGTGATAAATATTTTATTATAATTTTTTGATAATCAAAATTAAAAATAATGAATATTAAGGATTCGTTTATCTAAATAAGTGTACTTACAAAAAAAGCATGTGTCTATCTGGGTTCCTTTATCTAACCAATCATAATTATAAGAATAACTTCTCATGTATACCTAACTACACCGTATAAATTGCGTATGCAAGGGGGTGGTGGAGCATTGTATGCGTTATGTCGTCTCGTTACACATGAAAGTTGGTGGTCGTGGGCATATGGAAGGGGTGGTTACTGGTTAGAGGAAGCACCACGTTGTCCTTAATTTCGTTCTTTAGACGGGATTCTGTTTAATCTTCATGTGTATCTTTTTTCAATAAGTTTCATTAATATTTATTCTTATCATTCTCACCTCTTTAGAAGTCACTAACACACAATAAGTTATCCTACTCAACACCACTGATGCACGGGGTACCGCAATCGTCCCCGTCGTGGAAACTTTTTCTCCTTCGGAAATATTTTGAAATTAAAATTTATATTAAAATTATTTAATTAATATTTTTATTAAAAAATATTATTTATAATTAAAATTAACTAATATAAGTAATAATTTTAGTAAATTTAATATATTTTAAAGAATATATATATATATATATATATATATATATATATATATATATATATATATTTATGTTTCATACCGTCCCTATTTCCTTAATTTTTATAAAATGTCGTTTCCATTTTTCGTTCCGTCCCTGTCCTCGTACAACACAGCTCAACACTCCATTGACCTTTTTTCAAAACACATGGAAGCACTTTAATAAAATTAATTAATGTTTTTAAATTTTTTTTAAAGAACCAAATATTGTTGTTGCATTTTATTATACCGACATCTTGGTTTGTTCTATAAATTAGCAAGGAGTTATTCAATGCTTTTTATTCAACTTCTATGCCAATCACAAGTATAGTGGAAAATACACTTGTAGGACAATCCTTTCGGTTGTGAATTTCTGAGCGAATATTTTTTTGAAAATGAATGTTATGTGAGATCAATATAGCTCACTTATAGAGCATGAACGCTGCTTTTTCTGGTTGAAAAAATCATATTTGTTCAATTTGTGTCATACATCATGAAGTTTGGCTTCATTTAGTAAATAATACAGTTAAACAAAGATGGAATAAATTGACATTTGTGTTTTTTTAAATTATATTATCATAAACTCAAATCAACGATAAGGATAATTTTATAAAATAAAATGTCACTCGAATATATTAATAGTATGTAACATTTCAACCATAGTTTGATTTTTTTACGGTATCCATATTTTTATGATTAAGTAGATTTTACTAAGAAATTTTGTGTAGAACATGTGCAAGCAAATAATAATACGATATTTTTTTTTACAATAATTTAATCAAGTCTCAATTACTTTTACCTCTTGGATTAGAACTTTGAACTAGGGCATAATTTAAAATTTTGAATACTATTTTATTCTACTACAGCCTTGAATATGATGTGCTTTTGATCGTCTCTTAGTTTCTCTAGCTTAACTTTCTATCATCATCTTCAAATTGAGCATTGAAGATTAAAAAAAATGTAAGAAATTTGTTATCTTTTTTATTTTTTTATAAGTTCTCTACTTTTGACCCAATTTGTCGTGATATTTTGTATGATTGGCTACATACACTAGGAAATATAGATGATTCAGGGGAAATGTCTCATTATATTCTTAATTTATAATCAAATTATTTATTTAGCAATTATTTATAATTTAATGATATAAGAAATAAAAAAAACAATATGTTTGATATTGACAAATGCATAATAATAGAATAAAATTGGGCGAGGTGAGAATGAAAAGGAACTTAGAATGAAAAGAACATAGATTTAGACATCGAGGTAAGAACTTATTGGGCTGAAGCCGTTGAAGGTATGAGAGACGCCACTGAAGGCTTGAGAAGACACTTCCAAAGATGGAGTCAATGTTAACCTTTGTCTTTTAGGGTTAGGGTGAGGAAGATAAAGGGTTTTGTTTGGGGAAATTTTCACTTTTGAGTCATTGGTTGTAAGGAGGGGAAATGTACCCCACGTTGAGTTTTTTTTTAAAACAATAAATAAATTGAGGAATTGAGATGTTTGTGTGTGTATTTTCCCACTATCTTGCCTCTTTTTCTTTTTCTTTTTTGAAAAATTGAGAAGTTTGTGTGTGTGTTTTCTCCCTACTATCTTGCCTCTTTTATTATAGAGAAGTTGAGAATTTTTTTCCCAATATATATATATATGAGATTTAAATGGCTTTAAAGACCATTTATATTAATGATTACTGATCAAAAATTACACTGGGCATAATAAATATGCCAATTGCAAAGAATTTGATTATAGTCATTAATAATATATTAATAGTGACAAAAAAAATTGGTCACTAAATTGGTCATTAATACTTTAGTTTCTTGTAGTATAATTTTGAGCATTGAAGACAAAAATGTAAGTAATTTCTTATATATATATATTTTTTAGGTTCTTTACTTTGATCGAATTTGATGTGATATGTGCTTTGAATGCTACTATATGTGCTGAATTGGTAGCACATACTAGAAAATATAGATGATTGAGGGAAAAAAATGTCTCGATATATTCTTAATTTATGGTTTGATTATTTGTTTAGCAGTTATTTATAATTTAATGGTATGAAAAATCAAAAAGCAATATGTTTGTTATTGACAAATATATAATAATAATAATAATAATAATAATAATAATAATAATAATAATAATAATAATAGAATAAAATAGGATCAAATCTTAGTATTCACATCAGACATCTTCTAGCTCAGGATTGACCATGCCTATATATCATAGCAATTGATATTATATGCAAGTGGCTTAAACATACAGATAACACCACTTATCTTTAAGATGTGAACAATTCGTGATAAAGAAGCATAACCAAAACCAAAGTTGCCATCCAAAAATCATGCCCACAAAGTAGCTATCTAATGCTAAGGATTTCAAGATGAGTAGTGAAAAAGGACGCCACTCCTTGAGAAAGTGCACCCTAAACAACATAAAACATTCTCAACGTTAAAAATTAAAGTTTCTTTCTTTTCAAGTAGTGCTATAAATAAGAGAGCTAACTTGACTCTTTCATATGTAGGCTTGGCTTCTTTGTTTGTAAGCTACCTCATTTATATGTTCATTTAGAATCTTGATTAAGGCTCGTTTAAAAGCTTAATTCATTTGGATGCTTGTTTGAGGTTTATTTATAAGTACCACATTATATATAAATAGTATGTATACATTAATTTACAATAATAAGCTTCAAAATTAAGTAGTTTGATATATATATATAAGAAGATAATATTTCCGACTACAATCTTAAGATCAATAAAACACTTTTGCATAAATAAATTGAGTAAGTAATTGATTTCAATTTGTTTCTATTACTAAAGCCAACTTGGTTCAACTAATTTAAGCAACCTATTCATTAAGTTGGCTTAGTTAATTCATTAAACTAGTCATACTTGAATGCCAATATTTAGGCTTGTATGGTAAATGAGCTGAAATTGGACAAGGATGGTTGGGCTCAACTCAACTCATTTACAAGTTTGCTTTCAAACATGGATTTGACACAAAGTTTTATCTAACTTTTATAATTAAAAAATGACTATACAAAAAGAGAACCATATAGTAAGAAACAAAGTGTCATAGTCAAACCTCAAATTATATATCTCTACATTAATTTTTCTTTCTTAATTGAAACAAACCTATAATATTCTTTTTTAAATTGAAAATGAGCCACAATAAAATATGGTGAAGTAAATGAGTATTATTCCAACATTATATAGCATAAAATAATGATAGTCTTTTATTAGAAACGTGTATTGTGCTTGGTGAAAGAAAAAAAAAAGAGTGTGTGTGGCATTTGTTTTGGATTGTTGTTTCATGTGCATTAGACTGATACTAGGATTATTTATATATACCTACCTACAAAAAAACAAAAATGAATTTACACCATTTTGTTGGAAAAAAGTAAGATATATAATGGCCCTTACTAGTCAAGGCATATTTAAATACTTATACAATCTCATTCCAAGAATTGAAGGAATCACAATTACAGGCATTAGAACATCAAACCTAAAATTAACAAATGGATATAAGTTAACTTGTAAGAGGAATTGGCAGAAAAAAATAACAATTAAGATTCAAATTAATACATTACTAGGATGAGATAAATGCCTACGTAATTTTAATATTGGTAGCATAAATATCTCAATAGTTGATAAGTTTATGTCGTTTGCAATATAACACAAATCTCTACATACTGACATAAGTATTATCAAAATGTTGAGAGATGGAAATCTTAGATACATATACTCCTACATAATAAGAAGTATACATGTTGATTGAATCAGGCCCAGATAGTTTCATAAGTTTGCCCCACACTCACATTCTTTAGTAAGCTACTTGTAGTTCGTGGTGGTGACACGGTCCCATCCCTCTAACAACTAAATTTCTAAAACAATGTCGGCATCTAAAAGTTAGAAGATGTGGAAGTTAATTGTGTAAGAATTACCTTAGATGTTGATAATGGTTCCTAAGCATCATCTAGAGTTGTGTGGATCTATTTGATATTGCCAACAACCACTAGAAAAGTCATGGTGTGGCCATATCATGTGTAATCCTTATCTACAACCAAGGCCTTGGATTTGCATTGCTTGGTGTACTCCCACACCAGGCTCTAAGATCTTAAGGCCCCCTTAGTTATAAATATACTTTTATGAGACTCAACCCTCCGTATGAAAGTTGTTATAACAAAGTGGTTAAGAATATGGAAGTGTAGTAGAAAGGCTCTTCACATCAATGGTTCAAGTCCCATTCGAGTCATTTGAGTTTTAATTTGAATCTTTGAAAATATTTTACTATATATAAATTCAACGGCAAAATTAAGCAGATTGTTACCTTATATAAGTTTTACTACACAGGGCATGTGCTCGAGTACCTTTTTTTCCAACTTCTTTTCCTTATATGACCCCTTGTGCCTTTACACTTAACTATTTTTTTAGGGTTTTTCAATTTTAAGTATCTATTTTTATATGATTATTTTAAAATATCTTCTAATTTTCAATTACTTTTGTTCCCCCTTTTTTCATGTGTATATTTTGAAATTCCTTTACTTTTGACTCATTTTTAATATGTTGTAATTTTACTTTTATTTGGATGTTATTCATTACTTTTATGACTTTTGGTTGAATATAGTAATTAATTTAGATACAGGGTTAGATATATTATATTTGAGACTAGATGCACATTGACCCCTCCATAAAAATTATATATAGATGTCTAAGGATTACACTAATAAGATCATTTTTAGACCATCCTTATAATAGATTTATGGAAAGTTTGCAAGATCTTTGAAACACTTGAGCCACTCTAATCAAGCCACTATTTTGGGTGCAAAAAAAAATGTTAATTCCACTATCTTCCTACCCTAAAGCACCTTCTTTTGCTCTCCTAAACAAATAGGTTCAAAAACTAATATTTTATTTGTAGTTACCTATCAAATATACTTATCCAAGATAATTATTTATTTGAAAAAAAATTAGGCTAAGAGATTTCTAAAATATGAAATTATCTTAAATAACTATTTTTTTAATTAACTCTAAACATGGGCTATATGTAGTCGAATCCTTTTGATAGAAATAAGAAGACTCTTCCAAAAAGTAACACATAAAAGACACTAACAATAATGGCCTACAAATCCCTTGTCCTAGAAATGAACTAAGTATTTCCTATAAAAATAGAGTAGAATTCAGTAAAAGAAATCTTCTAATACTTTTTACATAAGATATGCTCGCATTATTTTGATAATTCATAATTTTGAACTTACACAAGATACCAATGTATTTTTATAAAAAAGATAAAGTAGGGAACATTCATGATTCACCGCTGCACTCCACTAATCGTTAATATTGATCAGCAATATACTTTAGTACAATAAAATTTACGTGGAAAAAATTCTAAACAAGGCTAAAATGACCCACCTATAAGCACTATTACTATTTTTGTAATTTGGTTATTTCTAATTCATGTGAGGAGAGTTGGATACAAATTCACAGAGTAGCTCATTTAATGTTGATTGAACCCCCTAAGATAAGGTAGGTGGTTTGCAACATTGAGAAATTTTGATTGACTTCCGAATAGCCACAATTTCTCGCATTATCTATATTCTTCATCCAACATGTAGTATTTCTAATAAAGTTAAGACATATACTAAGAATTCCAATTCACACAAAAGCATTTCTTAAAAAGATAACACACATATTAACTACAATTCATGTGAGTTGTTGTTTAACAACTCATATAAAAGTATTGCAATTAACATGTACAAGTACTAATGCAAATTGTTTTGTATTTAAGCTATATGACTAAAGATTGCAATTTGTTTCCCAAAACCCATAATCTTCTCAGTTTACACTTGATATAGTCATAATTTTAAGTTAGATTAACATACTTCCTCTTGGAGTTATCACACTTAATATGAAATAAAATCACATTCTTAGCCAAAATTAAATAGAAAATGATGACCATCATTTGTAAATACAAAGATAAATAATTCAAGAACATCAATGAAAAAAAAAATTTAGTAAGACAACTATTGTAAAACACACCAAGATATTAAAGTGGACTGGCACACTGCTATTTTTTCTTGCAAAACACTATAATGAGTTATCTTGTGATTTCCTTGCACGTCCTTAGATTATATTTTAGGATATATGAATTATAAAAGCAAAAAAAAAAATCAATTTGACAATAGCTTTTATGAACCTAAACATCTATGCAGGAATGACATTTGGTATTAAATAGTTCTACTACATCCTAACCTTGCTCAAGCATCTTTCAACCTTAAAATTTTAGCCCAGTCAATGCATTCATTTTTTGCTCTTCTAATTCTATTTGATTCCTTCTTGACTCTCCCCCTATTACATTATATATATAAGCTACACTTTTGTCAAAAGTTTATTCATTTAAAATAATTTATGTGAAACAATTCATCTCCCTATATGTTGGTTTTGGATGTGAAAGAAGTCCCAAATTGATTACTAAGAGGCAATTATACCAATCTATAAGTATAGTGGGATATTTCTCTTATTACCAATTGGTTTTAGGATGAAACCTCACTTGAGATTCTATATGAATATGGTATTGATTATTCTTAATCAGATTTGGTATAGGCTTAGTTTTATTCCCAACAAGTGGTATCAAAGCACTATTTCAAACCTAGGCAAGTATCCTTAAAATCTCAAATGAAATTTGTCTAATACTCTATTGAAAAAACCAAGTTGACCTAGATAAAAGAAGGATCTCTCAAGGTAAGTTGATATTATGGTGCTTCATGTAAGGCAGGATATGTGTTATTTAGTTCAAGGGGAGGATTTTTGTGTGCGAAAAAAGTTCTACATTGATAAATAAGAGAGAATTAGATCTACATATAAGTTTAGTGAGCTACTTCTTCTATTACCAATTGGTACTTGGACTTATATATGACTATAGTCTTGTGTTCTTCATAATTGGGTTTAGCCTAGGGTAAGTTTTATTACCAACAAGTGTTACAAAAGCTTGGTTCTGAACCTAGTTAGGTATCCTCAAAATCTCTAATGGGAATCATTTAATAATCCATTGAAAATGCCAAATTGGCCTAGATAGAGGAATGAGCTCTCAAGGTAAGGTAATACTATAGTGTTTCATGTAAGACAGGTTATGTATTACTTAGTTCTAGGGGAGGATAGTTCGATATAAAAAAATCCTACATTAATAAATAAAAGGAAATTAGATCAATATATAAGTCCAGTGGACCACTCCTATTATCAATTTATATTAGGATGAAACCTCACTTGAACTTCTATATATATATATATATGGTATTAGATTTTCCTAATTGGATTTTGCACAGGCTCAGTTTTATTCAAAATAAGTCATATCAAAGCCTGATTATGAACCTTGATAGTTATCCTTAGAATCTCGAATGGAAGTTTTTTAATACTCTATTGGAAATGACAAGTTGGCCTTTATAGAGGAAGGAGCTCTTGAGGCAAGGTGATACTATAGTGCTTTATATACAGTAGACTATGTGTTACTTAGTGAGAAGGGAGGATTGTTGAGTGTGAATAAAGTCCTACATTGATAAATAAGAAGAAATTAAACCAATATATAAATCTAGTGGGCTAATTCTCCTATTACCAATTTATTTTAGGATTAAACCTCACTTGGGGCTTATATATGAATATGGTATTGGGTTTGGCCTAGGCATGGTTTTATTCCCAATAAGTGGTATCAGAGCCTAGTTCTGAACCTAGGAAGGTATCCTCAAAATATCAAATGAACGTTGTTTAATACTCGATTGAAAATGCCAAATTAAACCAAATAGAGAAGGAGCTATCAAGATAAGGTGATATTATGGTGTTTGATGTAAGGTAGGTTATATGTTACTTATTTCGAGGGGAGGATTGTTGGGTGCAATCAAAGTCCTACATTGATAAATAATAGAGAATTAGATCAATATACAAGTCTAATGGGTTACTCCTCCTATTACTAATTGCTTTTAGGATGAAACCTCACTTGGGGTGATATATAAATGTGATCCTGAGTTCTTCCTAATCAAGCTTGACCTAGGTTCAATTTTATTCCCAGTGGTCATGTTTTCTTACCTTTCAATATAGTCATTTCCTCAAGCATTGTGATGAAATTTGGTAAAAAAAACTTTAGGTATAAGATTTGGTTGCATTTATTTAACAATAAAGCTAATATTAAGTGTCATTTAATATTTATTTTTTTAACAAAATCAACAATAATGCCAAAACTTGCAACGAATCATATATTACCTTTTGATGTGGTGATCCCTACCAATATGGATTATGGGCTTTACCAATTACACACAACTCTTTAGACATATTGATCATTTCTATATTCTTTAGTATCGTTGTAATTCTTAATATTTTTTATGTTCATAGTAGCCTCAACAATCTTAGTAGCAGCCTTGCCATTATTGGTAGCATTGTTCTTCAGTATTATAGAAAATGCCAATCATTGAAAGATTATGTGATGAGATAAGATAATAAAAATAGAATATTTATAGTCATTTATAAACCAAATAAAATAGAACTTCAAAACATAGACACGTATCCTTAAAATCTTGAAGGGAGGTTGTTTAATACTTTATTTGAAAGTCCAAATTATCCTATATAGAGGAAAAAATCTTGAGGTAAGGTGATACTATGGTGTTTTATGTAAGGTAGACTATGTGTTACTTAATTTGAAGGGAGGATTTTTGGGTGCGAACAAAATTTTACATTAATAAATAAGAAGGAATTAGATTAATAAATAAGTCTAGTGGGCTAATCCTCCTATTACCAACTAGTTTTAGGATGCAACCTCCTCACTTGGGTTTATATATGAATATGCTTTTGGGTTCTTCTTAATCAGGTTTGGCCTAAGCTCGATATTATGCCCAACAAGTGGTATTAGAGTGTGGTTCTGAACCTTGGTAGGTATCCTCAAAATCTCAAACGAATGTTATTTAATACTCTATTAGAAATGCCAAATTAGTCTAGATAAAGGAAGAAGCTCTCGAGGTATTGTAAAACACACAATAAGTGCTATTAACATTTCTCTAATTTGGTTATTGGTACTTTATGTGGGGAGAGTTAGATGTAAAGTCATAGAGTAGCTCACTCAGTGTTGTTTGAATCCTCTGAGATAAGGTAGGTGGTTTGTAGGACCAATAATTTTTGATTGATTTCCTAGTGGCCACAATTTCTCACGTCATCTACAGTATTCCTCCAAGACATGTAACATTTCTAATGAAGGCAATACATATACTGAGAATTCCAATTCAGAAAAAAGTATTGCTTGAAAAGCTAACACACATATTAACTATAATTCATGTGAGTTGTTGTTTAATAATTCATACACAAGTATTGCAATTAACATGTATATGTACAAATGCAAATTATTTTGTATTTAAGCTATGTAACATATTAACAGTAGCAATTTATTTCCTAAAACCGATAATCTTCTTTGTTTACACTTGATATAGTTATAATGTTATGTAAGCTCAATATACTTCCACTTGAAGCTATCACACTTAATATAAAATATAATGACATTCTTAGCTAAAAATAAATAAATAATGATGACCATTATTTTTAAATACAAATAGAAACAATTCAAGAACATCAATATGTAAAAAAAGAAAAAAGAAAAGTTGTAGTAAGACAACTATTGTAAAAAACACTGACATATTAAAGTGGGCAGCCACACAGATTTTTTTCTTACAAAACACCATAAATACATTATAAATTATGTTATGATTTCCTTAAACATCCTTAGATTAGACTTTAGGATATAAGAATTATAAAATTAAGAAATTTTTTCAATTTGACAATAGCTCTTACAAACCTAAAAATCTATGTAGGAATTCCATTTAGTATTAAATAGTTCTACTACATCCTAACTTTCCTCAACCCTCATCAACCTTACAATTTTATCCTAGTTAGTGCATTAGTTTGTTGAAATTTTGATTCTATTTGATGCCTTATTGGCTTTCTCCCTTATTACATTAGAGATATGAGCTATAATTTTATCAAAATTATATTCATGTATAATCATTTATGCGAATCAATTCATCTCCCTACATGTTGGTGTTCGATGTGAAAAAAGTCTCACATTGTTTAATAAGAGTGAATTGGACCAATATATAATTCTAGTGGTATCAGAGCTTGGTTTTGAAACTAGGTATGCATCATTGGAATCTCAAATAGAAGTTTTTTGATACTTTATTTGAAAAACCAAGTTGACTAAGATAGATGAATGAGATCTCGAGATAAGGTGATACTATGGTGCTTCATGTAAGGCAAGCTATGTGTTAATTAGTTTGAGGAGAGAATTTTGGGGTCCAAACAAAGTCATAAATTGATAAATAAGAGAAAATTAGACCAACATATAAGTTTAGCAGGCTAATTTTCCTATTACTATTTGATAGTAAGATGAAACTAAACTTGGGCTTATATGTGAATATATTTGTTAACGACATATTTTCTGCAAAAAGAAAATTGAAGAACAAAATATACTTTTATTGATTATTAATTATCGGATCAAATGTAGGTATAATCTCTGTATAAATCCGGTACAAGATTTAATATCCTCTGATTCAATCTCCTAGACAATTGATGGTGTTGTGATTCACGATGTTGAATTTTAGGCTCAACTTGTTCGGGGCTCGTCTTGAGTTTGATGAGCTTGATCCAAACCTGTTGATGGAAATTTAATTTACCTGGTAAAGAGGGCACGATTTGGTGGTGCTTGATCCCTTCGAACAGGTTTAATGATGTTGAAGTTACAACGCTTCAACGTTTTCGACTTTGATGATCTATAAAGCTTCGTTCTTCGATCTTTGTTCTTCGTTCTTCGTTCTTCGTTCTTCGATCCTTGGATCTTACTTCTTCAATCTTCAGATCTTCGGTCTTCGATCCTCAGATCTTACTTCTTCAATCTTTGGATCTTCGTTCTTCGATCTTCGTTCTTCGACCCTCAGATCTTACTTCTTCAATCTTCGAATCTTCATTCTTCGATCCTTGGATCTTACTTCTTCAATCTTCGGATCTTCGTTCTTCGAGTCTTCGATCTTTAGCTTTAGAGTGCTTGGGAGCGTTCTCTCTATAAGCTCTTGATCTCGGGACTTCAATGTCTCTTCAATGAGGAGGGGTGCCCTCTATTTATAGAGAAAAGAACCTCCTTGGCTTTTGGGCTTGGGCTCGTCTTGCGTTTTAGACTTAAAAGTCATGTTTTATTTAACTTAATTTTACGAACTCGTAGCCCATTTGTGAAATAAATTAGACCCGTATTTAATTAAACTAAGCCCAATTGAAATATTTTGGCCCAATTTAATAAAATACGAACGGGACGTAAACAATTAAAATATTTTATTTTAACATATAAATCCCGAATAATTTTTTAGGAATATTTAATTATCCCCAATTTAGGTTGATTGACCATATAACAATCAAATATTATTTTTCTTGTTGTTATATATTTTTTTCAGTGTCAACAAATGCCCCCACTACAAGTCACTGGCTTGGTAAATTTAAGTGACCATTTGACTGTGACTTGTAGTACTTGGTTGGAATTTATCCAAAATATGAACTTGGATACCTTTTTTTTTTTGAAGATTTATTTTAAATGAAATATTAAAATTTTACTAGAGTTAAAAAAATCTTATCCGCGGTTAAAATCTTGATGGTGAAACATATCTAGAGATTTCTACGAAAGATATTTTCCCAATTGGATTACTATCTTTTAGGAGTTTTGTGCCTTTAATCTTATCACAAAAGCTTATCTTTTAACCGTCGATTCTACCCTTAAAGATTTACAGCCAACTAATCCAATTATAAATATACGAGTCGCCCAGGTAAACACAATAACTTGGCAACCAAAATTAATCTCGCCCCACCGAGAAAACCGAAGACTTTTTAATTTATTTGGCGGTCTCTTGCTTTACTTCTCTACGACTAATTCGTCATCAACATATCTTTGGTAATTCTTTTCTCCGTAACTCCTTACTAATTTGTTTCCTCACTTATAAAGTTTCTCTCTTTTCTTTTTTTTTTCTTCTTTTCTTTTTCTTTTCTTTTTCTTCTTTTTTTTTCTTTTTTTTTCTCTTTTTTTAGTATATATATATGTATATATATATGTGTGTGTGTGTGTGTGTGTGTGTGTGTGTGTGTATATATATATTTCTCTTCTTTTTTTTCTTTTTTTTTAGTATATATATATATATGTATATATGTGTGTGTATGTGTGTCTATATATATACTACGTCTATATATAACTCACATCAAAGAGATAATTTTTAGTAGTATACGTGCATATGTATGATATATCCCTTCTTTACATGAAAGAAGAGATTTTCTTGGAACGGGGCAATAGCCGTGGTCAAACCCAAAAGGAAGCACCCAAACTACTTTACATTAACATGTGCCGGCCAACCGGGGAAGATACGTAGGATTATTAGATTAATACCCCTCAAAAGAAAGAGATGATATATATCCAAAAATCACAACACAAGCGTCAAAAGCTGTATGAGATGGATGGTTTTTTTTTTTTTAACTTTAGCCTCCAACTAGCTATGTGCTTACATATCCATGCATCGACCGCACGTCATCTCTTCTTCTTGGAAGGTGTGCTCTTGATAGCACCTCGGAAGTAATCGGTTTTGACGAGGATCTGAATAACTCCTTACTGATCGTACCCGAACTCGTCAGCTATTAAATCAAGCAGGTCGACAATGGGTGGGTGCTTCATGTGCTTCGTCGGCACCATAAACCGCTCCTTAAAGTCGTTGTTCTCAACCCTCACCAGCACGTATCCTTTTTGAATCCTTTTTTTTTTTATCTTTGTAGATGTTTGGGCCTGTCTTCTTTCTCTCTTGGCGAATACTTGATCACAAGTGTGTGTGTGTGTGTGTATATATATATATTATTTATCTATTTATTTTTTTATTTTTTTTACAGCTGTCGAATCCCGTTCAACCGCTTCTCTTCGTCAATGGTCAGCATCTTTTGAACTGGATTCGGCTTTTGGCTGTTTTTACAGCTGTCGAATCCCGTTCAACCGCTTCTCTTCGTCATCGGCCAGCATCTTTTGAACCGGATTCGGCTTTTGGCTGTTTTTACAGCTGTCGAACCCCGTTCAACCGCTTCTCTTCGTCAACGGTCAGCATCTTTTGAACCGGATTCGGCTTTCGGCTGTTTTTACAGCTGTCGAATCCCGTTCAACCGCTTCTCTTTGTCATCGGCTAGCATCTTTTGAACCGGATTCGGCTTTCGGCTGTTTTTATAGCTGTCGAATCCCGTTCAACCGCTTCTCTTCATCATCGACCAGCATCTTTTGAACCGGATTCGGCTTCCGGCTGTTTTTACAGCTGTCGAACCCCGTTCAACCGCTTCTCTTCGTCAACGGCCAGCATCTTTTGAACCGGATTCGGCTTCTGGCTGTTTTTACAGCCGTCGAACCCCGTTCAACCGCTTCTCTTCGTCAACGGCCAACATCTTTTGAACCAGATTCGGCTTCCGACTGTTTTTACAACTGTCGAACCCCGTTCAACCGCTTCTCTTCGTCAACGGCCAGCATCTTTTGAACCAGATTCGGCTTTCGGCTGTTTTTACAGCTGTCGAACCCCGTTCAACCGCTTCTCTTCGTCAACGGTCAGCATCTTTTGAACCGGATTCGGCTTTTGGCTGTTTTTACAGCTGTCGAACCCCGTTCAACCACTTCTCTTCATCAACGGCCCGTATCTCTTGAACCGGATTCGGCTCTCGGCTTTATTTATTTATTTATTTATTTTATTTGCCGTCCACAATTTATACTCTTGCGGGCCAGGAGTATTACAGCGAAGATCTTTATTTTATGGTTTCGTCGTTCACAGTTTATACTCTTGCGGGCCAGGAGTATTACAGTAGAAATCTTTATTTTATGATTTTTCCGTTCACAGTTTATACTCTTGCGAGCCAGGAGTATTATAGTGGAATTTCTACGGGTAGTAACGTTTGAGGAACTTACCGTTGATAGGGCCAACTCTTAATCCATCGCTTGTAAGCACCGTTGGTGTAGACTTCTTGAACAACATATGGACCATCCCATTTTGCAGCGAACTTCCCACCTGTGCGGTGACTAAGAATGATGGGTCTCCGGATTGCAAGCACCATGTCACCTACTTGAAATGATCTCGGGCGCACTTTCTTGTTGAAAGCTCTAGTCATCCGAGCTTGATGGCATTCAAGGTTTTGTTGCGCTTGTAATCGTCGTTCGTCAAGTGCTTCCAATTCAGCGAGACAAAGTTGGGCGTTCTGATCCTCCGCCAGTCCTTCATGAATAGCAATCCGGAGTGATGGAATCTGAATCTCGATCGGGAGCACTGCTTCAACTCCATAGACTAAGAAATATGGAGTGGCTTCAGTGGAGTTTCGTCGAGTTGTCCGATATGCCCATAATGCTTCTCCCATTCTCTCATGCCAATCTCGCTTGTTCTTTGACACTACTTTCTTGAGGAGTGTACATAATGTTTTGTTGAAAGCTTTCGCTTGACCATTTGCTTGAGCATAGTACATGGAAGGTGTCCTCTGTGTGAATTCAAATTTATGGCATAACTTGGTCACCAGCTGATTGACGAAGGGCTTCCCATTATCTGTCAAGATGTACCTAGGAACTCCAAATCGATAGATGATGTGAGTTCGGATGAATTCAACCACATTCTCCTTCTTCACCTCTTTTAAAGCCACAACTTCAGCCCGCTTGGAAAAGTAATCCGTCGCAGCTAAGATGTATGCTTTTCCACTTGAAGATTTTGGTGTGAACTGACCAACGACGTCAAGACCCCATGCTTCGAATGGCCATGATGCTACTGTAGGATGCAATGGTTCTGGTGGTTGATGAATGAAATTTGCGTGAAACTGCCATGGCTTGCACCTCTTTGCATAATCCATACAGTCTTGTACCATTGTCGGCCAATAATAGCCGAGACGCTTAATTCTATCATGTAGCTTAGGCCCAGATTGATGAGCTCCGCAAACTCCTGCATGAGCTTCCTCCATGACTTCCTTTGCTTCTCTTTCTCCCAAGCATCAAAGTAGGATTCCATTCGCATTACGACGGTAAAGTATGTTATTGTAAAAGTAGAATCGCACCGCTCTTCGTCGAATCTCCATTCGACGTCGAAGATCATCTGGTAACCTGCCGTTTTCCAAATAGTCTATAAGTGGTTGTCGCCAGTCTTCGAGGTTCAACTCATAGACAGAGACTAAGGTTGATACATCCTCTTCCTCATTATGGATAGATGGTACGACCCATTGACTGCATACTGGCACTGTTGTTGTTTCATTAACTCCTAATGCTATTGTCGCTGCCAAGTTTGCAAGTGCATCTGCTATCTTGTTTGATCCTCTTCCTATGTGTTCTAGCTTCACTTCATGAAATTTTCCAAGAAGATGTGTGGCGTACGTGTGGTAGGGAATTAAATCCTCTTTCCTCACATCATATTCTTCTAGGAGCTGTCTTATTACTAGATTTGAGTCTCCATAGACATTTAGATCCTTGATTTCCATCTCCAGTGCCATCTCGAGCCCCATGATTAGTGCTTGATACTCTGCCATGTTATTGGAGCACAACTCTGTGAGTACAAATGAATATGCAAGCACATGCCTTTGAGGGGACACAAACACCACCCTAGCTCCAGCGCTGTCTCTTCGTGCAGCACCATCGAAGTACATTTCCCATGGAAGGAGGACCTCAATGACCAATGACTCCTCATCTGGTAGTTCATCTGATAACTCCCACTCAGCTGGAATTGGGTGATCGGCTAAGAAGTCTGCCAGTGCTTGTCCCTTGATCGCCTTTTGAGGAATGAAGATAATGTCGTATTGATTGATCACCAAGGCCCATTTTGCTAGTCGTCCTGTCAACACCGACCTAGACATGACATATTTGATGGGATCTGCACGTGATATCAGATGTACCGTATGCGCTTGCATGTAATGTTTTAGTTTTTGTATGGCGAAAACCAAGGCTAGACATTTCTTCTCGATTGGGGTGTAGTTGATTTCTGCTCCAATGAGAGTACGACTCAAATAATAGAGTGCTTGTTCCTTCCCCTTTTCATTTTCTTGTGCACATAATGCCCCCAGTGAACGTTCTTGTGCTGCCACATAAAGCAAAAACGGTCTGCCCGGTAGAGGTGCTGTTAGGACGGGTGGATTAAGGAGGTACCTCTTGATACCTGCAAAAGCATTATCACAAGCTTTATCCCATTCAAAAGGCTCTCTCTTTCTCATGATATGGCTAAACGGTTGACAACGCCCTGCTAAGTTTGAGATGAACCTTCGTATATAAGCCAGTCGACCCTGTAGGCTTCGGAGTTCGTTGAGGTTTGTTGGTCTCGGCATCTTCTGGATTGCATCAATCTTTGACTGATCAATTTCGATGCCTCTATGTCGGACAACAAAACCTAAGAATTTTCCAGATGTAACACCAAATGCACACTTTAATGGATTCATCTTGAGCTGATACTTTCTCAGTCGCTCAAATACTGTCTTGAGATCTCGGATGTGGTTGTCTCTTCGTCTTGACTTAACTACCAAATCGTCGACATAACATTCTACAACCTTATGCAACATATCGTCAAAGATCTTTTGCATAGCCCTTTGGTAGGTGGCCCCTGCATTCTTCAATCCAAAAGGCATGACTCGATAGCAGAATATTCCTTTTGGAGTGCGAAAACCTGTGCATTCTTCATCCTTAGGAGCCATGCGAATTTGATGATAACCACTATAACCATCCATGAATGACAATGCTTCATGTCCCGTCGTGGCATCCACCATCAATTCTGTGATAGGGAGAGGGAAATCATCTTTTGGGCATGCATGGTTCAAATCTCTGAAGTCTACACAAAGGCGAAGCTTCCTATTTTTCTTCCTGACAGGGACTATATTTGCAATCCATGAAGGGTATTTAACTTCTCGAATGAACCCTGACTCAATCTGGCTATTCACTTCCTTCTCTATCTCTGGAATGAGTTCAGGGCGAAAATGACGTAATGGTTGTTTCACCGGTCTATGTTTCCACTCAGGCTTGATGTCAAGTTCATGCACTGCTACCTTTAGGTCAAGTCCGGGCATCTCTTTGTATGTCCATGCAAAGATATCTTTATATTCCTCTAGTAACTCAATATATTTCTTTTCCTCATCAGGTTTCAGTAGAGCACTGACAAAGGTTACCCTGGGCTCCTCTATAGTACCCAAATTGACTTCCTTCAATTTGTCCACAGTAGCTTGCCCCCCATCTTCAAGTTCCGGGGGTGCTTCCTGTTCTACCATCTCTTGACTTGAGTCATCTTCGATGGTTATGTGGTTAGTGGAAGCTATTAATTGCTTTGATGTAGGACTCTTCTTCTCTGGCTGCTTTTGCCCAGTGACAATAACAGCGTACTTCTTGATTCTAAGGGCTCCCTCTGTGGTAATTTGTAACTTGGCATAACGCCTCATCTGTGATGGTATGAGACTCTTCATTTCGTTCCCTTGTTCATCCGGAATCAATGAAGTTTCCAATTTCCTCTTCCAAATCTTATTATTATGATTGGTGACTCCAAGGCGCGAGAATACAGATGACTTCTTCTGAGTTGGGCTTACCTCTTGTAAGGTTTTTTCCCCTATTCGAGAGAACACAGAAGGCCTTGTCTTGGTCGAGTGATCTAACCTATCAAACACCGAGATCCTTTGTTGACATTCCGATGTTTGCCTCTCCAAATCTTCATTTTCTTCAGCAGTGATATATTGTATGGATACCCCTTTATCCTTTCCTCTAGCTAAAATTATTATAGGCTTCGGATTTGAGTATCCTAAGCCCTTCCTTGATGTGTCCACTGTCTGGCCTTGATCTAATAATATCTTTTGGGTGTTGGTCATGCCATATGGTGTTCTCTCCATGTGCCTTTTATTATCGTCATTTGTTGTCTTGAAGGTAGAGATATCAAACCCGCAATGTGCCATCAACTTATATGCATTTGGATCAAAACCCTCCTCTGTTCTCTGCATTGGGATGGTAATATCTTCTGCTAACATTTTGGATGACCTCTCGAATCCTGGAAACGGAGGCTTAGTTACCTTCGCCTGGCCTGTTCTTGTGATAGGGACCACGAGGTTTTTCTTCAAGATCTTTACATCCTCCGTTATGGGAGTAGTAGCATCACAAAGGTTATGACCACAGCTTGTGAATGGAGATTGCCCTTCTTTCCTTTTGGATTTTGGGATATACCTTAAGACCGGAGAACTTACTATCTTGTGACTTAAGCTCTGTTTAGGTTCGGGGTTCACTTGTACTCCTTCGTGACTGGCTGTCGGTCTCTCTATATCTACTACTTTATCGATTTGCTTCAACGCTGTAGTCTTTCTTGCTGGTGGCACTAGTAGCTTTATCTTACTCGGCGTTTCCTCCACCTCATTGTAAAACCTAGCATCTGCAAAGTGTGACTCAGCCATTGTGAAGGGTCTTTCATCAGCGAACACTGTCTGTACTCCATTTTTGAAGAATTTAAGGCATTGATGGAGAGTTGAAGGGACTACTCCATTATCATGGATCCAAGGACGACCCAACAACATATTATAGGATGTCTTGGCATCAATTACATGGAATAACGTTGATGAAGTCATACTCCCAATAGTGAGGTCAAGATATATTTTCCCTATAGACTTTTCTCCTCCCAAATTGAAGCCTTGGATGAAAAGTCTACTATTTGATAGCTCATCCATCGGTATTCTGAGCTGCTTCATGGTGAATAGTGGCATGATGTTTACAGCTGACCCTCCGTCAACTAACACACGACTGATTCTTTGGTCACGTGCATATCCCGAGATAAAGAGTGGCCTATTATGTGTTTTGGCTCCGAGTAACATATCATCCTCCGTGAAGGGGAGAGAGGCACAACAAACTGCATCATCTACGTGATTTCGTACTTCTGGCCCTTGAAGAGCTTTAATCATAACTTCTCGAACCTCTTTCGGTAACTTGTTCAACTGTTGTAAACTTTCATCTTGTGAAAGTGTTTCAGTCATCTCGTCGCTATTTAAGCCAAGTATAGCGAGAGCATTATCATCTTGCACGACATCCTCTCTTGCATCCTCTTCTTCGACTACACAGTAGGAAGTCGTGTTAACTTCATAAACTTCCAAGAATTTTGGAGGGAAAAATTCTGCTAGTGTGATTGGCTTAAGAGGTTCTTGTTTCAGCAATTCAATTGGCAAGACTCTTCCCTTTCTTGGCTTCGAATTCATCCCTTTATTCGGCTTGGCCAGACCTTTTTTTCTTCTAGACTGCTTCTCTTGGCGTCGGCGTAGTTGAGGCTTTGTAGCTTGTTTTCTCTTTGGCTGTCTTCTTGTCACCAAAGTCCAACCCTCATCCTCCTCATCGGTTTGTATAGGGTTCTCTTTCACTTCAAGGTCTTCAACAACTGTGTGAGTTTGTGAACCATCACTTTTTGAGACATATACCAGAATTGGTTCCAGGCTTCCAAACTGAATCAATCGGCTAACCTTTGTAGGCACCGTCTTGGGCAAGTCGCCCGTCACAGTGATATAATTTAGGCTTGCTGTTGGAGCTTCTAGATCAAGCAAAATTACTCCCTCTTTTGCCAATTTTATGATCCTCTCCTTCAAAGTGATGCATTTTTGAGTCGGATGGCTGATGCATCGATGGTACATGCAGTATCTAGGATCTTCAGTTCGTCCTACCTCTTGCGGACGCTTCGGTTCCGGCAATTCTACCACCTTCTTTTCCAATAAATCTTCTAGCATCCCTGGGACGTCTGAATCAGGAAATGGGTATTGTTTTGCCTCCAATTCCTTCAAAGTTGTCCGCTTCTTTGTAAACTCTTGCTTTGAGTGGTTTTGACTCTCGTCAAATCTTTGTGGCTTAGCTGAGATCCTAATTGGAGATGCACCAACAGCCATTGCCTCCTTCGTCACGCTCTTGGAAGATTTCTCATTCTTCTTGAATTCCTTCTTCTCCTTAGGATGTTCAAACACAGGTATTTTACGTCCATGTTTAACAATGTTCACCTTTATGTCGTGAGCAGTCGTAGATAACTCAGAAAAAGTTCTAGGTTTCGTGCCCTGCAAGATGTATGCAATGCCCCAATGCATTCCTTCAATGCACATCCCAATAGCCGATACTTCGCTGAGGAGATCTTGACAATCGAGACTCAATGAACGCCAACGCTCGATGTACTCTTCAACGGGCTCATTCTCCCACTGCCTTGTGTTTGCAAGTTCCACTATACTTACAGTCCGGCGAGCGCTGTAAAAGCGGTTGCTGAACTCTCTCTCCAACTCTTCCCAACTATCAATGGACTCGCTAGGGAGGTTAGTGTACCAATCAAAAGCATTTCCCTTCAATGATCGCACGAACTGTTTCACCAGTAAATCTCCTCCAGTACCTGCATTATTACAAGTTTCGATGAAATGTGCTATATGCTGGCGGGGATTGCCTTTGCCTTCAAAATATTGAAATTTGGGAGGCTGATAACCAACGGGCATTGGCAAGCAATCGATCCTCTTTGTGTAGGGCTTCATGTAAGAGAAGCTATTTTGGGAAGCGATGCCGAATTGAGCTTTTACTACACCAGCAATCATCTCTTGTAGGCCTTTGGGAGTCAAACCTCCTAAAGGAGTCAGGTTGGAGCAGTCTTTCTCCTCCTGAAGCTGCAATCTATCGAAAGATTCATCCTGATCTTTTACTTCAATGACCACCTCTTTCTCTTTACTAGATGAAGTGTCACCCTTTTCTTCGAGTTTTTGCATGAGCATAGCGATTTGCTCATCCTTTTCTTTCACAGCTTTGGAGAGGATGTCAACAGCCTATTTCAATTCTGTGAGCTGTTCATCAATGATTCCAGTGGTCATCACTGGAGTAATTGAGTATGTAGAGTTGTCTGAATCTTTATCTTGGTTTAATAGAGCATGTTCTGAGGTAGCTCCTACAATGGGCGGCATTGATCGTTCGGCAACGGGGGCTTTAAAAAACATATCTTTGTTGCTTGAGGCAATGATTTTTGCCTTGCTTCGTGTCAATGGCCCAGTTTGATTACTATCACCACTGAGTGTTGCACAGTTGTTGAGGATGCTCTTGTTAGTGTTTGAAGCCATCAATATGCGTAGTTGGAGATTGAGATGAGAGGCAGAGATCGTCCCACCGGGTGCACCAAATTTGTTAACGACAGATTTTCTGCAAAAAGAAAATTGAAGAACAAAATATACTTTTATTGATTATTAATTATCAGATCAAATGTAGGTATAATCTCTGTATAAATCCGGTACAAGATTTAATATCCTCTGATTCAATCTCCTAGACAATTGATGGTGTTGTGATTCACGATGTTGAATTTTAGGCTCAACTTGTTCGGGGCTCGTCTTGAGTTTGATGAGCTTGATCCAAACCTGTTGATGGAAATTTAATTTACCTGGTAAAGAGGGCACGATTTGGTGGTGCTTGATCCCTTCGAACAGGTTTAATGATGTTGAAGTTACAACGCTTCAACGTTTTCGACTTTGATGATCTATAAAGCTTCGTTCTTCGATCTTTGTTCTTCGTTCTTCGTTCTTCGTTCTTCGTTCTTCGATCCTTGGATCTTACTTCTTCAATCTTCAGATCTTCGGTCTTCGATCCTCAGATCTTACTTCTTCAATCTTTGGATCTTCGTTCTTCGATCTTCGTTCTTCGACCCTCAGATCTTACTTCTTCAATCTTCGAATCTTCATTCTTCGATCCTTGGATCTTACTTCTTCAATCTTCGGATCTTCGTTCTTCGAGTCTTCGATCTTTAGCTTTAGAGTGCTTGGGAGCGTTCTCTCTATAAGCTCTTGATCTCGGGACTTCAATGTCTCTTCAATGAGGAGGGGTGCCCTCTATTTATAGAGAAAAGAACCTCCTTGGCTTTTGGGCTTGGGCCCGTCTTGCGTTTTAGACTTAAAAGTCATGTTTTATTTAACTTAATTTTACGAACTCGTAGCCCATTTGTGAAATAAATTAGACCCGTATTTAATTAAACTAAGCCCAATTGAAATATTTTGGCCCAATTTAATTAAATACGAACGGGACGTAAACAATTAAAATATTTTATTTTAACATATAAATCCCGAATAATTTTTTAGGAATATTTAATTATCCCCAATTTAGGTTGATTGACCATATAACAATCAAATATTATTTTTCTTGTTGTTATATATTTTTTTCAGTGTCAACAATATTCTTGGGTTATTCCTAATTAGGTTTGGCCTAGGGAAAGTTTTATTCCCAAAAAGTGGTATCAAAGCGCGATTTTGAACCTAGTTAAGTACCTTCAAAATCTCAAACAGAAGTCATTTAATAATCCATGAGAAAGGCCAAATTGGTCTAGGTAGAGAAAGGATTTCTTGAGCTAAGGTGATACCATAACATTTCATATAATGCAAGTCATGTGTTAATTTAGTTCAAGGGGAGGATTTTTGGTGTGAAAAAAGTCCTACTTTGATAAATGAAATAAAATTAGACCAATATATAAGTGCAATGATCTACTCCTTTTGTTACCAATTAGTATCAGGATGAAACCTTACTTGAGTTTCTATATGAATATGGTATTAGGTTCTTCCTAATTGGGTTTGGCCTAGGATAGGATTTATTTCCAACACGTGGTATCAGAGCCTTGGTCTAAACCTTGGTAGTTATCCTCAAAATCTCAAATGAAATTTGTTCAATACTCTATTGGAAAGGTCAAATTGACCTAGATACAGGAAGGAACTCTCAAGGTAAAGTAATACTATGGTTTTTCATGTAAGGTAGGTTATGTGTTACTTGGTTTGAGGGAAGGATAGTTGGGTGTGAACCAAGTTCTATATTGATAAATAATTGGGAATTAAACCAATATATAAGTCTAATGGGATACTCTTCCTATTATCAATTGGTTTTAGTATGGAACCTCACTTGGGTTTGTATATGAATATGGTAAGAATTTCTTCCTAATCAAGCTTATCCTAGGCCCGATTTTATTCCTAGCATTCGAATATTGTTGTCTTTCAATATATTCTTTTCCTCAATCATTTTGAAACAAATTGGGGAAAAACTTTAGGTATCATATTCGATTGTATTTATTTAACAATGAAGCTAATATTGAGTGTTGTTTAATAGTTTTTTATAACAAAATCAATAATGATGCCACAACTTGCAATGAATCTTATATTACTTTTTAATGTGATGATCCCTACCAATATAGATTATGGGATTTACCAATGACACATAAGGATTTGCACATGTTGAGAATTTCTATGATTTTTTTAGTACCGTTGTATTACTTATGATTTTTTCTATTCATAGCATCCTTGACAATCTTGGTAGTAGCTTTGACAATCTTGACAGTAGCCCTACCATTCTTGGTAGCATTATCCTTTAGTGTTGTAGAGGGGATAAATGAGAAACGTCAATCATTGAAAGATTAGAAGATGAGATAAAATAATAAAATTATACTACTCATAGTCATTTATAAACTAAATAAAATCAAAGCTTTGAAGCCTATGCAGGTGTCCTCAAAATCTTAAAGGGAAGTTGTTTAATACTCTATTAGAACAACCAAATTGGCTTATATTTAAAATTTTGAGTTTGGATTAATCGATGAGTGATTGTTAATTGAGGTTGGGACTCAGTATTTATTTTCTATGTGATTGTGGGAATGCATGCCTTTAATATTATTTATGTTATACTTGTTGATTTTTTACTATTGTATGTTACCATGTGTTTTGTTATTTGATCCTACTGGTTTCTTGCCCTTTTGGTTTTGATCAAGGTTTACATTTAGCTACTTTTCTTAGAGAATAACATCCTATATATTATTTGATTAGTGGTTTCACCTTGGGCTTGACCACATGAAGCATGCCATATGGGTGAGTTATAGGATGAAACATTTCAATTAGTAGGGTGAAATGGAGGTTATTGATGGTAGGTTGAAGCATTATGTGCCTTGTTACTAAGGGATATATATTTGTGGAGTTGAGATTGAGGATTTAGTTGAGGTGAACTTTTTGGATCCCTGTAACAATCATCATTCTAGGAAGATTGAATTGTAATAAGGGCAATTATTGTTGGTAATAGGGAGTGTTTGGAGGGAAGGTATGCGTTTAGTAGTGATCTTGCTACCTCTTGTAGAGATTAAAATTTAATGATATCAATATGAGTTAAGGTTGAGAATTTCATTACTATATATGCTTTGTGTCAATATTTGATCCTATATTACGAATGGTGTCATGCATTGGATGTACTATAACCTTTATCAATTGATGATAAGTGGGGTTTTCCTACTTAAGCTTAATATGAAATGATTTTTTGTTGAGGACACATGACATTACAAATTTTGACTGACATCGTCATATCTTTATAGGTTCTAGGTATGTCACTTCCATCTTTAGAGTGTCATTTGGATGACCTTATGATTATATCAAGTGAGGATATCAAAGTTCATGTGAGATAAATATAGGATGAGTTGAATTACTTGTGGTAGATCTATTATTGTGCGGATCCTTATCTGTTCCATTTATACCATTTACTCTAAAACTTACCAATGATCAATCCCTAGTTGGAAGTTTCAATATAATATATGGATATCTTAGTATTTGAAATTCCACACATGAGGTTCATCGAGGGGGAAATTTTAACATGTATTACTTCCAATAAGTTAGAGAGATATGTGCGATTGATGAAGCTTGAAGAGCTAGGTGTGGGATGTCTTTGAATATATATATATATATATATGTTGGATCTTGACTTTACACAAGAGCATGATACCCTACATGAGGAATTAGTTTAGTGGATGATTTTGCGAGCAAAATAGTTGGTGCCATTGAGGTTTTTGAGGCCTCCACAAGTTTGATGATTAGAAGTAATAGTGACAAACCTTGATATTAGAGCATCCAGAGCATGATATGAGTTCTATTTTTTCCATCAACTTTCCAATTCCATATCCAACTTCCTAGTGTATTGTCCTTATTGCTAAAAAGAATTTTTATATAACTTGTCCTTACATTGAAGCATTTGCTTTTGAATTTATAGATTGGAAAATTGTATTGGTTTTGTTTTCTCCACTGTAAGGGACTCATATTAATTTTCAAAATGAGAATTTTTGGGAGCGTCGGTGAAATTCTATCAAGATGCAAGGTTTGCCCTTCCCAAATATCTGTATCTCTAATTTTTTTCTTCATTTCTATAAAGGAGATCAAGCATCCTATGCCTAGTTGGTTTAGAATCACACTAGTTATCCATCTAGAAGCTTACCTTATTTTATTCCGAAAGTGACCATTTGATACCCTTACTAAGATCATATGATATTTTGAGGATTCCTTTCCAAATTGATGAATGTTTATTCTTCATAACTTTGTGTTCCCCCCTTTTAATATATTTCTTTGTCAAATCTTTGGCCATGTTTCTTCCTTTTTTGTTCATAATCTCCATACAAGCCCTAGTAAATGAGCCTTATTATTCCATTATAAAGGTTGTATATAAAGCCCTAGTAATTATGGGACAAGAAACATGATGGACAAGAGTTCCCCTTTCCCTTTTACTCTAAATGAAGGCTTCAGTGATTTTGTTAATCTCATTGGTTACCTTCTTTAGAAGTAGTCTAGCTTTCATATGGAAGATAGGAATAGATTTTGGAGCTAATTTAGTTAGAAAAATCATGTCATCCATTGATAATGAGTCACTCTTCTGCTTAAAAAGCCTTGTATCAAGCTTTTATATTAAATCATAAATTTTTAATAATATTTTAAATTTTGATGTTTAACACTTTACACATAAAACTATTTTTTTTCCTTCAAAGAACTAAGAAAGATTTAGAGTTGAACCAACATATGGATCGTAGGCTAATACACTTATCTTGAACCCATAGAAAATGACTAATCTTGAACATTAATATCTAATACTATTTACACCCAATTATTTATTAATCAGTATACATACACCTAAATTCTTGAATAGATTTAGATGCTTTGATATTCCAAATCAAGTGTGCAATTGAGTGTTAGTACTTTGGTAATGTTAATAACGAATGTATATCATTCATCAAGGTTATGTAATGAGAAAATATTAGTCATGTTAAGACTTCATATTCATGTGTCAAAAGAAAAATACTTTTGGTGGTAAGAATGTACAACATCAAGTTTTGATTTTGAGAATGCCTTTAGCTGTCTTCAGTTATAGTTAGTTATGTGTTGCTATATTGTGTGTAACTATAACACCCTAAAATTTATTACTAATTTTTTTTAGCAAAAGTCTAATATCAAAATAGTTGGGTGTTACTGTCGTAATCGACATAATTATAGCTTATCATACCATCCTTACATTAATTATAAGGCAAAAATAATTAGAATATAAAATGATAAATAGAAACTAAGAGAACCTTCATAAACTTAAATATAAGTTTGGAGATTAACTCCAAGTACAATATAAAAATATATAAAAGGGATCCTATGGAACTAAGAGTCCAAAATGGGTATTTAGATAAAAGCTAATCACATTATAATATGAATCTACACCCAACCCTAATACATATAACAATTCCTCCACATAGAGAGAATCATAAGCAACAAAATCATCTAATGGGTCATCATCAACTTGTACAAAAGCATCCATGGCCTCTACTAGTGGGAATGATCAACATTCATGAAAAGAATGATCAGTATGCTACGTACTAAGTAAAACAACAATACAACCAAAGTAAGTTTACATAGAAAATATGAGTTCATATAAGAGAATAAGTATACATGTATGTTAACATAAAATGATACACGGTAAATACTGATTCTACATCTCATTATTAGATATAAACATAATCCATTATTTTATTTACATCAAGTTTAGGGACTCCCTCTATTCTTAATTCGATAGAACAAACTAAAATACCTTTTAAGAATACAGATACTTGAGCTACTATTATCGTCTGGTAGAATAAACCCAAAAAGATACCTGGGCCAAATGATCCTAACCACTATTCTTAAATTGGTGGAACAATATGAAGCATCTCTCAGGGCAAAACACACCTAAGTCGCTATTATCATCCCATAGAACAATCACAACACCTTGGCCCTAACTCACGTAATCTTTCACTTTAAGTGATTAATATATTTTTCATTAGTTACTAATCTCATAATAATGTTATCATTAAAATTGAGTTTATGGGTCAACTATTCCTAATCCGGTGGAATGAATTGATACACTTCTTAGGAAAAAAAATACACATGAGCCACTATTATCGTTTGATGGAATAAATACACAAATATATCGACCCGACTCACGTAATCTTTTACTTTAAATGATTAATATCTTATTCATAATTAGTTTAATATGCACAATACATAATTGAAACACTTAAAGTATAACCACATAGTTATCAAGGTCGTCCTCAAGGAGTAGGTCCATAATTACCCTAAGAAATCCTAATTTCATATTTTAAGCATAACCCCTACCATATTGCTTGTTTATTTACCAATTTTAGCACCCCTTCCTCGATTAATAATATTATTATTATCAACATATTTGAAACTCAAATTTTAACTCCAACGTCCTACACATAGGATAAGAACCCTATCTCCAAAGCAATTATTCACAAATCCCACAAAACTCTAATTTTACAAGTTGGATATAACTTTTCCCATAAGACTCATATAATAATCAAATTCAATGTTAATTACTAAAATGCCAATAATAAAAACATATCCTAAAATTAGGGTTGAACTCTAATGTCTTATACATATAATAATAATTCCGTCTCTAGGATTACTATTCCTAATTTAAGTCGTTTTTTCATTTTATTTGGAAATAGGCCATTAATCATTAATCCAAACATTCCACAAGATATTCTTAGCATATTTAAAAATATTTAACACATTAAAATACTAAAATTTTCATATTTAACCCATATTAACCAAAATGCCCTTAAGTATAACCAAACACCCTTATTTCACAAAAAAACTTATATGTCTGATGCCACTATTTTCTTATATTAAATTTATAACATTACTATAAATCTTAAATATACTTATTTTTCACTTAACAAACTTATTCAAACCCATATTACAATACTGTATATCATGCCAATTTATTTAGGGTTTATAAGATAGTACTTATTATAACTATATCGTATAAGTGCATGCTTTCTTATTCTTACTCTATTTTCATCATATGATCCCCATTATCATATCATAACATTAAAAATATGAATTTAAAAACATAATAATAGTAACAACAACAACATCAACAACAACACCAAAAACATGATAATACACTCAATCATATATAATATTTAGTACAAAAACCCTAACTACGAATTGTATCATTACCGAAAAGGACACCGGTCTCTAAGCATGTATAACATATCCCGCCTCATCTAAAACCTCCATAAAATCACCTAAGAAACTAGTATAAGACACAATTCGACCTTTGGGATATAAACAAGGAAAGGTGAAGGTAGCGAAGAGTGACAGAAAGAGAAAACATCGAATCTAAAAGCTTGAAGTTGCAACAACCAAAACTTGTGCAACCAACGGGGGAGAAATGGCAACAAGTGCTGAAGTAAGGGAGATAACATTGATAATAGATGACATTACTAGGGGTAAGGGAACGATGATGGGTGACATTACTCAAGGGACATAAGTGAAGGTGGAAGCCAAAGGTATAGGGGAGGTTACGGTGTTAGAGATTGAAGCAAAGGGGGGGGTTATGATGATGTGATTTTAAGGTTAGAAGGTGGAAACTATGGTGGAAGTTGGTGCTAGGGAGGTAAAGATAGTTGTGCATGAAGGAAGGGCACAACCATAGCATGTAACACATGCATGGGTCGAAAGTATGGGATGCTTATGAGTAGGGTGTACAAAGTACGCATGACTATGCGCAAAGCTCATGAGTGAGGGAAAAGGGCGCACACAGGCTATGTGCAAACTGTGTGTGGGTCATGCAAGAAAGGCATGGTTAGGGCGTGCGAGGGTGCAAGACCATTGGAGAAGGTAAAATAAAAGGATTGGGGTGGCGATGGTTGGGCGACGGTGAGAAGGGAATATGGAGTGGTAGTGGTGGTTGGTTTCCTAGGGGAGTAGTGGTGTTTGGTAGATGGTGGCAGTGAGTGGAGTTAATGGTGGGTGACGACACAAACAAAGCAAGAAAGAAAGGAGGGGAAGGAAGGTTGCTTGGGATGGTTTTGATTGATAGAAATGGAGGGAATGATGGAGGTTGTTAGGCATTAAATGAGGTTGAGCTTGGGAGCGTACACACACACACACACACACATGTGTTGTGTTGAAGAATGGTAAAGAGAAATAGCAAGAATTGAGGCACGATCAGGGGTAAGTTTTTCCATCGACCACATTAATGCTAGATGTGGGAGTTGATAGTTGTGATGATGATGGTAGGGGAAGTATGTTATGAAAGCATGACGTAAGGGATTTGGTCGGGAGGGGGAGTGATTCACATAGGAAGAAGAGGGAGAAGAAGGAAAAAGAAACCGAACGGGAGGAAAATAAAACGAGAAGGAGAAAAAGGAAAGAGGAAAAGGAGGAAGAGAAAATAATTTTGGGGTTAGGAATTAGGATAGGGTAGAAATATTAATCTCCTGAGATTAGAATTAGGTTAATATATTAATTACTTGATATTAGAATTAGATAAACTTTGGGGTATTTTAGTTGTACATCCTAGATACTTAAAATTTATGATATGTGACAAATATAATTCCTATTATAATGCTACAACCAATGGTGTATTTAAGGAAGGTTTATAAGACATATAAGTATATAAAAATATAACACTTTATGTTTTTCAATAATGATATATTTGCCATTTCATAATAACTTCAGTTATGCGCATATACCTATATTTTATATTCACGTACTACACAAGTGTAATACTAGTTATTTTAATAAAAAGATTTTTGCATTTTTTACCTATTAGGTAAACAAAAGGTTTAAATTTAGCCCAACTGAGGTTAAACTAGTCAAACCAATTGGATTGATATATGATCATTCCCAAGTCAATTTTTGGATTGGGTTTCAAAACATTAACTACCACTTGAAAATGAGTTATCCAACTATATGAATTAAACAGTTAATACCCATTTAACTATTGTTTTCATTAAGATATACATGTTTAAAAAAGTTTCAATTTAGTTGAGAGACTATTAAATTTTTGGGACAATGTACTATTATATTTTAGTAAAATTATATCATATACTCTTACCTATTTTATTAGGACACCAAATATTAATATTTATAAATATAAAGCATATGCCGGTAACAAAAATTAAAATAAAATAAAGATATATGGTATAATTTCACCGAAATAAAAGATATATGATGCAACAAAGCACCTAAGTTTACAATTTGTAATTTTCTATATCTAAATTGCCGTTACAGTATTGCATCTTAAAAGTTTCTAGTTGCACGGAAGAAAAAGGAAAAAAGACAGATCCTTCGACATCTTCGTTTTTGTTCTAACCTTCGAAGGCCTACTTCAGTCTATGGCTGCGGTTTCAACATCTGACCAAAGTTAATGTTGATCTGGTTGTGTTTCACCGAACATAACTATTCTTTTTTTTTTTCAGAAAATTTTGTAATACAATAAAGCTATAACTTAACAGTCTAGCATCACAAGAGAACCGAACTTATTGTCAATTCAGAAAATTCACAAAAAACTGAAATCTTCTTCGAGCTTCTTCCAATTGCATCGGCTCTAGCCTCTTCCTTCCGTTCGAAGAATTCGTCGCAACGCTGCTTATTCATGGATTCAATTTGAAGCTCCAGCTCGCTGCACTCGATAGTGAGCATCAGAAAAGACATAGCTGAATAGCTCATATTGTCCTCGAAAGTGGAATTCAAAACTGAGCCGCCAAACGATACAATTGATACGCATCTTCCCAGAGCCGACGGCCCTTGAGTTGTTGAGCCTTATCTTCTCCACCTGGTTTCAAGAGATCTTGCGGCCAAATAAAAACAAGACTAACAGCCCCAAGAATAAACACCGAATAAACATATGATTTGGCGCAATTTACTAGTAGCGATAAATATGTTGTTGTTACAGGATAAATTCATAATTTTTTTGCTAATAATAGTAGTAATATTAATTTTTTGTTTAAAAATATATCTTTTCTAGAAAAAATATACATTTTCTTTTAAAATATGGTGGACATATTGAAAATTTTATAAATTTCTGGTAAAATAATGCAAGTCTTTAATTTATAAATCAATATCCCTTTTTATTCCATGAATACATATTTTTTTTATCGTAAAATATATATTATCCTTAAAAACATGGTAGAGACAGTGATATTTTTATAAATTTATTAAACTATTTTTAAAATAATATACATCTTATTCAAATTAATACACATATTTGGAATATACTCTTAACAAAAATACACATTATATTTAACAAAATACAATTTTCTTGGATATAAATACACATCTTATTGAAAGGAATACATATTTTTACTCGCACAAATACATATTTTATATTTATAAATAACTATTTTATTTCAACAATGCACATAGATAAAATACGTATCTTATAGCGATAAGTATACGTTTTATATTGATACAATCACATCTTATAAGACCATTTATTTATAAAATAATAAAGAAGGATATTTGTGTTATAAATATACATCTTATCAAATAAAATACTCATATTATATATATAAATATATAATATTTATTTATAAGGCAACAAGTGATGAATATATGCGTTATAAATACCAATATTACTGAAAATAATTGTAACATCCCAAAATTTACTATTTTTTTCTAAATAAGACCTTTAAATTTAAAAATCGTAAATTCTGGGGATGTTACCGCCACACTTAGTACCAGACCGGTTCACTCCTTCCGTTCCAATATCAAGTGCTAAGGCTAAGAAAAACATTTCCATCATCACACATTAATACATAAATTATTGTGCGCAAATCAATAATCAAAGTACGCATAAATTTTACATAATTCGAAATACTAGATATAGTTCATCAGAGAAGAAAAATAGCTACAATAATAAAATTGTTTATGGAGTTTCAGACATCATTAAAAGAGAATAGAAATAATAATCTCATATATGGAGAAGCAGCCACGCCACTCCAGGACCCGATCCAACCCAAATCATCACTCGCCCCCACCTGATGTCCCATAGACATCAATGGCATCAAAAAGAGCATCACCTACCTGCAACACGTCAGATGGCCCTTCTACTCGTTGGAATGAGCAACACCCATGAAAAGGGTGATCAATACACTACATACTGAGTAAGGTAAACGAGTACTAAAGCCAACACATAAGCACTTAAAATCATGCAGGATAACATTCAACTTATGCACATCCAAATTCACACATATAAGGAGTCATGCAGAATATGATACAGCTTAAAAATGATCAAACCCACACATAAAGGCCCAAAAAGTCCGGATTAATTATTTAATTAATCTTTTATCGGAAGTCGATTCACACCATGCTTTTTATCAAATCTATACAAGTACAGGAACCTCCCACTATTATAACTGGTGGGCCGGTCACACATCGAGCATCTTGTCCTAACCACTATTATAACTGGTGGATTGGTCATATATAGGGTGAAAACCCTAACCACTATTATAACTGGTGGATCGGTCACACATAGGATAAAAACCCTAACTACTATTCCTAACCGGTGGATTGGTTCGGCTCCTACTCGCATAGTATTCCACTGTAAGTAATTAGTGTCTTTTATTTGCCTTAGCAAAAACTCTTATTTATTTTTATTGAGCTCGGGATCCCCCACTATTATAACCGATGGGCTGGTTACACATAGAGCATCTTGCCCTAACTACTATTATAACCGATAGATCGATCACACATAGGGTAAAAATCCTAACCATTATTCCTAACCGGTAGATCGTTTGTACTCGTCTCAATATCTTCCACTTTAAGTGATTAATGTCTTAAGTATCTTATTCACAAGTTTTCACCCAGACATGCATGATTGACTTCTACAAATTTTATCCTCTAACTTTAGTTAACCACTCCAACCCTAGTTAACCATCACCACCATAGTAACCATGACAAACCCTAACACCCATGCAAATCCTAACTCCCATGCAAACCCTATCTCTATGCAAATCCTACTTCCATGCAAACCCTAACACCATACAAATCCCAACTCCATGTAAAGCCTAATTCCATGCAAACCATAATTCCATGCAAAACCCTAACACCATGCAAACCCCAACTCCATGCAAACCCTAGCACCATTCAAACCCTAACACCATGCAAACCACAACTCCATACAAGCCCCAACTCCATGCAAACCCTAGCACCATGCAAACCCTAACACTATGTAAACCCCAACTCCATGCAAACCCTAGCACCATTCAAACCCTAACACCATGCAAACCACAACTCCATGCAAGCCCCAACTCCATGCAAACCCTAACACCATGCAAATCACAACTCCATGCAAACCCCAACTCCATGCAAACCCTAACTCCATACAAACCCTAACACCACATTATTACACTCCCCATCATTATTTTACACCTATCATGCATGTCTTATGGGCCACATCATACCATAATAATAACACACCCATACACATAATACACATGCCACAATTTAATGTACGATCTTACCTCAACTCAATATCATGCTGCATATATAACAGTTATACAAATCCACATAAAATACATTATAATTCACATCACATGGCATGCATGACATATAAAACACATAATACACAAACGACCTTAGTACTCTCTTACCTAAAACGTCACCAGTCTTGGAGCACACTCCTATACCTCTTGAGGGCTTTAATTGCTCTCACCTTTATGAGGGGAAAACTATAATTAGGTTCCCTCCTACTAAAAATTACTATTATTCACTAAATTATTCTATGAAATACCCCCAAACCCTAATTTAGAAATTTGGCAAAATAGGGATTTATTAGGGGAATTAAGTAAATAAATTATTTTATTAAAAACTAAGTGGAATTAATAAAGGAAAAACAAGGAGAAAATAATAAAGGAATTATTTAGGGAAAATTTGGACTTTTTACTAACTAACATGGAAGTAATGAAAACTTACCCAAAATAGCCTAATTAATCTAAAAATGGATTTAATTATTTTTCTTAAAATAATTATTATTAAATTTAAATATATAACTTAATTATATAAATAAATAAAGACCAAATACCCCCTACACAACCATTTTACCTTTTTTTCTTTTTTTCCTTCCCTCCTTTCTTTTCCTTTTTCCTTTTTCTCCTCTCCTTATTTTTCCCTCTCCTCCCCGATTGGGCCAGTCGCGGCCCAAACTCCCCTAGCCTGTCTCGCGCAACCCAGGCACTTCGTCCACCCTCCCTCGCTCGTTCTACCCGGCTGGACCGCCTTTTCCCTCTTTTATTTCTTTCCCTGGACCGCCCGGTCCACCCCACCCTGTCTTCTTCTTCCTCATGCGGACTGCAACCCCCGACCTGCAATCCTACGCCTGCCGACGACCACTTGCTTCATCCGGCTGTCCTCCCCTGCCACTCCCGTCGTTTTCCTTTCCATTTTTGACCTAGCCTACTCGTCCTCCCTCCTCACGCGTGCTGCCACTCTTTCCTTTTCCCCACACCGAGCCAAACGTACCCTGCAATTCGTAGGGCATGCGCCGCCTGCCACCGCCGGTAGGCGACCTGTCTCACCTGCCCCCGATTGTTTTCTTCTCCCTTTGTCGTTTTCACCCTCAATTAGCCTATAAATACAATCCCGGGGTAGCCATAGTCAAGCTCCCTCTTTCGCAAGCCCAGAAACTTTGCTTCTCACCGCCACCCAAACAGGTTCTTATTATGGTGTCGCCAACGACCGCCGCAACAAATGCCGCCTATCGAGACCATCCCTACACTTCCCTCTACGAAACCAAACCACCATCACCCCTTGTCTCACCCTGCACGTTCCGCCCTAGCCGTGCAAAGTCGCCAACCCGAGCAGCCACTCCAGCTCCTCGCCGCCCCTCGCGCCACCTTCTACCGCCACCCTTGCCGCAACCAACACCTCCTCCACCCTCTAAAACACCCAGGGAACCTTCCCCTAACTTCCCACACCTTCATCTCCCCCTGCCTCCCTCTCCTTCTACTTTCTCCATCTTCCACCACCTTCCACCACCTCGGCCGCTGCACCAACCACCGCGAGCCGCCACTCCCAGCTACACCATCACCTTCATTCCACCCCTCTTCACCTATTGCACCTTCCTCCACCTCAAACACCCCTCCACTTCTCCTCTATTAGCCTATAGATCTATCTTTCCCCTCTCTTCCTCCTCCACTGCCGCCGCAATCGCCGCCACGCGTCGCCGCCGGTTCCATCGCTAACCTGAGGTGGTGCTCCAACTTCCCCAGCCCCTAAACTAATTTCTATAAGTTTTAATAATTTTATTTAATATTAATGGTATTATCCTTAATATTACTATTATTATTATTCTTATTACTATTAGTTTGTATTATCATTGTTATTATTATTATTATTATTATTATTATTATTATTATTATTATTACCATTATTAATATTATTATGTATCACCCTTACTTCCTAACCTAATTTCAGAAAATACTTATAACTAGGTTAAAATATTTAAAAGGCTACAACTTTAACATTAAAATGGTTATCATTATTATCATTATTATTATTATTATTATTATTATTATTATTATTATTATTATTATTATTATTATTATTATTATTATTATTATTATTATTATTATTATTATTATTATTATCATCATCATCATCATCATTATTTCCATTACTACTACTAATACTACTACTATTATTATTATTATTATTCATAACTTTAGTATTAATATGGTTATCTCTATTATTATTATTATTATTATTAATGTTATTTAAACTGAAGTTGGAGTATTATCGTTTTGTCATTAAAGAGGAAGAATACTTAAGCCTTAGTAATTTACTATTTAATATTAGAATATCATTAATATATTATTCCTAATGCCTTTAGCACTAATATTGTTACTATGGTATCATTATTAGTTATTACTATTATTATTGTTATTATTTTATTACTATTATTGTGACAAAAACATTTGAACCCTTATATTATCATTATTCAAAATATAACTTTTATCATTATTATCTTTAGGAATATTTGTACTTTGTTGGTATTGCAATTATTATACTATTATTTTAACCCTAATACTATTATTAGACTTAGCCTTAAAAATGCTAGGGTTTCTATCATTATAAGCATTAACATTACTATTATTATTATTGTCACTATTTTTCTATAACTAGTATTAGTGCTATTATTAGAAGAATAAAGCTATTAGGTTTAATAATGTAAGTATAGTAATAAATATTAACATAAACATATTTTGACTAGTAATACCTAGTAAGCTAACCTGAAGATAAAAACTCAAGTTTTCACGTATAATACTCCCTTTAATAATAATAATAATAATCCTAATCTTAGACTAAAATAAGGAGTGATGGTACTTTTGGTAGGAGGGAAACTAATCCGTAGTATTTTCCCTCCTATAGATGAGTCGAGCCAAAACCCTGAGGAGTTGTAGGAGCGTGCTCCAAGCCCGGCGTCGCTTTAGGTAAGGATGTAGCTAAGGGTCATGTGTGTTATGTGACTTATATGCCTTGGATGCTATATATATCATGTTATATTGTGTATCGTATGATTGTCCTTAACTTGTCTTATGTGTAGTGCAGCTTGGAGTTGAGGTATGTTGTATGTGCTTCTTATGACATGAGTATGATATGTATGGTGTGATATGATATGGCTCTCTAGGACATGCATGCTAGGACAATTGATAATATGGTATGGAAATGAAAGGACAAAAAGAAAGAAATGGGAAGTGAGTTCATTAAGGGGGATATGAGGTTGACCAAAATAGCTCATGATCCATGAGAGGAAATTAAAGAGGAAGGAATGACCAAAATGAATGAGAGATGGGAACCATGCATGGGAATCTTAAAATTTGTATGGGGACTTTGGGTGTTTGCATGGGATGGATAAATCTTACATGGGGGTGATCCTTACATAAGAAAAGTTAATTTAGGGTGTAAACAAGTTAATGGGAGAGTTGTGGAGTGATTGGAGACTTGGGATGAAAAATAGTACGTAGGTTGGTATAAGGGTGTATAAGGGACCCGATTAGGGTTTTGGGAGGAAGTAGTAATCTGAAAAGTACAAAAGTAAAAATGATTAGGGAAGAGTGGAGTACAGGTTAAGAGTGAGAATTTATTATATAAGGGGTGAGTATGGGTTCCATGGGAGAGAAGAGATTTTGGGTGAAAAGAGAGAGGTTACTTGTGGGAGAAGAAAGGTACTAGGGTTTAAAGTGGCCAACTAGGGTTTTTCCGGTCACATGCGAAGTCGAGAGGTAAGGTGATAGGTTTTGGGATTGGACCTAATTGAGATGAGATGTGGGGCGATGAATGAAGTAATGGTAGTATAAGTGAGAGGAAGTTGGGCCACATAGGTCCAATTAGGGTTTTTAAGGGAAAACCCTAGGGGTGATAGTAGGTAGAGTTGATGTCATAAGGTGTTGGGCCCAACCCACACCCATAGGAGTTGGGTTTTTCAGTAAAGGGTAAGTGTAAAGGGAAATGGATGTCGGGTCGTGATAAGGGGCGCAGGAGTCTCAAGATATGGGACGGGCCCCCTTGGGAGGATAGAAGTAGAAGGTAGTTGATATGCATGTCAATGATGAAAAGCTTTATCTAATAAGACACGAATAAGATACTAATCACTTAAAGAGTAAGATTATTGAGCCGGGCCCAGACCGATCCACCGGCATAATAGTGGCCAGGTGCCGGGGTGCCCTGGAGATCGATCCACCGACATATAATAGTGGTTAGGTGTGTTCTGCCCTATAAGTGACCAATCCACCGGCTATAATAGTGGGGGATCCCGAGCTCAATAAACCAAACATTATGTTGCCAATGAATCATGGAAAAGCTACTATATACTTACAGTGAAACACCATGAGAGTCGGGGCCAGACCGATCCACCAGCATAATAGTGGCCAGGAGCATTCTACCCTGGAGACCGATCCACCGGCATATAATAGTGGTTAGGTGCGTTCTGCCCTATAAGTGACCGATCCACCGGCTATAATAGTGGGGTTCTTGTACTCGCATAGATTAATAAAGATTATGGTGTGAAATGACTACATTTAACAGAGATTCAAAAGAAAATAAGTCTAATTGGACCATAGCTGGCCTTCATTATCTGGATTACTACATGCAGCTTATGTGAATGTGCCATGTATGCTATGTGGTATGTTTGTATGTTTGGCCTTAGCGCGTCTGTTACCTTACTTAGTACGTAGCGTACTGATCACCCGTTTCATGGGTGCTGCTCATTCCCACGAGCAGAAGACCCATCTGAGCTTGTGCAGGTAGGTGATGATGTCTTCGATGCCTACAACACCTACGAGGCATCGGGTGGGGCTGAGCGTTGAGCCTAAACCTGACTTGGGGATTGAGAGTGACTCGGCCAGACTCTGTTTCTTTTATTGGACCTTGTATTATCATATTTTAGTTATGTTTTTGTACTATGCTTCATGTTTTACAAAACTTTAGTCACGTACTCTTTGGTTTGTAATCCTAAATCGCACTCTGATTTCTGTATGACTTGTGTTTTATTAATGATTTGTGTTTAATGTTAACTTTATTTAGCCTTAACACTTAGTACTGGAACGGTAGGAGTGAACCGATCTAGTACTAAGTGTGGTGGTAATGCCCCCGAGTTTACGATTTTATCTTTTTGCTTCCGCTAAATCCTTTTAATTAAACGAAATTTTTTAATAGTAAATTTGGGGGTGTTACATTCTAATACTAGGTTTTTAATAAAACAATACTATACTTATAATAACTATACGAAATACTAATAAAAACATTAATAATAATATTAATGTAAATTCAAAACGGATGGTGATATAAGGGTTTCTACCCTCCACCAAAATAATACTAAAAATACCATTAAAACATTATTAATAAAAATAATACTAATAATAATACTCAAATTATAAAAAATAATAATAATAACTTAAGCCTAAATAATACAAGGTAGGGTTTTCGACCCTACCTCAAAATAGTGAAGGTACCATTTCATAATAATAATAATATTATTATTAATAACACATATTACTTACAATAATATTAACAATAATAAAGATAATAATAGTAATAATATTAATAATGGTAGAAATAGTAATATTGATAATAAAAATAGAAGTATGCACTCCATTAAAATAAAATAGGGCTTCAACCCTCCTTAGATAGATAGATAATAATAAAAAATTAATAATACTAATAATAATATTATTAATAATGATAATAAAACTTATAATAATAATATTAATAACAATAATTCGAAACTAACAACTTAAATAATTTATACCTACTCTCGACCCTGCCAAGAAAATATAACATTAATATTAAACCTAATAATAATAATAATGATGATGATAATAATAATAATAATAATAATAATAATAATAATAATAATAATAATAATAATAATCGAATAAATGTTAAAAATTGAAATAAAAAATAGAATAAATTTAAATAAATAGGGGAGAAGGGCTGAGAGGGTCTAGGGTTTCGCCTTGAGTCGGTGGAGATGGGTGGCACCGGCGGTGGTGGTCGAAAAAGAGGTTAGAAAAGGAAAAAGTTGAGGTTTGAGAAGAAAAGGTGGAGAATGAGGGTGGAGGTTGAGGTGTTGGTGGTAGCCTAGGTTGAGAGGAGTAAAGTGAGAGTGGTGGCGCAGCAAGTGGCGGTGGCGCACGGCGGCAGAGGTGGCGGCCGAAAGGAAGAGAAAGAGAAAAAGAGAAAAGGAGAAGGAGAAAGGAGAAAGGAAGGGTATGGCTAGGTGGAGGAAGATTAGTAGCAGCTTTTGGGTGGTTTAGGAGGCAGTGATAGTGGCGGATGTGGTGGTGGATGGTGGTGCGAGGGGTTGCGGGTGTAAAAATTTGGCTTGATGGGCAGGGAACTTCGCACGGCTGTGGTGGCTCGTACAAGAAGAATCGAGGGAGATGGGTGGCTTGGTTAGTTAGAGGGCGGTGTAGGGAAGAATTAGGTAGGCAGAGGTGGCGGCGTAGTTGGCTGACGACGGAGGAAAGGTCGTCTAAAGTCGCAGTAGTGCATAGGGTAAGCTCTTAGGGTTTCAGGGAAAAAGTTTTGAAATCAAACAAACAAGGGGTATTTATAGAGTTTGGAGGGGAAGGTAGGGTTCTGGGGGTCGACAGGAGGATAATGCATGTAGGGTTTGGGGTAGCCGACGACATCAATCGGCTGACACAAATTTAGGTCGAGGTTGAATTTTCGCGCAGGAAAAGGAGGATTTTGCGGGAGAAAAAAGGAAAGTGGGTTAGGTTGGGTCGAACTACGATTCAAGGGTAAGAGAAAGAGAAGGGAAACAACCGGTCAAGTCAAGCGTGACCGGCGATGCCATTTTCGGAGCTTTGAAGTTGCAGGTCGATAGTAGAGGAGGAAGGAGGAAGAAGGAGGTAAACTAGGTGGCTGGGGGAAAAAAAGAAAAAAAAAAGAAGAAGAACCGGCCGGTCGACAACGGTTATGAAGGTTTTAAATGGAACGTAGCGTTCCAGGGGAAAAAGACGCAAAACACAGTGTTTTGGCTTCCAAAGGAAGGAAAGAAAATAACGAACGATGGGCCGCGAAAGAGAGGAAGAAAAAGGGAGGGATTGGGCCGTGACAGGCCCAATTGGAAAGAAGAAGGAAAAAGAAAGAAAAGAAAGAAAAATGAAAAAGGAAAAAGTGAAAAGAAAAAATTTAAGTAGGTTAGGGTCAATTAAATTAATTAGAAAATTTTTGGTATTTAAAATAAAATATTTAAATAAAATAATATTAAATTTTTTAGGCTAATTTAGGTTTTTTAAAAGATTTTTCCTAAATTATTTTTTAATTAGTAAAATGCCCAAATTTTTCCTTATAAAAATATTTTTAAATTTTCTCTTAATTTGCCCTAAATAATTTCTTCCTATTTCAAATATAAATAAATAATTAAATTAATTTCCTAATAAATCCTTATTTAATCATACTTCTTAAACTAAATATTTTTGGGGCATTTCGATAATACACATATTTAGAGGGCAAATGTATATCTTAGATTGATAAACACACCTATTATATTTATTAATGGTCATCTTATTATTATAAATGTATGCCTTAGATAGACAATATATATATATATATTATAAAAATTATAAAATAAGCATAGAAAATAATAAGATATATATTTATTTAGAGAATATTTGTATTTAATATTATCCATTATATCATGTGTATTTATTGATAAAAGATGTGTACTAATTCATCAAAATTCGTATATTAAACAAGGAGGAAAAGACGAATAAACATGGACTTGATACTCATTCATTTTGAAGAATAACTTACTGTTTGTTTTAGTCGTGAAAGATGGTGAACTTCAATGAGGTAAATTGGGTTTAAAGTTTAACCCTTATAACCCAATTTACGTCGATCAACCTTATTTTATTAGTCAATGATTTTGAGAATAACAGGGGGTAAATGTTAATATATAAGTAATATTTTTATTTGACCCGACAAAAATATCCATAATTTATATCAATAGAGTCATCCACCTCTTCTCGTCCACTCTTGTCTGTTCTGTGCCTCGTCTTTCATTTGTTTTATTTTTTTAAAATTTTATTCATCTTAATTCAAATAAAAATTTTAAAATATTCACCCTGATTCACATAGATTATACTAATATCATCTAAATGATATTTTAAAGCATTTATCTCAATTCACCTACATTCTTTTCACTTAAGTTAATTTTCAGTATTTATCATCACTTTGATTCACCTTAATCCAAACTGTTCATTAGGGTTAAGGAAATAGAAGGTTTGACCAAAAAAGGAGCGTGCCTTTTGTTAGTACAATGGTCTTTTTAATTATTTATCTTTTATTAAGTGTTTAATTAGAAATTGAAGACAAGTTAATATAAAGGTAGTTTTGGTGTAGAAAATTATACATTATATGAATGTTAAAAATTTAATTGTATAATTCAAACATTTATATTTTACAAAAAAAAACTAAAAAAATTATACTTTCATAAAAACAAACATAAAATCTTTGTATCTTTCATTATACTTTTATTAGTACTCTAACTACCAATTTAAATGTTAATATTTTTAAGGCAAGTCTACATTATGCTAAGTTATTTTTTAACCTAAAATAAGTTATGTATTAAAAAACTATTAACTTAAATATTAACATTTATTAACTTGACCTAATCTCAACCAAACTATACTTTTAAAAATTGGTCCATCTGATGGGTAAATCGGTAAGATAATTGGTCAAATTTTATATAGTGATTATTGAAAGCCTAAAAATTAGCAAAATTGACCAAGCACTATTCAAGAAATTGTATAAAAAATAGGTTACGAGTTAGTTAGATTTATATATAGTATAATTTTTTTTTATATAATATGTATCAATGGTTTAATTTATCCAAACCACTAATACAACTACTAAACTAATAAATCAATTATGATATTAATTTACTTATTGGTTTGATTTTTAAAACCATGATCCACACATAAATATGATCATTGGATTTAATCATTGCCTTTAAAAATCAGAACAAACTAGTCATGTTACCAACTATATTTTACATGTCCTTCTAAGTTTAGAATCAGAAAAAATTGACTAAGAATCAATCAAATTAATAAAAGCGTCAAAAAACACAACCGATTGGAGCCATAAAAAATAGATTAAAAAGGGGACAAATTCTTTAATTTCTTCATATATTTTAAGTTATTTGACCTAATAATATATACTAATACTCGGACCAACCTAAATTGCTAATCCAACGAATTACTAAACCAATAAACTGGTAGTGAGTTTTAAACATATCTATTTAAGTTTCGTTTTACCAAGCGAGAATGAAAGTCTGAAGCTACTCAAGCTAGTAATCTCTGCGTCCGCTCTCGTCACCCACGTCACCTTTCCGAAAATTTAAATTTGAAACTTAAAAAATAAACAGCCAAAATTAACCTCAGGTACCGTAGGTGTATTGTTAATGCACTCCATAGCCCAAATCCGAAATTTAGATACATGTATCGGAATTGTATTAACTTAATACCAGCTTCATAGATCTCTTGTTCCATTCCACTCATCATCCAGGCTCTCTCCCATTTGACCATAGCAAATTTACAAATTCCAGTTCCCTTGCCTTTGCTTTACTCCCTTCCGCACTCCTTTTCATCTGCATTTCGCAGCTCCAAATCGTTCAACAATGGGGTCACATGGACCCAAAGCTTCAAAACCCACAAAACCTCCAAATCAAACCTCAATTCTTCCAAGATCTTCATCGTCTTCTCTATCTTCTCATTTAGCAATGGTAGAGCTCAAGCAACGCATCCTCAGTTCCCTCGCTAAGCTTGCCGACCGTGATACTTCTCAAATCGCCGTTGAGGAGCTCGAGGGCACCATTCAATCTTTGCAAAACGATGCTGTTCCAATGCTCCTCAATTGCCTCTTCGACGCCTCCACTTCTGACCCTAAACCCGCTGTCCGGAAAGAATGTATCCGCCTCCTTGCCATCTTATGTGGTTCCCACCTCGATTCGACGTCGGCCCACCTCGTGAAGATTGTTTCCCACATTGCTAAGAGGCTTAGGGACACTGATTCCGGTGTCAGAGATGCGTGTAGAGAAACTTTTGGGTCGTTGTCGGGGATTTTCCTTCACGGTGAGGGAGAGAATGGGGTTGTTTCGTTGTTTATGAGGCCATTGTTTGAAGCAATGGGCGAAAATAATAAGGTGGTGCAAGTTAGTGCTGCCATGTGCATAGGCAGAGTGGTGGAGTGTGCTAAGAACCCTCCTGTTCTTGCGTTTCAGAAAGTTTCTCCCAGGATTTGCAAGTACTTGAATAGCCCCAGTTGCTTTGCTAAATCGGCATTGTTGTCTGTTGTTGCTACCAGTGTTGCATGGAAACGGGGACGGGAACGGGGAAACGGGGACGGGACGAAACGCGGAAACGCCGTTTTTTAAAAGTATAGGAAACGGAGACGGCAGGAAACGTTAAGAAAAAATTATATATATGTATTTAAAAATAGATTAAATTTATTAAAATTAAGAGAAATAAATAAAAAATTATAAAATTAATTCATATATTAATTAAATTTAATTATTAATGATTATTTTTAATAAAAAAATTGATTAAATAATATTTTTTAATAAAAATATTAATTAAATATTTTAATATAAATTAAGCACAAACTTTTAATCAAATCAGGGCTAAAAGCTTGAACCAACGAAGTGAAAGGCTGAAAGCAGACATGGAAATGCGCAGCATATATATATATATATATATATAAAACACACACACACATATTTCTCTGCCAGGCTAGGGCCGTGGGGCCGGCCGGCCGGGGCGTGGGGCGTGGGCAGGGCTGCCAGGCTGCCAGGCTAGGGCCGTGGGGTCGGGGCGTCGTGCGACGGTGCGAGGGGATGGGGGACCGGGTGACTGGACCGGGTGACAATAAAAATTCTCCAAAACGACGTCGTTTTGGAGGTTTTTTTTTTTTTTTTTTTTTTTAATCAGCGTCCCAGCGTCCCGTCTCGCGTTTCGTCCCCGGAAACGTCCCGGGGACGCGAAACGGACGCACTTCAGCGTTTCCGTGCATCACTGGTTGCTACACTTTCTCAGGTTGGCTTGACTTCTAATTTGTCCAACCCTGAAACTCGAAGTATCTTGGCGATTCTAATTATTTGAGCATTATGAAATGCTATTTTGGTGCATGCAGTGATATTAGGTAGCTTTTTTGTTCATTGGCTGCGTTTATTTTTCTTGCCGTTTTGATTGATAATTTGTTACCAGATGCCATTTGGCTGACTTGGTTTTGGAATATGCCATCCATCTTTTGCTATCATTTCACTACGATAATGTTGTTTGTGCCGTGAATCCTTTGCAGGTGGGGGTCATCGCTCCTCAAAGCTTTGATCCTTTGCTGCAATGCATCCTTGAATGCCTTGCTAGTGCAGACTGGGCAACGCGGAAGGCTGCTGCTGATACGCTGATTGCACTGGCTTTGTATTCAAGTGACTTGATTAAGGACGGAGCTGGATCAACTTTGACAGCGCTGGAGGCATCTCGTTTCGACAAGGTACCCAGTCCATGTTGGACATTGGTTCCCTGAAGTTTTTATGCGCCATGCTACTTCCCAATTTATGCGATTACATGATTTCCCTCTTACTGATGTTCTATAATAGACTTCCTTGAAGGTTATGTCTTACGTTGATGTATCATGCCATAATATAGTTTGTTGAATTAGACTTAATATGGATGCAATTGATACACAAAGTTCGTTTTCTGGGATTTGTTTCCCCATAGGTCTATCGATAAGATGTCTTTATTCCTGGCTGCCAGATGATCATTTCTAGCTTTTATCTTTACTATAGAAGAGTATTAACCATATAGTGTACCTTGCAGACTTTTAATGTATTCTGCAATCTGCACCTTTTATTCTTGTGTTTCTGGACATCTGGTTGGTGCTTGTGTTTAGAATCTTAGATTAGGCATTGTGATTTGATTTCTGCTGCCTGCTAATGATTTTAATCTTTCTGACTCCGTGTGTCAGATAAAGCCGGTCAGAGACAGCATCACAGAGGCGTTGCAGCTCTGGAAGAAGATTGCAGGAAAAAATGGAAATGGATCGTCAGGTGAGCAGAAAGCTTTAGGCAATGATAAGTGTGGCCTGAGCCACGTGAGAGTTCTGCATCTGTATAGTCTGATGTGCTTCCTTTTTTATGTGGTGGTTGCCCTGCATCAGGTGATTTTCTGGGGAGGAATACACAGGGAGCAGTAGACACCAGTATGAATGGGATTGAGTCCTCACTGAAAGATTCCTCTAGTGCTCCATCCTCATCTGATTCTGTCGACAAAATAAAACATGGAACAATCTTGGACAAAAATGTTGGGATCTTGAAGAAAAGGGTGCCTGCTTTAACAGACAAGGAGTTGAATCCTGAGTTCTTTCAGAAACTTGAAAAAAGGGATTCAGGTGATGTATGTGTTGAAGTGGTTGTCCCACGTAAAATTCTTCCTTCAAAGTCTCATGAAGCAAAACAGGATAAAAAAAGTTCAGATTTTCCAGATGAGGCAGATAAAGTAACAGCTGATGGGAATTCCAAGCAACATTATATCGGAACTTCTGTACAAGATAGGGTTATTGAAGATAAGACAAATGTGAAACACTTGAGAGGAAGAGGAGGCAACTTTGATGATGGTAGTTTTGGATCTTCTAAATCCGATGGTCAGCCTGAAGGATCTTTTATGAACAATAAAGGAAATTGGTTGGCTATTCAGAGGCAGTTGCTACAGTTGGAGAGACAACAAGCTCATGTGATGAATATGCTGCAGGTTTGTTCTGCTGTCCCTGTTTGATTTGATTCTGTCCTAATATATGCTCTGGGCTCTAAGAACTGAAAAATTCTCTTATCACTCAGGATTTCATGGGCGGGTCTCATGAGAGCATGATAACTTTAGAGAACAGAGTAAGAGGTCTTGAAAGAGTTGTTGAAGAAATGGCACAGGATTTGTCAATATCATCGGGCAGGAGTGCTGGAAACTTCCTGTCTGGTTTTGAAGGATCTTCAACTCGGAGCAGGTACAGCGGCTTCTTTGACTATGGTTCCAAGATGGGAAGAAACAGTGATGGTAGGCTCCCATTTGGGGACAGATTTACCTCATCAGATGGAGTTGCTGCAAGTGGAAGGGGGAGGGGGCCACCTTGGAGAGCTGATGTACCTGATTCTTGGAATTTTCACTCATATGGTGCTTCCAGAACTGGACAAATGGGTGTGAGGAGAGATAATGGTAGCAATCATGTGGATGGTAGATCATCTAAATCTGAGCATGAGAGTGACCAGGGTAGTGGTCGTAGAACTAGGGATAAAGTGGTTGGGTTTATTAGGCTTGGTGAGGGACCTTCTGCAAGGAGTGTTTGGCAAGCTTCAAAGGATGAAGCTACTCTGCAAGCGATTCGAGTTGCTGGAGAAGATGGTGCAGCTGTTCAAACAGCCAAAGTCCCTCACCCAGAAATGACTGCAGAAGCAATTGGCAATGACAATTCTGAGCAAGAACGGGATGCAGTGTGGACTTCTTGGATTAACGCAATGGATGCTGTTCAGGTGGGGGATATGGATACGGCATATGCTGAGGTGTTATCCACAGGAGATGATTTATTACTTGTGAAGTTGATGGACAGATCAGGTCCTGTACTTGATCAATTCTCTAATGAGATAGCAGTTGAGCTTTTGAATGCTGTCACACCACTTCTAATGGAGCAGAATCTGTTTGATCTCTGCTTATACTGGCTTCAACAGGTTAGCTGTCTCCAATCTGGGTTAATGTATTGGAGCCTCTGTTTTTCACTTCTGGATCTATTTGCTTGACTGAGTAAAATAGTGCACCCATCTAGCATATAACCGTGAGCTGTATATTACATTTGACTAGGGCAAATGTAGTACTCAGTTGAGGCAATGCCAAACTGTGACAGTGAGACCGAGTGAGAAAAATAGTGTGACAAGTAATGGCTTGTTCAGAAAGATGTGTGAAGAGAAGACCAAAGAAGACATGATGATTTAGCTCCAGCTCCAGCTCCGGTCTTTGTGACAAACCAACTTGGGGGGGCGCTGGGGAGTGGACTTAGGCGTGTGCAAACTGGATATCCAGAAAATAGAGACCGGATATGGACCAGATTTGGGTATATCCAATATTTATTTGAAAATATTATTTTATCAATTTTAATAACTATTGTAAGATGATTTTTTTAAATAAAGACTGTATATTAGTTAATATTCATATAAGTGTTTTATTTTATAAAAAACGTATTAAAATATTATTTTAAAAGTTTAAAATATAAAAATAATAAAATTTTAAAAGCTTAAAACTACAATGACATAATATTATGATATATTGTTTAAATAATCAACAAAATACCATATATTTTTCCAAATCAGCTAATCTAAATAAAAATAGGATATCCTTAATGTAGGATATGTTTTTGATTAAAACTAAATTGGATATCCTAAATGTTGGATTAGATTTTTTGGATACTGAATTGGATTTTTAGGTCCCACAATTTTCACACAATCCTAGTTGGACTGAAGCTTTTTCTGGCATGCACTGTCACACGTCCTTGCTTTTGACTTCAGTTATCTGCCTCTAGCAGGGTTTGTTCATTGCTGAGAGCTATTAGTACTCAATGTGTAACTTATTGTTGCACATGCCCTACTCTCTTTTATAGTCTGTTCAAAATTTTAAGCTAACGATCCCCAACCCACCTTCCCAAGTGCCTATTAGCTCTTAACAATTTATCCACCTAGGATTTGAAGGCATTACAGCGAAGTGATTTTGAGATCCTTGACATACAAGATGGAAGAAATTGTGTTTCACCTAGTGAATGAGAATATATGTTAAACAGAAAAACCTCGTTATCCTTGTGATGTTGATTGGACTTTGTGACGCCTGTTGAATGGTAAATCTAGATACTTTTCCAGCTTTTTGATCAGCGTAGTTGATTGATATGGCCATAGATTTTGGGAATACTACTGATTAAAGCGTGCGATTTTGCCACAAGAGTGGTGACACTAACTGCTGAATTGTTTTGATGGCTTTTCAGCTGGTGGATATTGTAATGGAAAATGGGCCTGATGTATTCGGCATTCCCGTGGAGGTAAAAAGAGAGCTGCTGTTGAATTTGCATGAAGCGTCTTCGACCATCGAGCTCCCAGAGGATTGGGAAGGTGCAGCTCCCGAGCAACTCTTGTTGCGGTTAGCATCTGCATGGGAAATCGATCTGCAACAACACGGAAGCTGATACCTGATCATAAATCAGGACCTGAGATACTCAGTACCCATCATATTCGAAGTGAATGACATTAATGATCAGCAAATATGTTTTTATAGGTGTGTGAATGATAGCTTTTGTTCGTGTGGTGGAGAGAGCGTGTGTATTTCAACTGTTATATGATTATGGCAGATGGCTTTACGCTGAGGCTTTTGTACTTTTAACCGTTAATGAAATATGGCAGATTGCTAAGGCTGACTGCCATCTCAGAGGATGGACAATTCCTTGTTGATCGGGTCATTTATTTCCTCGTAAATCTCAATTCACTTGAACGTGATCTCGAAGAATTAATTTTTTTAATGATTTGATCAACCTAAGTTATTCCTTCCGAGCTCTGCTGTGTTTTCTGACTTGACGTGGACGATGTGATACAGATGTTTATTCGGAGAATTTGAAACCAAAATTTCTGAGCAATTAATACAAGTATGATCCCTTTGAAGTTAAGTAATCGTAAAGAAAAAAAAAAAAAATCGCCGAACACCTCTATGAAAACCTAAAAGTAAACTGAGGGATATCGCTTCCCCACCTTCCCCTTTTGTACATCGCCTTTAAAAAATAAAATAAATAGAAGTATACTTCTTCTATCATCTGTTCTATATGTTCTTTTCTATTTTTCCATCTATTGACAATTTATTGATAATTTCAATCATTCAGGACAAATAATTGGGATGTTACGAATGAAGTACCAAAAATGTCCCTTCTATTTTTAGCTCTTCCAAACTAAAATGCAAATTTTTTTAAAATGTTTTTAAGGAGGCTTTTTAATTAATCAATAAAAATACATCTTGTCATTCAGGCATCATCACAGACTATTGTCTGCTTTCTTAGAATAATCTGAAAAGACCGATTAATGTGAAATCCAACATGCTAAATGTGCAACCACAAGATCAACCGAGTAACAAGAGACCACATAACAGGCCCACGCCAAGGGGCTAACCAGAGTCTCTGCAAACGACTTTACCACCCTACACAATCGATAACATGCGGCTCCCTGTTGGTAATTCCGATTGGGTGGAAGGATAGAATACTGACCAGGGAAATACCTGGTAAGTTTGCATATCTTGTGGGCATTTTCACTTCAAAAACCATAAAGTTCATCAAGTGGTAAAATAGTAGTATGGATTTTCAATGAGCAAAATAAATGATAACAAAATTAATGGTACAATTTTTTGAATGAATGATTTAAGTGACGATGTCCTCATCAAAATAACCGATGGCGTGACAAAAGTTGCATTCAAAATGGTTTACATTTCAACAATCACTATTTCTAAATCCAGCACTAAAGGTTGAATTAACAAATTCGGCCAAATTACACAGCCCAAGACCATTACCATGACTACGACTGAATTTGCTATTACAAGGAATCCTAAAGGAGCATTCTAGCTCAATCTCTATACAATTTTAGAGATTCACATCCTCTAGCTAGTACAGTCAGTCACGAAAAGAATGTACCCAAACAACCAGAATTACTCACTGTTTGAACTTTGAAATGCTTTCCTGCCCGCCAATGCAACGAAGGTGCTGCTGGAATGCACAGCTCTCTTTCGTGAAAATTTTCGTCGCACAATTCAACGGCGTTGTTACAGCAGTGTAGAAGAATATGGAGTAAGTCAAAATGGCTGAACCATATCACCAGTCCACCAGTCCAGTGGAATTCTTAACCCAGACATCCAGAATAATGCTAAATTTGGTTCTAGAAACAGCTCCCACTCAAATCACTTGGCAGCGTACCAGTTTGGGGCACACTTTGCATCAACAGATAAATCAACATCAAGAATATTCTTGCCGTCAAAGGGTTTGGACATGCATTCAACAACAAGGTTCTTTGCCTCCTCTGCAGATTCTGTTGGTCCTTCTAATATGACTTCATCATGAACCTGTACGACAAAGATACCACACAGAGAGCAAATCAGTAAAGTTACTTCATCCATACAGAAAATGTAGAATATAAACATAGAGAAAAAGAGAGGGCGGGTATGAGCAGAAAGACAGCTGCAACTTCAGGAGGCATTTAAATAGCAAATCAAACCAAGAAACAAATATAGTATAAAATATATACTTTCTGAAACTATCAATTTGAAACAAGATAAGCGTCACTACTGCATGTGAAAAAAGTACAAACAAGTCTTAACTCATATATATGGTGCATCTAAGCCAAAACAGAGGGTATATTTATATTACAAGTAGCTTAAAAGTTTAAAATATTATCAATGACACAGTCAAATCAAAATTGAATTCTAGACAGAACAAGACACAAGTGAAACATACAAGACATTACATCCCATAATACCATGATGGCACAAATTACATGCACGATGAACCAAAAAAATTACCTGCAAAAGTAATTTCCACCCAAGTTCCTTAAGTCGGGCATTTTTTACTATTTCCAGCATTGCACACATAGCAACATCAGCTGCACTACCCTGTCAGAGAAATTGTAGGCATTAAAATAAAGAAAAACAGGTCTTGCCATGAAAATGTATGCATGCACATACTAGTCCATGTGAAGTTAGGAGGAATGAGCATGTAATTGTGATGATAATGTAACAAACCTGCACTGGCGTGTTAATAGCAGCACGCTCTATATGACCCCGCTGAGAGCGTGATGCATTTTTCATCAAAGGGAAATGTCGAGCTCTTCCGAGTAGGGTGTGAACGCAACCTTTTTCTACAGCTTCCCTCTTACGCTGTACTTGCCATTTCAACACTTCCTTCCGCTCACTGTACCAGAGATCAACTGTTTCCTCAGCTTCCTTCACAGATACCTACACATGGTACAAAAGGAGGGCTGACAATCTAAGCTAAGAGCCTACCACAAGAACAAGCAAACACCACACGTATAAACACACAAAAGATATACCTTCCAGTCCCGTGAAAGGCCCACTGGAGTTTTCCCATATGCAATGGAAAAATTCAGCATTTTAGCTTTCCTCCTTTCAGAACCAAAAGTATCCTGAAACATACAAATCTTTAAGCAGTCAAAAACACATGAATAAATGATAAATCTAGCTCAGGTGTGACAATGCCTTTTATTTCTTCGTTAATTTACAAATCAGAGCAATGGTTACCAAGGGTGGAAAGTACCATCAAGAGCTTCGCATAAGTCAATAACTCTGAAGAATCTATTCAAATGCACATAAGAAGATCAAAGAAACTTCAATAATTTTTCTATCCAAAGCCCATACCAAATTGATTATCTTCATATAGGGTTACTAGATTACCAAGTAGAAAAGATTGAAAAATCATTCGACATTTAAAAGATCAAAGTTGAGGTAAATTCCTGGTACTTATTTATTTCAGGAGGATATCAAATTGAGTGCATGAATTAGAACAGAATTGCCAAAAAATGGCTCTTCATCTTTGGTAAGTTGCAAAGGGCTACAGCCATAGTCATCCTACTATCCATTCAGTCCGGCCATTTCCGAATACTACTTAACATTTTTTATGGATTCTGAAAATTCTATCTATTATATAAAATCCAATTTTGGCACACTGACCATTACAATCAGTTTTAGGGAGGGCGGAATTTAACAGGAATTGTTGCATAAATTGACCTATGCACAATTATCATCCATATTTTTTCACAGGTTCATAAAGCAGTTGCCAGCTAGGCTGTCATGCAATGGCAAACATCACAGTTTCTTTGATTCTTGTCATCTACGCACCACTATCCAAGTATCAAGTTGCAATGGGCATGTTGAGCATCTGGAAAGCTTTAAAGATGAAGTTACGAGACCATATGTAAAATTATGTGGTTGAGGAAAGAACTTCATGTACCTTCAGTAGAGGTACAGGTGGTTTATCTTCACCAGGTTGGGGATGCCATTCAAGAAGGACTTGGCCTGTCTCAATGGCTTCATGGATGTAGGGGTACATATTCATTGCAGTTCGTGAATGGAAATCTCCACCAGCTTTAAAGGCCTCTTTCATGCTCTTACAATCAGCAAGATGGGCCAAAATCCTTAGCTCAAGCTGTTGTACGAACATGAAAATGTTTCAATCGGCATGATTGGAAAGTATGACTCACCAACCCTGTGAAAAGAGAGAGACACAAAAGAAAGAAAAGAGCCAATAATGTGAATGATTAGAGATTCAAAGTATTTACCTGTCCATAATCAGCTACAATTAGAGTTTTCCCTGGGGCTGCTATGAATGCCTGCCGGATCTTGTATCGATCTTTCTCCAATGCAGGCTGATTCTGAGGTATTAGAAACAAATCAAACAATGAAATCAGGATGCCTGGGTAGTAAATTGAACCATATGTTTGAATTAGATTCTACTATATTGTATAACATGATCTGTGAGAAATCATCCGATAATAAAGGGTTTGTGATATTTTATAGATCTATGAACACCAACCTACTTTAAGATTATCATACAAAGCCACATATTTCCATTGGCTAACTCATGTTAACAGTTGCAAAACAATGAAATTTCATTACAAGAGCATATCAAAGCACTAAATAAGACAAGTGATAACATGATGATGGAAGCATGCTCTTATATAAGATAAGATAACTGGTTAGGTTAAACTCCAAACGAGAGATACACTCACCTTTGATGAATCAGTTTAGTTATGCATACACATTAAAGAAGATTGACATAAAAAAAGTAGGTGACTGTTTAAATATATCATTATATACCTGTAAATTTGGCCTCCTAGCCGACAGTCGACCAGTTTCAGTGTTTATATTTAATGAACAATGAATACGTCCATTCTTTCCAGACACATGACTACCCTGAACCACCAAGAATAATGATCAAGACTTAGAATCTGGAATAGAAAATACAAATGTTACAAATTTCTAGACAAGAACCAGGGAAATAAAGTCAGTTAAGAAGACAGAAAACGAAAACATCCAATGAAATGTTCATTCTAATCCACGATGCTGAAACAGCTCACGTTAGATCCATTTTTCTTCCCGTTTCCATCCTATTTGAAATTGCACAAAAACCCAAGGTGAACCAAGCAAGGACCCACGAATGCAAGGCTGATCTTATTGAATGAAAATTCTAACTTAGCCAGCAAATTCATAAAAAAAGAAAAGAAAAAGGAAGGTTATAACACCGCATAGCCGCAAAATGAGCCAAGCACCAAAATAGATAAAAACAATCATGGAACCTCCAAACAGAAAAAGTATGAATGGAATTAGCATGGAAACTGTTCAAAGCATACCAAAAAAATAAAATAAGACTGCCTACTAGGTGTCTAGCTACAGTTTTGATAGAGAAAAAGGCTCATACAACATCTTGAACGGTCTGACATGGTTGAAAATGTCAAGTTTCAAGATGAGGAAAACCTTGCAGTGGATGTTACTTGCTTCATTGGATACTGGGGAACTAATATACACTATCAGCATGAATTTTATAGGTTAGATCAAATTGTTTACTAAATTCAACTATGACAGCTAATAGTTGACAATTTCACTCTGTCAACTATGAGTAGGATTTTATACTTTAGCATTTATAAGCCGCTTAAAGGGGCTTGCAATGTTGAGGCCTATAATAAAAAATTCTAGATGTTTGATGCAAAACCCAATTCCTCAATATATTAGTGATCTTTGCTAGGACTAGAGCTAGTAATCGGATGGGTCGGACCAGATTCGAATTGGATCATACAACGATCGGTCATTTGATTTTAAATAAACTCGGATCATTTTATTAGATCGGATTTGATTTGGATAGCTTTAGAGTCGAATAATCTCAAGTCATTCTATAATACCGGATCAGATCGGGTTGAGAATAGATGGACTCGGATTATGATAAAATCGGATAATTTTACTTTTGGGTAGGGTGTAGATCGGGTTTGGATGAATTCATATTGTTTTACTTCTTAAGTCGAATTTGGATTATTTTGGATTTGAGTCACGTTTGTGCCATTTTTCCCCAGGTCTAATTATTTCAAACTTAGTCATTTTAGTTTTTTTTTATTCTTCGAATTTGATTCTATCGGACTGGAATCCTTGGAATTTTGTCATTATTTTATCTTTAAAGGTGTTGTGAATTTGTGATTGATATTTCAAATTTAAGTCTTTTTCAACTGAATTATTTACTTTTTTATATTTTAAGTTATAACTTGTAATTCATCACCATTATAAGATGGATTATATCAGGATTGGGTATTATTTTAATTTTATGTTTTATTCATATCCCATGCAATCCTTGCATAATATGGACTTATATTAACCATAGGATTTTAATTATAATAGTGCAAAATTAATGATAAAAAATATAATAATGATAACAACAATAACAATAGCAAAATAACACATTCATTTTTTAATCCTAATTATATCATATTGATAATGATATTGTAGGATGTTCTCCAATCAAAAAGATGTATATTGTTTAAACTTGGGTTGGTAATTGTTTTGTTGCTATTGAATGGGAAAAATATGGTTAAAGAGTATTAATTCATCTTAGTCCGATTAATTAAGGATAGGGTACCATGTGCTATATGCTAACCTTTTTTTATTGAGTGCATTGCTCCATAAGCCTTCTTTAGAATAATGTTGATTAAAGAGTATTAATTCATATTAGTCCATTGATGATTAATTAAGGATAGGGTACCATGTGCTATATGCTGACTTTTTTTTATTGAGTGCATTGCTCCATAAGACTTCTTTAGAATAATGATGATACAGGTGCAAACTATTTGATGTATAAGTATTCTTAGAGCATATTATTTTCAACCTATGTCCAGAATTTATAAAAATAGTGATAATACCAATAGAGAAATATTAATTATGACATTAATTATAATAAAGAAGTAATAATAATTCATAAAAAATTCATTAAACTTCAAATCACATCACATTAGCAAATAAGCTGATGAGAAGAAGTTTTTAGACTTTTTTCTACTTGTCTCCTTTGATAGTAGAGTTGCTAACTTGAGCTACGACTTTAGATCATCTGAATTGTGTATATATTTTTATCTTTTACTCGTAAATGGAAGAAGTGAGAGTTATAAAGTAATATTAAAAAAATTATAACTTTATTAAAAATCTATAGTTGGGTTGTTTCGGGTTTATAGTTTTCGGGTTATGTTAGATTTCAGATAAGCATCGGATTGGGTCGAATCTCTTTGGGCTTATAATTTCTCGAATCATATCGAGTTGGATCGGATATGTTTCAGATTTATAATTAATTGGTTCATATTGGGTAGTGGTTATATATTGGGTTGGGGTGGATAGATTTTAGATCCATAATTTTTGAGTTGTTTCGGATAAATTTTTAGATGGTTCAGATCAATTTCTATCATTTATGTCGGGTAGTTAGGACACCTACTAAAAGTTTAAAGGTAAAAGCTTTTGCTTTGTCCATCATATTAATTCTTTTTTCTTGCAATGCATACATATTATAAGACTAGCTTTTGGAAGCAGACCTTCTAGAAGACTTATAGTGAACCAAGTAATTTGTTTCTTTTCCATTTTGGCAAGTCTAAACTAAGCGTTGTAACAATATCTAGATTAGTCATTACACCAGGAACTATATCAAGGGCCAACTATCCTCACCTTGAATTTAGATAATAATAAAATAATATAAAATTAATGATGATAATTATAATAATGATGGTAATGAATTATGATAACAACAATAATAATATTAATGAAAAAAAATTAATTATGGCAATAATAATAGGACATTAAACTTTTTCAAGTCAGAAGAAGAAGCAAACATGCCCTAAACATGGAGCTCCTACACATGTTGGTTTGATCCAACCTACTAACAGTTCCCTGAAAGAAGAGTGTGTGTGGAGTCTCATGTTTGCATTTTAATAGATCAAGTGAGTAAAGCACTAAAATACGCCATCATTATTCTCTCTCGAGTCAAAGTTCAAGTCCTGAGAATAAAAGTCTGCATCCATGCAGGTACACCTCTTTCTGCAAGCCGCACATGCTTAGGAAATCAAGGAATGTTAGTGTTATAGATTCTAGCTGTTGGGATTAAAATATACCTTTAGTTGTTTTAGTTCCGATCATTTCAAATTGGGTTGCTTTATATATATATAGGCCTATGTACTTTCATTATAATTCAAGTAATTGACTTGCATGAAACCTTGGGATAAAGAGTTACCCTGCATCCTCCACTCACCACCTGCATGTTTCCTAATGTCCTCATTCTTTCGGAGAAACAACATATACCAAAAGAAACCTATTCTTAATTAAAATAAAAGTGGTACAATTCTAAAACTAACAGATCACAAAATATGAGGTATTTCTTTGTTCTTAGACATTCTTGCTTCAGTTAGAATGCATTTCCTTATTCATCAGCAGGGACATAAACAGAAAATTGAAGCTGAAATCGAATGCAGTCCATGAGTCATTGTAAGTTCCAATTCACTAAATATGTCCAAGCAGGGATATTTGAGCAGACAATGACAGTGAGCAAAAAATATTTTATTTTATGAGGGTAATATATTCGATATATGGAAGACTAGTAGTAGACTAGTAGATCAGCAAGTTTTTTTTTCCTTCTATTTTATTCATTTATTTTCCATGGGGTGGGGGGATCCACCATGTTTACCTGCAAAGGAAGGATGAAATTGGATATCAATGAGTCAATAGAGCAAACTTCGCATAAAGCAGCAATAGCATGGCAAGCCTCTTTTCCCTCCTTGCCTTCTCCAAATGCAGCATAAGCTGTCCCATAAGCAGAAATATCAACATCTTGGTCCTGGAGTGCCTCAATCATTACTGAATCATTAGTTGATTCCACTTCATAAGTGTCCCCAGAAAAATCATATACTGCTGAAACTTTCCCAGCAAGTGCCTTCAGGGATTCTCCACTAACAGAGGGCCAACCAGTTGCTGTAAATAACTCAGTGTTTATTACATGTTCAGATAGTCTATACAATCGAATATTACGATACTTGGTTGGAGCCTTTTTGCCATCTTCAATGAAATTATCAATGTTTGGCACTCTGATAACTTTGTCTTCTGGAAGGAATTCTTCATTATTCTTCCTGTCACAATAATGGAAGAGCAAGCAACTCAAGCTGAGTCTGGTGATCAGATTATATACAAATTATTACTTCAATTGACCCAACACTTTTTAAACAGTTTCAACTGCCCTCACCTTTCAACACAATCTACTATAGTTTGTCCTCAAAAAATAAGCAAAAAAGTGTCATTATACAGCATCTAATTACATCTTTAGTATAGCATCAGGCTATTTTTAAAATGGAGCCTTCATGTAACTTGTCAATTCAATATATTAGCATAGCAGCAGTAAAACTTTTCTACAGACAAACAGCAAGATCTAAATTTGGTGATCAGTTAATTAATTCACAAAATGAAGAGCCAGCCAATAATTCTCATCTCAGGACAATGAATATAAAATTATAAATATATACATATACATATATATATATATATATATATATGTATGTATGTATGTACATATGTATATTTATGTATGTATGTATGTACATATGTATATTTATGTATGTATGTATGTATGTATATTTACTGGCAGAGAGTGAACCATGACACTGACAGGGTCATCTCTTCAAATTCAATAGGAAAAATAAAAATGGATAAGAGATGACAATAATATTGCTTTAATTTGTCTTTTTTTTTTCTTTCAAGGATTCATTTCAAGCACCAGGAGTTTAATCTATGAGTATAGAATAACATTGTCACCTTATATTAATGGCAAAAGAAGTTGAAAACTAATAAAATATCTCCATTATAATGCACTATTCTTTAATTTATTTTATTTTTCATTCACTTTTTCCTTCATGACGGGGAATGGGACTTATTACCTGTTCATGATGCCCCCAAAAAATAGCTGCCTCAGCTGTGTGTCACTTCCAATATTCATGTACCTAGCATCTGGACAATACCTAGATGCCCAATTGCGAAATCGATCAGCAGCAGCTTGTTGCTCTGCAACAGCCACCTTCTCCACCTTTGCCAGGTGGACTCGGTCAACTAGCATCCCCTCAGTTTCCATCTGCACCAAGATTTCTCCAAATGGCTTCCAATATTTTTCATAGAAGTTAAGCATGTGTCCTCTTATCCTGTCATGTACTCGCCATGGCCTCCGTGATAACATGACTTGCAAGCTGTCATAGAGATTGAAAGTGCTCAAAGCATCCAAAGAAGAATAGGAAATCCATGCTTCTCTATCTTCTCTTTGAAGCTGTTCAACAGGGGGGATAGTAATCATTTTACCCATGGATCCATCTTTCTTCACCTTTCTTTGGCCAAATACGTCTTTCATTGATATCTTCCCAAACAGATCACCTCTCTTGTAAGCTTTACTCCCAGACATGACCTTTTCATCACTTGTCAGTGCTTCAAGCGAATATCCACCATCTGTTCGCCTTGACGAATTCCATAGCCGTGCCATATGCATGGTATCAGCATGAAAGCCAGATAACTTGATCCCATAGTTTTGTATAACATGGCTATCAAAGCTGTAATTATGCCAGACCTGCAAAGGAAAAAATTAGAAAATACTCAACATACCATGCTGCCATCTTGCTTTCAAAATGGAGTACACAAGAAAACACATGAACTTTGGTCAAACAAATCTTCATCCCAAAACGAGGCAGCAGTGAACCAACCGCTGAGAGAAAACTTAAATTCATGTCCAAGAAGGAATTCCATGGATATGCCAAGAAACCAGATGAGATATATAATACCAGCATGCGTGAAAGCACAAAAAAAAAAAAAAAAAAAAAAAGTTGATGCTGCCGAAAAATCTGGTGCATGGCATGCGGCATAGAAGGTGAATGTCATTGGATAGGGCCATATCTCAATGCTCCCCTCCCCATGAGCAAGAAGTGCAGATTACATTAACTGCATAGTGCTGATCTTGTACGAACAAAAGTTAACGAGGTACTGAATAAAAGTTTACCTTTTTGATGGATGAGTCCTCAAAGAAGGGAGCAAACACAGCCAAAAGTTCTTTACCACCACCATCGAGAACGTCCACCCATATACAGGTTTTTCCATCACCAAAATCTACTTCTTCTCCAGAATAAATACTAAAGCATATTATTTCTCCATGATCAACTGGAGTCTCCTGCTTGACATCAATATTTGAGACCTGTACAAACTCCAAAATATTATTCATTGAGCTAGCATTATCACTCCTAAATGCTCAAGGCCCCCTATGCATATACATTTATCAGGAGGTTTCTAGTTATTTTCTCCTTGCTACTTGACATTATCCACACAATAGCTGCTTTTATCCTTAGATTAATAATTTCAACAAGATTATCTGATGCTTAAATACCTGACGGTTTGATTGCTGCTAAAAAATGCACAGAAGGTTGACAAAGACAATATTTAAATTTTATGAAGACCAGACACTAAATGTCAAGATTTACACAGGGACATCATATCCTAAACAGCAACCCATATCCCACAAGCATATAAATATACAATATGGGGAAAAAAGGCAGTTCAGTTTTAGGGACATGCCTCTGTGTCGCATGCATGAATAAAATGTCTGTATTGATTTGTAAGCATGCCAACCAAATTTATAGCCATGTCAATATCATTGACTACAAGAACTTTATCATATATGCGAAGCAGTCTGGCACGAGATTCCCATCCAGTAGCATTTTGATCTTGCACAGCATTTATTGGTTCAATATATGTTTCATTGTCAGCAATCCCATTCTGCTCATTGGTAGATGTCTCTTCAGATAATTTGCACTCCTCTCGTTTCTCTGAGCTAACTTGACTTGCGGAGGATGAGCCATTAATACATGGGATGACTTCAGTAGAACCTGATAACCCTAAAAAAAAAAGCACAATATGAATGATGATGCATTGCATTGTTTGCATTGATCAGGAAAGAAGTCACTTTAGCACTATTTGACTTTATTCATGCTGTGGTATGACAGATCTCAAAGTGAAGACCCCGGGAAACAAAATAATTGGTATTGAAGGAAGGAGTAACTATCTAAGTGTAAAGTAAAAGTGACAATCTTCAGAAGTGCCCATCATGAAACAACATTACTTCCCGCATACAGACAATAAAAAAGAGAAGGTTTTATTGCATCTTCTGATTCAAAAAGATAGACCCTGCTGTACAAAAGAGCATAATAAATGATAAAACTTTTTAGCTTTAACACTGTTCAAAAAGACAGTCCCTGCTGAACGAGAAAAGCAGATAAAATTCTTTTGAAACAAGAGTTGCAATCAGTAACATATTATTATTGAATAATGAAAGCCAGTGCACAACTTGAAATTTGACAACAGAACTATCACCAATGCATGCAGCAGTGTTTGAAACGGCACGCTTGCACTCTGGTGAGGCGCCTTTTTTTATCTTGGGTGAGACAAGTTTGATCAGGCACCTTACTATGATTAGCTATTTTGAAGCTTTCTTTTCATTCAAAAATTCTACAATCAATAAGATAACTAAATCTTACATTGGAAAGGAAAGGAGCAGGGATACAAGGTCATAGGAAAACCAAATGGCATAATATTAAATAAAAAAGGAAAGAAAGATATTCTCTGATTAGCCATTTTTAGGCTTTACTTTTATAAATAAGGTAATTAAATCTCACATTGGAAAGGAAAGAGAGGGACAATAAGGTTATGGAAAGGCCAATAGACATTTTTAGGTGGAAAGGAAAGGAAAATATTAACTGCGCAAAAGATAAGAAAAGATCACATACTTATTTGTGGAATATAAAATCAATATCAGACTAGGTGATTTTGGCACTTCAAATGGCCACGACGCAAACCTTTCCCTTGCACCTAAGCATTAGGACCCCTATTGTCCAGGTGCCACTTAGGCTTTTTCACTGCAGTGCAAAATATTTTACAAATCCATACATGGATGCAAAATGAAAAAGACAGTCAAAGGCACAAGAAAAAAGGCAAGTTAAAAAATGTATAGTATGGAAAAACGAATATCAAACACTTGCCAGAGGGTGAAAATTGAGGAGAGAAGAATGACTCAAAATGGAGGCCTATTTTTAACAAAAATGCTTTATCCATTCTTTTCCTATATCTGGGTGAAATGGAAACACAATTGATACAGAAAGTCTGTAAGGTTCGGAGCTTTCAGCAAAATATGAGCAACTATGAAATAGTTGCACTGTATAATGTTTTGTAGACTGGAGGAGACTCTGCATGGCACTCCCTTTCTCCGTTTCTGTTTGATAGGGTTGAAAACATGTGGAAATTGAGCATTCACCATAATAACAATAAATGACAATGGCATCTTTCCATTAATCATAAAATTGCAAATAAATCCCAAACAACTGATGACTCAAGAGTCATAAAACTTGATAACTTGAATTGTTAATGGGTATCTTGGAAGTTCAAAGTTATTATTGGGGCATTCCAAAAAATGGAACAAGAAGCAACCAAATGAGATAGAGGGATTAGTATGGAATATGGATACAAAATAAGGGTTCACAAAGACATTGTGTTCTCAAGGGGCCAATGCCTGGTTATTATTTTTTCTCAGATGACATTTCTTACGTAAGGCTTTTCCTAGTTGTTGGACCTTCATTGCCACGTCAATCAATTTTTTAAACATATGTATAGATGTGAAGATTCATGCAAGGAGAACCATGGACACCTAAAGGTCATACGACAACCTGATAATGGAAATCATGATCCGGTGCAGTAATACATGCCATGATGTCATTATATAAAGGTAAGAATGAATGAAATTTACCTTTTCCATTATTTTTATTGACATTCTTGGCAGCCCGGGCTTCTTTTGGCTGCACGCCAATTTGCTTATCAATGGTTGCAGGTAGGTTCATGCATGAGCTGTCAGCAGCATTAGTAACGGTAGAACTAACAGTTTCACCATCCAGTATGCCCACAGTAGAACATCCACAAGCTATACCATAGTGGGGAGAATTCTTGAGTTCTCCAGATGAGGTCTCAACCTCTACTTCAATTTTCTTGAATTTGGCTCTTTTTTCCTTAAGAACTCGGGCCTCTTGAGACCAAATATGCTTATTACCAACCCAGATCTCCCTTGGACTTGAGTAGCCACCAGGAAGTGCTTCTCCAAGAGTGTGCAAAGATTGTTCGTAATCTTGTACAAGAGATCGCACATGATCTTCCTTAATCCTTTGTGGATTGTTAAACCCAGCAGACAAACTTCCACTTTCATATCTTCTTAGATTGAGATCGAGAGATGAAGAAGTCAGATTTGATGAAGGTGCATGATTTTTCCTCTCATAGCAAACTAGAAAGTCATAGGAAGACATGTCATCTTGACTGTAAATGTCAGGATAGGGTGCTGAAAAGAAGGTCGACTTATGTCGTTTCAACTGAGAGAATCTGCTAAATGGGGTAACCTTAGAAGGCCCAAAAACACTCTGCAGCATACGGAATTTTTGCCTGCAATGATAAAAAGATTTAGGTCGCTGAAAAAGCAGAAAACAAAAATAGTCACAGTACATGCCTACAGAACTAATAGATTTTCCTGAATAAAATAATGATAATTGCAGAAATAAAAATAGTTTCATAACATTAGTATGCTCAGTTAGCCAGCCACGTCTACGAGCCTCACAAAACAATGATCTGGTCTATATAGGTAAATCAAACCAACCAATTCATGAAGCCTTAATCTTGTTTACTTCTCTTGAAATTATATATATAGGCCGACTTCACGTGTCAAATTCCAAACCAGATATTAAAAACGATAAGCAGGTGAGAGTTTAGTGGAAGGTAGCAACTTAGAGCGGTAAGTAATAAAATTACGGTAAAAAATTGTGAGGAAAGTCGCCCAGCCAACCCGTGAGAGGAGGATAATGCACCTCGGTCACTAAATGGACTGCAGCTGCCAAAGTATGAGTCCACGGCCATGGGTCCAGGAACAGCAAAGAGAGCATAGAGCATGGCTAATTTCGAACCGATCAGCAGCAGACGAAGCAGGAGGAAATACCCCGTAGACATGTACAAGGGTTTGAGTTGAGACTTAAGGGGAATGTCAGCAAAAGAAGGTCATTTCGTAATCTGACCCCTGTAGACAGGACAGAGAACCGCTAACATCGTACTAGCAAACGCAGCACCGTGAAATTAGCAAACACTCAGACCAAAAACAAATTCAAAATTACTACCGCAGAGAACGAAATTACCCACAAATATAAGCTGAAATCGAAAAAATAAGTGCATTTGCAGCTTCATAATTTATGTATGAACTAATAAGCTACGAAATATTGAGGGCAACAAAAACAGAAAGATATGAAACATGCAATAGAAGGAAATTGAAGTCAAACCTATGAACAGCTCGACTTGAATAAGAGCAAGAACGAGGGCAAGACTGAGAAACCCAGAAAACGGGATGACAGGAAGAATACATGAAAGGGACTGTTTGTGAAGATACCGCCATTGAAATGGCTTCTGTAGCTTTGCCCAATTGATGGGTCTTGGTGGAAATACAATGATGAGCCGTTTTGCCCCCTTTTTGGTATGGTCGGCTAATTACCGTAGACGAGTTAGAGCTCTGAGGTCCAGCCGGCTGTCACAAGTCTGCGGTGTAGAGTTAGTATGAACGCAGTCTGCAGAGCAGGAGGAGCCCATGAAGGGAAGAAGAGAGGTGATAGGGAGTTAAAACTCGAAAGGCTAAAACCCTGTTATGTTCGAAGCAAAATAAACCCCAGGAGCCAAATGGTACACCGCAACGGACAATTATTCGTCTCCCTTTGAGGCTTCCCTTTTATTTGATACGTGATAAATAGAATCGGGAGTGAATATTAAAAATTAATTTAAATAAAAAATAAAAATAAATATTATTTAATTAATATTAATTTAATTTAGATGAATTGAAATGAATATTTTAAATTTTTTATTTAAATTAAGATGAATAAATGTTAAAAAAATAAAATAAAAAAAGAATGAGAGATATAATGGAAGAAAGTAGATGGGAAGAAAATGATAATTCAATTAATATAAATTAAGAGTATTTTTATCCACAAATTAAATCATACGAGGTAAAAAATATTGGTTTGACCACATTTCAATCAAAACATAGTTAAAAACAATATCATTATATATATAAATTATCAAAGTTTTGTCATTTTAGGTAATGGAGAGATAGAGATATAACCTAAGAACATATGACCAGTATCTATAAAGTAATGTATTTGTAGAAAAAAATATAAAAAAGAAGGGCAAAACCAATTCAATAGGTTAAATTAATTAGGAACAAACATATGAACTAGACATTCTAATTAATTTAATCTCCAATTAAATTGATCTAATCAACTCCAGTTTAGTTTTATTCAATCAATTTTAAATTAAAATTTTTTAAACTTTTGGTATAACACCTTCGGTTGATATCTAGTTAAAATTGTTGATCAGTTAGTCTAGTACAATTTTTATTCACTAGCACTCATAGATAATGAATAAAATACTGGCCTAGACTATCTGGTTGAATCAGTTCTACCAGATACTGCCGACTCCCCTGATACAAAGCAACCCAATATTCTAAATTTTCAAACTAGCCCAAAAAAACCAGTTTAAATCACTAATATTGCCAAAACTCATTAAATTGATCAAACCCAGTATAATAATGTCGCCCCATATTCTAGCTTCCATTGTAGTTTAATGCATGCAACACAAATAAAAAAGTTAGTTGTTCCATTTTCACACGGCACACACTAGCTAACAAGACCATCTCCACCTTAAACTCATCGTGTTCCCCAACAAACTAGCAACCAACTTATCAAAAAAAAAAACCCTTTGATGCTAGTGTGATCAAATGTTAATGCCCAATTTCGGCAACGACTCCATTGCGTTTCCTTCCTCTTTGTCCTTGTGTTTTTGTTTTGTTTGAATGGATAAATTTTTGGTCCTCCATAAAAATTTTTTAGCCTAATATTATATAGTATATTTTCCCTCATCTTCTTCTTTCTTTTCTCTTCGTTTTCATATATTTTCCTTCTCTTTAGATCATTCTTTATTTGATTTTCTATTTGGGATTTTTGGATTTGCTGAGGCTAGAATCCATCTTGTTGATGTGAAGGTATATGCTTGTTGTGTTGTTAATTTAAAATTTAGCAATGATTCCTTCTCCATCTTGTTGGATTTTGTCATCTCATATATACTTTCCTAAACACGTTAGCTACAAACCAAAGCCCCATACAACTCATTATAGAGAAACTGAGGAGGCCAGGGTTGCTGCAACGAGGTCCGGTAGGCAGGGAGCTGGACAGACATTCACAATCTTCGTGGATAACTTGGCAAAGCATATCTCGGTTGAGGAAGTGCAGGATGTCTTTGGGGAGTCTGGTAAAGTGGTGGATATCTTCAACAATAGAAGGGAGAGGAAGAACTCCAATTTATGTTTTGGGTTCATAAGATATGCCAGTGAGAGTGAGGCGAGAGAAGCGGTAAGGAAAGTTAATAATATGCTGCTGCATGGGCTACGTATCTTTGTTCGTATGGCTTTGTTTGAAAGGGAGATAAGGAAGGAAGATGTGCATCAAGTACCAGCTAGGAAAGCAAGGGTCATTCGTGTGCAGGGAAGGGGAAGCTAGCTACGAGGGATTTTAGGAGGTTTGTTATTTTGGCAAGAGGCGCAGGTTTCCATCATCAACAGCAGCAAAAATGATCGTTGAGTTGCAAGAAGACAGGGAGGCATTAGAGTGGCTGGAGAGGAGTGTAGTGGTTGAGTCTTATCAGCCATTACTTCCTAAGATTGTTGTCCCACAATTGATGCGAGACTGGAGCACTGCCACAAAGGTAAGAGGTTTCAGCCGCTTTAAATTTTTGATTACCTTTGAATCGAAGGATGAATGCTGTAGAGACATGGAGGAGGATAGTATGTTACTTGATCATTTCCCTATGGTTAGGAAATGGAAGAGGGAGGACGCTTGTAGGTTACGAAGAACTTGGGTGGAGCTAAGGGGCTTGCCCTTGCTGGTTTAGAGGGAGGAAACATTGCGATCCCTGGTGGCACCATGGGGCTCGTGGGTATGTTAGGAGGAGGAGGGGGGCTACGGCGCAAGTTTGGCGGCAACAAGGGTGTTACTTGATACCCCTTTCATGGAGGACATCTAGGAGTTCGTCAAGGTAAGGATCCGAGAGTTGGTGGTAGAGGTGGTAATTAAGGAAGTTGGGCAGCACTACATGCCATGGCAACAATCAAATATGGTAGTACCCGATGGGTGGAGGAAAGGTAAGGAAGTTAGTGATTGGAATTCTTCTCAGGGCAACATGGTAGAGAAGAGTTCAAGCGACCTGAAGTGGCAGTGCATGGGAGATCAGGTGGCGGGGCTCACAAAGCTCTATTGTAGGGAAGTGGAAGAGTCAGACAAGAGTGTGAAGGGATTCCGAAGTGCATAAATGATTTTTGGGTCGAGGGGTAGAAGTATAGGTAGGAGAGAAAGGCTGTCGAAGGGGGAGTATCGAGGATAGGAAGGGGACTCAAGTGTTGAAGGTGGGAGTATTGAAGGAAGTGAAAGGGCAGGCGGACAGGGTAGAGGAAAAGACGAGGAGGCTTTAATTGGGAGTATAGGGGAACCACATGGGAAGATGGAATGGGGACAAGTTGAACTTCTAATAGGGAGTGGTGGCTTTAAGAGTTTTCAAAAGGCAGAAAGTAGTAGGGGAATGGAGAGAGTGGTAGGGTATAGAAAGTTACTGATGGTTGGTGATAGGCAAGAGGTGGTGGATAGGTGGGGAGTGAGCATAGAAGATTGGGGAGAAAAGGCTCTTATGTAAGATATTATTAATAGGAGGCCACCTCATGTGTTGGAGGTGGAAAGTGTCGTCGAGGAGCATGTGATGGCAGGTGTGGATAAGCTTGCGTACGTGCACCGGAATTACATGGGAGAGAAAGTGTGTTGGTTGACTAGTGGCAAGGAGGGAGTGGCTGTTGCTAATTCTATTTCACAAGAAAGGGAAGGAACCAGGGATTGTTTGGTGCGGTTGCAAGGGGAGGGAATAGTGGAAGTAGAAAATGGTAATTGTGGGAGGGAGGAGTTGGAGGAGAATAGAGGAGGATGTGTGGGGAACGAAAGTAGGGATCCGAAAATACAAAGTTTGCAGGTGTGGACCATGGCATTGAAGGAGAAATAAGATTGATTAATAGTTGAAGGTGGCACGATGAGGTTGGAAAACATTTTGATCGATTAGTGGGAGAGTTCGGTTTGGGACCACAAAATGAAGAGGAGGGGGACGTGGAGGTCTCTCAGGATTTTTTTGAAAGAGTAGCCGCCGAGTTTTGAAAATGTTATCTCTAGGATAAAAAAGAAAGCAGAGGGGGTGCAAGTAGGGAAGGAGAAAAAAAAAGTGGAGGAAAAAGATTGGGCAGAGGTAGAGGAAACTTAGAAGTTCGGTAAGGGAATTGGGTTAGGGTCCAAGGAGGAGAATAATTTCAAGGTGAGTTTGTTCAATCTAAGAAGAAGCCAGAGAAGGATTAGGAGAAGGAAACTTTGAAGGGGTTGGTTTTGGGTAGGAGGTGTGGCTAACTATTATGATTATAGTTAGTTGGAATGTAAGGGGGATTGTAGCTTGGGGGAAAATTTCTAGTATTAATGGGGTGTTAGCTAAGAAAAGACCGTGGGTTTATGGTTTGGTTGAAACGAAACACCTTCGTTGCAGGAATATTGGAAGAATAAGGTTTGGAGAAGTCAATTGATCGAATGGAGAGACTCGGTTGCTCAGGGTAGGAGCGGAGGTTTGATTATTGGGTGGGACATGAATTTTTTCTCTTTGATTAATTTCAGGAGCGGTAGTAGATGAATCTTGATTGAAGGTTATTTGGGGTCGAAGGCTTTTGAATGTGGGATGTTACTTGTCTATGGGTTCTCGGATACAAGGGAGAGAAAGGCTTTATGGGAGAAATTGTGGGATATGGGTCAATGCTCTAGAGTATTATTGGTTATAGGGGACTTCAATGAGGTTAGAGGCCTAAATGAAAGAAAAGGGGGCTGGATAGACAAATGCAACATTAAGGTGTTTAATGATTGGATCGATAAGATGGGCCTTATTGATTTTAAGCCTGCTAACTTGAAGTTTTCGTGGTAGAAGGCAGATTCAGCCAGTTTATTGGACAGATTTCTTGTTAGTCCATCTTGGTTAGTAGAATTTTCTAGGATTTCATGTAAAAGGTTAGGTAGATCTCTATCGGATCATAATCCAATATGTCTCAAAGATGCGTCTAAAGGAGGGGGGAGAAGCCATTTCGTGCCTAGGATATGTGGTTCTCAAATCCTAAGTTTCGAGGTTTTGTTGTAGAGTGCTGAACCAATCTAGAAGGGGATTCTTGTCAAAGTAGGCTAAAGGATATGAAGGGTTTGTTGAGGAAGTGGAATAAAGAGGTGTTTAGGGACATCGAGTTGAGGATTAATTCTTTTGAAGAGGAATTGGCAAGGGTGGATAGGATATTGCATGGTGGCACACCACTTGATGTTGATCTAGCTAGAAAGGCCGCCCTACAGATGCAACTATGGAAATGGCATAGGAGGAAAGAAGATTATTGGTGGCGGGTTTCTAGGATAAGAGGCTTTAAAGATAGAGATAGAAATACGAGATTTTTTCACATGGTAGCTGCTGTTAGAAAGAAGAGAGCCACCATCAGCAGATTGGTAGTAGAGGGTTAGAAGGTATTGGAGCTAGAAGGAATAAAAGAGGGAATATTTTCTTTCTTAAAAAAACTTGATAAGAAACCGGATCTCCCATAGGTGAGCATTTCAGCCGATGGATTTCAAAGATTATCAAGAGAACATAGTCAGAGGATGGATAGAGTACCTTGTAGGGAAGATGTTCAGAAGGCGATATGGTCGTGCGACCCAGATAAAGCACCTGGTTATGATGGATATCATATGGGTTTTATCAGAAAGATGTAGTATGTAATTAGGGGAGAGTTCACAGATTCTGTTTCAGAGTTCTTCAAGACAAGTAGGTTACCTCGGGCCCTTAACACTACTCTAATTACACCGATCCCCAAGGTAGATGAAGCGGAGGAGGTTTACCAGTTCAGACCCATCAACTTAGTGGGGTGCATCTACAAGGTGATATCAAAAATTATGGCTCAAAAACTGAAGCAGGTGGTCAGTGAGTTGGTTAGTGATTCTTAGGCGGCCTTTATCGAAGGAAGGAGCATTCTGGATGGGGCTTTGATAGCCGATGAGATAGTCCAGTGGACAAAGAAGAGGAGAGGAGCGAGAGGTGTAATGATTAAGCTGGATTTTCAAAATGCCTACGACAACATCAGATGGGATTTGTGGATAGTATCCTTAGCATTATGGGTTTTGGGAAGGTCTTTAGAGGATGGATTAAGGAGAGCATCACCTCAACGAGGATTTCAATTCTCATTAATGGAGTACCTTCTAAACCTTTTGAGATGGGTAGGGGCTAAGATAGGGGGATCCTATATCTCCTTTCCTATTTGTCTTAGCTATGGAGGCATTTACTTAGCTCATAAGAAGAAGAGTGGAGAAAGGTCTACTACAGGGTCTTACAGTGGGAAGGGATAACTTTATGGTCACTCATTTACAGTTTGCGAACGACATAATGGTCTTTTGCGGGGAGTCATTAGAAAATATCAGAAACTGGAGAATACTGTAATACCCCATATTTTTAAAATCTAATTTTATTAAGCTTAATTATTTTATTAGCGTAATTTGATGTAAATATTTAATTATTTTAATTTCGATTCGTTTTATGGATTTATCGACGATTTTGACTTTATATATGAATTTAATTAATCGTTGTTGTTGTGGACCATTCTAGATAAATTCGTTCACGACCATGATTTTATAATATTCATATGAATTCGATTTTTGGTTAAAAATATATATTCCCGTTCTTTCTTGTATTTTGATTTTTTTATATTTTGGATTTGTTTTCGATTATAACTTCATCGTGCGATTACGATTTATATTTTGGAGTTATATTTCGTTAACGAAATATATTATTTAAATTATATAATTTCTGTTTAAATAGTTAAATTTATTTGAATGATTTTATCCGTAAAAAAAAATATTTCCGATTTTGAATTTATTCATTTCCGAAGTCGTTAAGATTTTTGGAAAGTTTTAAATTAAAAAGATTTTTGAAACTTATTTATGAATTTCTTTTCGAAATTAATTTTCTTTCGTTTTGCCCTTTTGTTTTGCGGAAAACTGGTTTCGGTAATTATTTAAATTAGTCTCGGTTTATTAGAATTTGACTTAAATATTTTATTATATGTTTTTAAATATTATTTTGGGGTCTTATAATGTATTTCCATAAACAATATAGATATTTGCATTCGTTGGAAAATTCTTCCAAAAATATTTCCGAAAATCTTTATATAGCTCTTTTATAGATCTCAAGCTTTCAGATTCTTACGAAATGATTTTCGTTGAATAAATTTTAGATAAAATCTTCCAATAATAATTTTAGATATTTAGTGTTTTATTTTATACTTATATTTGTAGAAAAAAACCCAAATCCCAGCTGACCGACCCCCCTCTTCTTTTCCTTTTCTCTCTTCTTCTCTCCTTTCTTTTCTCTTCCTCTTTCCCGTCGGTTCTTTGTTTGCAGCACCCAAACCCAACCTCCTTCCTTCTCCTAGCTCCTTCATGCCAGCCGACCTCTAGCCATCGTCGGCCACAACTCCAACCGCCACCAGCGTCGATGCCGAAAGCTGTAGTAACCAGCAATCGCAATAGCAGCAGCAACTAGTAGCAGTAGCGCACAGCAACAGTAACCATGTAGGTTGCGCCACTGCTGTCTAGTCACTGCCGACGTCTCCCAACCACCGGTGAGTTGTCCTTGCCCTTTGACAAAGTTCCTTCGACCTCCAACTGTCCAGATTTGTTGGTTTTGTTTGGTATAAAATTATGAAAATCCTAACTTTTGATTTGATTAATTGAGTATAAATTAGCTAATGAAAATCTAAATTGATTGTTTCATTATGTATATATATGTTGTATGATTGATTTAGAGTGGTTGATTGTAGTGTATTTGAATAATTTGTGAAAATTGGATTTTTGGCCAGGTTATGCCCGAATTTTTCAGATTCGTTCGATTTAGCTATTTTGGATAAATTGATTATACAATACGTTTTAAAATGTATCTAATTTCATGTCGAAACCGTCAATTTGAGAAATTTATACAGAACCAATTGGAATTTGATTCCTAGGTCAAAATTCGTGTGTAATGAAATTGGGTTGCATAATTGAGTCGTTTTACTCAATTGATTTTATAATATCGTTTGCAATGTATTTAATTTGATATCAGAAGTGTTGATTTGGAAAAATTATGCGAAATTAATCAGAAATGAATTTTTAGGTTAAAACTCTTGCGGGACTAAATTGGATTGTGTAATCGGGTCGTTTTATTCAATTGATTATATAATTTATATTAGAACACATTTAATTATAATTCCGAACCATCAATTTATATATTTTAGTAAGAATTTATCGGATTTGCATTCCGGGCTTAAAAACCCTAATTGTGTTAAATTGGGTATTTCTTTTATTGGTTTTGAGCAATTGATTATATGATATGTTATAAAATATTTCTAATTGCATTTCTAAACATTTAATTTAAATAAATTAATAGAATTCAACCGAATTGCATTTTTGGGCCTAAAATCCTAGATTTCAAGCGAGATTATGAAATTGGTTATGTGTATAGTTGTTTTTCTAAAATTGAATATATAGAAATTGTTGAAATGATCCTAATTGCATTCTAATACCTTCAATTGGAATTAATTGATTTGAATTATCCGAGTTTGTGTCATGGGCTTTAAAACCCTAATTTTGAAAATGGATCGTCTTGAATTGACTAATCAGAAGATTATTTTATTGAAATTGATTATCTAGATTTATTTAAAATTTATTTAATCGTACTATTAAGCTATCAATTTGAGATAATAAAAGTTAATTAGTCGGTTCATAGTTCATGCATTAAAAAATCTGATTTATCAGATATGATTTTATAAAATTTATTGTGCTATGCGTCTTTTATCTAATCGATTTTTGGCTTTGATTTTTAAATCATTTGAATTATGTTTTAATCTAATCAATTTGGATTTAGTTCTATGCAAATGGTTGGTTTACCTATTTAGATGTAAAACCTAATGAATAAGTCATTTTCGATAAATTAACTTGTAATCGATTATTCTTTCCCCGGCTTTCTAAATTAATTTGAAATGTCACAAGTGATACGTGTTTAATCCGATTTGATTTATATTTAATCTTAAATCTTAATAGAGCAATGCTCTTGAGTCCTAGGTTATGGACACGCTTTCTAAAAAAGATTGTTTGTGTCCCATTATATGGATTTAATTATAATATATGAATTATTGATCGATAAGATAGCTTCTAACCTAATTTTTGATTTCTATCAGTGATCTAGGAAAACATTATCGTGGATTGTCGAGCTCTTGATATCTCTCTCTCTTTCTTAATTTGCTTAGCTAGCTTCGGATTTAGGTAAGTCACTACTTACCTTTACTTATGGCGGAATCTAGAATGTATGTTTGTTCGGAGTGGAAGGTGATAAGTATGCCTATTGATTATTTAATCATGTCAAGTGTATGCTGTGTTCTTTGTGGTAATTGCATGTATGTACGAATTTATAGCCTCAATGAAAATGCATATTACTGTGACACTAGAATATGGTATGTATTTGAGTATGTGAAGGGTTGAGCATGGATTGAAATTATATGATATCCTATGCTGCATCTTTATGTCATGGAATTATTCATGTAGACCTGATTTATAGTCTGTTAAAATCCTTGAATAAGATATAAATAATTCAAAGTGGAAGATCACATGAGTTGGCCCGAGGTGTAGGGTCTGTTCCACCGGACGATAATAGTGGCTCAGGTGTGCTGTCCCTGAGAGGTGATTCAAGCTGTTCCACCGGTTTAGAATAGCGGCTCAGGAACGTTTTGCCCTAAGAGGTGTAGAGTCTGTTCCACCGGATAATAATAGTGGCTCAGGTGTGCTGTCCCTGAGAGGTGCTTCAGTTCGTTCCACCGGATTAAGAATAGTGGGGCCCTATACTCAATGTGAATAAGAATATAATATGAGTTAACTAATGAATAAGATACTAATTATTTAAAGTGGAAGATTACGTGAGTTAGGATCAGGTGTAGGGTTCGTTCTCAGGTGTGTTGTCCCTGAGAGGTGCTTCAAACCATTCCATCGATTAAGAATAGTGGCTCAGGAGCGTTTTTCCCTGAGAGGTGTAGGGTCCGTTCCACCGGACAATAATAGTGGCTCGGGTGTGTTGTCTCCGAGAGGTGCTTCAAAGCGTTCTACCGGTTTAAGAATAGTGGGGTCCCTAAAATCATCGTAAATAAGTGAAATCGGATGTAATAATGATTATTATTGGATTGTTGGATTGGTGTTATTTAGCATACGATCGTGATTTCTTGTACGCTTGTATCTTATGTGTCATCATGTCTAGTAATGTACTCATAAGTATGAATCTGTGACCCTATGTTTTATTGCATGTAATACATGTATAATTGAGCATGAGAATTGTAAGCTAGAGTCTTTCATATCTTATATGTTTCATGTTTCTTTCGATGAGTTGGGTAGTCTTGATTTACTCAGTACCGGACCTGTACTGATGCTACCTTGGTTGAATGGGTCCTGTGATGATCCACTGATGGTGGGGAGCATGCCTCTTATGCAAGTTTGAGATCGGATATTGTATTTGGGTGGAAGGCTTGGCTTGAGAGAGTAGGCAATCCGAAATTTGATCCATCGGGATTTGTCTTGTTTGATTGCATTTATTTTTGGAAGTTTCAAGTGTTGTATTTAAAATTTAAAGGGTGTTGTAATTGACTTTTAATTCCTCATACTTTGATAAGCTTTTAAAATCCTGGTTTATTTCACAGGTTCCGCTGATTCATTCAGCGATGATTTTATTTAGTGAAAACATTCACTTGCCATCTGCCTATGGATATCTCCTTGTGGGAGTATATCCTCACAGCATAGATGTTGTTTGAATTTTTGTTTGACAAGTTTTAGCCTTACATCTAGCATGAGATAGATGGTGGACATTTATCTTGTGTTAAATGTGACGATAACACTCCCCAAATTCTATTTTAGCTTCCGCTTTATTCTTTCAAAAAAAATTTTCAGGAGTGAATTTTGGAGGTGTTACAAAGACTTCTGGACTGCTTCTTTTTATTGTTAGGCCTTCGGGTTAATTTTGATAAATTGAAACTTATTGGGCTAGGCGTGGATGCAAGTTTTCAATTAGAGGCGGTAGGAATTATCAGTTGTAAGGTTAGATCGTTACCTATGAGCTATCTTGGTCTTTCGTTGGGAGCAAATGCAAGCATAAAGGAAGTGTGGAAGCCATTAGTGGAAAAGATAAAGAAGAAACTAGTTGTATGGAAGTCAAAAGTTCTTTCAAGAGCAAGGAGACTGATTTTGATTAAAAGTGTGCTAAATAGTTTACCAATTTACTACATGAGTTTGTTTAGAATCCCCAAGGGAGTGGTGAAGGAGATCATTAGTATCCAGATAAATTTCTTCTGGAGGAGTAGTGGAGAAAGGAAAAGCTTGTCGTTGGTTAAATGGGATGTGATTCAGAGACCTAAAGAATTAGGGGGGTTGGGTGTATGGGATTTGGTTATGAGAAATAATGCTCTGCTCTTCAAATGGTGGTGGAGGTATTACACAGCAGAGGGAGCGTCGTGGAAGAGTATTATCTCATCGATCTACTCGAGCGAGCATTTTGGCTGTTTAGATATCCCACATGATCACAGAGGGTGGACACTTTGGAAGGACATTGTTTAGATAGGTTGCATGAATTAGAGTACCATTTCAAGGCTAAAGGTTGAGCTTGGAGACGGGAAGTGGGTTAGATTTTGGCGTAATGACTGGACAGGGCATGGAATATTGAGAAACCGGTTTCCTAGACTCTTTACGATGTTTGATAAAAAAGATGATAAAGTGGCAGACATGGGAAGATGGGAAAGAGCACGATGGACTTGGAACCTCAAGTGGAGAAGAATCCTTTTTATATGGGAAGATGACCAAGCAGAGTAGCCGAGAAGCTTCATCTAGCAGTTTCATCTGAGCAAGAGTAGGCAGGACACGATCAGATGGGGGGTGACGCTACTAGAATATTTTCTGTGAGATTGTTCTATCAGGTTGGTTATCAAAGGATAGCTGAGGAGGGCCAGAATCCATGTATTTCAAGCTTTATGCGGGGTAGTGTAGCACCTCCAAGGATGACGCTTATGTCTTGGTTCACGGTTCATCACAGACTTAACACCAGAGATAGATTGGTTAGGTTGCGAATTATTGAAGAAACAGATGCAAGGTGTCCGTTCTGTCAAATAGAGAAGGAGACTATCAATCATATTTTTTTGCATTGTAAAGTAACTAGGAAACTTTGGTATGAGCTTTGCGAATGGATCGGGTGCGAATGGTTGATGCCAGAAACAATGGATAAGAATGCTCTGGTCTGGTTAAGTGTCCGTAGCAGAGGATGGAGGAAAGATATTTGGAAGACAACCTTTTTTTGCAATCACAAGCACAATTTGGGAGTCCAAGAATAAGGTGGTCTTTGACAATCATAAGTTTTGTGTCTAGTGGATGCTAATGACAATCAAGATGAGAGTTGGTTTCTGGATAAAGCACAGTAGTAAGGAGTTTTCCTACAGAATTGAGGAGTTAGTTCATAATGTGCAAGCATTTTTATAGCAGGCATGTATTTCCTTTCTTGGCAGTTTTGTAGGTACAGAGCTCTTTGTGCCAAAGGTATTATCTGTATTGCTTGGATCTCTGTTATGAAATTATCAAAAAAAAATCTCATGTATACTTTCATATTTGGAATTTAACATTGATTGATTATGAGATTTTTGTTTCATGTTTTGGTGTGTTGTTGATTTGAAAATTGGTTATTGTGTTATTTTGTTCATGTTATCGTGCTACCGATTCCTTACAATTTAATATTTATTGAAGTCTAATTGAAGCTAATAGTTTAGTAATAATAGCTTATTGGTGAATCTATGCTATAATATTATCTAATATATTGTTATATTTTTACCGACATATATCATAATATCTCTTATATTGTTGTTGTTCATTTGATTATATATATAATAATTAAATGCTCTTGTTTCTTACTTATATTTTAGGTATGTAACATGATTCATTCATTAATTAATGTCATAAATGTTATAGTTTACTATAGTAGTTGTATATAATGTATTTATTAAATAGCTAGTTTTTAAAGTACTATGTAAATTTGTAAGACTTTATTATCTTATTTAATATTTTACTTGTGTACATAATATAATGTTATTAGATGTTAAATTTAGGATAAAATGGATTCAACCTCATAAATTCAATCAATATAATCCTTTAGATCTAATCTTTGTACTATTAGAAAAAAACTACCTTAACATGGGAATATGCTAATAAAGGCATTGATGATCATGGTAAGAGAATTATTGCTTGTTTTTTTTTTTCTCAAATAGTTTTTTTAAGGTGTTGGCAATAGTAGAGTAAAAGTGCATATTGTTGGTAAAAAGGGTGATGTTGACCCATGTAAAAAGGTACCACTTAAAATGGAAAAATATTTGAAAGAAACTCTATAGTATAAATTGGAGAGGTAAACTAAATTTGATGAATTAAATCCATTTAGACATATTTTAACAAGTGATGTGCCATATGGGTATGGTGCTCCAACCTCCCATTATAAGCCTACTCTTGTTAATGAGAGTGGTGGTAGTAATAGAATTAGAAGGTCTTATCAAAAGAGAAAAGTGGGTGAGATTCATAATTACTTTCCTAGTGGCACAAAATTGGGATCCCAAACATGTAAAAGGGATCCAAGGTAAAGCGAGAGTAAGACAAGTAGACCAACCGATTACTCAATTTGTCTATGATAATTATATATTGACGAATGTTGCCATTTTTTTTTATTATCAACCCATGGTTGATGATCTTGCTTCCATTAGCTTAGGTTATAAAGCTCCTAGCTATTACGCCTTGAAAGTAACCTCGTTGAATGAGGGGAAAAAAGTTAAGCTGTTTGTTGAGACTTTTAAGAGTACTTAGGCTACTACTAGATGTGCTATCATGGTTGATGGTTGGAAAGATGGAAGAGATAGACAATTGATAAAATTTCTTGTGTATTTTTCTAAGGGAATAAAATTCTTAAAATTTGTTGATGCCTCTAATTTTATCACCGATGCAAACACTTTGTGAATTTTTTTTAGCAGGATAATGGAAATATTTGGTCCATGTAATGTTGTTTATATTGTGAAAAATAATGCAAGTAATTATAAAAAGGCTAGAAGGTTGATTTCTAAGAAGTATCTTATTATTTTTTAGTCACCATGCACAACCCACATCTTGACTTTTATTTCAAAGGATATTGTTGAGATGTAACATGTAGAAAGGTTAGCTCAAAGTGCTTCTAAGCTAACTAAGTTTATGTACAATCACAAGTAGACAGTTTCTTGGTTGAGGAGAAGACCTAAATGGAGGGAAGTGTTACACCTCTGTGATACTTGGTTTGCCACCACTTTTGTTACCTTGAAAAGTCTTTATGATTATACGCTAGACTTTCAAGCTATATTTACTAGTGACAATTATAATAATTAGCATGGTTCTAGGGTGAGTGCTACTAAATTCTCTAAGACTATTTCCCTTGATGATTTTTTTGGAATGATTGCTTGGTTGTTTCTAAGATTGTGGGTCCTCTTATGTGTTTATTAGGAATTTATGACTTCAATGAAAAACCATCATTGCATTATGTGTATGAAGGAATGCTTAGGGCATGTAGGGGTATCAAGGAGATATTTTAATGTAGAAAGAGATTATATAGGCCCTATATTAATATAATCAAGAATTGCTAGGATTCATTTCTTGGAAGAAATATACATGTTGCTACCTACTGATTGAATCCTACATTTAAATATGATAAAAATTATGAGAAATTATATGTCATGGTAGGAGTTTTGGAAGTGATTGATATGAGAGTTGGTGAAGATAAGCACAAGATTTTGAAGGAGAATGATATATTTTCATAACATTCTAAAGCTTTCACAAATGATCTAGCTTTACCAAGTAATAAGTGACAACATCTAGGCAAAAATTATTTGGATAGATGGTTAATATACTATTTAATTTATAATAATCGCTCTATATAGAAATTGAAATGTATTACTTGTGTTTTAGATCAATGTTGGAAGATTTTTGGCTCTGATACACCATCTTTACAAAAATTAGTTATTCTTATTCTTAGCCAAACAATTTCATTATCTTGATGTGAATGCATTTGTAGTTTTTTGGGAAAATATATAGTAAAAGGAATAACATGTTGGAACATCAAAGGTTGATTGACCTTGTCTATGTGCATTACAACCTTTATTTGAATAATAGGTAAGTGTGAAATTTGACTAGGTATTTGGTGCACAACATAATAAGGTTTTAGTTCATGTAGGTTACCAGAGAAGTGTGAGCTTGACATGTATATTCTATGACAAACACTAGGGGGTGTGTTTACTAACACTAACATGAGCCATGTTTGTCCATTGAATATTTTAGGTTGATTTTTTTTTTGGTAAAAGTCAAGAGTAAATAAACTAACAGTGGAGACCCTTGTTTGTGAAACATGGACTATATTTTTTGGTTCTTCTACGAAACACATTGTTTTTGTAATACCTAAAATTTTAGCTAACTCCAACCCCCTAGTGATTAATATCATAAGCTAATTCTAATTTTAGAAAATTAATATTTCTACCTTACCCTAACTCCTTTATCCTAATTCTTCACTTAACCATAATCTCTTTTCTAAGTTACTGATATTTTTAACCTAAACCCAACGCTTGATGGTTGTTAATTAAAAATATCATAATACCCTGACCTAAATTATTTTAACATAATTATAATTCTAAAACCAAACCTAATTACTTTCTTTTTTCCTTTTCCTTTCTCCCTCTTATTTTCTTCCCCATCTACATACCCCTTTTCCTTCCTTCTACCCTTCTCCATGTGTAAAATTTTCCTGACCATACCCTCTACTATATCCCCTTGCCATGACCTACACCTTACCCCATCAACTCCCAACTCCACCTCATATGTTCATGGGTCAGGGTTGATAAATTTTGCTTGACCTGCCTTCTTTTCTGCCCACCTCCCTCTTATGCATGCATGTATGTATGTATATATATAACACATTAAATGGCCGAACCACCTTCTTCTACCTCCATTTCTTTATTAAAAAATCACCACCAAATGCAGCCTTATTTCCTTTCTCCTTGTCATCGCCAAAACAACCCACCAACACCTCTATCAATAGTCTCTACTGAACCCCACCCCTAAGCATCGTTAGCCTTCATCATTTCCTCACCCATACCACAAGCCAAACTCACCACAACAACACCTTGCATCAAAAAACCCCACCGTTCCCTAACCCTTTCCTTTGGCAAAAATCACAACATCCCCACCACCTTTGACCATTTTTACCGCAACCACCTCCTTCATTCAGCCACTTCCACCGCAACCAACCACCCTCCCTTTAACCTCCCCTATTGGTGCACACCCCTTAGTAACGAAACAAGATACCATTACTTCACCATCTCTTTGGCATTTCACATTGATCCCCTCCCTTTGTTACGCATATCTCCACCGAAATACTCCCTTTGGTTTGGTTCTATTTTCCTCTATTATTTCACCGTCCACTTATTTATCATTTCCATAATTATGTCATTAAATATTAATGGTGTTTTGTTTTTTGATCTTAGGTGATTAACCAAAAGTTCTAAATGAGGCTGTATTTACGTGCTTAAAGACAAATGCTTTTTTGTAAGGATACTAATTGTAGTCTAGGGATATTGTACTAAGTGTTATGTTTGACAATGTGTATTATAATGTTAGTATTATTATTATTATTATTATTATTATTTTGTTACATTTTGTTAATGCTATGATATGATAATATGATGTTGTATGATGAGAAATATGTGGGTTGAGAAGCATGCAATATTATTACGATAATATTTTACGTGGAAAACCCTAAGCAAATCGATGTGATACATTGTTGTAATATGGGATCAATAGAGTATGATAAGTGAGAAAATATTATTTAAAATATATGGTGATAAATGGAGGATTTGAAAATAATGATATCAAAACATATAAGGTTTTCATGAAACGAGGGTTTTTGGTTATCCATAAGGGTATTTTGGTCAATATGGGTTTAGTATGAAAATTTTGGTGTTTTCATGAGTCATATGATTTCAAATATGATAAGGGGATCATATGAAGTTATTATAGCAGTCATGAATGACCTAAGTTTAATAAAATGAGAAAATTACTTAATTTAAGAATAGTAACCCTAAAACGGGGAGGTTATTATCACATATGTGAAATGTTAGAGTTAGATCATGAATTTTGGATATGTTGTTAATATTGGTGCTTTAGTAATGTATTTTGAATTTGGTAGTCGTATGAGCCTTATGGAAAAAGTTATAATGTACTTGCGAAACTAGGGTTTTGTAAGCTTCATGAATAGTAACTTTTAAAATAGGGTTATTATTACATGTGTAATATATTAGAGTTAGGCCTTAAATTTTAGTTATAATAATAATAGTAATAATCAGAATAATAATAATAATAATATTTAAGGAAGAGATACTAACTTTGGTAGATAAACGAGCAATAGAGAAGAAGTTATGCCTAAAATGAGAAATTAATTAGGGTTTTTAGAAAATATAATGATCTTAATCCTTGAGAGCGACCTTGTTATCTATGTGATTGTGCTTTACTTGATTTAATTGTGTTTTTTACCTATAAAATAAATCTTGAATAAGATATTAATCATTTAAAGTGAAATATCTCATGAGTTGGGTCAAGTTGAATTATGGGTTTGTTCTACTGGACAATAATAGTGGCTAAGGAGCGTTTTGCTCTAAGAGGTGTATCAGTATATTCCAAAAGATTAAGAATAGTGGGACCCTATATTCAATATAAATGATAATATGATTTGAGATAAGTAACTTATGTATAAGGCATTAATGATTTAAAGTGAAATATTACATGAGTCGAGATCGAGGTATTAGGTTCCTTCCATCGAACAATAATAGTAGATCAGGTGTGTTGTTAGTAAGAGGTACTTCAGACTATTCAACTGGTTTAAGAATAGTGGATCACATGTATTTTTTCCTGAAAGGTGTTTGGTCCATTTCATAGGATAATAACAATGACTTAGGTGTGTTGTCTTTGAGAGGTGCTTTATACTGTTCCATCGGTTTAAAAATAGCGGGGTTTCCAAACTCAATGCAAGTAAAACAATAGAATTGGTTATATCTAATAATGAGGCATGGATCAATAATTATCTTGTATTGTTCTATGTATCTCGCATGTGTACATACTTCACCCTATGAATGCATGTAATTATATGTATGGCTTACTTGATTGTATTGTCACCTTACTCAGCATATAGTGTACTATCCTTCCTTTTCATAGTTGCTTCTTATTTCCACGAGCAGATGACCCTAATGTCTATATGTAGATTGATGAAGACTTGTTAGATAATATTGTAGCCTATGATGCTTTGTATGGGGTAGAGTGGTTTTCAATATTAGGAATTTGGGTGTAGAATTATGTTATCTGGATGGTAATTTACCCGGATACCTTTTTGGACTCTTATATCCATGGTATCCCTTTATATGTATTTTTGGATATTATATTTGGAGTTAATCTCTAACTCATATTTATGTTTATGAAACTTCTCTCACTTTTTATTTATTATGATTTATATTTTAATCATTTTACCTTGTGATTGACGTAAGAATGGTGAGGTAAGCTATACATTTGTCAACTACGGCTGTAACATAAGGATAGTTTAATATTATGATTCCACTAAAAATGAAAAATTTTAATAGTAAAGTATAGGGTATTATAGTTTTGCCTTATAGAATTTTACCTAATCTAAAATAATTGTGATAAAACCCTAGTCGTTAAGTCAAACGTACGATATTCTTCTCCTCAATTATGTTCTCTTTGATTAAGAGAATTACTGATTGGGCAATCTTGTTGAGTGATTTTTTGAAATTTCTTATAATTAAATAATCACATGAATAAATATATCTAATTTTTTCCTTATAGTTCTGTCTTGTGATTGATTTCTTAATTAGTTAATTTATCATGTTAGTTTTGATAATTGTTCAAATCCAGTCTTATTAGATTACAATTAATGTTATTTCACAATAAGTTGGGATCGAAGCTTGGTTGCTGAAGTAGATATGGTTTTTGGGATGGCTACACAATTTGATATTGAGAAGTTTAATTAGTTTGTCAATTTTGGATTATGGAAATTGAAGATGCATACAAGTTTGATTCAGAATAGTCTAGAGAAAGCTTTATCTAGTCATTCACATAAACTAGAATTGATGACTGATGAGAAATTTGAGGAGGTAGATTTGAAGGCCCTCTCTACCTAAAATTATGTTTGTCTAACCAAATATTGTGGGAAGTGTCCAATGAATCAATAGAAGCTACCTTGTGATTGAAGCTTGAGTCTTTGTATATGATGAAGTTAGTAGCAAATCATTTATTATTGAAGAATCAATTTCATGAACTAAAATTAGGTAAGGGTCAATCTTTAAAAGTTTATTTGAATGAATTTGATTATATTGTGATGGATTTGCAAAATATAGAAGTCAAGCTTGATGATGAAGATTTGACCATAATGCTTTTATCTTTAAAAGGAATCAATGGCTACAAGCTTTAAGTTTTTTCTTGATACCGCTTTGTATAGGAAGGACAAAATGATCTTTGAGGATGTAAAATCTGCTTTGCTATAGTGGGAGTTGATTGACAGTCATTTGATTGGTGCTGTTACTTTGGGGGACTTACATAGGGACTTGTAGCTAGGGGAGGCCTCAAAAGCGAAGGTTTGGCAATGGTAAGAATTCCATATCTAAGTCGAAGAATCGGCGAAGAATGTAGCGCGTCACAGGTGTGTTACAGGAATAGGCATATGAATAAGTTTTATCATAGTAATAATGTAATACCCCAAATTCTAGCTAATCTAATCCTAAGTAATTAATCTCTTAACCTAATTTTAATCTTGGAAAATTAATATTTTTTTTATCTTACCCTAACTCCCTAATCCTAAATTTTAACCTAATCCTAATATTTATTCCTAATTATTAATATTTTTAACCTAATCCTAACCCAAAATAGTCGATAATTGATTTATTCTAAATAACCTAACCTAAAATAATTTATCCTAATCCTAATTATAATCCTACCTTATCTTCTTCTCTCCTTTTTCCTTTTTCCTTTTTACTTCTTATTTTCTTTTCCTTTTCTTTCTCTGACCAGCCATCTTTTATTTATTCTCCTCTACATCTTGCATGAAACCTTCCTTAGACCATGACATAAGCTACACCCTACTCCATTATTTCATCAACTCCCACCCTTTTGCACTTAGGTATTTTGTTAACAAACTCACCCAATCACCTCACTCCCCATGCCCCTCTTTATTTTCTTGAATTTTGGTGCATATATACCCACATAATTCCACATTTAATTCCCCCAAAAACCTTCTTTCTCCTTCTATTTTCTATTAAAAAACTAGTACCATCAATCAGAAGTCCATCCTCCTTCTTATCGTCATTAAAAAGACCATAACAAACAAGGATCAATGCTCCTTGTCGTACCTCCCTTCCTTGAATTGGGAACCCTAGTTGCTCCTTCCCCCAACCAATGACCACTTCCACCATTCCCTCACCCCCACAAATGGAATCCCTTGCCCTTGCCCAAGCACCCCACCCCCTTCGGTAAAACCCACCAAACCACGCCCATCCTCTTTGGCAAAACCCATCGAAACCCCCACTACCCTTTGGCTATTTCCACCGATCCTCAACCCCACTTTCCGCCCTCCTTTTTTGTTTCAAAACCCCTATAAATGATATTAATTGTTTTTGCTACCACTTATTTTTCCCACTTCAACCGGTCCCCCTCTTGTTGCAGAAAGTTTGGCTAAGACTCTTTTGATCCTTACATTCGGTTTTCCTCCATTATTTCACTCTCCTTTAAGTTTTTATCATTAAGTTATAATTATATTTTATTATTGTTTCTTAGATGATTTTATGGAGGTTCCAAATGAGGCGGGATAGGATATACATGCTTAGAGACCGATGTCCTTTTTGGTAAGGATACAAGTTGTAATAGGGTTTATGCACTAAATGTTATGTGTGATTTTGTGGATTATCATATTATTATTTTTGTGTTGTTAACTTCATGATGTTACAATATTAAGATGTGGTGATGTGATATTATATGATGAAAAAGAAGTAAGTTGAGAAGCACACGGTATTGTTATAAGAATAACTATGTCGAAAATCCTAAGAGAATCAGTATGATATATGGTTGTAATATAGGATTGATAAATTATGCTGAGTGTATGGTGATGTATGAATTTAGGATTTAAAAATGATGACATTGGACATATAACGTTTTTAGGAAAGGAGGTTATTTAGTTATCCTTAAGGGCATTTTGGTCAATATATGTTAAATATAAAAATTTTGGTATTATAATGTGTTTAATAGATTTTAATATGCTAGTAACATCATGTAGCATGTTTGCGGTAATTATGAATATCCTAAGTTAAGATAAAATGAGAAAATAACTTAAATTAGGAACAGTAATCCTAGGAATGTAGTTAGGATTACCCATGATCTTACCTTCTCACATCAATATAAATCTTGTAGGAAAGCAAACTCCACCTCTAAGAGATGATCGCAACCGAGCTATTCGGAATTATTTTGTGCCAGTCCAAGATCATCTAAACCCTACCATTACTCATCCTGATATTCAAGCCCCTCATTTCAAGCTTAAATCTATCATGTTCCACATGTTATAAACAATAGGGCAATTTAGTGGCTAGCCTACTGAAGATCCACACTTGCACTTGGGAGCATTCATGGGAGTTAGTGATACCTTTAAGATTTAGGAAGTTATAGAAACATCCTTGCAACTTAAGTTATTTCCCTATTCCTTGAGAGATCATGCTAGGGAGTAGCTGACTTACTTACCGACTGATTCAATCACTTCTTATGATGACTTAGTTTAGAAGTTCCTCATGCGATACTTCCCTCCCAATAAAAATGACAAACTTAGTCATAGCATCACTGCATTCTTGCAAGAGGAGGATGAGATGCTCTATGATACATGGGAGAGATTTAAGGAATTTTTAAGAAAATTTCCAAACTATTGAATCCCTCACTGGTTACAAATAGAAACATTTCATCATGGACTTAATTCGTAGACACAAAACTTGGTGGATGCCTCAGCTAATGGTGCCCTGCTAAGTAAAACTTATAAAGAAGCCTATGAGATTATCGAGAGCATAATATGCAACAACCAACAGTGGGGTAGTGCAAGGAGTGTGAGCAACAAGAGCATTCGAAGTCGACGCTATCACTGCCCTACGAGCTGAGGTATCATCTATAACTAATCTATTGAAAAATATTTCTCCCACTAACTTAAAATTGTAGAGAAGAGAAGAATAATCCACTACTTCCACAGCTACAGTATCATGTGTATACCATGGAGAAGGTCATTTGTTTAAATAGTATCCAGCGAATCTAGTGTCTATGAATTACGTAGAAAACTAGACTAGGAACTCTCAACAACAATATGACAATCAGTACAATCCCACTTGGATACAACATCCTAACTTCTCATAGTATAACTAAAATAACATGCAAAACTTGGACAACCATTACAACCAGCAACGCTACTACTAACCTCAACCCCAACATCTTCAACAATCATAAACTCACCTACCCAACATAATAACCCCAACTTCTTATAAACTCTTTTGAAAGAATATATGGTAAAAACAGGTGTAGCAATACAAAGCAACACCACCTCCCTAAGAACCTTAGAAACATAGATGGGGTAGCTAGCTACAGCCCTGAGTAGTATACCCCATGGCACTCTACCCAATGATACTGAGAACCCTAGGAGAGAATGAAAGGAGCAGTGTAAGGCCATTCCCCTCATATTGGTACGGAAATTACACCTCCTTACTAACAAGACGAATTTAAAGAAAAAACCCAACCTAACAATCATGAAATCAATGCAGAACCCGTCGATAAAAAGTCAAACTACACACCTTCCCAACTACAGATTGACCCCATCCATGACTCATAAGAAAACACTACTCTAGTACTTGAGCCACCAAAGAGCAACAAAGCACCACCGAATGTTAGCATTAGACCCTTTAATCCATCACCACCATTCCCTTAGAGACTCAAGCAACACTAGTAGGATAATCAATTTGATAAGTTCCTTGAAATTCTTCACCAGGTGCATATAAACATCCCATTGGTGGAAGCCCTATAACAAATACCTAACTATGCAAAAATTTTAAAGGATATTTTAACACAAAAAAGAAGACTTTGTGAATACAAAATGGTGGCTATAACTCGGGGATATAGCTTGATTTTCCAACAAAAGTTACTTGACCTTGGTAGTTTCATCGTTCCCTATTCCATCAGTGACAAGCAGTATGGTAAGACCCTTTGTGACCTCGGTGCTAGTATCAACTTAATGCCTTTGTCCATTTTTAGGAAACTAGGTACTGGGGAAGCATGGCCTACCATAGTTATGCTGCAACTCGTTGATCGATCATATGTTCACCTTGAGGCAAAGATCGAAGATGGTCTTATAAAGGTGGACAGGTTTATCTTCCCAGTAGACTTCATCATCCTTGACCATGAGGCTGATAAGGAGGTTCCTATTATTCTAGGTAGACCTTTCTTAGCTACTGGTAAGACCCTAATTGACTAACAAAAAGAAAATTGATGATGAGGGTCAATGAGGAGCAGATTATATTTAATGTCTTTAACTTTATGAAACTATTGGAAGAGGACTTGGATGAATGCTTGCGAGTTGATATTATTGATTTGACTATTTGTGATGAATTTGTTGTAAGAACGTTTCATGAATAATCCAAGTTGTTTGATGTAGACCATCTGGAGTGCAGCTACCCTAACTATTATCCTAGCGAGCACTATGAAAGGGAGATGGTAGGGTGTAGTTGGATAGATCACTCAACACCTCGAGAACATCTTGGATTAAACAGAAGAGAGATACAACTAGCCAAACCTACAATTGTGCAACCTCCCATGTTGAAAATAAAGCCATCACCAGCTCGCTTGAAGTATACTTATTTAGGTAAGCTGGACACTCCACCAATTATTATTTCATCTACCTTACCTAAATCTCAGTAGGAGGAGCTGATGTGACTTCTACAAAAGCACAAAAAGGAAGTGGGATGGACCATGGTAGACATTCACAGAATCAGTCCAATAATATACATGCATAAGATTCTATTAGAGGATCCATCTATCTCATCGATAGAGTAGCAGAGATGGCTCAATCCAGTAATGAGGGAGGTGGTGAAGAAGGAAATCATTAAATGGCTTGACGCAGGTATCATATATCCAATTTCCAATAGGAATTGGGTAAGTTCTACTCAAAGTGTCCCAAAAAAAGAGTATGCTAGTTGTTCACAATTCTAAAAATAATTTGATCACAACCTACACAGTCATAGGGTGGTGCATTTGCATGGATTATACAAAACTCAACAAGGCCACCCATTTTCCCTCCCTTTTATTGACTAAATGTTGGGCAGATTGGCAAGATGATCCTTTTATTGCTTTCTAGACGGATACTCAGGTTACAACCAAATAGCCATTGCACCCAATACCCAACATCAAAACACATTCACATGCACTTATGGCACGGTCGCTTTTCAGTGGATGCCTTTTAGCTTATTTAATGCATCTACAACTTTTCAGTGGGGCATGATGGTTATTTTCACTAACATGTTAGAGGAAATAGTAGAAATTTTTATGGATGACTTTTCTATTTTTAGGGACAGTTTTGAGGAGTGCCTGATAAACTTAGAAAGAGTGTTGGTGAGATGTGAAGAGACAAAATTGGTTTTTAGTTGGGAAAACTGTCACTTCATGGTTCAAGAAGGTGTTGTGTTAGGTCATAGAGTCTCATAGTAAGGACTAGAGGTTGATAGGGCAAAGGGGGATACTATCAAAGCATTACCTTCTCCCACCACTATTAGAGGTGTGAGAAGTTTCCTTGGACATGTTGGATTTTACAAAAGATTCATTAAAGACTTCTCTAAAATTGCTAAACCCCTTTGTCAACTGTTGGAATAGGACACAAAATTTGAGTTCAAGGAGTGCCATAAGACATCCTTTGAGAAAATAAAATTAGCACTCACGGAAGCCCCTATTATTGTAGTACCAGACTGGATCCTCCCTTTTGAATTAATGTGTGATGCAAGTGATTATGCTATAGGAGCAGTCTTAGGAAAATGGAAGAATGAGTTCTTTCATAGCATCTACTACATTAGTAAAACACTTAATGAAGCCCAATTGAATTACACAATCACCAAAAAAGATTTACTAGCAGTAGTGTTTGCATTTGATAAGTTTCAATTTTATCTCCTAGGAAGTAAAGTGGTTGTATTTACCGACCATTTTGCTATTCATTATTTACTTGCCAAAAAAGATGCCAAACCTAGATTACTAAGATGGATTTTAATCTTGAAAGAATTTTATGTTGAGATCAAGGACTATCAAGGGAAGGATAATCAAATTGCAGATCATCTTTCCAGACTAGAAGGGTATATGAAGGATTAGACACAAGTCTAGATAAAAGAGGACTTCCCTGATGAACAAATCCTAAAAGTTAGGGAGGCTCATCCACCCTAGTATCCGAATATAGCCAACTACTTGGCATGAAAAATACCAAATCCTAAAAAATCTTGCCAATAATTGAAAAAAAAATCTTCCATGACCTCAAGTACTACTACTAGGATAAATCGTTTCTATTCCGATAGTGTGCTGATGGACTTATGAGAAGGTGTGTAAGTGAGGAGGAGGCTAAGGAAGTCTTAGCCGTCGGGCACCATGTAGCCTATGGAGGCTATTTTAAAGGGATAAGGACTAAAACTAAGGCCCTAAAAAGTGGATTCTATTGGCTCACAATATTTAGAGATATAAGGGAAGAGTTCCAGAAATGTGAATAATGTTAACACACCGGAAACATCTCGGCAATGAATTAGATGCCTCAAATAGGAATATTAGAAGTTACATTATTTGATGTATGGGGCATCGATTTTATGGGCCCATTTCTATCTTCCTTTGGCAAAGAGTACATTTTGGTAGTATTAGATTATGTCTCTAAATAGATAGAGGCCATTGCAATACCAACTAATGATGCTAGGGTGGTGATTTGCTTCCTACAGCAGAATATTATCACACGGTTTAGGACCCCCAAGGTAATTATCAGTGATGGTGGTACTAATTTTTACAACAAGATATTTTAACGACTCATGCAAAAATATGGACTTCATTACAAGGTAGCCACAACCTATCACCCATAGTTGAATAGTTAAGCGAAGTTGTCTAATAGGGAAATTAAGTGAATCTCGGAGAAAATGGTCAACCCTAACAGGAAATAATGGTCAGTTAGAATAAATGCTACATTATGGGCATACAGAACAACATTTAAAATTCCCCAAGGAGTGTCACCCTACCACATTGTGTTTGGAAAAAGACTTGCCACCTACCTATTGAGTTAGAGCAAAAATCATATTGGGCTCTTAAATCTTTTAACCTAGATCTAACCGCCGCAAGATAAGCTTGGAAATTATAGTTGAATGAGCTTGAAGAACTTATAAATGCTTCATACAATAGTGCTCGGTTGTACAAGGACAAAGAAATTTCATGACCAGCACTTGAAGCCAAAAAAGCTATACCCTGAGTAGTTAGTGCTGCTCTATAACTCAAGGTTGAAGTTGTTCCCAGAAAAGTTGAAGTCAAGATAGTTAAAATCCTACCAAAATTTTTCAGGTGTATCCCTATAGGGTAGTGGAACTCAAAGACCCAAAAACATCAGCAACATTTAAGGTTAACAACCATCAGGTCAAACCCTACAAACCTGAAAATTTTAACAGGAAAGTTTTAACACTCTCCCTACGAACCTCATAGGGTCACAGTAAGCTATCAGGCTGAGGACATAAAACCAAGCACTCGTAGAAGGTAGCCTATGTTATTTTTTTTCTCTTGTTATTTTCCTTCACTCGTATTCCATATGCTTCATTTTATTTTTATATTATTTTATCTCTTTCTAGAAAACATATACTATTACATGAGTACCCCCATAGTGTAGTAATGACTAAGTTATCCAATAGGTGAAATGAGGACAATAGTGGTTGACGGTTACAATCTTATAGGATGATTTAGTGTATCAAATGTCAAGTGGCTATACAAAGGGCATGTATAATCACTGCATAGCCACATCGCAACCCTCTAAGTACGTCACGCCTATCTAGTTGTGTGTCTTTTTCAAATCCCACCCATTCCCCTACGTTTTCTTTATAAGCTACCTCTTACTTGCCAATTTTCATTGATCTAGCCTGGCCTTCCCTTTTTCAAATGTCAAATAAAGTATTATAGAGCCTCTCACTAAAGGAAAAGCATTTCCTCAAGAACTACTGCCCCCTCTTTCCCAAACAAATCCAATCCTCCATTGCCACCACCTTACAGAATAAGACATCATCTTGCATCATTATGCCCATATCATCTTCACACTCTATGTCGAACCCCAAAATGCCTCGAAGAACAACCCACTCAGTAGCTAAAGTAGTAGCCAAATCTCCATAGAAATATAAGAGACCCACTACGTCCAAAAATTGGCCAGCCCTATCAGCCACCTCAGATGACTTCTCCTGTATAGAGGATGATGAGGAAACCTTTTATTCCGCTCTATTGACTAAGCATTTGAAATGCTCAGCAAATTCCTTCACCATATTTCAATCCAAAACTGCACAAGAACATTTCAACAACTTAGCTAATCAAGATTTTTACTTCAAGCAAGGTTTCGCTCTGCCTGATCTACCATATTATCTTACCAACCTTATCAACCACCATCAATGGGCCACTTTTGTCAGCACCTCTCATAATTTTCACCACTACTAGTCTTGGAATTTTACTCCAACCTTGATATAAAGTGGAAAATAAAGATGGTTTATGTTTGTGAGAAGTTAGTTTTGTATCTACCTACAACCATCAATAGCCTCTATAGCATACCTTCTTTTGGATATAGATGAATACTCCAAGCTGATTGATAGCCCTATAACAAAAAGTACAGCTGATATCCTCATAATGTTAACCAAGCTAGGCACCCAATGGCGAGTTATCACCAATGACACTTGCCACTACTCATCCCTCAAGCCAACGTCTGGTACCATTTCCTTAGAAGCTGTTTACTACCAATAACATATGATAGATCAATTTCCTTTGACGACATGGTCCTACTCTATTATGTACTTACCAAGTTCATAATCGATGTGGGAAGAATCATACAAGATCAGTTGGAGCTAGTGGCCACCAAGCCACATAATCCTATCTTTTACCCAGCCTTGGTTTTAGCCTTTGTGCCAAGGCAACAATACCTTTAGAACCCAAAAAGGAAATGGTTACCATCCCACACTCCATTAAATTATCATCAATTGCTTCTTTGACTCTCTTTCCAACTCTCAAAGCTAAATCACCATCACCACATACTGCGTGGCATCATATAGGGATAGAGGTAAAGGTGTAGGCATTGAGGGACGATATGGAAATACTACTCAGAGGGTAGGAAGAGATCATTATAGTTGTTAACAAACTTTTGAATGCATTGGAATTCAATGGATTGATTGATTTAGAAACTAGGAGGGATCAGCTAGGGATAAAAATATCACTTATACCTTTGGAGGAGGAACAATTGGGACACTTGTAGGAGCCGATGGAGGAAGGAAATTTGGGCAAGTTTGCATGAGCGTGATGCAGTAGGGTCACTTCGGTCCCTAATTTGGAAGAAAAAGGCGTGAGTGATACCCTAGCTACCCCTAGTGTAGGACGACCTATACAACTTCAAAAAGGAAGACCTAGAAAATATAACCACCACTGTCACACTGTCAACAACCCCTCTAGTGAAGCCATCCCCATCCAAATCAATTTAGTTTGTGATAAAAATTAGTATATATTTTTTATTTTCTATTAAATTAAGGCTACATGACCACACTATCTTTTTTATTTATCTTGTAGTTACCCTACCCTCCCACCTTGACATTGAAGACACTACTAACTTTTGTCTGTGGGAGGGATTATCTTAGTTGTTATATCAATCTATTTCAATGCTATGTTTTTTCTTAGTACTAATTAAACATGTGGATTTTTCATGCCTTCTATTTGCATAGTTCTTTGTTTTCAGGCTAACTAATAGGTAGAATCTCATCAACAAAGGTAGCCCTACTACTCTTCCTATCAATTCTTATATGAATTACGTAATTATCTTTGCTATAAAATCTGTGCACACACAAATATTGAAAGAGTTGTTCAACTTAATTGCTATAAAGGTGAAATAACTAAGCTAATTCAAGGTCTTATAGTTCATGTTGATTTTGTGGTCACTTCTGTTTTTGTTGCCTTGTAAAAATGTGGATTATTAAAATCGTCAGCATGGAAACACTTTAGGCACTAGGAACTAAGGAATATCTTTAGCCCCTTCTGACTTTGCACCATGGAGAATGACACATTCACTTTGAAATCCTTGAGATAAGGAAATTGGAGGCCTACCATAACCACCTTATTAAGAATGTAATTGAATAATTTGGGGGAATTCACCCTAACAAATAGTAAGAGCCTATACTGGCATATTAACAAATGAAAAGGGAGCTTCAATGCCCAAAATGCCTAGTGACTAGGGGCACTTGCATGAGAACCATGTGTGCACTTATGTCAAACCATTTAGTAGGGTGATAAGCTTGATTTAAAATTTCCACAATAGTTGTTAGGGTGGAGTAACCAAGGGTACTTGTCTGGGATGTCTTGAAGAAATATCCATAAAAATTCCTCCCCTACACACCACATGCTACCGACTCTTTTAATATGCTACACACTTGCAGGCAGTTTTCAGAATAACCAAAAGCTCAACATGGGTAAAGGCTAAGAATTGCTACCTTATTCTACTTATGGGTATCCTCTAATGTCATAATGTCACTCAGGATGAGCAACAACTTAAGTTTGGGGGAAGTGATATCATTTATTTCATGATTTTTTCACATGAGGGAGTCATAGGGTGTGATTCTATATAATTCTTCCATCTTTTGAGATATCGCATTAATCACATGACCTAAAAACAACTACCTTATCCTATGAACTGACATCAATCCCCACTTTTATGACCGCTTATAGGTTAAATGCATTTACTCATCTACTTTTAAGATATGTGTAGGAATGGTGATTCTCCAATGTCTTAGAGCATCTATTTACCCTACCAAGACCACAAAAGTTTTCGCCTATGTCACCATCATAAGTTTGCATGATGAAAAAGTAGCACACATGCATTTTCTGAATCTAGCAGCATTCACTGGGGGACCACTGTAGGACACTATCACCTAATAATAGGGTATAACTGCCTGATGTCTAGGTGTAGCAGACCATTCTAGTGCTAGGGAATCTTTGTTCTATTTACATGGATGCATGTTATAAATACCCCAAACATAAAAGAAATAGGGGCATCGAGGTATTGAGGATAAATTAATAGAAAAAGAATAAAGTTAGGGATTCCAAAAAGAGAGAAAAATAAAAATGACGATGGAAGAGTAGTGGAGTAAGGGAAGAAAGGAGAAGACCTCAAGCAGAGCTTCATTGAGAAAGGAAGAAGAAGAAGGAGTGATTAGGTTAGATAAGCATTGGAATACCAATGATCTCCCCACTTCTTCCCTTCTTTCTCTTCTTTATTTTATGTTAGCTGGAAGAAGTTTAGCTTCAACTAACTTCTAGTGAAAGGTAGCCTTTGTTGCGGTAATCTTGACATTTCTAGTCCTATTGGCCTTAATGAAATTTCATTTTATTAAGCTAAAATTTTTTGGGTGTTGAATGTTGGTCACATTGGACACCTGACTTAATTCTGCATCAACTAGCTAGTGTGCAGAACCTACGATGACAAATGGCGACAGGGTTGGCATTGAGAGGCGAAGAAACCCTATCATTAATCCTTCAACCATTATTGCGTGACATTACCAGGGCCCATGCACTATGATGGAGATGACTTAAGATCATTTTTCACTATTGAGTGAGGGTTAGGAGGATTAATACCCATCAAGCTTGACATGTTATGAATTGTTAGAGGGTACAAACATTTAGAGCTAACAACTCTACTCTCATGACTCTACCTCCTTATTTCCCTTCTGTATACCTTGGATTGAATTTGTTAACTCTCTAATTACTCAATTATTTCTTATATTGTCAACATCATCTTATTAGCATTTAGTTACATCAGTAGATTCATAGGATACTTGACTTTAGCTAGCATAATTCACTCCTCTTAGTCCCTGTGGGATCGACATCCATTTAGTTCTTTACTACTTGGGACGACCGTGTATACTTGCATAAGCTGTGTTGTGTTTACTTTATTAAACTCACCCTAATAAAATCTTTTGACTAAATTAGCACTAGTACACACCAATACACACTAGTAGATCAACCACCAAGGCCACCCCATCACCCCCTCATTTTTGTTGACCGTCGCTGTTTTCTCCTCTTTTTTCCTCATGTTCGTCTTATTTTTTGAGGTACACAACTCATGCATGGCCTCACACACGGTAATGCACTTCCATTTTCCCTTATTGAACACTTGTTTATACTAGCACGGTTTGCCCATGCACCCTCGCATGGCTTGCACATAGCCTTTCGATGCCCATGTGCACCTATTTGTTATTTCCTAGGTAATTTGTTGCTTGACCATCATCGTATCTCTTTGCACAACTTGCTTGTGCAGGATCTTAACCCACAACTTAGGTGTGCACTAATTGCTACACGCCCATGCAACCCCCTCTTTTTGGCATACACCTTCTTTTTCTCACCCAAACCTTACCCAAATACCACCAAAATTTTACCATAACACTACCATACATTCCATCACATTTCCATGCAACTTAAGCTTCCTTTTGAATCTATTTATTTTCATTTTTACCCTCCCTTACCTTAAAATTTCCCTCAAGTTTAATCTCCAATCCTAATCATATATTATTTCATTGTCATAGGTAATATTTTGGTGATCTCAGAGGAAGAGGTTTAGGATTTATGTGTTTAGAGCCTGATGTCCTTGTTGTTAATGATACTAATCAATGTTTTAGGATTTTTTTGTTAAGCGCTTGCATGATTATGTATATTATCATGATATTATTGTTATATGATGGAATGTATGATGTTAATGATATGTTATGATAATATGGATTTATATGATAGAAAGGAAGTAAAAATGGGCAAGATGTGTTGATATAATTTTGTTACACTAAGTTGTATTTGTAAAAAAGTATAAATTATGGAATAGTAATATATACCAAAAAATTATGATAATTATGAAATTAGTATATTTAAGAGATATGATGATAAATGGAGGATTTGGAAAATAATGGTTGTTGAAGATATAAGACTTTCGTAAAACAAAAGCATTTTGGTCAATATGGGTTAATATAGAAATTTTAGTATTTTAATGTTTTAGGTGGATTAAATATGATAATTATATCATGATGAGTGTTTAGAGTGATTATTGAATGTTGTAGGTTCCTGAAAATGAGATAAAGACCTAATTAGGGTATAATAACCTTAAAAGGGTAATATTATTATCCCATGTGTAAAACCCTAGAGTTAGACCACAAATTTTGGACATGTTGTTTATATTGGTGTGTTATAGATGTTTATTGAATTTAGGTAATCATATAAGTCTTATAGGAAGAGTCATGACTAGCTTGTAAAATTAAGATTTTTGGAGCTTTATGAATAATAAGTTTTGAGATAGGGATATTATTATATGTGTGAGACATGGGTGGTAGACCATGAACTTCAATATGTTAACAATGATAATATTTGAGAATGATATGCTATATTTGGCTATTGAATAGTTAATATAAGAGAAGTTATGTTAGGAGTGTAAAATTAAGATTTAATGAAATTAAGGATCTTAACTCTAGAAATTGGCCTTATGACATGCGTGATGTGCTTATCTGCCTTAATGTGTTTGGTACCTATAAATCAATAATTAATAAGACATTAATCATTTAAAATGAGATTATGTGAGTAGGGCCAAGGTAATTTTTATATCTATTCCACCAGATGATAATAGTAACTTGGGAGCTTTTTGCCTCAAGAAGGTGATGTTTTTATATCCGGTCCACCAAATGATAATAGTGGTTCAAGTGCTTTAGACTGGTCTACTAGTTTTAGAATAGTGAGGGTTCCTAAACTCAACGTATATAAAAGAATTAAAATGGTTATATCTAATAAAGATGCCTATACCAGTATTTTATCTTATGAGATTTTTCCTATATTGAATGTGTACTCATCATCATTTGTGAATACATGTTTTTATATATATCCCTGATTTGATAGTATTATTACCTTACTCAGTACGTAGCGTACTGACCATCCTTTTCATGGGCGCTACTCATTCCCACCAGTAGGAGACCCTGATTCTTCTGTGTAGGTCTTTGAAGAGCTGCTAGATGAATGAGTTAATTTTGATTCACTATGTGGGGGAGGAGTGACCTTTTATCCATGCTAAGCATTGGGTGAAGAGTTATGTTATCCAATTGATGTATTTACCCAGATACCTTTTTAGACTCTTTTATTCATGGTATTCCTTAGTTTGCATTTTATTATTGTAATTAGAGTTAACCTCCAAAATTATGTTGTATTTATAAAATTTTCTTCCATTTCTAATTACCTTGTTTTACTATGAATGATTTTAGCCTTGTGATTGATGTAAGGATGGTTGGATAAACCAAACTTACATCAATGATGACAATGACAACCAATATTTTGCTTATATGCTTCCATTGTAAAACAAAAATTTTTAGTATTAAAATTTGGGGTGCTATAGTTAGCCATAGGAATAATGGAGCACCATAGTATGCGGAATTCATCAACCACATAGTGTGAGAATTCATGCCTCTGAATCTAATATATCAACATAAAAAGTTCTTTATAGGCTTGAATTATTAGTTTTTGGATGTACCATTTCTATGCATATGGTGTGTTTATGGGATATTTAGCAGGTGTATTTTTGAAGATAAGGTTACAAGTGTTCTCCATCATTATCATTCATCATCTTATGGGGTACATGCAAGTAGTTCGAAGATAGCCATAAAAATATACAATCAAATTTTTATTAGCCAAGTCTTTTTTAGGATGTAAGATATTTTGTAACATCTTGTGATAGTTGTCAGAAAAATAGGAGCATTTTGAGGTGAAAAAAAATGCCTTTAAACTCTATCTTGGAAATTGAGGTATTTGATGTATGGGGTATATATTTCTTGGGAGCATTTTTTCCATTGTGTAACAACAAGTTCACCTTAGTGGTAATGAATTACATCTCCAATGGGTTAGTAGTAGCATCCTCTACCAATGATGCTAAAATGGTTGTGAAATTATTTAAAACCATAATTATACAAGGTTTGAGGTGCCATGGATAATAATCAGTGATGGCGGTTCGCACATCATAGAAAGGAAATTCAAATCTCTCTTGAGAAAATTATGGTGACACTCATAAGGTTGCCACAATATACTACCCTCAAATTAGTGGTCAAGTGGAGGTTTTAAATTATGAAATTAAGAGTATCTTGGAGAAAATAGTTAATTATTCAAGGTAGAATAGGTTTATGAAACTCTTAGATACCTTTATGGACTTATCGAATCACCTAAAAGACACCAATAGGCTTGATAATGTTCAGATGGAAAATCATTTCATCTCCTAGTTGAATGAGAAAATAATGTGTATTAGCCTATCAAGCTACCCACTTTTGATATGAAGACCACAAGTGAGAAAATAAAGCTACAAATTTGTGAGCTAGATGAGTTATGATTATATTCCTATAATAATTCTTGCATTTATAAAGAAATGAATAAATGATGGCCTGATTAGAATATCCTTTGAAAAAAGTTTAATCTATTAGATATGGTGTTACTTTTCAACTCTCATTTGAATCCTTTTTTAGGCAAACTTAAATCTAGGTTGTCTGGATCTTTTCAAGTTTGTCAAATTTTTCCAAGCAGTGTTGTTGAGGTATAGAGTGAAATGATAGGAGCTTTTAAAGTGACTGGGAAAATGTTGAAGCATTACATTGTGGGGGAACAAATTGAGAGAGGAGTCACTTATATGCTTTCCAATCCATCTCTATGAGACAATTGAGTGTAATAGGAGTCAAGCTTGATACCATAAATGAGTGCTTCTTTTGAGGCAACCTAAGTTTTCCTCCATATGTAATTTTTTACCTTATTTTATTTCATTTTAATTTTGTTCATTATTTTCAATAGGCAATTAAATTGATATACTTCTCACTTAGATATATTTGAATTATGTTTGATAAAAAGGTATTAAGACACATTTTTTGATTTCATCTGCACCATGATGACCACCTTCGATGTCTGGGGCCCCATGACATCATACTCCACCTCCTTCTAACTAGTGAATTGGTACATACCTTGCACCCTCACACTCATTTATATTTTACTACATTGAGGAAAATGTAGATCTTAATCTTAGGGATGTGGGTCAATTATGTATCGGTGATTTTCAATGATTGCATACTTTTACTTTAATGTTGTTTTTATTTTTTTTATAAAAAAAATTAGGAAATGATCTCCTATGATGATATGAATACTTAGCCTTTATTGATCACTAAACTTGATAGATGCTAATTATTTGGGATTAGAAACTTTTTTAAACCACTTTTCAACTAATTTTCAAAGGCTTTTGATTGTAAGATAACAATATGAGAAAACTAGATTTGAATGTTCACTTATTTTTTGGAATTTACCATTAATGAGGCTAGCATCATCGCAATCTTTTTTCTGATTGAGACAAAAAGGAAAATTAAATTTGGTTGAAATTTGAAATCGGTGAGACTATGAGCCTGAAATTGGTTGTACTACATATCCAATCATGATTTTTACTTCTCGGGTGGTGTTCTTTGATTGTGTAGGATATTATGACTTGCATTGAATCTCTTTGAGGTCATATATGCTTTTTGTATGCACAAGAAGTGCTTGAGAAAAAAATCATTTTTTTATGGTCCACAATAGCTAGATAGCCTACCATGCACTATTTTTCCTTTTAGTTAGCCATTTTGAGCCTATAAGATAAATTTTGTTTTGATTCAACTCACATTTGTAACTTTTAAACCCAATTTGATTTCTTACCCATACTTAATCTAGGGGAGACCAATTTATGATGTAATGGGTTAATATATGTAAGAACTAAGGGAGTCTAAAATGTGGCATTTGATTTTCTCATTTTCATTATTAAAAAAAAATAATAAAAAAGAAATAGGAAAAGAGAATAAATTAAAGAAAAAAAGAATTAATAAAGAATCATCTTTATGGTGTTTGTAATTGTGGATGGTCAAAATAATCATTGTGGTATATCAAGGGTAGTAGTTAGAAGAAGTTTTTTGATAGGAGACCAAGTTTATGTGGATGTTGTTGATCTTACTTTGAGATATGATCATATATATTTAATGCTCCACTAGCGATACACTTTCAACTACATTCCTAAATATATATTTAACCATTTTGACCGCATCCATGTTATAACCAAATAAAAAAAACTCATTATTTTTTACATTCATTAGTTTTCTAAGTGTAGAGAATTGAAATGAGATGCAAGCCTATGGATTAAATACACCTATTTAAAATAATTTTGAGTGACATGATATTACCCCTAAACACATGAGAGCTCGAGAGTCCATATTCCCTAAAGCGACGGTCTACTAATTTAACTATCTCCAGGTCTCAATTTTACTACAAAATTGGAGCTATTTTCATGGATTGATTTTTCATTAATTTGACTAGAGAATTGGACATGATGGTTATCCTTAACTTGCAATGCTTGTGATCATAATTAAAAGTTGAAATACGATTTTATTGAGAGTTTTGGAAATTACATTGTTAAGTCTTGATGAAATGTGTTTGCCTTTTGATATGTTTGATATTGGTTATAGGATGGATGAAAGGGGTGATCCCTATTCTGTTTGGATTTCACTCCTCTTATGGTTTTTACTATTTATTTTCTTGAGTACAAGTAAAATCATAAGTTAGGGGGATTTGATAAATACATAAAATATGCATTATCTTAGTATTTTTCAAGCATGATTTACAAGTATTTGATGTATAGTTCATGTTTAAATTGAGGATATTGTCGTGGTTTTATATTATTATATATAGGTGTTGGATCAATATTCAAATGTTTGATGATCATTGGAATTTAAACAATAGTTTGAAGCAACAATGAGATTTCAAATGAATGGTTAGATAAGAAAATGGAAGCACAAGTATGCACAATTCTAATTTCGACCATGATATAATTTGAATTTGTAAAATCTAAAAGTATCTTCAATAGATTTCCAAGGAAATTTGAATCACCTCATTCCAACGTTATAAAAAAAATTAGAGTCAAAATATCAAAGACTGTTCAAATGGGCACAAAATAAGAATTAAACTTTTTTTTTCATATCTGGGTGTGGCACACATCACATTGTTGTTTGGTCATCTATTTTATGAAGTATCTTTATTTCTTCCCATATTTTTGAGACCTATATATATTATCTTAGGGTTTAAAGGATATTTAGCTTTCTCTAAGCCACTAACTAGTGCTAAGCTCTAGAGTTTAATTTTTGAAGCAAAACCAAGGATTTGTTGTACAATATTGGATTAGAAATCTTTACTTTGAAGATTTCAATTTAAAGACTAGTTAATTATTTGATCTCCTTAATTATTTTCTTCATATGATTGATTTGCATATTTATTTGATGTATTTTATTATCCCAATCACCTGTGAGTAGACTCCTTGGGAAAGAATCCAACTTTTAAGTAATTGAGGATGGGCTAAATATACTACTACCTCCTTAGGAAAGTCTAATCTTAAGTATCAATACTTTTTATAGGATTCGTAGATCACCTATAAAGTAGTGAGAGGTTATAAAACTAACGTTCTTGATGTTAGCTAAACTATTATACCTCAGAGGTTGTCTTGAGGTGAGGCTATATTTCATGTATAAGATGGAAAAATATGCAATCCTTGCTACATGGGCAAAGGATCATATTATTATTATTATTATTGCTGCTGCTGTTGTTGTTATTATTATTATTATTATAATCCTTCACTTTATCTTAACAACTTTTTACATGGAATGATCAATCATAAAACTTCTATTTAATTATGCTTTAGAAGATAACACTGATAAAAACCACATCTAATATGAGAAAATTTTAGGCTTGAATTAACAAAAACATAATATATATTAGCATTTACTACATCAAAACAAGGCCATACAACAATTTTAGAAAAAATTACTATTCATTAAAATATTATTCATGATTAACAAGAAATGTAAAAAAATAATAAAAAATTATGTTCAAAAATTAAAAAATTATTTATCACCAAGAAAACATCATCCACATCAGTTAACTATTTTGAACGTCAAATCCACGGTCAAGTTTAACTACTGACCCTAGGTTAAAATGAATAATTTACCACTTATTTGCCCTCAATTTGGAAATTATGAGTAAAATATTAATCATACTCTAAATATCATGAAAATAAATAATAGGAACCATTAACCATTAAATAAGTATGCAATTTAATTAATCAAATTAGGTTACATATAAAAAGATGAAAATATCCCTAAAACCTAAAAAAATAAAAATAAAATGGCATAACTTATAGCATATAATTATCTAGCTCATGAAATTTTGCATGATATTTATTGAATACCATATGAAAAAAATTAGAACACCAAAGAGTTTAGGAAAAATGCAACACCCATGTATAATGTCTAAAATTCCATTTTTTATGCTAAAACATCATTAAATCAAATCCAAATCAAGGCATTAAATATACAAAATCATACCAAAATAACCTCAAAATCCATTAGAACCATCAAAATTTAGAAAAGTAGAAAGAACATCATGATCTATAATTACGATAAAAACACACTGTTTTGTGCCTACAACTTCATTTGAATTGTACATGACCTAAACATGGTCAAATTAAAACATAATATGAAGAAAAAAAATGGTTGAAATAACCTCAATAATATGATCATAACAATTATAAGACAACACACAAGCATAACCCACAAAAACTCTAAAATCCAATAGTATCTAAGAATAGCATAGATATCATATTTAACAACATCAACAAATATAATCATGCTAGCACACCAAATTCTATCTAATTTTAGGTTGATTATGTTTACCTAAAAATAGAGATATTCCTCCTTTAAGTGCAATACTTTCCTTTACATTCATGCACCAAAATACCTAGAACATGTAGAAACCCATTCTAAACTAACAAGAAATTAAAGGAAGTTAAATAATAAAAAATGGAGGAAGTAGGAAAATAAAGGAGCCAATAAATGGAAGGGAGAAAAATAGAGCTAAGAGGGTGGGTTGTGGGTTGGTATGGATGGAAATAAGGTGAGAAGAAATTTTTGGTTAACTTTTGGATATTTAATGATATTTTCAAACATAAATGTGTAAAATAATGAAAACAAAATAAATACTCCCTCTTTCACCAGACGAACGTGCCTATACCCCGTAGTATATACTGGTCCTCCATGGCACGCAAGAAGGTTTTGAATGTAAAGAGTTCCACTGATTCTATGAATTCTAAGAAAACTATGGATGAATCTGAGATAACATCTCCAATTTTGATTTAAAAAATGAACGAAGTAGAGATGAAGGATAGGATAATGGAAGCGACGGTATCTATAATTACCTTAACGAAATAAGAAAATACTACAAATGTAGAAACTATGATGAAGGATGAATATTTGGCTTTGTTCTCTATACCAATGACTAAAGTAGTAAAGGAAGATCAAAGATACAACATTGTTGCAACAGGATATACTACCGATCCATCGCAAACCACTTTTAAATCAAACAAAGATGATGAACCTGTAGTTTCTTGAAGAGATCACATTACATCCAATAGATATTCCGGTCAATGCTTTAACCTCTCGTACATCTCATTTTGCATCAAGAATGGTCAAGTTGTTATTAAACTAGAATAAAAGGAGATAGGCAAAGAAATCGATGATTGGAAGTTTCATCTAATTGGATATGTGTATGGAGACTCTCCTTCATACAATCAGATTTAGAGTTTTGTTATATTTCATTAGAGTAGTGTTATTCTACCCAAGATTATATGCCATGGAGATGTCTATTTTGTCTTCAAATTTGCAACTGAAGAAGATTTTAATAGCATAATCTCCCACTAATGGACATATTATAGCAAACCACTCATGCTTAAAAGATGGTAGAGGAAAATGAAGTTCTTGTAAGAGAAACTTCAATTCATATATTTATGGATCAAACTACCCTATCTTTTGAATACTGGTCCCCAAGGTCTTTAAGTATGATAACAAGCTCAGTGGACAAACCTATACGTGCTAATGCAATCACCATGAGGAAGAAACGTATAGTATTCCCTCGAATGTTAGTGGAAGTTGATACTAAAATACCTTTATGTGAGGGTATCACCATTAAGGATTCCGATGACATAATGTTCTAGTAGAAAGCAGAGTTTAAATGAAAGTCTAAGTATTGTCAAAACTATGCCATATCAACCTATAATGGATTTCATTATCCTAGAAATCGGAAGGCTATAACCATACCTGAGCAAAAGAGATAGGAATGGAGATTGGTCAAGAACATAAGGTATAATGCTGCCCCTAAGCTACATACCAGATAGAACTCTAAAGTTATAAAAAACCCAGCTCCTAGCACAACCAACCATATGGAAGCTCATCTCCAAGATAGGAAAAACTACTTACCTGCTACTAAGGATGACACTAGACATGTTAGCACATAAAAAACAGTTAAGGAGATCTAGTGTTGATCCAAAACCTGAAGATACTTAGTAGAAACTATGCCCTCAGATCTGGCCTGCAAAATATCCAAAAATCATTAGATATGGCTAATGCTTTTAAGATGCTACAGTAGGAATACAAGGATTGGGAAGGGAAAGAGGAAGAGGAGAGCCATCTTACCTTTGACTTGGGTGAAACATGCTAGTGACCTATAATGTTAGAGGAATAAATGATCAGTCCAAAAAACATTTAATAAAGGATTGGATCATAAGAGGGGGGCATACGTTTATTAGATTATTGGAAACTAGAGTGAAACTAGGTAAAGCTGAAAAAATAAGATATAACATAACTCGGCATTAGTATAGCTTGAATAACTATACTTATCACCACAATGGCCGAATCTGAAATTTGTTGTATCCTCTCTACTGGAAGATTCAACTCTTATAGTCATGTGATCAATGTATTCTTTTTAATGCTCATAGTCTTACAGATGGGAAACAATTCACACTAGGTTTTGTTTATGTTTTTAATATTATAGATGCTAGGAAAACTCTATGGACTTGGCTGATAAAAGAGCTTATGATGGTCTCTTCTCCACTATTGCTTGTGGGGGATTCCAATGTTGTGATGAATATAATCTAGAAGAGTGGAGGCACTGCCCCTTCTTGATGAGAAATGGCCAAGTTTTATCAAGGGTTGAACTTCTTCGATCTTGTGGATCTCAAAGGATTTGGCTATCTCCTAATAGGGTGTAATAAAATAACAGATGCAGAGGCTATGACATGTAAACTGGATCGAGTAATGGTTAATGTAGGATGGCTTAAAACCTTCACCCAATCTTATATTAAGTTCTTTCCACCTTTTATATCTGATCATTACTCTATAAGTGTCTATTTAGGTGACTATAAACCTGTTAAGAAACCTTTTAGATCTAACAACTTCCTAGTGAATGATGAAAGTTTCTTAAATATTGTTAGTGAGCACTAGAAAAACCAGACTTATGGAAATCAACTTCTAGCCATTATAAAGAATCTAAACCAACTTAGGCTAGTTTTTAAAACCCTCAATTAGGCTAAATATGGGTCACTTGGTAGTAAGGTGGAACAAGAAAGGGATAATATGCACAAAAATTAACTTGCATATCTACAAGATGTGTCTTATATAACACAAAGATAAAAAATCCTAGAATATGAGGACATTCATCATAGAATAAACCAATAAGAGGCATTATTTCTCAAATAGAAGGAAAAAATTCATTGTATGAATGTAGGGGACTCAACTAAAAAAAATTTCTTTGACCATTTTAAGAGCCATCAAAATAGAAACGCCATATCCAAACTAGAGTCGGATAATGGATACATATTGACTAATAATGAAGCTATTGGGCATGCCTTCCTTACATTTTACAAAGAATTGCTATGTAATAAAGGGGAAGTCACTAGATGTATTAACTAACAAGTGTTGCCCTAATATCCTATACTATTAGACGATCAACAACATGCTCTTTTGGCCCTAGTATCTTACCAAGTAGTAAAACATGTCTTCTTTATTGGAGATAATAAGGCACCTAGGGTAGATGGTTTTTCTGCTCTATTCTTTAAGAAATCATGGAATATAGTAGGAAATGAAGTTGTTGTAGCTATCATGTAATTCTTCTTGACAAGTTCCTACCTAAGCAAGTGAACATTACATCTCTCACCCTTATATCAAAGAAACATAATGCTACCAAAGTGATAGATTACAAGCCTATAGCTTATTGTAGTGTCTTATATAAGGTCATTTCAAAAATCCTCACCAATAGGCTTAAACCTATCATGCCATCTTTGATTGGCTAGTCCCAAGCAGGCTTTGTTAGTGGAAGGAAGATTGGTTATAATATCCTTTTAGCAGCTGAGTTAGTGAAGAAATATACTAAAAAAAAATATCTCTCCCGGGTATATACTAAAATTGGATATTAATAAAGCCTATGGCACTATTAGTTGGGAGTTGCTGCAACAAATATTTCATGCTCTAGGTTTTTCCCTTTATTTTTTTCGATGAATTCTTGTGCATGTGGACTTTGTTTCTTTCTCTCTACTACTTAATGGAGAACGTACCATCCCATTCAAAGGAAGAAGAGATATGAGGGAAGGAGATCCACTTTCCCTTATCTTTTTTTTTCCTAATAAGAGAATACTTAATAAGGCATCTTAGACTTCTCTTAACCAATCCTACTTTTATAGGCCACCTTGCTATAAAAAATTAAAAATCATCAACTTAGCCTTTGCTGCTGATATGCTTAATTTTTGTTAGGGTGATTTAAGATCCATCTGGAAAGTCATGAAAATCATCAATGATTTTGCAAATAGGTCTGGTTTAAACATAAACCCCTAAAAATGCTCAACATACTTTAGAAGAGTTGAGAGACAACTTAAGACCCATATCCTTTAGGAGCTTAATTTTTAAGAAGGATAATTTCTTTTTACTTACCTTGGGGTTCCTCTCTTTACTACTCGACTAATCTATGCTCAAATGCAAGACCTAGTATCAAAAGTTACCAAGAGAATCTAGTCTTAGCATACTCAGTTGCTATCTTATGCTTGTCGGGCATAATTAAATCAAATTAGTAATATAAAGCATGCAATTGTATTGGAATAATGCATTTATCCTTCCCTAAAAACTCATGCACCAAATTGACAACTTATGCAGATGTTTTCTCTATATAGGAAAGACAAATATCTCAAGGAAAGCAATAATAGCCTGGAGAGTGGTGTGTCTCCCAAAAAAAGATGGTGGACTAGGTTTGATTGATATGCAGACTTGGAAAAAAGTTATAGTGGGTAAACTTCTTTCGGATATTTGGAAAAAATAAGGAGACACTTTAGATAAAGTAGGTGCATATCATCTATCTTTAGGGGACTTATGTGTGGACAAAAAAGGATGAATAGATGCTCGTGGAACCAACATCAAATATTCAAACTAAGACCTTTATTTTTCAACCTCCTTTAGAGTGCCTTGATACATCACATTGATAATAAAGGAACTCACTATAGTATACACAAGGATTATGAAGAATTAAGACACAAAGTTAACAAAATATGGCGGTTTTCCCTAGTTTAGAGTAACATTGTTGCACCAAAACAAAAATTCCTTGATGCATCACAATCTAGGGTAGATTATTCACAAAATATATAATGTAACGTATGTGGATTGACACAGATTTGGGCCTTGTTCTATGCTCTATGGAATATGTAACCTATGCTCATCTATTCTTTGAATGCCCTTACAACTTTGAAATTTGGAGTAACATTAGGAGAGCTTTTGATTGTAGGGACTTTGTTACATCATGATATGGAGATATGATGACACTTGCAAAGAAGTCTCGACAATCTAAAGAAAAGAAGAGTTTTTTGTGTGCATGCTATTTCACTTATATTGCCGCTGTTTTGTTTGAAAGAAATACCAAAATTTTCAATAATTGCTCAAGAACCACTCATACTTTGATGAAGGAAATCTGTTTTACAGTTGCTAGTAGGTATTTCTCATCTAGTAATGAGTGTAAGTATGCCCCATGGAAATCATGCATTGATAACCTGTTAAACATTTGAGGCTATATCTTTTTCTATTTGTAAGTTTTATTTGAAGTTTTCATTGGTGATTGTAATTTCTCCTTTTGTTAGTAAATAATACTTTATTACTTACCAAAAAAAATGTGTAAAATAATGGAAAATGCCTAAGAAAAATAAAGGGGACACCAGTTGGATTTAGACAATCCTAAAGGTCAAAAAAGGTGTTATCAATTTATTTTAGATATTTTTGGAAGATAAGAAAATGTTTGAGATTATTAGGGTTGGTTTTATGTAGAAAAAAATGAATTTTAAGAGTTAATTATGCCTAAAATTGGTAGAATTTATGTGGAAATATTTAAAATAATTATAACACACTTTTATTTTATATTTAGCCTAAATATGATAAAATATAAGGGCTCACTTAGTTTGGAAAATAATTTATTTAGTTTTACATCTCTAGTTTTATATGGAAAATAAGAAAATTTCTCCATGAAAATTAGAAAAACATGTTCATTTGTCTATATTATAAGACTACATTTTAATTTTAAAAAATTTGAAACATTTTAATCTTCTTCTAGATTGGATGATGATGATAATAATTAGAAACATTTTCCCTAATAATAATATCATTAATTTCAATAAAAATAGTATTTTTATTATTAATATTAACAAAGAAATTAATAATAATAATAATATCATCATCATTAATAGTATTATTATTATGGACAAAAGGGATCATTGCTGATAAAAATGGGATTAGTCCTTCTATTTGCATTCACAAAATCCTCATGATAGACAACAACAAGAAGGTGATTTAACCTCAAAGGCAACTAAGCCTAACGATGCAAGAGATGGTGATAAAAGAAGTAATTGAGATAATGGATGCATGTATGATCTATCCCATATTTGATATATCTTGGGATAGTCTTATGCCATTGGTTACTAAGAAACTTGAAATCTCAATGGTTAAGAGTGAAAACAGTGAACCGGTGCCTACTAGAACTATTACTGGATGACTTATTTTTATTGATTTCAGAAAATTAAATGAAGCCACCAAAAATATCATTTAATTCTCCCCTTTATTGACCAAATGCTCAAGTATTTTAAAGAACATGGATTTTATTTCTTTTTATATGGTTATTCTGATAATATCAAATCCTTATTTTCCCTTAGGATCAAGAAAAAGACTACTTTTACTTGTCCCTATGGTAATTTTGCATATAAGCGGATGCCTTTTGATGTCTATAATTCTCCTTTGACTTTCCAAATATGAATAATAGCCTTTTTCATGACATGGTTGAGAATTTCTTGGAAATTTTTATAGTTGATTTTTTAGTGTTTAGCTCATCTTTTGATACATGCTTGAATAACCTTGATCTTGTTCTAACACATTATGATGACACCTATCTTGTTTTGAATTTAGAAAATTTTCATCTAATGGTATGAGAGGGGAAGACTTTAGGACATAAGATTTCTCATAAGGGGATAGAGGTAGGTGAAGCAAAAACTAAAATAATTGAAAACTTGCCTCCACATACATATGTGAAGGAAATTCAAAGCTTTTTTTGGTTATGCTGGTTTTTATAGAAGGTTCATTAAGGATTTAAAAAAATTTTCAAAACCCTTATGCAAATTATTGGCTAAGGATGTGACTTTTGAATTTTTTAATGTGCACTTGAAGGCTTTTAATACTATGAAAGAAAAACTTGTATATGCTTTTATTATTGTTTCCTAGACTAGAATCTTCCTTTTGAAATCACTTGTGATGCTAGAGACATGGCTACATGAGTTGTTCTACGGAAACGTAGAGATACGCTTTTCCATACTATTTACTATGCTAGCTAAACTCTGAATCCTACCCAAAAAAAATATGCTACAACTAAAAAATAATTACTAGTTGTGGTCATTACTTTTGGCAAGTTTTTTCCTATTTGTTTCTTAACAAAGTCATTGTTTATATTGATCATGTTGCTTTCATTTATGTATTTGTTAAGAAATATGCTAAACCCAAAATTATTTGGCAGATCTTACTATTACAAGAACTTGACTTGTAAATAAGGGAAAAAGAAAGCAAAAACAACGTAGCAAATCACCTCTCTTGTCAACTGTTAGCATATGAGGTAAATAAAGAGGGTGGATGATGTGTAAGATAATGGATGAATTATCTTTCATAATAAAGGATCTTTTTTCTTGATTTTTTGAAGAAGAATGTTGACCAAATTGGAAGAACTTTGAAGTTTTGTACATTTTCAATGCAACATACAATTTAAAGTTTTTGATCTTTTCCAAGATCAAAAGACTTCTAAAGAAAAAACACTAATTTCTCTATATAAAAACTCCTAAAATCATTTAGGCTTAATCTCACCCGATGAGAAAAGAAGGAAGATCTAAGCTCTAAGAGTTTTAGTCCAATGCTCTATCATTCATTCATTAATTCGCCTACACTGAATGCACAAGTACACACACACACACACACACACACACACACACACACACACACACACACACACACACACACACACACACACACACACACACACACACACACACACACACACACACACACACACACACACACATGAGGCAGAGCTTAACCTCCATTATTTAAGTCCAAATCAATCGGACTAATTAATAAAGAGTTAAACTAACATATTTCCATATGGTATATATAATGAGTTACAATTATAATAACAATATATTACAAAGCTTACATAAAATATCACAGCTACATAAAACCTAATTATGATAATACATTGAATAATCAAGTAATAAAGTTTCATTTCCTGTAGCTTTATCTTCCATGCAACTTTTTAACCCTTTCATTGTCATTTTCTTATATATGAGATATCATTGGTGAAGTCTTCTTATTGAAAACATATGTAATACCTGCAAGAATCACTTAATGAAACATTATTAGGTTTTATTTTAAATGTGTTCAAGATTTTCAAAAACAATCGGTACTATCCCCAAATATGCTAGATCTTCACCTTCAACATGAGAAGAATGAGATGGATATGATCCTACATAATTCTCCCTTTTTAAAGAAGAATTTTTTTCTCAAATTAGCATCACTATAATAATGAGATAAATCACCAACATTGAAAGTCCTATAAACTCCTCTATAGAATTATGGTAATTCTAATTTATAATAATTATTTCTAAGTTTTCTTAATATTTAAAATGGTCCATTTGATCTTGGAATTAGCTTATTTTTTTATTTTGAAAATTTATCTTTTCTTAAGTGTAACCATTCCAATTCTCTTGGTGAAAATATTTGTGTAATTATATTTTTATTTGCATGGTTTTGGTATTTAGCATTAAATTTATCAATATCATTCTTTATTTTCTCATGAATATTCTTAAAGAATTAAATATTTCTTTAGTATCATAGCTCTTAATATAATCTTCCTTAAATGACAACATATCAATAGGTAAGTAAGGATTAACTCCATAGACAACTTCAAATGGACTCAATTGAGTTGTACTATAAGGACTCCTATTGTATACAAATTTAGCATGTGTAAGTTTTATCTCCCAACCCATTGTACTTATATTAACTAATAATTATAATAAAGTTCCCAAGATCCTATTAGTCACTTCAGTTTGGCTATCAGTTTGTGGATGATGAGATATACTAAACAACAACTTAGTAACATATGCCAAAGTATCTTCCAAAAGTAACTTAAAAATTTCACATTTCTATATGAAACTAAACTTTTGGGAATACCATATAACCTTACTATTTCCTTGAAGTATAAATCTACCACATGAATTGTGTCATCCATTTTATTACAAGGAATATAATATGCCATTTTAGAAATCCTATTTATGGTCACCATAATAAAATCCTTTTTCCTTTGTGTCCTTGATAAACCTAAGATAAAATCCGTATTAAACCCTTCCTATGGTTGACTAGGAACTGGTAAAGGAGTATACAAACTTTTATGGAAGAAACTCTTACTCATTTGAAAAATTACACATCTCTAAATATTAAATTGTACCAATTTTATCATTGGTGGCTCGTAGAAATTTTCTTGTAATATTTCCATAGTTTTATGAATAGAAAAATGACCACCTATACCTTCCTCATGTACTTCTATAATAAGTAAATCACACATACTAGAATAAGGTATACACAACTTATCAAGTTTGAAAAGAAAATAATCCTGACGCACATAATTGTCATAACTATGATTTTTCTTACATTCATTATAAATTTCAAAGAAATCTTCATATTTTGCATATAATTCTTTCAAAATTTCAAAACCTAATAATTTAATATCCCACATGACAAGTATCATAGATCTCCTTAATAATGCATTTGCTACTATATTTTTCTACCATTAAAATATTTGACAGAAAACACAAAGGATTGTAAAAAACTAACTCATTTTGTATGCCTAGGACTAATCTTATTTGGCCCATCCAAATATTTTAGACTTTTATGATCCGAATGAAAAACAAATGGCTTAGGTATAAAATAATAACTCTATGTTTCAAAGCTTCTTATGGTGGCATATAATTCCTTATTGTATGTTGAATACTTCATTTTACCATTATTTAATATTTTTTACTAAAATTTGCAATGACCCTTTCTTTCTTGTAAAAGTACACCTCCTATCCCCACCCTACTAGCATTATATGTAACTTCAAATAATTTAAGCTAAGTAAGGATAATACTAATGCATTACATAGATTGTCCTTTAAAATATTGAAGGCTTTAGTGGCATCTTCTCCCCACTTGAATTCCTCTTTCTTCATAAGATGTATAATTGGCAGAACAATAGTTGAGAATTCTTTAATGAATATTCTATAGAAACTTGCTAGTCCATGAAAAACTCCCCACTTCATGAATATATTTAGGTATTAGCTAGTCTCAAATAGCTTGAATCTTTATAGGCTCCACTTTTATACCTTTTCTACTTATAATATAACCAAGAAAAATAATACTTGAAAGCATAAACTCACATTTTACATTTTTCCATAGAGTTTATTTTCCCTTAGCTTATCAAATAATCTTTTCAAATGATTAAGATGGTATTGCTCATTTTCTATACACAATTATATCATCTAAGTATACCATAATGAATTTTCTAAGAAAAGGTAGAAGAACTTCATTCATTAGTCTTATAAATGAACCAGGTGCATTACACAAACCAAATGCCATAAAAATCCTTTCATGAAGACCATATTTTGTTATAAAAGAAAATTTTCATTCATCCCCTTATCTTATTCTCATTTGATGATATCAACTTCTTAGATAAATTTTAGAGAATACTCATGCTCCACATAATTCATGTATCATATTATCTAATCTAGGAATAGGAAATTTATATTTAATAGTTATATTGTTCAAAGCTCTAGAGTTAATACATATGTGCCACGTACCATCTTTTTTAGGAACAAGTAATATAGGTACACAACATGGACTCATGCTCTCTCACACATATCATTTTCTATGAGCTCTTATGTTTGTCTCTCTAATTCCTTAGCTTCTTTTGGATTACATCTATAGGTAGGTCAATTAGGTAAAGACATACTAGGCATCAAGTCTATACCATGTTTTTTCCCTCTTTTAGGTGGCAATCTTAGTGGTAAGTCATGAGGAAATACATCTTTAATTTCATTAATAAGTTCATCTAATTGAGGATTATTTTCATTTTTCTCACCTTCCAGGGATTCCTTGATAATCTTAGCATAGCAACTACCTTCTTCATTAGTACATTCTATCATAGTCTTTTCATGCAAAAATAAACTCTTTTTACCTTTGACTATGTTATCATCATGATTAGAAGGTTCAAGTTTATGCTTTCTCTTATCCTTTTCAGCAAGATATTCATTAGTAATACTATTTTTAATAGAACATCTATCATATTTTCATGGTATACCTAATAACATTCCTCATGCATCTATAGAAAAAACATCACATAACACATCATCATGATAATTACCAAATCGAAATAACATTAAGGCTTGTGTTGTTACCTTGAATCCTTTATCCTTATTAAGCCATTAAAGAGAATAAGTCTTTGGATGTGCTGTTGTCTCTAACCCCAATTCCTTTACTATCCTTTTATTAGATACATTTGTACACAATCTAATATCAATGATAACATGATAAACTATATCTCCCAATCTTCATTTAGTCTTGAATATATTCTTTTGTTGATTAAGTTGCTCATTATCTTGCATTTGAAGTACTCTTTGCAACACATTACAAGCACCACCTTCAACCTCTTACTTGAAATTTCTTCACTTTGCTTGAACTGAGGGTCTTCATCACTATTTTTCATAGCTTCAATCTCTTGTATAGATAATACTTTTTGGTTGGGAAATTATATAGTTAAATCTCCAAATAATTGGTACTTAAAGCATTGATTTGTAGAGACTTCATTAACCATGGGATTTCCCTTCTCCTCTTATTTAAGTCCTTGTTTCTTCTCAACATTCATAGACCTTAAGGTATCTGTCGCGTTCTTAGTAGCTTGGGTACCTGTCTAGTACTTTGTAAAAGAAGTACTTTGCATGGCATGAGGCTTAGTAGGTTTTATTTGCTTTTTAAATATTAAATATAGCTTAATTATATCATCAAGAGAATAATATAAATAGTTTTCAACTGTATCTTGAATCATCATATTAAGGCAACCTAGAAATCTAGCACATGTTTGTTCCTTTCTCTCTTGGATGCCAGATATAAGTGCTAAAATATCGCATTTCCTAACATATTATTCAACACTTAAAAGTCCTTGTCTAAAAGTAGTCAATATAATGTAATTATATTTCTCATACTCCTTTGGTACAAATTTATTTCTCAAATATTTCTTAATCTTATCCCAAAGTTTGATTTTAGATTTACCCTCTTTTTCCTTAGTTCTCTTTAAGTTATCATACCTTAATCTAGAAAAATTATTATACTTAAGAGTAGTTAATTTACACTTTGCTCATCATGATAATCATTGAATTTAGAAATAACCTCTACCTCATGTAATCACTCAAGAAATAATTCAACATCAAGTTTACCATCAAAATCAGGAAGATCAAGTGTAATATCTTTATCTTCTTTATGATGATGCCTTGATTGATGGTCATAGTTCCTTCGATTACTTCCACTCCCCCGTGACTCTTATTCATAATCTACTGATGAGTTCAAATATATTCCTCTTTCTAGTTCAAATATTAACTTTGTAACACTTGCGATTTGATCTTTGAAGAGCTTCTTTTGCTATTGCAAAATTTGCACCAAATCTTACACGGAAAATTGAGACTCCATGCTTTGTAATTGAGTTTGCATTACAGGAAGTTGTTGAAGTTGAGAATTGGTTATAGCTAAATTGAATGAGAACTTTTGGATTGCCTTAAAAATAGCTTGAACATTCAGTTCTCCTTCCATAGTAATAAACTTGCTAACACACTTAACAAAAGATTAGTAATCCTTAGGGTTCGGTTGGAACCCAAATCACTCAAAAGGTTTCCTTTGATTTTAAGTTGGAGAAATTTTTGATTCCAATATATCAAACATACACACACAAGAATCAATACTATCACATAAACAAAAAAAATCAAGACACTTTACATGTTTCTTGATATATAATTTAACAAAAATCAACATTAATCATTCAACACCTTCCAACAATATTTATGTATGTAATCTATGTTCTAACATGAAATATAACTAGAGAAGATTAGAAACATTAAACTAAATGTATTAGGTATATGTATTTCAAAAAAATTCGGTCCAAATGATGGTCTATACACAACTTATACTTAAATACATAAAAAACACACATTTAACACAACCTTTAAACACACAAATGTTGAATAGGGTTAAATGTTCATTCAATTTTCATGCAATTTAAACAATCATCAAAGGGTTTTTTTTCTTCCTAAAAACCTATCCTAATCACGTAAAACAACATGAAGACTATTTATCTCAAAAATTAATCCACAACAAGTAGCACACATCTACAATTTCTCCCTCAAATCACTTAACACATCACATATAACCACTCATATTTGTTTAGGGTCTTAGCATACCAACATTCAAGATCTATTTCAAGATCATCATATCACATATTATAATAACACATTTAACCATCCAAGATCTTTCTCATGTATGCAAGAATTCAATAAAAGTAATCAATACTCAAATAACCAAAGAATTAATCATCAAGAACCTCAATTCCACGTCGAAGTAAATGTGTTTTGATTCCACTTCAAAGCTGCGACTTCCTCCACTTGTGTTCAACCAAGCCTAATCTTTGATACCAAAAATTGATGTGTACGATAGTGGATGAATTATCTTTCACAATGTAGGATCTTTTTTCGTGATTTGTATAAAAAGAATATTGGCCAAATTAGAAGAACTTTAAAGTTTTGGACATTTTCAATGTAACATACAATTGGAAGTTTTTTATCATCTCCAAGATCAAAAGATTTATAAAGAAAAAACACTAATTTACCTATATAAAAACTCATGAACTCACTCAAGATTAATCTCACTTGAACATAAAAGAAGGAAGACTTAAGCTCTAGGAGTTTTGGTTTAATACTCATTCATTCATTCATAAATTAGTTCCCCCTCCATTGATTTTACAAGCGCACACACACACACACACACACACACACACACACATGAGAGCTTAATCTTCATTAATTAAGGCCAAATAACCCTGACTAATTAATAAAGAGCTAAACTAACACACATCCATATGGTATATATAATGAGTTAGAATTACAATGACAAGATACTACAAAGATTACATAAAATATCAAATCTACATAAAATCTAATCATGATAATACACTAAATAATCAAGTAATCAAGTTTCATGTCTTATAGCTTTGTATTCCATGCAACTATTAAACCCTTTTATTCTTATTGTCATATACACTAAATATCATTGGTGAAGTCTTCTTCTTGAAAACATATGTAGTACTTGTAAGAATCACTTAATGAAACATTATTAGGTTTATTATGAAGGTGTTTAATATTTTCAAGAACAATTGGTACCATCTCTAAATATGCTAGCTCTTAACCTTCAACATGAGAAGAATGAGATGGATATGGAGATACTCATGCATCTGTGGACTTATTCATGATATACTCCCTCATGAAGCACTCTACACAGTTACAAATCATCCCTGGTATACTAATATTGTAAATTATCTTATAAGTGGGCTCTTACCTAATGCCATGTCATACTGTCAAAAGGATATTTTTACATGATTTGAGATATTATTTTTGGTATGATCCTTATGTTTATAGAACTTTTTATGATTAAATAATAATGAGATGCATCCTTGAGCATGAGTTTCATTCTATTTCATCTAACTGTCATCATAGAGAATGTTTTGGTCACTTTGGACCCACTAGAATTACAACTAAAGTTTGAAAAATGGAAATTATTAGCTTTCATTATTTAATGATGCCTTTTCTTTTTCTAAGGCCTATGATAGATACCACTCACAAATATTTTAGTTGTTGAATTATTTGATGTGCATGCTATAAAATTTATGAGACTTTTTCCTAAGTTTATGAATAATGAATATATCCTTATTGTAGTTGATTATGTGCTTAGTTGGTTAAAGGATAATGAAATTTATACTAATGATGCAAAAATTTTAACTAAACTCTTGAATGAAAAAAAAACATCTTAAAAAGATTTTGAACACCAAGGACTATCATAAGTGATAGGGGCTCTCATTTCTCTAATAAAGCATTCAATGCTCTCTTGGGTAAGTATGGCATCACATATAGGGTTTCATATCTGTATCATCCCTAGATTAGTGGTCAAGTAGAAGTTTTGAATCGATAAATGAAAATATTTTTTGAAAAACAATGGTTAATGCTTCTAGGAGAGATTAGTCTTTAATGTTAGATGATGCACTTTAAGCTTATAGGGGTGTTTGTTTGTTATCTAGATATTTATATTAGTATTAGAAAAAACTCTACAACTTAACTATCTGACTGATGGTGCCAATCTGCAAGCACATGGATTTTTTGTAGCACTTTAAGGTTGTATCCCACAGGGACTTCGCAATTGAGAATCCAACTTCATCATTTTAGCTATCTAGATCAATATGAAGCAAGAATATGCAGATGGGTGGTGAAAGTAAATATAACGAATATCTAAATGGAAACTCTAAAATGATAGATAGGAAGTCTAGGATTGAACTTTGGTCTCTAAATTGGTATTCGATGATGAAATAACGCTATGTTGTATTTTAATTTAATGGTTGTGAACAATCAGTCTAAATTTACTCATTAGCCTCTTTCAAGGTCTAAGAACGTATTTAATCTAATTTGCTAACAACTTTCATGACTAACAAATTAAATTAAATCCATTAAGTGTCACTAATGCTATAGTTATTGAGAACTAAACATCTACTTTCGTGATTACTTACATTCTCATTCATATGCTAATTTTCGATAATAATTTCAACCTTTCAGCTATAAAAAATATCTAAAAAGGTCAGATTTTGTCAATTTTGATTTACAATGATCGATCCTGACATATGAAACAACACATACAAACTATACATATAATACAATACCTTAGTTCATCATATTAATACCAAAATGGATCTAGTTCAATCCAAGCAAAAATGATTACTCACTCATGATTTCAAGGAATATAAACGAGGTAAATTGCATAGCAAACGTAATGATAGTATAAAAATTACAAAGAAGAGAAATTATATTGAATTAACCATACATTGGAGAAGAACAAAGTCAATTCCGAGTTGATCATACACCAACTTGCACTTGAATCTCCCAAATATTAAAGTAATGAAAATAAGAAAAATTACATGAAGCTTTTGCTTGAGAAAAGATAGGAAAAGTGCTATGAAATCTCCCCTAAAAATGTTCCCAAGAAATCCCCAAAGAATGCCTTAAAAACTACCCACAACGCAAGCTACGTTGGTCACAAAAGATCATGGGGTAACTGCTGTTGCATGATTGTGCGAGGTCTGCACCACCAAGGTGTGCGGTATTCTTGCTCTTGAAATAGGGGGAATTCGGCTTCTACATGGTTGTGCAACATGTGCACAACCTGGCTATGCATTATCCTTAGCTTCAACTCAATTAATAAACTCCCGCACGACCATGTAGGATATGCACAACCTTGCCATACAGTGTCTTCTACTTCAAATATGCATGCATAAGTGCTACACGGTTGTGCATTTGGGTGTGCAACACCGTCTCCTTGCTTTTTTTGGACTTCTTAGCTTATTTTTAGCTCTATGATCTTCTAAATCCTCCATAAACATGATAGTTTGATTTATCATCCTTTAATGACTTTCATACTGGGTCTTTTACTCCAAAAACATGCACTACTTCCTTGGATTTGTGTATTCTTGTGCAAGCCCATGAAAAACAAAAATCAAGAGAGAAATAGCACAAATAATAGACTAGAAACACTGTAAAGTACATATTAGAGACTAAATGAAGTCTTAAAATAAAGGCAAAGCAAGGAGAAAATAGAAAAAAAATTCACTTTATCAACTCCCCTATGCTTATCCTTTGCTTATCCCCAAACAAACACACAAACAAAAGAAAGAAACAATGGAGAAAAACAAAAGGAGATCAAAGCTTTAGATAATAGGACAGACTACATAAACAAGACATACGATTGATAAGTTGACTTATACTACGAGATATAATAGTAAGAGAGCAAATTAAAGCGTGAATATTCATTAGTCATGACTCGCAAATCAGTATTATCATGACACTCTAAGTGGTTTAGAATTGCATAGATTTCATCCTTATGAGACATAGGCTAAAAAAGGTAGTATACTTCCTCTCTTTAGTAAAATATGAACACTATGCAATCTTGTGTTTTGAAGGTATAATTGTTTCGCTCAAAATTCTCCAACCCGATAATGATCAACTATATGCTTTCACATACTCTCTTTCTCCACCTTTCAAAGAAATTATAGAATACAGGAATCATGAGGTCTTAATAGGGTTGTAATGGGGCCTGGGTTAAGGGTAGGATAATTCTAAGATTGTAGCCAATGGTATAAAAGCTAGCGGAGTGGCAACTACACATATATGTTAGAATTTGAGATCAATAACTTGCTAGTCACTCCCCAGTTAATAACCAAAGCTCTTTTCCAACAAATCTCTTCTACCCAGTATTTTTTTTTGATTTCTTACTTCCCCACATCACAACTTCAATAAATTCATTCTTCTCTTCCTTTCAATTTTTTTTACAAAGAAGAGAAATTGAGCTACAATTAGATCATTTTCTTGCACAAGCTCCACCAAACATCCTTTTCCTTTTTTTGTTTTTCTTTTCTTTTTCCTTCACACCCCATGCTTACCTCTTGACATACCTACATCAAATGGGTTACATAGTTACCGCTCCATAGTTTCGGACCATAATAAGGTAATAAATCAAAAATATGACTCGTGAGTAGGTTTATGATCAAACGAACAAGGCTCAGGCTTAAAGAGGTTTGAACAAAGGGGAACGAATGTCGTTTAGTACACCATTTAGCTAATGTAGCTATAAAAAGAAAGTATTTGCCTCAATCAGATTAATGCATGTATAAGTCATATGTGGTCTTGAAGAGAATGTATGCAAGTTCTAGCCTCACATATCAGAGGAAAAAACACACAGTTAGAAAATAGTAAGACTGTATAAAAGATGGATTGTCTATAAAGATCAAGGTCTCATTGCCTCTTTGCTACTAACCCTATTTCCTAAGTCTTGGTCTAGATGGGAAAATCCACGAAGATAAACTGCTAGAGTGTTACAATAATAAGTGGATTAAGAGTCCATCAATTAGGAAGTTCATGCTTAGAGCAATTTCAAAACATGTTCGTTATACTTACTCATAATTCATAGGTATCATTAGTGTATGATAAAGCATTGTGGAAAATCCTATCATATTATCATCATAGGTCTATCATTTCTCAAAACAAACACACTAATAGCAAGCCAAAAATAAAATCGAGAAAGAAAGAAAGAAAGAACACACCAAAATAAAAGGCAATAACGAAAAACAACAGAAATGGAAGAAAGTAAACAACCCCCATGCTTAAAGGACACATTGACCGCAATGTGTGATTGGGGTATGAGGGGGGATAACCAAGCACAATCATTGGGGTGGGGTGGTGGTGGATAACCATGCTCCAAATGCCATTGATACATTTGTTGTATCATGGTGTTCATTTGGTCGATGGGAGTGACGACGTCCCAAAGACTCACAATTTAGGCATCAAGCATATCAAAATGGTCATTGATATGCTAGAAACAGGTACCCTAAGAGGTGTCGGAGGAAGAAGGGCCTATGTTGGTGTCAAAAGATGGAGGCAATGGGAGAGGAAGGAGTGATAGATCGGATGCCTCTTTAGGAACATCTAGATTGCCATATGAGGGGGATAGGTTGACTGAGGTGAGGCATGGTAGGAGAAGGTAAATGGTTGGTGCTTTTGTTACCTATAAGAGTGGTGAAATGTTTGTTAGGCAACGGATACCACACCTCCTAATTATAGAATAAGCGGAAGTGAAGCCTATCTTACATAACTAGTTTCATGTTTGTGCAAGTCGCCAGCCCTTGATAAGTTGTTTGGAAGTTAATAAGAATTTCATTTAAATTTTATCCAAGGTGGGTAGCAATATACGTGATGATGCCGCCAATGATGATATCATTAGTGAGGTTAGTGCTAATCGTACTTAGGTAATCGGTAAGATAATACCCTCCATCATGCGCATCATCGAAGAGCATACATCATAGAGCGAAGACCTCTGACGTTTGTATAATCTCTTAGCTTCCCCCCACCAAAAAGTTTCCTAGCCAAAAGTATTTAGATGTATCACAAGGCCATGTTATAGATTATTGAGGCCTTAGTGTAGTGTCCGCTATACGGCCTAGGAGCACATCCCCTCCTTGGCATGGAGATTTGAGTCCAAAACTCTTGAGGATCCCACAATTGTGGTTTCTCGTTAAGTCTCTAACTAATTGGGTGATGATAAAGTAGAGATGAAAATCTTGTCAATGACATATTTCTAGTCTCATTAAAGAGTCTAAAAAGAATGATGTTTCTTATCCGATCAAAATAAAATAAACTGAGAAACTCAAGGGTGAGTCCTTTACTTGTGGGGTATGCATGCATAAAGAAATGGGATAAACTGCCTCTAGCAAGCAAATACTCAACATCCTCTTTGATCCCTAATGTAATACCCCATATTTTTAAAAACCAGATTTATTAAGTTTAATGATTTTATTAGCGTAATTTGATGTAAACAATTAATCATTTTAATTTTGATTCGTTTTATGAATTTATCGATGATTTCGATTACATATTTGAATTTAATTAACCGTTGTCGTTGTGAACCATTTTAGATAAATTCGTTCATGACCATGATTTTATTATATTTTTATGATTTCGACGTTCGGTTAAAAATATGTATTCCCATTCTTTCTTGTATTTTGATTTTTAATATTTTAGATTCGTTTCCGATTATAACTTCGTCGTGTGATTACGACTTTATTTTGGAGTTATATTTCATTAACAAAATATATTATTTAAATTATGGAATTTCTGTTTAAATAGTTAAATTTATTTTAATGATTTTATCTGTAGAAAATATTTCCGACTTTAAATTTATTCATTTTCAGAAATCGTTAATATTTTCGGGAAGTTTTAATTTAAAAGGATTTCCGGAGCTTATTTATGAATTTCTTTCCGAAATTAATTTTCTTTCGTTTTACGCTTTTTGGTTCGCGGAAAATCTGTTTCGGAAATTATTAAAATCAGTCTCGGTTTATTAGAATTTGACTTAAATATTTTCTTATATGTTTCTAAATATTATTTCGAGGTCTTATAATTTATTTCCGTAAATAATATAAATTTTTACGTTCGTTGGTAAATTCTTCCGAAAATGTTTTCGAAATTCTTAATATAACTATTTTATTAATTATAAGTCTTAGGATCCGTTCGAAATAAATTTTTAGTTAATAAATTTTAGATAAAATATTCCAATAATAATTTTGGATAATTAGTATTTCATTTTATAATTGTATTTGTTAAAAAAAAAACTCGCAACCCCGATCGGTGCCCCCAACCCCTCTCCCTTTTTCCTTTTTCTCTCCTTCTCTTCTTTCTCCCTTTCCCGTGCATCCCTGTTGTGCAGCCCCAAACCCTAGCCGCCTCTTCTCCCCAGCCCCTGCCTCCTCCTTGCTTTGCCCCGCCGGTCGACCTCCAACCATCGACCACCACTGTCGACGTAGCAGCAGCAGTCGAAGCCGCACACCAGTAGCCGTAGCAACAACCGCTGCAGCAGCGGCTGAAGCAGCCAACCCCAGCAGCCACGCACAGCAGCAGCAGCGGCGAGCTGCCGTCCGGCCATGGCGAGCTCGGGCGACCACCGGCTAGCCACCGTCGTTCCCCGACGAAGCTTCTCCGGCATTTTCTTGTCCCGATTTGTGTTGATTTCGTTTGGTATAAATTTCTGAAAACCCTAACCCTTGTTTTGATTAATTGAATGTGATTTAGCTTGTGAAAAGCTAAATTGATTGTTTGATTATGTATATATGTGCTGTAAGATTGATTTGGATATGTCAATTGTATGGTTATGTTGAGATTTTAGAAAAATTGGATTGTTGGCCGGGTTATGCCCGAATTTTTTGGATTTGTCTGATTTAGGGATTTTGGATAAATTGATTATACAATATGTTTTAAAACGTATCCAATTTTATTTTGGAACCGTCAATTTGATAAATTTATGCAGGTTTTATCGGAAATTGATTCCTAGGTCAAATTTTGGGTGTAATGAAATTGGGTTGTATAATTGAGCCGTTCCGCTCAATTGATTTTATAATATCGTTTAAAATGTATTTAATTTTATATTGGAAGTGTTGATTTGGGAAAATTGTGCGTAATTGATCGGAATTGGATTTTTAGGTCAAAACTCCCGCGGGTTTAAATTGGATTGTGTAATCGGGTTATTTTATTCAATTGACTATATAAATTACATTAGAATATGTTTAATTACATTTCCGAACCGTCAATTGATATGTTTTGGCAATAATTGATCGGATTTGCGTTCCGGGTTCAAAAACCCTAATTGTGCTAAATTGGATATTTCTGTTATCGGTTTTGATCAATTGATTAATTGATATGTTATAAAATGTGTTTAATTTCATTTCTAAACATTCAATTTGATTAAATTTATAGAATTCTACCGAATCGTATTTTTGGGCTTAAAACCCTAGATTTTAAGTGAGATTATGAAATTGGTTATTTGTATAGTTGTTTCGCTAAAATTAAATTTATAAAAGTAGTTGAAATGATCCTAATTGTATTCTAATACCTTTAATTAGAATTAATTGATTTGAATTACCTGAGTTTATGTCGTGGACTTTAAAACCCTAATTTTGAAAATTGATCATCTGGAATTGATTTATCAGAAGATTGTTTTGTTGAAATTGATTGTCTAGATTTATCTAAAATTAGTTTAATTGTGTTTTAAAACTATCAATTTGAGGTAATCAAAGTGATTTGGCCGATTTGTGGTTTAGGTATTAAAAACCCTAATTTTCGGGGATGATTTTATAAAATTGATTTTGCTATGCGTTTTTTATCTAATCGATTTCTATCTTTGGGTTTTAAGTAATTTAAGTTATGTTTTAATCTAATCGGTTTGGATTTGGTTCTATGCAAATGGTTGGTTTACCTATTTAGTTGTAAAACCTAATGAATAAGTTATTTTCGATAAATTAATTTATGAGCGATTATTCTTTCTCGGTCTTTCCAAATTAATTGGAAATGTCCCAAGTGGTATTTGTATTAGTTTGTTTTGATTTATATTTAATCTTAAATATTGATAGAGCTCTACTTTTGAGTCCTAAGTTTTGGACACGTTTTCCAAGAAAGATCGTTTGTGTTCGTTTGCATTTATTTAATTATAATATGTGAATCATTAATTGATAAGATAGTTTCTAACCTAGTTTCGATTTCTATTGGCGATCTAGGAAAGCTTTATTGTGGATCTTCGAACTAGTGATCTCTCTCTCCCTCTTATCTCGCTTAGTTAGCTTCGGATCCAAGTAAGTTTCTACTTACCTCCACTTATGGGTTTTTCGTAAGAATGTGACTAAGAACAACTATGCGTGTGTGTTATGTGCCATGTGTTATGCCATGTGGTGAACCTTATGTTTTAAATGACTAATTACTTGTAGCACAGCTTGGAGCCGAGGTATGCTTATATGTATTCCTTACGACATGGGTGTAATGATTGTTCTATTGTGTTTGTGATATTTTATGACGTGACCCTCTAGGACATGCATGTTAGAATATTAATAATATGATGTGTGGTGAAAGGATGAAATGGGGAAGAATATGGAAGTAAGAACAATTAAGGAAGAGTAGAGTGATGGGTTAAGAGTGGAAATTTAATATACAAAGGATGAGTATGGGTGCCATGGGAAGTAAGTAATGTTAGATGAAAAGTAGAGAGATTACTTGTGGGGAAGAAATGTGCTAGGGTTTGGAGTGGCTAACTAGGGTTTGGAGTGGCTAACTAGGGTTTTTCGATCATCTACGAAATCAATGAGTAAAGTGATATGATTTGGGATTGAGCCTAAATGAGATGAGGTGTTTGACGATAAATGAATTAATAGTAGTGAAGTAAGAGGAAGTTGGGTCATAGGTTTAATTAGGGTTTCAAGGGAAACCCTAGAGGCTAATAGCGGGTGGAATTTGATGTCACGAGGTGTTGGGCCTTAACCCACACCCTTAGGAGTTGGTTTTCATCATGTGTAAGTGTAAAGGGGAATGGATACCGAGGTGTGATAAGGGGCCCAAGAGTCCCAAGATATGGGACGGGCCCTCCTGCGAGGATAAGTGTGGATATAGTTAGCCATGCATGTCAAGGGTAAAATACTTTCAAATAAGATATGTTAAGACACTAATTACTTAAAGAGGAAGACGTTGAGCCAGATTGGTCCACCGGCGAATAATAGTGGTTAGGGCCGGGGTGCCCTACATGACTGGTCCACCGGCTATAATAGTGGCCAGGCGTGTTTTGCCCTGCATGATTTCCGGTCCACCGGCTATAATAGTGGGGGATTCCGTGCTCAACAAACCGAACGTAATAACGATAAGACATGGGAAAGATACAAAGTAATTACAGTGAAACATCATGTGAGTCGGGGCCAGACCGGTCCACCGGCGAATAATAGTGGCCGGGAGCGTTCTGTCCTGCATGACCGGTCCACCGGCTATAATAGTGGCCAGGCGCGTTTTGCCCTGCATGATTTCCGGTCCACCAGCTATAATAGTGGGGTTCCCGCACTCACATAAATCGATAAAGACTATTATGTGAATCGATTATATTTACCAAAGATCTAAAGAATGAGTCTACTCGACTGGGGTTGGACATGTCCCTAAGTAATGTCCGTGAGGCTAAATTCCCAATTGGTTTAGTTCGGCATTGCCCATAAATGCCCGTTTGATAAATGCCCTTTTGGTTTGGTTTGGCGTTGTCCAAAAATGCCCGGTTGGTTGGTTTAACATTATCTATAAATGCCTGGTTGGTTTATCTGAATTTCTTATCGGTTTAAGATGTTACATATGTTTCGCATGTTATTATATGTGTATGGTAAGACTTATGATGTGGATATTGAGTATGCATAATATTGTATCAACGTAATGCACCATGATTCAATATGCACTTGATGTTATACCTTACGTCTCTCCCATAGGATAGGGTAGTGAGATTTACTCAGTATTGGACCCGTACTAATACTACCTTGGTTGAATGGGTCCTGTGATGATCCACTGATGGTGGGGAGCAGACCTGTTGTGCAGGTTTAAGATCGGATACTGTTTTGGGGTGGAAGGCCTGACCTGAGTGAGTAGGCAATCCGGATATTGATCCTTCGGGATTTGTTTTGTTCAACTGTATTCGTCTTTGGAAGTTACAAGTGTTGTATTTAAATTTCCAGGGGCTTTGTAATTGACTTTTAAATTTCTCGTACTCTGCTAAGCTTTTAAAATTCGGATTTAATTGTTTGACAGGTTTTAGCCTTGCATCTAACATGAGATAGATGATTGACATTTATCTTGTGTTAGATGTGGCGGTAACATTTCTCAAATTCTCTCCTAGATTCCGCTTTATTCTTTCAAATTTTTTTTTTCAGGAGTGAAATTTGGGGGTGTTACACCTAATGCCTCAAGACATGTCCAATCGACATATCGAGTGGGTATAATTTTTCAAGAAACAAGCCCCTCATAAAGGTATTTGTCATTGGGGTTGGTAAATACAATATCGTAGGGATTAGAGGGTTAGTTATTTGTAGCTTTGATTTTGCCTTTGGCTTGGTGTGGTTGTGGTTTAGAGGATTCCCCTTTGTGTTCCTCTTAACTTGTTTTAGTTTACTTCTTTGGTGCCATATTTGTGGTAGACTTACGAATGTAAGATTTTGTTAAATTTTATTCAAAACAAACATACCCAACATATCAGATTAGAAGAAATTATAACGTAAATCAAAATCTATATGAATTGAAAAAAAAATCTGAATTATAAGAATAGCATGAAGAGGCAAGATAAGAACGAGGGAAAGAAAATTCAAACAAGTCGGGACTGCTCGTGCATCCTTGTCCTAAGCCCGTGCAAGTGGAAATTTAGGGTGATAAGAAGTGGTGGTGTATGCGGTGGTGCTAGTGCAGGTTATGGTTATGTTGGAGCAGGAATGGTTATATTAGTGTAGGAATGGAGAGGTTGGTGCAGGAGTGGAGAGGCTATGAATAGATAGGGTTAGATGTAGTGGAGGTAGGAAGGGAAAAGAGGAGGATGTGTGGATGGTGGTGTAGTTGATGTTGGTGTAGGTGTGCGATGGTGCACAAGCTGATCGTGCGGTGGTGCACAGGCTGGGGAGTGCAAGGGTGCAAGATGTGCATGGTTGCACTAGCGATGAGAAAAAAAGTGGCGATGTAGGTGGTGCAGCTAGTGCACACCTAGGAGTGTAAGGGTGCAATTGGTCATACGGTGGTTCAAATGGTGTGCGGTAGCAGCGACAGTGGTGCTGTTGGTGGTCCTCAAGAGTTCTTGGGATGAGGAGAGATGGGAGTAGAAGCTTTAGGATTGAAATAAGGGAGACAATGGAAAAGAAAAGGAATAGGTTCACGGGCATGCACAATCATTTTTGTGGAGAAACTAGAAGTGTACGGCCGTGCAAGGTCTACACAGCTGGGCAATGTAAAGAAGGCTGTGGAAGTACACATGTGTGTAAGTTTAGCATGGGTAGGCCATGCGTGAAATTTGGTCTCAGCCTAGTTTTGTCATGATTTGCACAGCCGTGTAACATCTTAGGACTTGGCTTTTCTTTGAATTTCAGCATCAAGGTTATGCACAGTCGTGCGTGAGGCTATGCTGAGGCTATGCAACCCTCTTTTCTTTATATTTTTGATTCCTCTTCTTTAAATGGTGCCTCTAAATCCTATTTCATCCATTTAATAGCTTATAATCACAATGAGGCCTGCCAAAACGTTGCAAACAAAAGGAAAACAAAGCCAAAGGGTGAGAGAAAAGAAACAATAAACAAAAGAAACACATCGAAACATGGGTTGCCTCCCATGGAGTGCTTGTTTATGGTCTTTAGCTCAACTGTGATTTCTTCAATTCGATTTCGGGTCAAAAAGGGTGAAGGTGTCCAACTTCTCGATCGGAGATCTTGCGACGTATGGTTTCAATCTCTACCCATTCACCTTAAAAGTTCCCATGGACTCACTCCATATTTTGATTGCTTCAAATGGATACACCTTGCGCACTTGGAATGGTCTTCACCATCTAGAATGCAACTTACCTGGAAAGAGCTTTAGATGGGAGTTTTATAGGAGTACTAGATCTCATTCTCTAAATTCTTTACGGAGAGTATGTTTATCATGCATCTCTTTATTTTTTTGTGTGTATATCTTGGCATTTTCATAAGCATCTAACTGTAACTCATCAAGTTCATTGAGTTGAAGTTTCCTCTGCTCTCCAGCTTCCTTTAAATCGAAATGAGTACTCTTAATAGCCTAATGTGCCTTATATTCCACCTCTATGGGTAAATGAAATGACTTTTCATAAACCAATTGAAATGGTGTTGTGCCTGTAGGATTCTTATAAGCTATCTGATAAGACCAAAGAATATCATCTAGTTTTGAGGACCAATCTTTTCTCGATCTAAGCACTATCTTTTCTAGATTCCTTTTATCTCCCTATTTGTGATCTCCACTTGAGCACTCATTTGAGGGTGATAAGCTGTATCCATTTTGTGAGCCACACCATATTTCTTCAAGAGTGTGCTTAGAACCTTGTTAGCAAAGTGAGATCATCCATCATTGATCACAGCTCTCGGAACTCCAAAACGAGAGAAGATAACCTTTTGAAAAAGCCTAACCACTACCATCACATCATTGGTTGGAGATGCCAATGCCTTCACCTATTTCAAGATATAATCCATTGTGACTAAAATGTACTTGTTATTGTGTGATGATGGAAATGGTCCCATAAAATCAATCCCCCACACATCAAATAACTCAACTTCAAAGATGTTGTTTAATGGCATCTCATTCCTTCTTGATATGTTTCCAATTCTTTGACAGCGATTACAACCTAGTACATAACTCCTCACATCCTTGAAGAGCATAGGCCAATAAAATCCCGCAAGAAGCACCTTTATAGCTGTCTTGGAGGTGCTTCTATAACTCCCATATATTGATGAATGAAAATGGGTTATGACATCGAGTACTTCATCCTCGGGTATGCACCTCCTAAAGATCTCATTTTCATGTCGCTTGTAAAGGCAGGGATCATCCCAGTAGTAGTGTTTGGCGTCTAAAAGAAATTTCTTACATTGTTGGTAAGACATGTCTTTCGGTAGTACCCTAAAAAGGATATAGTTTACGAAATCCACGAACCATGGGACTTGGAGGCTCTTAACAATGAATAGATTATCATCAAGAAATGAGTCATCAAATGGGCTCTCATCTCCTTCTTCTTCGTTTATCTCTTGCCCAAGTCTAGAAAGGTGATCTGCCACTACATTTTCAGCACACTTCTTATCCTTTATCTCCAAATCAAACTCTTGTAATAGCAGGACCCATCTAATCAACCTCAGTTTCGCATCCTTCTTGGCTAATAGAGGCTTAAGAGCTACATAGTCAGTGAACACAATAATCTTTGATCCAACAAGATAAGGCCTGAACTTATCCAAGGAAAATACCATAACTAGAAGCTCTTTCTTAGTTTTGGCATAATTTATCTAAGCATCATCCAAAGTTCCACTAGCATAGTATATGGCGTATACCTTCCCTTCTTTTCTTTGCCCAAGCATAACCCCAACAACATAATCACTGGCATCACATATTACCTCGAAAGTAAGGCTCTAATCCGGGGGTCTCATTACTGGAGTAGTTGTCAAAGATTCCTTTAACTTGCTAAAAGCATCTAAACAAGACTGATCAAATGCAAAAGGAACATATTTAACAAGTAAATAGGTCAGGGGTTTAGCAATTTGGAGAAATCCTTAATGAACTGCCTATAAAATACAGCGTGACTTAAAAAACTCCTAACTCTTTTAACATTGGTTGGGGGTCGAATTTTAGCAATGATATCAATTTTGGCCTTATCAACTTCAATTCCACGATTATAGATTAAGTGACCTAAAAAAATCCCTTCTTGCACCATTAAATGACATTTTTTCCAATTAAGTACAAGGTTCACTTCTTTACATCTCTTCAACACTTTAGAAAGATTATCTAGGTAGTAATCAAAAGAAGTTATACAGATTGAAAAGTCATCCATAAACACCTTCATCATATTTTCAATAAAATCAGATAATATGGATATCATGCATCATCGGAAAGTGGTTGGAGCATTACATAAGTCAAATGACTTCATTCAATAAGCAAAGGTGCCATATGGGCATGTAGATGCTGTTTTCTCTTGATCATTAGGGTTAATAGGGATTTGATAAAATCCCAAATACCCATCTAGATAACAAAAATGAGAGTGTCTAGCTAATCTCTCCAACATCTGATCGATAAATGGAAGGGAGAAGTGATCTTTTTGAGTGGCTTCGTTTAACTTCCTATAATCAATGCACATATGCCATCCGGTGACCGTTCTTATAGGAATAATTTCATTTTGCTCATGCCGTATGACAATCATGCCTCCCTTCTTAGGCACTACTTGCATTGGGCTCACCTACTCACTGTCTGAGATAGGGTAAATGATCTCTACATCAAGTAACGTAAGTACCTCCTTTTTAACAACCTCTATCATGTTTGGGTTCAATCTCCTTTGATGTTTAATGGAGGATTTATGTCCTTCTTCTAATAGGATTTGATGCATGAAAAAGGAAGGATTAACGCCTTTAATGTCATCAATGGAATAACCTATAGCATTTTTATGCAACCTAAGGACTCCAAGTAATTTTTCAACTACTTCTTAACTCAAGCTAGCATTTACAATAATAGGGTATTCACCATTGGAGTCCAAGAATTCATACTTGACTGAGGAAGGGAGGTGTTTTTCCTCTACCTTAGGTTCAACCTTTTCTTTACATACTAAGTTATGCAATACCCTCTCAATCTTATCCAACAATCTAGGTTCTTTTTCATAGACAGGGTTTTCTTCAAGCATGGTAGCATAGCCAGCCACCTCCTCATCACCATCATCAAGTACTCCATCTTTCATTAAGCATTTATCTAGTGGATCACTTGAGATCAAGTTAGTAAAGTCTTCTCAAATCATCTTATCCACTGTATCAATCTTATAGTAAGTGTCATTAATCAATGAAAATTTTACTATAGAGGATAAATTTAAATCCACTTTCTTATCCCTAATATTGAGAGAGAGCTTTCCATTTTTCACATCAATTAACCCTCTTGTGGTAGCCAGGAAATCTCTTCCCAATATGACAGGGATTTGCACATCCTCCTCTATCTCAAGAATAATAAAATCAATCGGAGCATAGAATTTCCGACCTAGATAGGCACATCTTCTAATATACCTATCGGATGTTTTACTGACCAATTTGCTAATTGGAGGTAAATGGTGGTGGGTTTCAAATCTCACCTCTACAATTCCTTACAAAAAAAAAGAGGCATTAAATTAACACTGGCCGTAAGATCACAAAAAGCATGGTTAATAGATATATCACCAATAGTATAGGGACTAGAAAATGAGCCAGGGCTAGGGTCTTTAAGCTTAGGTGGGGGCTTATTTTGGATAATGTCACTACATTCCCGTGTTATGGCTATGGTCTTATATTCCTCTAATCGTCTCTTATTAGAAATAATTTCCTTCAGAAATTTAGCGTAGGTAAGCATTTAAGATATGGCTTCCATAAATGGAATGTTAATTTATAATTTTTTTTAAATCTCAATAAACCTCCCAAACTATTTCTCTAACCTTGCCTTAGCTTGTCTTTGAGGGAAGGGTAGGGCAGGTTTGTATGGTGGTTGAGGGACATATTTCTCAACCTCATGGTCTTTTCCTAAGGTGGTTTCTTTCTCAATGGTCACAACCTCTCCATTCTTTCCCTTCATGGCCTCGAATCTTCCACCCTCATCTTCAATTTCTGTCGTCAAAACAGGGCCTTCTAACTCCTTTCCATATCTAAGTGCTATGGCATTAATGGACCCCTTAGGATTGGTATCTAGTTGCCCTATAAGCATTCCAGAGGGCCTAAAAGAAGATCCTAATTGTTGGGCCACTTGGATAATTTGGTTTTCCAACATTTTATTATGGGTAGCTAGGGATTCAACCCTAGAATTTATGTTCTTGACTGAGTTCCTCAAATCCTCAATTTGTTTGTTCTAAGAGGCTATGAAATTCTCCATCATTAGCTCAAGATTATACTTCATAGGATTAGGAAATGGTGGTGTAAGCTTTTGAAAACCTAGAGGTTTAAAGTTAGATTGAGGAGTGGGATTCAGTGGTGGGTTCTTGTAGGATAGATTTGGATGATTTTGCCATCCTAGATTGTAGGTGGGAGCAAATGGGTCTCCTTTTTGGTTGGAATTGTTCACATAATTGACATAGTCAGCGAGGGTTGTGTTAGGGGGTGGAGGGGCAACAGATTGACATTCGAAAGATGAGTGCCCTATAATACCACAAGTCTCACACACCTCAAAAGAATATGTCAATGCGTTAACACTTAATTTATCAAAATTTTGAAATAATGCATCAACACATAAAGAAAGGTGATCTAAAGCATCAACGTCGTACTTACTGATATTCTTGGTAGAAGAGCGTTCAATCAACCATTGGTAATGGCTATGAGCCATGTCTTCAATGAATTACTTGGCTTTGGGCATCCTCTTGTTTATGAGAGTGCCTTCTTCCACTGCACCTAGAGTCAACCTTGTGTTATAAAGTAAGCCATTATAAAAGGTGTGAACCAGCAACCATTATTCCAACCCATGGTGTGGTCACATTCGTAACATATCATTGTAGCGCTCCCATGTGTTGTAGAGAGACTCACCATCCTTTTGACTAAGGCTTGTAATGAGGTCCCTTAACTAAACTGTCTTGGATGGGGGGAAGTAATTGTTTATGAAGGCTCATGAAAGTTGATCCCAAGTGGTGATGGACCTAAGAGGAAGTGATTGTAACCAAGCTTTTGCCTTATCCCTAAATGAAAATGGAAATAACCATATCTTGATCGCATCATCTGACACTCTATTCATCTTCAAAGTGTCATAATACTCAAGGAAAATGGAAATGTACAAATTCGGATCCTCCATTGGGCTACCACTAAATTGATTTTGCTGTACCATGTTGAGCAATGCAAGCTTTAATTCAAAGTTGTTGGCAACTCCATTCGGTTTCTGTATACTTGATTGTGTACTGTATACGTTCGGAGATGCAAACTCCTTAAGAGATAAGTTTTCCTCTTCCTTTCAATCATTTTTAGCCATGATTTTTGAACTATCGCTTGCTTTTGTCTCACGTATCTACCTCCTTAATCCACTCAACGTCCTCTTGATCTTAGGATCAAACTTAGTTGGAGTCCCAAGTTGAAAAGATCATTACATAAAGGTAATTGAGAATGCAGACAAAACAAAAAAGTATAAAAGATAAATAGTAGAAATAAAATAAAGAATCTAGTCTAGCCAAATAATAAAGAATTCAATATCAATCACCTGAAGTCCCCGGCAACGGTGCCAAAAACTTGACAGTGCCAATCCGTAAGCTTATGGATTCATTGCACTTCAAGGTTGTATCCTATAGAGACTTCGCAAGTGAGTATCTAACTTCATTATTTTTGCTATCTAGATCAATATGGAGTGAGAATATGAAGGTGAGTATTGAAAATAAATATAACGACTATCTGAATGTAAACTCTAAACCGACAGATATGAAGCCTAGAATTGAACTTTGGTCTTTAAATTGGTATTCGATGATGAAATATAATAACCGTGAACAATTGGTCTAAATATACTCATTAGCCTTTTTCAAAGTCTAATAACATATTTAATCTAATTTGCTGACTACTTTCATGACTAACAAATTAAATTAAATAAGCCACCAATTCTATAGTCCTCGAGAACTAAATATCTACTTTTGTGATTGCTTAAATTCTCATTCACACGCTAATTTCTGATGATAATTTAAACCTCTTAGTTGCAAACAATATCTAAAAAGGTAAGATTTCATCAAATATGATTTACAACAATCTATCCTAACACATGAAACAACATATACAAACTAAACATACAACATAATGTCTTAGTTCATCATATTAATACTAAAACAAACCTAGTATAATCCTAGAAAAAAGGACTACTCATTCATGATTTCAAGGAATGTAAATGAATTAAATTGCATAGCAAACGTAATGACAGTATAAAAATTATAAAGAAGAGAAATTGGGTTGAATTAATTGTAAACCGGAGAAGAACAAAGTTGATTATAAGTTGATCATACACAAAATTGGACTTGAATCCCCTAGAAATTAAACTAATGAAAACAAGGAAAATTACATGAAGCTTTTTCTTGGGAAAAGAGAGAAAAAGTGCTATGAAATATCCCCCAAAACCATCCCCAACAAGTCCCTAAAGAATTCCCTAAAAACTACCCACGACATAGGCTACATCGCGCACTAAATATCGTGGGGTAACCGCTGCTGCACGATCGTACAAGGTCTACACCGCCTGGGCATACAATATTCTTGCTCTCAAATAGGGGGAATTTAACTTTCGTAAGGCCATGCAACATGTAAACCACCTGGCTGTTTGTTTTCCTCGGCCTCACCTCAATTGATAAACTCTCGAATGGATGTGCAAGATAGGTAAAGCTTGGCCGTACGGTGTCTTCTACTTCGAACAGGCATGTATAAGTTTTTTACAGTTTTGCAGCTGGGTGTGCAACTGGTTGTGCAACACGATCTCATTGCTTATTTTTTATTTCTTGGTTTATTTTTGGTACTTTGATCTTCTAGAATCCTCCATAAACATGCTAGGTTGATTTATCATTCTTCAATGCCTTTCATATTGGGTCTTTTGCTTCAAAAACATGCACTACTTCCTCAGATTTGTGTGTTCTTATTCAAGCCCCTAGAAAACAAACATCAAGAGAGCAGTAGTGAGAATAATAGACTAGAACCATAGTAAAATACATATTAGGGACTAAATGAAGTCTTAAAATGAAGGCAAAGTAAGGTAAAAGTAGATAAAAATATTCACTTTATCACTTGTCCTTTATTTTCCAACCAATTCCCTTCTAATTTCTCTCTCCTCTATTCATTTTTTCCCAAACTCCTAAACCCCAACCTATATCTCATCCTCTCTCCAACCATCTTACAACATCACCACAACAAATCATCGCTACCATTGGTAACTTGAGCAATGCAAGTGGATGACAATAGTAGGCTGACGATAAGCAACAACTTAGGCAAATAACATGTCACACAACTAGGTTCAACCACTTTGAGCACCATCTATCCACTAGTGAATATATCCCTAACTCCAGTAACCTCAAATAATGTCTCCTATATATTGGACGAGTTGATTTCAGCTTGATTCAGGGGTATAAATTATCTAACCATAACTTTGCTTTTTGATTGAGTTTGCATGAATTAGCTTTAATTAAGATAAATTGATTATTGGATTATGTACGCATGTGTAACATGATAGATGTGGATATGTTAAATGTTGAATATGTGCTTATTTTTGAGATTAGTTTTTTTACCCCATTTATGCCTGCATTAGTATGATTTATCTGATGAGTTACTTTTTATAAATTGATTGAGCAATATGTTTTGAAATGTATCTAATTTTATGTTAGTAGATTCAATTTGATAAACTTGATGAAATTGATTAAACTATGATTTCTAAACTCAAACACTAATTACTGAACCATGTCTTTGAATTTGATTTGATCTTTGAGTTGTTTATGTGCATTGGCTTTACAAAATGCTTTAGAATATGTTTAATTGCATTTACAATTTGTTAATTTGATAAATTTTTTAAGAATGAACCAAATTGTGATTTTTAGGGTGAGACCCTTTTTGTGTAAAATTGGGTCATATCTTTATAAAATTTAATCAAATTAATTATATAATATGTTTTAGAATATCCTTAATTTCATATTTGGATCATGAATTTGAATAATTTAGTAAGAATTAACTTGATTTACAATTTAGGCTAAAACTAAAATTTTAAAATATTTATGTTAAAGTGGCTATCCGTCAGATTATTATGTTGAAATTGATTCTAGATTATCTAAAGTTAGCTTAATTGTATTTTTAAACTATCAACTTGAATTGGTTGGTTTGCAGTTCAGGCCAAGAAGTCCAAATTTTCAAATTTTAGTTGATTAAAATTGAATGAGCTTTGATAGAGTTTTTTTAAATTGATTCATTAGATTGATTTTATATACGTCCAATTGTGTAACACCCTAACTTTTAGAACCGAAAATTTTTGCACATCAGAAGCATATAAGAAAATATTGGAAGTTACCACCGTATTTGACATAATTCTGGGATGTCGAACCATTCTTACATCAATCACAAGTTTAAAACTGTTCATAGTAAAACAGGGTAATTAGAAATGGAAGAAGTATTTATAATACAATATGAGTTTGGAGGTTACCTTCCAATTAAAATAACAAAATACAAATTAAGTGATACCATAGATTAAAGAGTCTAAAAAGATATCCAAGTAAATAAATCAACCACATTATATAAATCTTTACCCAAACACCCAGTATAGATAATAGGTCACTCATCCCCACATAGTGCATCAAAAGCAGCATAGTTATCTAGTGAGTCTTCAAGGTCCTACATAAAAGAATCAGGGTCTCTTGCTCATAGAAATGAGCAACACCCATGAAAAGGGTGGTCAGTACACTACATAGTGAGTAAGGTAACAATACTATCAAATCAGGGAAAAAGATAACACATGCATTCACAATTAATGATGTGTGTACATTCAAACAAATGACCTCATAAGATACATACTGCTCTAGGCCTCTTTATTAGATATAACCATTTTAATTTTTTTTATATATGTTGAGTTCAGGAACCCCACTATTCTTAAATGGTGAAATGGTTTGAAATATCTTCTCTAGGAAAAGACACCTGAGTAACTATTATCATCTGGTGGAATGGATTTTCAAACATCACCTTCTAGGGCAAAATGCTCTCGAGTTACTATTATTATTCAGTGGAATGGATATAAAATATCACCTTGGTCCTAATTCATGTACTCTTCCACTTTAAGTTATTAGTGTCTTATCCATAGGTTACATAGATATATTTTCATTCACGATGAGCAGGACCCCCATTATTTTTAATTCGGTGGAACGGATTGAAACACCTTCTTGAGACAAAATGCTTTAGATCCACTATTATCCTCCAGTAGAACAAATACAAAACATCACCTTGGCCTTACTCATGTGATCTTTTAATTTAAGTGATTAATATGTTATTCATGATTGATTTATTGTTACCAAACACATTAAGGCAGATAAGCAGAGGACACAATTCATAAGGCTGATCTCTAGAGCTAAAATCCTTAATTTCCTCAAACCCTAATATTACACTCCTAGCATAACTTCTCTTATATTGATTATTCAACCACCAATTATAGTATATCATTTTCAAATATTATCATTGTTAACACAATCAAAATTTATGGTCTACTGCACATGTCTCACACATATAATCATAGCCCTTATCCTAAATGTTACTATTTACACAACTCCAAAGCTGTTATTTCAAGATTAGCCACAACCCTCCTATAAAACGCATATGATTACCTAAATTCAATAGACCTCCTTAAATTACCAAGATATCCAAATTTTTTTGTTTAATTTAAGGATTTTACACATGGGATAATAATATTACCATTTTAAGGCTACTATGCCTTAATTAAGCCATTATATTATTTTGCAAACCCACAACATTCAATAATTACTCTCAGAACTTCCCCTTATATCATAATCATAATTAATATACATAACACATTAAAATATCAATATCTCTAGACTAACTCATATTACTATTCTATAAGTTATATTTTCCATGAGTACGTCTTAGTGTAACAAGATTATATCAACACACCTTTCCAATTCTCACTCCCTTTATATCATATAAATCTATGCTACCACAACATATCATTAACATTATACATTCCATCATTTAACAAAAATATCCTAATAACACATATAGCCATTCAATAATTTAACACAACAATCCTAAAATATCGATTAGTATCCTTACTAACAAAGATACATGGCTCTATACACGTAATCCTATACTTCCTCCAAGATCGTCAGAAAACCACCTAGAAAAAAAAAGATAATACATGGTTAGACTCGAATATTATAATCAAGGGAAAATTTAAGGTAAAGGAGGGCAAAAATTGAAATAAATAGAGTTAAAGGGAAGCTTAAGTTGCATGGAAGTGTGGTGGAATGTATGGTGGTGCTATGGTGTTGTTTGGATAAGGTTTGGTGGTGAAAAAGAGGGTGCATGATTGATATAGGGAGGCTGCAAGGGCATGCAATAGACAGTGCACACCTAGGCCGTGATCTGGGTTCGTGCATGGGTTAGTTGTGTAGAAAGGCATGGCCATTCTCGACAACGATTGATACAGGACAATAACGAATAGGTGCGTATGGGCGTATGACAGGTTGTATGCTAGCCATATGAGGGTGCATGGGCAAACCATGCTCATTTGCATGGGCACGTGATAAGAAAATTTTTTTGTGCATGGCCATGCATGAGGACATGCACGAGCCATGTGTAACACCCCCATTTTTACTGCTAAAAATTTTTGTTTTGCGGAAGCGATAATTACAAAACCAATGGGTGTTACCGCCACACTCAGTATAAGTCTGGCATCCTCTACCGTTCTTATACTGAGTGCTAAGGCTAAAATATTACTTTACTTAAATAACATTAAAACAAAGGCAGGATATAATTTCATTACAAACTACATTGTCCCGAATAAATACAAAAAGATCAGGCAAGAGTTGTAATGTAACAAAAGAGAAATAGCAGGGGACTTAAGAGTCCAAGAAATATCCGGACCAAAAGAAGTCGAGGTGAACACCAGATAGTCCTAACTCTCAACCCTCTAATTGAAGTCGTCAGACCCTACCCTCAAAGTAATCCTGCAAGGTAAAGACTGCCCGTGGAATAGGCAGGGGACCATGAAACGGAACCCGTCAGTACTACGGTACTGAATAACCCTTTATACCAAACTAATATGAAAAACTAGCATGGAACACATACAAGGCATACGACTAACAGGTACACGACATTTAAGTATTCATACAAGGATTGATATACAATAATCATTTAGACAATCAATTTCTATTAAAGCTACATGCTACTCATTTTCATTTGTCTAAAACAACCGATAGCTTACCAGACTAACATGCCAAAGGTATTCTCAGAAGTAATGATTAGAACCTAAACTCCAGCATAACAATTATAACATCAGCAGCATGACTCATATCTCAGCATAACTCCCAACCAAATTTATAACATCCCAAGTGTATTAACAGGTAAGCTATAACATAATCCACAACATCAAAAGTATACTTACAGGTAGAATATGATAAAATACATAACATCACTTGGGTACTTACAGACACAGAATAATAATATCCGTAATCTCACAGGTACACTTACAGGTACAGTAAATTAAAATACAAAACATCAACGGTATATTTACAGATATAGTATAATAATATACATAACGTCACAGGCATACTTACAGTTACATATAATAACCAAAACCATAACCTCATAGGTATATTATAGGTGCAGTATCATAAAATCCATCACATCACGTATATGTTCACAGACATAATACCAACAAAGGTAGGCACAAAGGCTGCTACCCCAAAACCACAGGTAGGCACAGCGGCTACTACCGAAACCCTAGGTAGGCACAACGGTTGCTACCGAAACCACAAGTAGGCACAACGGCTACTACCCAAAACCACAGGTAGGCACAACGGCTACTACCCAACACAATCCAATATCCAATAATAATCGTTCCAATCAAATCATATCATTTCCATTTTTATTTACTCGAGAGGGATACAATAATAACCCGGAGACATAACAGTACATCGGTCATATCGGCGCACAAGGCAACACGATACCCTCCAACCATCCAACCCAGAGGCATAACATCACTCTGGTCATACTGATGCACAAGGAACACAATACCCTCCTCACCTCGGACACCTAATCCTTAAGTATCGATACCCCCTATAGGGCCCGTAGGTCACTTATAGAGTAGACTAGGGCCTTACTGGGGCACAACCGGCACACCAGAAACCCAAACAAATCGAGGACTCCTACCTCATCTCTAGGATAGCTACCCCTAGAGAGAAACCATTCCCAAACTCGAGGTCTTTCACTTTACGTATTAGTATTTTTATAATGTGATCACAGATAACACACATTACACATTTATTCTCATTCCCATACTTATTCATTTTCCTTTTTTTTTCAGTTATCCAAGTCAACCCTACGGTCAACGGTATAAAGAAAAGTCAAAATCAATACTAAGGTCAACCTACCAAAAGTCTAAGGCCATCCTATATCCAATTATTCACATTTGGGCGTTAGGCCGAAAATGACCAAAATGCCCTTAAAGCTAATAATTATCATATTAGTATCCGTTTAAATACTAAGTCTATCTTATTTATTAATTTATAGTGAAAAGGCTAAAATGAATAATCTAATTAGTTATTATATAATTTAAGTCAACAATCATGTCAAAAGAACATTTTGCCCCTACATAAATTTTTAGCATATGAAACTCTATCATAAACTTTTGAAACGTATAAAACACATGATCATAAAATCAACAACAGATAATACATGTTAGACATGATTTTCAGGATAAATATCATATTACACAAAAATGACTAAATTGCCCCTAGGGCACACATTCCTAAGAATTATTTCACAATTATATCTAAACATGCTAAACTAATAATTATATACATAATTATTTTACCAAACATTCTCCCGTCATTAGAATTATTTTTAAGTCATACTTTAATACCCAAAATATTTTATATCAGATAGCATGCTCGTTTTTATCCGTTTTCATAATAATAATAATTAACACATAATTATATTGGAATAAATCATGCTAAACATATTTCATAAACCAAAAACCCTAATGTATTATCATGCAATTTTTATCATTTTAGTAGAGTATAACGGTTACCTGAATTCCAGGAAAAATATAAGATTAGCGGTATCCGCTAAAATTTATTAGGTCCTGCAAATTAAACTTTTGTACCTAAAAATAATATCACAAATATCAAATTAATATCTATAAGATAAAATAATAATTATAGTATAAAAATATTTATTTTTCTAAAATTACCAAAATACCCTTACAATTAATATTGGTACCCAAAAATTTATACAAAACACATGCAACTCACGCTGCTGTGCAGCGCGAGCCATGCATGCGCAGGGGGCACGACTGCGGCTGGCGACAGGGTTGGTTGGGCTGCGAGGCAGGGGGAGGGAGAGGGCGGCGGAGCTGGTGGCTGGCTGGCGGTTTCTAGGGTGGTGCTGCTGCTGGTTGGTTGCGGGGAGGCTGGGCTGCGACGTAGGGAGAGGATGAAGGGCTGCAGGAGAAGGGGAAAGAAAGGAGGGAGTTATGGAGATGGTGGGATGGCTCGGTGGTGTAGGGCTGCGACGGACGGTGGATGCTGGTGGGCTGGCGGGAGAGTGGTGCTGCGGGGCGACGGGCAGAGGTGGCTGCGACCGGGGGAAATGATGCAGGGCTGGTTGGTGGTGACGGGATGGGCGTTGCTTGTTGTGGCTGTAGGAAGAATGGAGAAGGTGTCAGGGAGAAGGGGAGAAGGCTGGGTTGGTTGGGGAGCTGGGCGCTGGAACAAACGGGAAGTGGTGGTGCAGGTCGACGGGTTTCGCAGGGGAGGTCTGGAAGTGCAGGAAAATGGCAAGGAAGGAGAGGAGAAGAAATGGGGTTGTGGTCGGTTGGTTTGGTTGCCTAGACAGGAGGGAGATGCAGAGGGAGAAGGTGGCTAGGAAGGAATGAGATGAGTGCTACACGGGGGGTGTTAGCCGAGGGAGTTTTGTTTGGAGAAGAAATGTGTGTGCATGTATTGTAACACCCCAAAATTCACTAATTGTTTTTTTAAAAACGGAAGCAATTAAGATAGAAACACTTAAAACCTGTGAATTCTGGGAATGTTACCGCCACACTTAGTACCAGACCGGTTCTCTCCGACCGTTCCAGTACCAAGTGCTAAGGCTAAAGAAAAGATTTACGTTAAATTCAAATTAACAATTCATAAAAGAATTCGAAAGATCATACAACAAAATCAGAGTACGAAAAATTAAGAGTTAATTACAATACCCTTGAAGTATCAAATAACACTTGTAACTTCCAAATAGAAATAAATTTAAACAATATAAAACCCGATGGGTCAAATTCCGGATTGCCTACTCACTCAAGTCAGGCCTTCCACCCCAACACAGTATCAACCTGCACAAGAGGTCTGCTCCCCACCATCGGTGGATCATCACAGGACCCATCAACCAAGGTAGTATCAGTACAGGTCTAGTACTGAGTAAGGTGACTTGATCGCTAAGGCCAACACATAAACACATAAGCCATGCAGAAAAATAGAAGAACACAATCATAAATGCATATGATCAACCAGGTAAAAGTACGTACAAAGGCCCATGAATAATCTGAATTAATTACTTAATTAATCCTTTATCAGAAGTCGATACATACCATGCTTTTTATCAAATCCATGTAAGTACAGGAACACCCCACTATTATTGCCGGTGGGCCGGTCACTTGCGGGACAAAGTCCTCACCACTATTCCTTACCGGTGGATCGGCTGGTTCCTGCTCACATGGTGTTCCACTGTAAGTAATTAGTACCTTTTAAATGTTTTGGCAACTATGATTTATTTTTATTGAGCTCGAGTCACCCTACTATTATTTCCGGTGGGCCGAACACTTACGGGACAAAGTCCTCACCACTATTATTACCGGTGGATCGGTCACACATAGGGTTAAACCCTAACCACTATTTCTGACCGGTGGATTGGTCTGGACCCGGCTCAACAATCTTCCCCTTTAAGTGATTAGTGTCTTAAGTATCTTATTCAAAGGCTTTCACCAACATGCATAAAACACCACACACCACAATTACACTTTAATCACCATATACACATGATAACACCAAAAACCCTAATCAGCCACAATATACCTCAATTAACCACAACAAATCATAATTCAGTCTCCTCCATACCCTTATAATGTCCTACGTATTATTTTTCACCCAAAATATTCAAACACCCAAATAACTCTTCTACTTCCTCCCTTACATCCCAAATCAACTTTTCACACGTAAATTTAATACCCATGCAGACATTAATCTCCCCATGCAAACCTCCAAACCTTTTCCATGCAAACCCTAAAATTCCACGTGAAACCCTAAATTCAATCATGCAAACCTTAATACCACCATACAACCATCAATATCACCATGTAAATCCTAATACCACCATACAACTATAATTACCACCATACAAACCTTAATATCATCATACAAACCCTAATACCAACATACATCCATTAATACCACCAGGTAAACCCTAGATTTCGTCATACAAAACCATAAATTCAATCCAACCAAAACCAAAGATTCACCCATACCAAACCCTAAATTCCAAACCATAAAGATTCTTCCATACCAAACCCTAAATTCAAGCCATAAAGATTCTTCCACATAAAATCATAAATTAGAACTTTCCAAGGAAAACTATAAATTGAATTCCCCCAAGCAAATCATAAATTAGATTCCCTCATATAATATCATAATTTACATTTTCCCAAATAACATCATGAATTCGATTCTCCCAAACAAATTATAAATTAACTCTCCCAATCAAATCATAACTTAAATTCTCCCATATAATCTTATAAATTACATTCTCCCAAATAACATCATAACTAAATTCTCCCAAACAAATTATAAATTAACTCTCCCAATCAAATCATAACTTAAATTCTCCCATATAATATTATAAATTACATTCTCCCAAATAACATCGTAAACTAAATTCTCCCAATCAAATCATAACTTAAATTCTCCCATATAATATTATAAATTAAATTCTCCCAAATAGCATCATAAACTAGCTTATTCCTTATAAAACCATAAAATTTAGGTCAACTCACTTCCCTTAGTCAACTCCTTTCTCCATCCTACTTTTCATCTTTTCTCCCACACAAACCACACCGACGTCCTCTCATGCATGTCTTACAAGGTCACAACACATATCATCATACATAAATAATACAAATGCCATACAAAACATACTTCGACTTCACGTCATACCATATACGACATAATTAATAATCATAAGCATAAAATACATAGCATATGAAATACGTAATGCATATAAGCACACAAAAGGCCTTAGCACTCCTTACCTAAAACGACATCGGTCTTGGAGCATGCTCCTATTCCACTTGAGGGATTTGACTGGGCTCACCTATTATGGGGAAGAAATACTAGGATTAGCTTCCTTCCTATACTACTATTAGTTTCTAATTTATCTTAAGTCTTGATTCTTAATTAATTATGCCCAAAACCACTAAAACATTAATACATACTATTATAATTTAAAGTAAAAAGGGTGATATAAGGGTTTCTACCCTTTACCAAAATAAAGTTAGTAAAGGTAATAATAACAATAATATTTATTATAATAATAATTTTAATAATAACAAATTATTACTAATAGTATTAATATTAATAGAAAACTTAATAATAATAATAATCTAAGCCTTAAATTTACAAAGTGGATTTTGAAACCTCCCCATTTAATGATAATACTATTTGAAATGTAAAAAGATATTAATATTATACATATACTTATTATATAAAGTTGATATGGTTAATAATAATAATATAATTAGTAATAATGTTAAAAATAATAATAAAAGGCAAAGCTCCGAGACTTAATTAAAATTTTAGGTTTCTAATTCTCCTGAAATAATTGCAGTATCAAATAACTAATTATACTAACAATAATAATATTAATTATATTATTAATAATATTATTAAACATGTAATAATTACATTAAATAGGCAAAATTCGAGAATAATAATTTATCTTATTCCATAATACTCCCAGACCTGTCAACCAAATTTAGAATTTAAAATACAACAATAACAATAATTATAATAATAATAATTAAACTCGAATTAGCATTAAAAATTAGAATAAAAGCATAATAATTATCAATAAATCGAAATTAAGTATTTAAAAGTTCTAGGGTTTCACCTTGAGTTGGAGGGTATTGGTGGTACCGGCGGTGGTTCCCGGAGGTGGCCGGAAAAGTGGTCTAAGAGGGCCAAAAATTAGGAAAATGGGTAATGGAGAGGAAGAAAAATTAAAATAATTATATGGGGCTGTAGAGGATAATTAGTAGGATTTAATGGTTGGTTTGGAAGGTGTTAGAAGTGGCGCATGTGGTGGTGGAAGGTGGTTCAACGTCTCGGGGTGAAATTTTCTGTCGAAGCAACTAACCAACTTTGCATGGTTATGGCAGCTCATTCAAGAAGAATCGAAGGATTTGAAGGGCTTCGTTAGCTATAGGGAAATTCAGGGAAGAGATTGGTAGCAAGAGGAGGTGTTGAAGTTGGCCGGGGAAGGAGATAATGGCGTCTGATGGGGCGGTGGCTGGGCGATTCTGACTTAGGGTTTCAGAAGGAAGAAGTCTCGACCACGCTCACAACCAGGCTATTTAAAGGGTTTAGATGGGTTATTAGGTTTTTGGAGGTCGGCAGGATAGGTTTGGGTGATAGGGTTTGGGTGGCCGGCGTGAGAAATCGGCCGACGAATGCTTGGGTTGGGTCGAAGGTTCGCGAAGCCAGAGAGAGAGAATTAGCGTGAGTTAAGGATAATTGATTATTCCAAGCTAATTTGCGAGCCGAGAGGAAGAAAAAGAGAGGTGACTCGGCCGGTCAGAGCTCTCGTAGCTGGTGCCGCCATTATCGGGGGCGGAAGCTACAGGCTGTGTCGGGGCTGGCAGGTGCGAGGGGCTGGGGGAAGAAGAAGGGGCTGGGCCGGGCGGTTCGCGAGGAAAGAAAAGAAAGAAAAAAGGGGAGACCGGGCCGGTCTGGGCGCGACGGAGGGTGTCATTAATTGGAACACTGAGTTTAAGTTGGAAACGAAGTAAGACGCGGCGCATCGAGGGGCGGCAGAAGGAGGACGCGCGGCACGGGCTGGGCTGAAGGAGGAAGAAGAGGCAGACTGGGCCGCCGGGCTGGCCCAGTTCGGCGAGGAGAAGAAAAAGAAAAAAAAAAGAAAAGAAGAAGAAAGAAAAAGAAGGAAAAGAAAGAAAAAAGGAAAAAGGAAAAAATAATGGTTTGGGATAATTAAATTAATTAGAATATTTGGGATATTTAAAATTAATAATATTTAAATAAAATAATATTTAAAATCCCTTTTTAGGCTAAATTAGGATTTTTAAAAGATTTTCCACAAATTCCTTTTTAATTAGCAAAACACCCCAATTTTCTCCAATTAAATTATTTATAAAATTAATATTAATTTGAAACTATTTTCTCCTTCTTATTTTAAATAAAATAATTTACTTAATTTATTTTCAAAATAAAATGCTTAATTAGCTGAAATACCCAAATCCTTCCTAATTAAAATACTTATAAATTTCTTCTTGATTTGCCCTAATTAATTTAATTAAAAAATAATTTATTTAAATAATTATTATAATAAATATCCTTTAAATGTAGTTTATAAAATTAGGAATTTTTGGGGCATTTCATGTATATACCGTAGGATTTGTTTGGCTTGGTTCGGGTAAGGGCGTCGAATGTAGCAGTAGTAGAGCTGACATGAATAGTGGGTTGGGGGGTGTTTGTTTTCGGTAGAGTGTGCGTCGTGTGTGGCGTGTATATATGAATATAAATGTGTGGCGTGTATGTATGTATATAAATGCAGAAGGAGACAGGGATATTATTTACGGGTGAAGAGACAGCAAAGACAGATGGAAAGAGAGAGAAGAAAACATATATATTTTATTTTAAATTTAGTCCGAATAAATTAAAATATCGGATAGAAAAATATTCCGATCTAAGATAGATTTAAATAAAACGAAAAAGGTAAGAATAATTGGGAATAAATTTTAGGAATTTATTTCGGGTTACGAGTCGAGGTTATTAATAAAATAATTCGGATAAGATTTACGGATAAAAACTAAGATTAAAATAAATAGTCGATTTCTATCAACTTTTTAACCTGATAATTTTTATATCTAAACTGTCATAATAATATGAATAATAAAAACACTTTTAATTATAAAAAATAATAACACTTTTAATATTTAACCTCAGAAAATAATGATTATAACTAATCATATGATTATTAACTTATAATTAATGTTTCTAAAAACTGGGGTATTACACCATGCGTCTCATAAAAACACAACAGATGCGAGGAAAGAAGAAGGATAAACTGTTGTGGTCGATGGTGAGGATTGGCGATGACAAAGGTGAGTGATGGGGTGGCCTTGGTGGTTGGTCCACTAGGCTTTATGTGGTAATTAGTTGTTGTGGTAGTGCAAGGTGGGGGAATGTGGTGGTCGAATGCGTGGAATAGAGCATGGGAAGGAGGAAGAAGAAGAAGAAGAAAATAGAGGGAGCTTGGGGCAGTAATGTTTGACAGAGATTTTGGAAAATAAATGGCAACAAACAAATAAGGGAGAATAAGAGTGATGAGTGGTGTATATATATATATATATATATATATATATATATGCATAGAGATGTGCGATGGGAGAAAATTTAGAGGGTGATGTAGGGTGATGACAACAACAACAAAGGGAAGAGTGGAGAAGAAAATCAATGACATGATGGTGGAGTGTTAGGTGCAAAATGGTAGGGTATGCAACATAAGAGTGATGATTGTATCTTGAAGAAGAAAAAAGGTAGGGGAGGGGGTTTGTGCAGCAAGAGAGAAGCAACAACATGAAATGGTGATGGTAAAGTGTTGATAATGATGATGATGGTTGCAATAGAGGGTTAGAGTGATGATTGTGGACTACAAGTTGTAAGCAGTAATAATAGTCAAGCTTACGGTGAGAAGGAGGCAGGAGAAAGGAGAAAGGAAAATGAAAGAGGATAAAAGAAAAAGAGAAAAAGGTTTAAGGTTAGTTTTAAATAAATTTTGGATTAGCTAAAATAGGTAGGATTAGTGATAAAATTTATCCAAATTTGGATCAGGTTATGAAATATAATTTTTTTGGGTCAAAGATTTGGATTAGGTTAAGATTTTGTGATAAAGGAATTTGGATAATGCTAAATAATATTTTCTTGGTATTAGAATTATATTGGGGTATTAATGATATGGGATTAGGTTTAGCAAAGTTTTGGGGTATTACATCACTATCCCCTTAAAAGAGACTTCATCTCCAAAGTTAACAAGTTTAGGTTAGGTGAGAAGAGAAGATGTATGAAAGCGATCTTGTTGGTCAATCCTGTTAGAGATACTATTGGGTTCTACCCCTTAAAAGAGAGAGAAACGTAAAACATATATTACTAATACATAATGCACATAATAACATTTTAAGGTCATCTATGATACCCATACTCGATTCCTCACAAAATTAATTTGGGTTTTCGAAAGGAAATTTGATTTTTATAAAATGTGAAAGAGACTATTGAAATCAGACGAGGGATCATTTAAAAATCAAAATTTTGAAAACAAAACACTATAATAAAACCATAGCTCTGATACCAACTTGTAACACCCCAATTTTTAGAACTAAAAAATTTTATTTTACGGCGTAAGCAAAATATTAGGTGTTATCACCATAATTAACATAAGTCTAGTTTGCCCGACCATCTTTACATTAATCAAAAGGCTAAAACCGTTCATAGTAAAACAAGGTAATTGGAAATGGAAGAAGAATTTATAATACAATATGGAGGTTAACTCCGAATTACAATAACAATATACAAAGTAAGGGATGCCATGGATTAAAGAGTCCAAAAGGGTAAATAAATCAATCGGATAACATAAATATTTACCTAAACACCAAGTACAGATAATAGGTCACTCATCCTCATATAGTGCATCAAAAGGAGCATATTCATCTAGTAGGTCTTCACGGTCCTGCACAAAAGAATTAGGGTCTCCTACTTGTGGGAATGATCATTATCCATGAAAAGGGTGTTCAGTATACTATGTACTGAGTAAGGTAACAATACTATCGAATCAGGGATATAGGTAACACATGCATTCACAACCGATGGTGACTACATATTTAAATAAATGACATCATAAGATATATTTCTCCATGCCTCTTTATTAGATATAACCATTTTATTCTTCTATATACGCTAAGTTTAGGGACTCTAATATTCTTAAATTGGTGGAATAGACTGAAGTAATTTCTTAGGGAAAATACATTTAATCCACTATTATCATCTGGTGGAATATATCTGAGAACATTTCCTTCTTGGTGCAAAATGCTCGTGAGCCACTATTATTATCTGGTATAACAGATATAAAAACATCACCTTAGTCCTGACTCATGTATTCTTCTACATTAAGTCATTAGTGTCTTATCCATAAGTTACATAGTTATATTTTCATTCATGATGAGTAGGGGCCCCACTATTCTTAATTTGATGGAATGTACTGAAACATCTTCTTAGGGTAAAACACTTCCAAGCAACTATTATCCTCCGGTGGAATAGATATAAAACATCACCTTGGCCCTACTCACTTGATCTTTTAATTTAAGTAATTAATATCTTATTCATGATTGATTTATAGGTACCGAACACATTAAGGCGATAAGCACATAAGACAATTCATAAGGTTGATCTCTAGAGTCAAGATCCTTAATTTCCTTAAACCCAATATTACATTCCTAGCATAACTTCTCTTATATTTATCATCCAACTACTAATTATAGTATATAATTTTTAAATATTATCATTATTAACACACCCAAAATTAATGGTCTAACACCCCTGTCTCATACATATAATAATATCACTTATCCCAAATTTTACTATTTACACGCCTCCCAAAACCCTAATTTTAAGATTAGTCATAACCCTTCACATAAGGTGCTTATGATTATCCAAATTTAATAAACCTCTTAAATTACTAACATTAACAATGTATATCTAAAATTTGTGGTCTAATTTAAGGGTTTTACACATGGGGTAATAATATTGCCATTTTAAGGTTACTATGCCCTCATTAAGCCACTATGTCATTTTGAGGAACCTAGAACATTCATTTATTACTCCAAACACTTCCCCAGATATCATTATCATGATTAATACACCTAACGCATTAAAATACCGAGATCTCTAGATTAACCCATATTACTATTCTATAATTTATATTTTTTCCACAAATATGACATAGCATAACAAGATTAGACCAACATACCTTTTCCGTTCTCACACCCTTTATATCATATAAATCCACATTACCACAACATATCATTAACAACATACATTACATTATATAAAAACATCCTGATAACACACATATCCATGTGAGCATTTAACACAAGAACCCTAAAACATTGATTAGTATCCTTACCAACAAAGACATTGGACCTATGCACATAATCCTAAATCTCCTCCTCCTAGATTGTTAGAAAATCACATACAAAAAATTAGATAATACATAGTTAGGCTCAAAGATTATAACCGAGGGAAAAGTTAAGATAATGGAGGGTAAAAATGGAAATAACTAGAGTCAAAGGGAAGCTTGAATTGTGTGGAAGTGTGGTGAAATGTAGGGTGGTACTATGGTGAAAATTTGGTGGTGTATTGATAAGATTTGGGGGTAAAAAAAAGAGTACATGGCTGAAATGGGCACACTCAGATCATGAGGTGTTATCATGTGTGGGTAGGCTATATGAAGAGGCATGGTGATGCTCAATAATGGATGACACATGACAATAATGAACAGATGTGCATGGGCTTGTGGCAGGTTGTGCGTAGGCCGTGTGAGGGTGCACAGGCAAACCGTGCTAGTTTGCATGGGCGTGAGATAAGGAAAATTTGTAGTGCATGATTATACATGTAACAAAAATTTGATGGCATAAGGAAAGAAGTGGAAAAAACGGTGGTGGTCGATGACGAAGGTAGGCGACGACGAAGTGGAGTTATAGGGTGGCCTTGGTGGTTGGTCCACCAGGCTTTGGGCGGTGCTTGGTGGTTGTGGTGGTGCACCATGGTGAAGATGGTGGTTGAACGTGCTAAATAGAGCATGTGAAGAAAGAAGAAGAAGAAGGACAAGATGAAGAAGAAGAAAAGAGAGGGACGTTGGGGTAGTGGTGTTTAACAGAGATTTTGGAAAATAAATGGTAACAAAAAAATAAGGGAGGAGAGTGATGAGTGTTATGTGTGTATAAATATATATGCATTAAGACATGCAACCAGAAAAAATGCAGAGGGTGGTGTAGGGTGATGATAGCAGTAGCGTAAGAAAGAGTGGAGAAGAAATTCAGGGAGGGGATGGTGGAGTGTGGGTGAAAAATGGTAGGGTTTGTAGCATGAGAGTGATGGTTGTGTGTGTGTTGCATGAAGAAGCAAAAAGGAAGGGGAGGGGGTGTGTGTAGCAATCTAGGGATAAGAAACAAAGTGAGATGGTGATGGCAGAGTATTGATAATGGTGATGATTTTGTAGTATAGGGTGAGACTGATGGTTGTGGGCTGCAAGTCGTAAGTAGTTAGAATAGTCAAGCCTTACAATGGGAAGAAGGAAGGAGAAAGGAAAAAGAAAAAGGAGAAAGAAAAGGAAAAGGAGAAAAAGATCTAAGGTTAGTTTTAGATAAATTTTAGATGAGCAAAAATAGGTAGGATAAGAGATAAAATTTACTAGAATTAAGATTGGGTTATGAAATAGAATTTATTTGAGTTAAATTATCAGATTATGTTAAGATTTTGGGATTAAGGAATATGGTTAAAGCTAAATAAGATTTTCTGGAGATTAGAATCGGATTAGGGTATTCACGATATAGGATTAGATTTAGCAAAATTTTGGTGTATTACAAATTGTATTTCTATTTTATAAATTTAATGACTTTTCTATAATTAACTGATTTATACTTTATTTGTAAAACCTAATCGTTAAGGTTGTTTTTATATATAATTAACCTAATTTCTTTAATTTTTGTTCAGGTAGTGTTCTAAATAAATTAACAATGTTTTAAAATATTCATATAGCTTAAACTGGTCAAAGCCTTATTTCTTTGAAATATTTAGGAAGCGCGTCCTCGAGTCTTGAATTCATGATTTACCTTCTAGGAAATTGGATTGTATTTCTTGTTGATTGATTGACATCATTTGAATTTGTGATTATTAAGATATATTTATTACTTAGTCTTTCTATTTTTGAACACAATCTAATAAGATATTTTATTAGGTTCTAAAAATAGGGTCTTATTTGTTCATTCTTTTGGTTTAGCCAGCTATGGATTAAGGTAAGTCTTTACTTACCTCCACTATTGGTTGTTTTATGAGGATGGATCATTGTGTATGTATTTTGGAGGTAAAAGTAGCATGAATCATTTGGGTTGGTATGTCAAGCATATAATATATAGCGTATGGTGTTTTATATTTACCATGAGTTTAGAGTGTTGAATAGAAGCATGAAAATAAGGCTATTGAGTATGAAGTTTAGGCAATGCCTATTTTGGTGTATTATTGAGCACTCTAAGGTAAGAGTATGCATGCTAGGGCTATTTAACCCTTTTGAGGAAAATGAAGGTGAAAGTATATGCATATGTATGTTGAAATGAAATTCTATTTTATTTATAGACATATGATTGAGTAAAAGAGCATGTTACAAGCATGATTAAGTAAAGCATGTTAAGCTTTCTTATCTTCAAGCATGGTTATACAGATGGCATATTAAATTCATAAAGTGTGTTTTGATTAACTAAGTGTAAAGCATTTATTATTGGGTTGAAATGTGTTCTTAAATGATATATGATTTTAAGATAAATGAATCATCAAACTATGATTTTGAAGTAATTTTCAGTGTTGGACATGTTCCTGAGTAATGTCTACGGTAGAGCATCTCTTAGTAATGTTCAAGGCTGAGCATGTCCCAAAGTAATACTCAGTGTTAGAAACGTCCCTTGGTAATGCTTGAGGGCTAAGCAACCCAAGGCTGACCATGCTTGAAATGCCCCGAAAATTCCTAATTTTATAAATTATATTTAAATGAGGTTTTATTAGAAAAATTATTTAAATAAATTATTTTTATTAAAATAAAAGGATATTTAATTAGGGAAAATCAAGAAGAGATTTATGAGTATTTTAATTAGGAGGAATTTGGGTATTTTAACTAATTAAGGATTTTATTTGGAAATTAATTAAAGAAATTATTTTATTTAAAATAAGAAGGAGAAAATAGTTTCAAATTAATATTAATTTTATAAATAATTTAATTGAATAAATTTAGGGTGTTTTCCTAATTAAATTGGAATTTATGAAAACCTTTTTAAAATCCTAATTTATACTAAAAAGGAATTTAAATATTATTTTATTTAAATATTATTATTTTTAAATATCCCAAATATTTTAATTAATTTAAATACCCAATCTACTTATTTTCTTTTTCCCTTTTCTTTCTTCCTTTTTCCTTTCTTTATCTTCCTTTTTCTTTCTTCCTCTTTTCTTTTTCCTTCTTCTTCCCGATTGGGCCAGTCTGCGGCCCAATTCTTCCTTCCTTCTTTCTTTTTCTTCTTCGACATTTGGGCCTACTTCCTTCGTGGGCCCGTCTCCGTCTTTTCTTTCTTTTCTTTGGCCTGACTCCGAAACGGCCCGCTTCAGTTGTTTTTCCACGAAAACGCCGCACTTCATTTAAAACACACCCTCTTCGCCTAGCCGACCGCCTGGTCTCCTTCTTTTCTTTCTTTCCTTTCCTCCCGAACTGCCCGGTTCCCTACCTCCTTCTTCTTCCTCCAGCCTTCGATCCTGCCTTTGCCGTCGGCTGCAACTTGCCGCCGCCATCGCCCTGGTTTTTCGCCAGTGATCTCGCCCGATTCAACCAGCCGTTTTTCTTCCCTTATCTTCCCTCTGATTCGATGATCACACAGACCCATCCACCTCCCTTTTCTCACGCATTCTTTCCCTTTTTCCCTGCTCATATCCATTGCCCCGTTTTGACTCCCACCGGCCAACCTCACCCCCCGTCGACCCTAACCCTACTTTACTTACTCCCTATCTGACCCACAGAACCCTAGCCTCCCTTCTAACCCTATAAATACCCCCCATGATAACCTATATCGAGCCTTTGATTTCATTACCCTAAATTTGACCCTTTTCGCCGCCGACTCTTTAGACGCCTCGTCTGCCGCCTCTAGCCAACTTAGCCACCATCCATGGCCACCAAAATCTTCCTTGCACCTCCCTCTAGCTAACCAAACCATTCATCACCCTTGATTCTTTCTGTATAATCCCCCTCGATTGTGCGAACTTCCCTTTTCGACCAACCTGTTTTCCAGCCCCCGCCACCCTTTGAACCACCATTAGCCACCTATTCCTCCGTTTCCGCCGCTCCTTTCACCTCCAAAATTGTGCTGCAGATCCTCCTCTACGTTTCCCTACCTTTATTTTCCTCTTTCTCCCTCTCCTCCTCTCTCTTTCTTCTTCTCTCCCATTCGGCCACCACCACCGCCGCCGTGCGCCGCCACCTTTGGCTGTGCCACCACCTCCATTCTGTCCCTCTCCTTTTGGGAAACCCTAAACACCCCAACTCCCACCTTAATTCTCCCTATCTTTTTTCCCAGCATGCAACTTTTACCCTTTTCTTTCCTTTTTCCAGCCACCGCCGCCACCGCCGTGAACCACCGCCGGTGCTGCCTATCCCCACCAGCCTAAGGTTGAACCCTAGACCCTCTCAGCCTTTTTCCCTATTTTTATAACCCTTAAATTATTTTATTTCAATTATTTGCATATAAATACCATTATTATTATTATTATTTACTATTTTTAATATGTATTATTATTCTTATTATTATTATTATTAGTATTAATGTTTTGATTATTATTTCTGTTGAGGGCTGAAGCCCTATTGTATTTTTTAATTTGATTTTATTATTATTCTTCTTATTATTTCTATTATAACTATTATTAATATTAATATGTTATTATTATAATTATAATTATTATGTTTATTATTACTATTTCGAATTACTGTTATTATTATTTAATTATTAATATTAGAAATACTTTACTATTAGTTTTGCTATTATTATTATTATTGTTATTGTTGTTGTTGTTGTTGTTCTTATTATTATTATTATTATTATTATTATCATCATCATCATCATCATCATCATCATCATCATCATCATCATCATCATCATCATTATTACTAAATTGGGTTATTTATTTTACTAATATTATTATTAGTATTATTTTGGAAATGGGGCCGAAGCCTTTATTTTACTTTGTTTTTGAATAATGTCCTCTTTATTATCAGTATTGTTACTACTATTATTATTATTCTTATTTATATTCTTATTGATATTATTTTTAGTGTCATTTTTATTATTAGAATAAATTATTTATCCCTGCATTAATTATCAACTTTTATAATATTTCTATTATTTCTATATCTTTAGCAAAGTTAGAATTTCGTTAATGTTATTTTTTTTAGTATGTTATTATTTGGTCAAAGCCCTAAGGAGGCGTAGGAGCGTGCTCCAATACTGGTGTCATTTCAGGTAAGGGTTGCTAAGGCCTTTTGTGTGCTTATATGCATTATGTGATTCGCATGCTATGTATCATATGTTTATCATTATTATTTATGTCGTATATGGTATGATGTGGAGTTGAAGTATGTTTTCGTGTATTTGCATGGTATGTGTATTATATATATGTGGTGATTGGTTTGTGACCCTGTAAGACATGCATGTGAGGTTGTTGATGTGGTTTGTGTGGGATAAAGGATGAAAAAGGAGGATGGGGAAAGAGGTTGACCAAGGGAGGTGAGTTGACCTAATTATGTTAGTGATTCATGAGTGACAAAATAAAATGGAGAATTTTAAGGTTTAGTGTGGGAGAATCTAATTTATGGTTTTGTGTCGAAGAATATAATTTATGATTTATATGGGAGAATCTAATTTGTGGTTTTGTGGGGGAGAATATAATTTATGTTTTGCTTGGGAGAAACTAAAATATGATTTTAAATGGGATAATCTAATTTCTGGTGTTGTATGGGAGAATCTAATTTAGGGTTTGGCAAGGATGAAATCTTTGGTTGTGTATGGATTGAATTTAAGGTTTTGTATGGAGGAATCTAGGGTTTCAATTATATGGAAGGATCTAGGGTTGCATGGTTGAATTTAGGATTTCAAGTGGGATTTTAGGGTTTGCATGAAAAAGTTTGAAGGTTTGCATGGGAAGGTTATTGTCTGCATGGGTATGAAATTTATGTTTGGAAAGTTGATTTAGGATGTAAGGAAGGTAATGTAAGTGTTGTTTGGGTGTTTGAACACTTGGGATGAAAAATAGTACGTAGGAAATTATAAGGGTATGGAGGAGACTGAATTAGGGTTGGACTGACTAACTATGGGTTGTTGTGATTAACTAGGGTTGGAGTGGATAATTGTGGTTTGTTGTGATTAACTAAGGTTTGGAATGGCTAATTATGGTTGTTATGGTTAAATAGGATTTGGAGTGATTAACTATGGGTTGTTGTGGTTGATTAGGGTTGGTGTGGCTGCTTAGGGTTTTTGTTGTTTCATGTGTACTTGGTAATTAAAGTGTAATTATGAGGATGGTAATTATGAGTTGAGGTATGTGGGGTGTTAAAATGATTTGGGTTGTGTGAGGTGGAGTAAGATGAGCCACTAAGGCCTAAATTAGGGTTTCGAGACAAAACCCTAGATTGAGATGTGGAGTGGACTTGGAGGATATGTGTTAAAGGAGTGGTTCATGCATGTCTAGGGTTAAAATTGTCCGAATAATATACTAAAGACATTAATCACGTAAAGTGGAAGATGTTGAGCCGGACCCAGACCGATCCACCGGCATAATAGTGGCCAGGTACTACGGTAGCCTGGAGACCGATCCACCGGCATAATAGTGGTAGGGTATGTTACCCTAGTGACCGATCCACCGGCTAAAATAGTGGGGGATCCCGAGCTCAACGAACCAAACCATATATGTTGTTAAGATATGGGAAGATACTAATTACTTACAGTGGAACACCGTGCGAGAAGGGGCCAGACCGATCCACCAGCATAATAGTGGTAGGGTATGTTACCCTAGTGACCGATCCGTCGGCTAGAATAGTGGCTAGGAGCAAGAGTGCCCTGGAGACCGATCCACCAGCAAAAATAGCAGGGTTCCCGTACTCGTATGGACTTGATAAAGAGCATGGTGTGAAAATATTTTAATAAAGGATTAATGAAGTAATTAATCTGAACTATATTGGATCTTGGCACTTCCACCTGATCGTTCATTTGCCTTTTATTTTATTGTGTTGGTGATTATGCCCTGTTATTATCTTGCATGATTTCATGTACTTATGTATTGGCCTTAGTGCTCGGTTACCTTACTCAGTACGTAGCGTACTGATCACCCTTTTCATGGGTGCTGCTCATTCCCACGAGTAGTATGCCCTTCTGACTTTGTGCAGGTGGATGAGACATCAGTCGGGGATGTGTGTTGAGCATGTTTGGCTCAAAGTTCGAGAGAGTTGTGGCCGTATTTCAGTCTTTATGCGATTTTATTTCCTTATATTATTTCTTTTGTATTGGAGTTACCCTCTTTGATTTATTACCTCGTATTGAGTATTTATCCTCTTTGATTTCACACTCTGATTTCTATTTTATTATGGTTTATAAACGTTTATGCGTACTTTGATTTTTAATGAATGATCTTTCGAGTTCTTTTATGAACTGTTGGTTTGAGTTTAATGTATATCTTTTCTTAGCCTTAGCACTTGGTACTGGAACGGTCCGAGAGAACTGGTCTGGTACTAAGTGTGGCGGTAACATCTCCAGAATTCATGGGTTTTAAATTAAGTATTTTAATTACTACCGCTTTAAAAAAAAGTAGTGAATTTTGGGGTGTTATAATGCCCCTAAGTAATACTCGAGGCTGGACACGTCCCTTAGTAATGCTTGAGGGCTAAACACCCCAATTAGTTTTGTTTGACAGTATTCATAAATGTTTGATTGGTTTGGTTTGGTGTTTTACATAAATATGTGATTAGTTTAAATTGGCATTATACGTAGAAGCCCAATTAGTTTGGTTTGGCTTATACATAAATGCTTGATTTTTTTTATTTAAATCCCTTTACAGATCAATATGTTGGTATATGAAATTGTGTGGTCATGCAATTAGTTGTCAATAATATGGATTATTTCTACTTGAGATGCGTGGATTACGTTACATTTCCATCATACCATGCTTACATGTTTAAGCTTGATGTTACATATTTTTCACATGTTATTATATGTGTAAGGCATAAATTATAATGTAGGTATTGAATACGAATAATATTGTATACATTTAATGCACCTTGATTCTATGTGCATCTAATCTTATAATTCATGTTTCCCCATAAGATAGAGAAATGTGATTTACTCATTACTAGACCCATACTTATAGTGCCTTCATTGATTGGGTATTGTGATGAACCACTAATGGTGGGGAGCATATTATTGGTGCATAATTGCTTTTGAAAGTCTCATTGTTAGACTGAAGACATTGGGTTTGAGAGTAAATCATTTGGTGATTGATTTTGTCTCTATTTTATTGAGGGGATCCTCTTTTGATATTCTTTTCAAATGTGTTCGATTTCAAATGCATTTATTTGAGACATATTTTTACTGGAGATGTATTTTGAATCTAGTTTCTTTTACCTTTTCATATTTTTTGAAAAATTTAGGTTGGAGTGACATGTTTTTCACTGTCTTTATAAGTAATGATTAGGTTCAGTGAACTATTAGATAATTTATTGTAGGAGTTTATTCTTCTGGTATAGATGAGGTTAACTTTATGATTGGATATTTTTTAGCTTTCCATCAGACATAGGTTAGGTGGACATGCACACTTCTCCTTGTGTTTGATGTGGTTCTTTTATCCCCGTTCTTTTTTAGCGTCTACAATTTCTTTTATAAAATAATTTTTTTAGGACTGAAAAATAAGGGTGTTATGGATTTTATATAACTAACTTATTGTGGGATTCCCACATCGGTTACTGAGGGGATCTTTGGGCAGTTTATATAGGGGAGTCAGTCCTCACCTCTTGAGCTAGCTTTTGGGTGGAGTTAGGGCTCTTCCCGGGGGAGTACCCCTGGGGCCCACTGGGGGAGTACCCCCTTTGGGTTCGTATCATCTGGTATCAGAGCTATCCTCAGTCAAACCTCCCTGCAGTCTTGCGTGCCGATTGCCGACAGAGGCAGCACGAGGACGTGTAGTCTAAAGGGGGTGGGTGATGTGGGATTCCCACATCGGTTACTGAGGGGATCTTTGGGCAGTTTATATAGGGGAGTCAGTCCTCACCTCTTGAGCTAGCTTTTGGGTGGAGTTAGGGCTCTTCCCGGGGGAGTACCCCTTGGGCCCACTGGGGGAGTACCCCCTTTGGGTCCGTATCACTTATATAACAAAGAGCTCATTTCAAAATCTCACTCACCATGGCCTTATATAGCATTTTATGTTAACAATCATTTAAAAAAAAGAATAAGGTACCTTGAGGTTTGTTATCAATTAATAACATCTAAAATAGCACTGAAATAGACCCATTATCGCATTCCAAACAATATATGTCTACTTATAAAGCTTCATTCATCTCTAATATTTTTAAAGTTTTATTTGAAGTTAGGGTTCTACCAAGTATAAATTTTTCCAAAAGATCAATACAAAACAAACTTCATTGCCCTTTCTCATAGTATGTATAGAATTTCATGCCCTTTGAACTCCAAAAATGCTCCTTATGAATTCCAAAGAATCATGAATGGCATTTTAAATCCACATTCCAATTTTTATGTAGTCTATATTGATGATGACCTTTTATTATCAAGCTCAATAGATGAGCATTTCAAGTATATAAATACATTTATCTTGATTATCAAGACAAATGGTCTAGTAGTCTCAAGATCCAAAATATCCTTTTCCAAACATGCATTCGATTTCTTGGCCATTACATTTTCCATGGTACTATTATATAATGAAGGTTGGATTTGGACATTTCTGATCTATTGTAACATATCCTCATCCCTCATGTATAAAGGGAAATACATTAGAGGGTTGAGCATCTCATCTCAAGCTGAGAGTTCCTATAAAAACATGCCAAAATGAATGACTTTCTATTCATATGCAACCATCCATGGTGCACCAAAATGTATGATTAGGATGACCGATAACTCCAATCCGTTAAGCTACATTCTACTCCTTGAATTTAATAATTACAAAAAAGAGAAAAAAGGGATAGTTAATTGCAAATGATTAAATTCCCTATATGTGTGTGAAAAAGGAAGTTGAAGTTAGTTTAATTATGAGTATATGTACCTAATTTGGCACAATTCTAACACAACCTATCTCCCCTTGAAAAACGTCCTTTTTTCAATTCTCTAAATCGTAGAACTCTAAGGTAGGAAAGGGTAATGGTTGATTGAGGTTTAGGAAGTCATAGATTAAGACTTTAATATTGTAAGGTGGCAAGGGTTTGTTATGAATAATATGTTTTTCTTGATTGAGAAAAACAATAACATGTGCCACAATAACGCCAACTTTATTCCTCAATTGGTAGCTATAATCCTCCTATGGAATTTGAAATACAAATAGTTAAATATGCTTTTGCTTTTATTATTATAATAAAAAGGTGTGAAACATTATCATAATTAGTGTACATAAATTATCATAGTCATCTAAATTAGATGGAAATGATACAATAGGCACTTAAGTTCAAATTCTCTCACTACCATTACCAATTGACCTTGTACATTAATCATCGGTGTCCTTTGAGTATCTGTGTTTTTCTTCTTCCAACTCCACTAGCCTTGAAGTCCATCTGTCAAATTCTACTTTTGGTCTTGGTCGGAAATTTGCAAATTTTAGGTGTTCCAAAATATTTCCTTATACCGACACTTGCTCCCATTCCACATATATTTATTAGATATTTTTTTGTCCTTGAGGCATTTATTAAGGGATCATGTCAATCATAACCATCAAAAACATAAGTGCCTTTATATTTACTATTTTTAGTAACATCCTATATATCATAAACAAAATGTGACAACATCAGCATCCTAGATAGATATAGTTATTTTTCTATAAATAGTCCTAGCTCCAATAAAGCTTATGTAAAAAAATGTAGAATAATATTGTTTTCACATGCTTACCATTTTTTCAAGAACTTCATTCATATCTTCATGCACAACCTTACCTTCCTTGTTTAAGATTAACTTTTTCTAAATTTCAAGTCATTCTACATCATCTTCCACTCCTTCACCCTGTTGGGCCTTTTTCTTATTTCTCTTTTTATTTATTTCTTTGATTTGCCTATACAAAATAAATAATCATGATTTAGATTTATATATGCATTAAAAAATAACAAACATATACTTTAAAGTATAAAAATACATAGAATGAGTGATGTGTTTCTTATAATCTCTTCTCTTAAATTTAGAAAACCTTTATGAGAGGTTAAGTGGAGATAATGGTTATTTAGAGAATTTTCATCATTCTTTGCACTCGTATCCTATTATATACAATTATAAGCACAAGAGTTAGGTTAATGATGAAATATAAATATTATATATAGTTTCATAAGAGTTATCTTTTTCCCTGGCCTCCAATGTATTCTTATATTTTACAAATGCTTTTTAATAGTCTACATAAATGGTCTAGTAATGCCCTAAAATTTTGAAACAAAAATATCATTTTGAAGATAATACAGATGTTTACAAAAACAAAATTGCAGGATGTCACTGCTATGTCAACCATGTGAGACGTGTGATCATTACTTAATACATGTTTAATTCAAGGTAAAACGGAATGATGAACATAAGAATTATTGCACTAAAAATATAATAGTATAACAAAAAGGAAGAGAATGCTATAGATGATAGGGATATTAAAAAAATGCTAATATATGAACCAAAGCTAAGAGTTTAAATAAATGGAAGGAACAAAATCATCCCAACATAATGGAAAAAAACAATCCAACTCGGTTAGCCTAACTCTTAACTAAATAGAATTTATATTCAAACCCCATGTAATGTTTGATTACTAACCCATATAATCATCCTCAAAATACTCTAGTTGATAATTATAACCTCATATATCATCTCCTACTAACTGGGACAAAGGCCATATCATCATAGTAATAACATAAATGTAGTATCAGTGCAGTGAAGTAATAGTAAAATAAATCTAAAACATGGTAAGGGCTCATGATGTTCATGTAGATAACATAATAGTGGTATGAAACATACTTAGATAGTATAAATCCATGCTCATGATTATAATGTCATAAGGCTTACTCAGATAAGAACTATAGAGTAGATAATAATATAGATCAATAATTATATTCATGTAGAAGAAACCATATTATTAATCTCCTTATTTAGTGACCATATAGTTTTCATTTATTATGATATTTGGTCATGCCTAGTTTTCAACCATAAATAAAAGTGATGGAAGTATAATGTAAACAATGAAATTTCACACCCATCACATGTAGTTAAAATACATCTATGGGGCATTTATTTAGGGATACCACTCCTACCACACCTTAAGTGCATCTGCAGCGAGGGCTAATACAGATTAGGATACCACATGTACCATATGTGGTTAGTGTACATTGAGGGAGCTTTTATTAGGATAACTCACCCACCACATGTTAAATGTATTTTCTATGAGGGCTAACACAAAATTTGGGGGTACCACACCCACCACATGTGGTTAGAATACATTGAGGGGGATTGTACCATGATATCTCACCCATCACACCTTGAATACATCTACTGCAATGGCTAATAAAAAAGTTGGGATACCAAACACACTGCACATGGTTAGAATACATTAAGAGGGTTTGTAGTGGGATACCTCAACATTGCTTTTTGGGAAATTTTAGCTAAATAAAATCATAAAATGATCTCAGTAATGTAAAAATAATCCCAAAGCTCCAAAAATATTCTTATAAGGATAGATATACAATAATTAAATGTTTTTATAAACATTGGAATAAAATTGAAGTTAAAAAAGAAAAGGATATAAAATTTTAGCATAACTAATATATCAGTTTTGGCAATCAGTTAATTGGTTATCCTAGAAATAAAAATGTATGTTCTTGGTTGTACCAGTCAATCAATTTTGGAAAGTAGTTGATAGATATGGTGAAATTCATATTAACAAAAAATTTCAAGTCCTTTTCAATAACAAAAATCAATTTATTTTGTATCAATATAATTTGAAATATATTTTGAAGGATTTTAGGGTTTGGTATTATAGATCCCGAACTAATATTTGAGCGCTTTAAAACTTAAACGTCCATCTTCATTAAATACATGTTTCAAGGTCATGTTGGAATTTGAATTTAACCAAGCCTTACACATGTCCCTATTAAAAATAATGCCTCATAAACTTTAAAAGTTCAAATGTTGATTATATACATGAATGAATTACAGGCAACATATTTTCAACATGGGATTACATTACACACACACACACACACATGTAACAACCTTGAATTTTGTAAACTTTTTTTTTTGCGTGTTAGCCTTTTATTTGAAACCTAACCCTAAAACCTTGGCTTAATTATTTTTTTTACCCTTGATCCTTAACCTAAATAAATTTTTAAATAATTTGTCTCAATTATTTTTACCTTTTTTCTGAACCCTCACCCTTAACCGGTTATTTTTTTTCCCATTTTACTTTCTAATCGGGTACCCTAACTTAACCAAACATAATCTAAAACAAAATTGTTCTAATCCAAGTCTAGCTTATTTCCTACCATCTCCCTCTCTCATGCACCCTCCATAACTTCTCATTTTTCCTTGCACAAAACCTTTCCCTTCACCTCCTTCAGAAACCACCTCTTATAATACTCTTCTTTAATCTATTTTTTGTTGGCATTTCTTCTAGACTCTACCTCCCTACTTCCGTTTTCTCAAGCTCAACTGAGCATCCCCTTCCTTTTCCATTTTATCAAACAATGGAAAATCCAACAACTATTCACCACCACCACCATCAACACCACTTGCTAGATAATACTCCCCATCCCCTCCATTTTTGTTTAATTTTCCCTTAGGTATCTTGTTACCTTCCTATTATTATTCCTTCTGTTACCCTCATTCTGATGTTTTTTCATTTGAACCACCAACTATCACCACCTTAGGTTGTCATCTTCTTTTCTTCCAATTAACTTTCCTACCCTATTTTATAAATTCTTTGTGCACCCTATACCATCTCCCATTATTATCACTATTATCACCATCAACTGTTACCATATTTTCAGCTACCAAACACTTAGCTCCATCTTGTTTGACAAAAAATATAAACCTCACCATCACCCATCCTAGTAACCCCATCCTCTCTTGTGTTGACTCCTTACATATGTGATGCACTGTTGTATTAATGAGTATTATCAGGCGAATAGATTAGATGACCCATTAGAGGCATGTCTCACGAATGAACTTAGTGAGTATGAGGAAGATGAGATCCTTACAAAATCAATCCACTATTTGGAGGAGTCTCCTTTGTATCCTAGATTTTTAAGGCAGCCACTTAGAGGCTTGGAGCGTGATGAGATAAAAAAATTAAAACCCTCCATTGAAGAGCCTCATCAGCTTGACCTCAAACCTCTCCCCTCTCATTTGAAATATGTGTTTTTAGATGGTTCTACTTATCTTCCAATGATTATTTCATATTCTTTGAGTAGGTTGATGGAAGAGAAGCTAGTGAGGGTATTAAAGGAGCACAAAAGAGTTTTTGGGTGGACTATTGCAGACTTAAAAGGAATCAGTCTATCTATATGTAAGCATAAAATTCTAATGGAGGAGGTTGTAAGCCAGTGGAACAACCTCAAGGATGAATTAATCTCACAATGTAAGAAATGGTGAAAAAAGGTGATAAAATTACTTGATGCAGGCATAATTTATTCTATATTTAATAGTGCATGGGTTAGTCTAGTGCAGATGGTACCTAAAAAAGGGGTATTAATGTTGTGGCTAATGACAAGAATGAATTGATCCCTACATGTACTATAATAGGCTGGCGTGTTTGTATGGATTATAGATGAGTAAATGATTCCACTAGAAAAGACTATTACCCTCTTCCCTTCATTGATCAGATGATGGAGAGACTAGGAGGCCACACATTCTACTATTTTATGGATGGGTATTCATGTGACATACAAATCCCTATTACACTTGATGATCAAGAAAAAACAACATTCCTATGTCCTTATAGTACGTTTGTATACAGGATAATGCCTTTCGGATTGTGCAATGCTCCGGCTACTTTTCAGAGATATATGATGGCAATTTTTCATGATATGGTAGAGGATTTCATGGAAATTTTTATGGATGATTTTTATGTGTTTGGATGTTCTTTTGATGCATGCCTAAATAATTTGGATAAAGTGTTGAAAAGATGTGAAGAAACAAATTTAGTCCTTAATTGGAAAAAAATATCACTTTATGGTCCAAGAGGGGATTGTTTTGGGTCAAAAAATCTCTAACAAAGAGATTGAAGTTGATAAGGAAAAAATTGAAGTAATTGAAAAACTTCCCTCTCCATCTACTGTTAAAGGTGTCGGGAGTTTTTTGGGGGATGTTAGCTTTTATCGAAGGTTCATTAAAGACTTCTCAAAAATAGCTAAGCCCCTATGTGAGTTACTTGTTAAAGATGTTACTTTCATTTTTTCTGATGAGTGCTTTCATGCGTTCAATACGTTAAAAGAAAAGTTGATTAGTGCACCTTTTATAGCATTTTCTAATTAGAATTTGCCCTTTGAATTAATGTACGATGCAAGTGATTTTTCTACAAATGAAAGATAAATTTTTTTAAACCATTTACTATGCTAGTAGAATTTTGAATTCTACACAACAAAATTATGCTATTACTGAAAAAGAATTATTTGCCATAGTATTTGTGTTTGATAAGTTTCGTTCTTATTTATTGTTGAATAAAGTCATTGTTTACACCGACCACTCTGCATTAAAGTACTTGTTTGCTAAGAAGGATCTTAAGATGGATATTGCTACTCCAAGAGTTCGACTTGGTGATTAAAGATAAAAAGGGGAGTGAGAACAGTGTTGCAGATCATCTCTCACGACTTCCTCAATCTATCATAGAAGAGCCAACCAATTCCATAAATGAAGAATTTCTAGATGAGTGTCTTTATAAGGTTCACATCACACCTACTCCATGGTATGCTGATATAGCCAATTTCTTGGCAGGTAACATCTTACCCACTCATCTTTCATATAACTAAAGAAGGAAGTTTCTTTCTAAGGTAAAGTATTATTTTTGGGATGATCCGTACCTATTTAAAATTGTGTTGATCAATTAATTTGGAGGTGTGTGAATGATGAAGAGATTTATTCCATCCTAGAACATTGTCATAGTAGGGAGGTTGGAGGTCACTTTGGACTAACTAGAACTGGGGCTAAGATTTTACAATGTGGCTTTTATTAGCCTAATATTTTTAAGGATGCTCATACCTTTGTTTTTGCTTGTGACAGGTGTCAAAAGATTGGGAATATATCCCGAAAACATGAATTACCCTTAATTAATATCATGGTTTGTGAGTTGTTTGACGTTTGGGGTATATAATTCATGGGACCGTTCCCTTGTTCTTTTGGTAATGAGTATATCCTTGTGGCTGTGGACTATGTGTCCAAGTGGGTAGAAGCTGTAGCACTTCCCAAGAATGATGCCAAGGTGGTTGTTAAATTCTTGAAACAAAATATTTTCATGCGATTTGGCACACCTAGAGCTATCATTAGCGATGGAGGGAAGCATTTTTGCAATCAACAATTTAAATCCCTCCTAGCTAAGTATGGAGTCAAGCATAAAGTGGCAACTCCCTACCATCCTTAGACAAGTGGTCAAGTAGAAGTAAACAATAAGGAGATTAAATAGATTTTGGATTAAACCGTAAGTGTAACATGAAAAGATTGGTCTATCAATTTAGATGACGCGCTTTGGGCTTATAGAATAGCCTACAAAACTCCAATTGGCATATCCCCCTATCGTTTGATGTATGGGAAGGCATGACATCTCCCAGTCGAACTTGAACATAAAGCATATTAGGTATTAAAATTTCTAAATTTTAATTTGAGTGATGCAGGTGAGCACAGGAAACTTCAATTGAACGTAATGAATGAGTTTTGTTTTGACACAGATAAGAATGTAAAGCTTTACAAAGAACATACCAAGAAGTTACACAATAAGCATATTTCAAAGCATTATTTTTTCAAGGGACAATAGGTACTTCTCTTTAATTCTAGGTTGAGGCTTTTCCCTGGAAAGTTGAAATCCCGATGGTCTAGCCCATTCTTGCTTGTAAACTTATATCCCTTCGATACGGTGGAAATTTCACATCCATAAAAATGAATGTTTATGGTTAAAGGTCAATGACTAAAACCATATAATGGTGGTGGTGTTGAACAACTCAAGATCATTATTCTCTTAACAAACAAAAATTAGACATGAGGGAGTCGTGCTAACAACTTTAAACAAGCGCTTTTTGGGAGGCAACCTAAATTTATGCTCTTATTTACATAGTCTTTTTTTTTGCTTTTGATTTTTGTAGCTCGTACTAACTCACAAATATTATGTGTTTATAATGGTCTTGGTGATGAAGTCTCAAAGAAGATGATGTGGGTTCCAAAGAATAACAACAAAATAAAGGAGAACAATGAAGAAATAGAAAAAAAAAATCTAAGTGATGAAGTGTTGGGAGATTTTAAAATTTAAGAATTAATTGTTGGCAACCCATATCTAAGAATTGGCGAGGGACGTTCTGCCACTACTGCACCACCATCCACCGAGGAAACATGGTCTGTGAGTTTCTCTCTTCCCTTTTACCTTGTTAGTACATTGGGGACAATGTGAATTATAAACATGGGGGAGATATTGTAGGACTACATTTTCCTTTACTTGTGTTTCTTGCATTATATTTATAATTATGCATTTCTTATGTTTCAAAAAAAAATTGAATTAAAAAAAATAAAAAATTTTGAAGTAAAAAAAAAGTGGGAAATAATCTTTTAATGATGATAATAGAAGGCTGTTTAACATGAGGTTGTAGTAAGTTGAGTTGACTTGTTGAGACCCCTTAACATTTTCTTGAAAATGATTTTGATTTTTTGAGCTTAAATGTTTTGGTTGCATTCTTAAGGGACGAGTGTAATTATGTTGGTGAAATTAAGGGTCATATATGCATTGAGACTTTTCTATGGTTCATTGCATTGTAACTTATTTGGTGACTTGTTCTATGATTTAAAAAATTAGAACTAGCATTTTTGTTTGGACCTTATGAGATTTTGAACCTAAAAGACCGATACATCAAAAAGCAGTCTTAATATTTTTCTTATGTATGATGTCCCACCATGGCTTGTGAGACTAGAACTTGCAATGATTTTCTTCGAAATTACATGTGACTTATGATACACATTAAGATGATAGAGGCACACTTTCTTTTCTTATAAAATCTACATTAGCCAAATAGCCTAATCTTTAAATTTTATCCTTTGCTAACCCTTTTGAGCTTCTGGCTTATTATGTTGATCTAACCACACCTGCAACCTTTATCCGTGCATCCTTACCTTAATCTAGAGCTAGTGGAGTGATGAGTATATTGAAAACAAAGGTATGAGTATGATGTATCTTAAGCATTGGGGGAGGTATGAAAAGGTGAATGATAATGGTGTAGAAAAAAAGGAAAAAAAAAAGATAAGAAATTTGGGTTTGTTTTTTTCATATTGAAGACGTTGAGACTATTGAAAAAAATGTGGAAGAAAAAAAAAGGAGAAAAAATATATTGAAAAAGGTGAAAGAGACTTGTATAAATATTATTGATCACACCTTATTGGTTTTAGACTTGCAGCCCAGACAGAAAAAAAATGTCTTAACCTTCTTACCTTTGACCCTATTACAACCTTAATAAGACCTCTTGATTATTGTGTGTTCTAAGTCTTTATAGTGGTGGATAATTGAGTAGTATTTCAAGCATATGGGTGATTATATTCATGAATGCAAGGACTTGAGCGAAACTTCAAAGTTAATTCATATAAATAAACATGAGAGAGGAGTGTTCTAAATACCTAAAGTGAGGTTGCTAGTTTGAAACTTGAGTCTTGTACAAGTTTAGCTCATGGCTACCTTCAACCCACGCAACATGTCATACTTATATGATCCTCTTTATATGATTTTGACTTGAGAACTCAACAATATAGTTCCACTTCTTTCCTAAGTATGCAACATGAATAATATTTTTGAAAATTGTGTTTTTACATTTTGATGAATTTTGGGGTCTTGATGAGTTGATTTGATTTGGTGTGATGTGAGTGTTTGAACAATCTTTACTGAGAAAGGGATCTTATTGTTACCTATCACTTCTACTACATGCTTTTATATGTGTTGGTTGCTTGAGGATAAGCAATAAGTTAAGTATGAGGGAGTTGATAGGCATGAATTATGTCAATCATATGGACTTCAACATAAAGATTTAATGTGATTATATCATGATTTTTTTCGTAATTTAGTCCACTTATTCTTTTTTACTTCTCTTGATCATATTTTGTAGGTATTTCAAGAATATGGGATCAGAAAGAGCTAAAACGCAATAGATAGAACAAAACAAAAGCAAATGCGAGTGCTCGAAGTATGAAAATGAATAAAGACTTAAAAATCCAAACATGATACGATATGGATTTGGAAATTTGTTGAACATGAAAGTTGTAGATATGTTTGTTAGCTTTCTAGTTCATAAAAAATCAGCTCAATCCAAAATCAAACGAAGAAGTTATGGCTGTAATACAAAACATGTGCAAAGCTGAAGAATTGAAACGACACTGCCGTGTTGGTTTACAAGGCCATATTGATGGGTAGTTACGTCAATATAGATATATTTTTCATTCATTTCGGACGAGGAATAGATGGAATCAAAATACATTGGCTTTAAGAGCACTAAAGAGAGATCTAGGTTTCCTCTTTTGGCATCACCTAATCCAATCCCACCTTTAATTCATCCACAATCTTCCATCTCTTGATCTTAATTTCTTGTTCCCTGTTGGACGGATAGAATAGTGAATTTCTCATCTTGAATAAAGAGGTTATTATATTTTTCCTTTGGATTTTATTATTTTTCTTCAATTGATGCAATTCTATATGCTTAAGATGTTGAGCTTAATGAAAGCTATGTTTGGCTAATTGATCTATATTGAGGTGAAAGGAAATCCCCTTATCCTAATGTGTTGAGAATCTAAACCTTGCCCAATCTAATTCCTCGTCATATGTGTTGTGCTAATGATTTAATTGGAATAATAGAGAAAATTGATTAATTTTCTATTATTATTCAGAGAAACCCAGCAAGATTCGAGAGATGAGTTGGAGTGGGTTCCATTAGCATGATTAGAAATCAAACCACAACTTCAAGAGATGTTGGTTGTCTTGTACAACTAAAAAAGGGGAATATGATGTATAATAATGCGTTGCCTATTTTTATATTCATACTAGAGATAGATGAGTATTAATAGATAATAGGGTGTAGTGGCTTGGGAGATCATTCCAATACATACTTTGGTTGGTATTCATGACAAATTGTTTTGATTTGGGATTTGGGGTAAATATTCTATCACATTGGGGTTGAGGGAATTGACCATAACCTTAACATTTTCTCTAACTCAATTTCACTTATTCTTATATTATAGTTGGATTTAGTTTGTACATTTTATTTTCATTTAGAGTTAGACATCATTTACCCCTATCGTTAGTCTAGACATAGGAGATCTTTTCACTATCCCATTACTCACTTTCTAGTCTCTGTGGGATTGACCTTACATGCTACTTTAACACCATGCACTTGCGGTTAGAAGTCATCATTAATCACATTGTGCCGATTGACATGGGTGTGTTGATCTTTGATACACGATAAAGTAATTTTCTAGGAGTCAAGAAGACCCCCTCTTTGTTGTCTGCGACAACCGTGTTGATATATGCACCATAATGAAATTTTTTTCTAGAGTATCAACATGACCCCTCCCCCATTCCATCTAGCATGATCGTGTTGGTCTTTGCACCAGTTTGGAAAAATTTCTACAGTGTCAACACAACGCCTAGTATTGTTTGACATAGCCATGCCAACTCTAGTTGCACTATATCTAATTTCTTTTCTTCTTTGACTCCAACCTTTCTTTTATTTTCTTCCTTTTCAACCTTGTCTCCTTCTTCTACACTCAACATTTTTGAACCCTAACTTCCATAACCAACCCTCTCTAACCTCCAATATACATCTACTCCTCCATTCTCATCATTCTTCCCCACAAATCTCATTCTCCCCTCCCTTCTATGATGTCCCATTTTCCCATTCATCATCCCTTTTTTTTGTTACCCTTCCCTTTTCTTTGACCATGTGCCACAACAAACCATTAGAGCCACAACACCACCATTCAACCCCCATTCAACTTTCCTCCACCACTTTACCCTCAAATTAACCTCTTTATTCTTTCTCACACTCAAACTCTAACATTTTCCCCAAATCATAGAGAAACTAACATTCAATTTCAAAATTTGGGTGAAATTACCTAGCTTTGAGGTTGTAGGAGTGACTTTCATCTTCCATACAAATATATGGAACCAAAAGGATCAAGGACCAGTGAAGGGACCTCATCTATTGCTGCAACACACCAAATTTAATCTAAACCTAATTTTGGGTAATTAATATATTAACCTAAACCTAACCCTAGATGATTACTATTTTAATCAAACCCAAATTCCTTAACCCTAAATTTAAACCTAATTTCCTTTTCTTTACCATTTCCTTTTTCCTTCCCTTCTTCCTTTTTCTCTTTCTCTTTCATTTTTTTTTGTTTTCTTCTTCTTCCACTGAGTCTTCTTCTTTCCATTTCCTATTTCCTGACCATTTCCCTTTGGTTGTGCTTCCATCCACCACCCTACATATCATACATTCGTCAACACCACCATTGCCTCCCATATGTCAAGGGATGTGTTTCTTTTTTTGAAAAATTTTCCCAAACATTTCCCCTAATTATGCTATACCCATAACCCTTTCCTTTGCCTTACCTTTTCCATTTCTCACCATTTTCACCAACCATATATATATATATACCCTCAAATCTTTCTTATTACCTCATCTTTTGCTGCACCTACCTTCTCCCTTAACTCATCTATCTTTTTCCTTTCATCTCTATGCATCATTCCATTATCATCCACCATTTTCATCTCATGAATCTTTATGTAACATATACAACCCCACATAGCTCCATCTTTACTAGTTTCAACAACCCACACAACATACCCCTTGGTAGCATCAATATCTCACACAAAACTCCCCCTAAAAATGCATCATTATGTCATGTTGCTGCCCTTCTAGCTAGCTATACCATCTGTCCACGCCAACCCTTACCTTATCTAGTGCAATCCTTGACACAACCACCCCCATAGCTACATCACACTTTATAGTTGCACTAAATTATGTTGGAGCTAGTTTAAGCCTTGCACAAGTTCTTTTGCTTTGGTTTTGGTCTATTTTTCACCCTCATTTTCCTTATATTTTTTTATTTGCATTCTTGAGTTCTAATTATTATTATTATTCATTCTTAGATGATTTTTCAGTGGTCTTGGAAAAGGGTTGTCAAACTTATACATGCTTAGAGAATAGAGACATTCTTGGTAAGGATACAAGTTGCAGTTAGGGTTTTTGTGTGTTATTTATATTTTGTGTTAAATCACATGTTTAGTTTTATTATATTGATAATTTCATGTTTTTATGTTATTATGTGATAATTTGGTATCGCAAGATGGGAATTGAGTAAGATAAAAAAGCATGTGCTTATATAATATTGTTGCGATAACACTTACCTTGAAACCCTAAGTAAGGTGGTATGATCTATGGTATTGTAATATGGATTTGATAACGTGTGGTAATTTGGAAATGATTATGGTTACTTTTTATGGTGATGTAATAAATTGAGGGTAGAAAAATAATTGTATTGAACTTATATGGTTTTGTGGAAAATTAGATACTTTAGCTATCATAAGGGTATTTTTTCATTTTATGATAATGTGGGAAATAATAATGGCATATAATAATTTTGGATTTCATAAGTAATATAATCAAATTATGGTTGAGTATGACAAAAGTTATCTAGAAAATATTTTAAGGCTTCTCATAAAATAAGGGTATTTTTTTCATTATGGGATTTAGATTATTTTAAAATAGAGATGGACATAAAATGATGCATTAGCATCCATATATGATCCTCAATATGATAGTAATTTGGCATACTTGATTATGGAACCAATCACATTATGTATCTTTGACAATAATACTATTAATTACCTTAATGATATTACTTTAAGTCATTCTTGCATATATGTAATATAGATCAATCTATTTAAGAAGTCAAGATACCTAAGATTTTCAAATGTTATAAGCTATTACAAAGAAAGATATTATACATTAAAGTCAAGTCAAGAAGACCTAGTCAACTTTTTAAGTCAACATCATTGTTTTGATTAGGGTTCTTGTTAGTTGTTTTCATGTATTATTTAGCTTACCTTGTTTGTAATAGTATTTTTTGATCCATGTATTATATAGGATATAAATACATTATTAATACTATTTTCTATTCTAGTTATCCATTTATGTGTTATATGGCTAAATTAGTATTCTAGTTAGCAATGTTATATTCCTATTTAAGACATAAGTTGTCGACACATTGCAACATGTTGATGGTTGAGATATTGAAAGATAATACAAGTAATTCACTTGGTTAATTCTACCTTTTTGATTGAATAATCATTTCTAAGACTACTTGGAATAATATTAGATAGGAGACATTCAAGGATAAGTTATTTGAGTTCTTGTTGAATTCTTTTTAAATTCTTACTTGAATCTCTTCATTTATTTTTCCAAATTGGACAACCACTGATCCTACTTCAACTACAATCACATGAATCTTCATTTACCCTTGAAGACATGTTTCATAAAATATACTAAGTATGGTTCATGAAATATTTGGGGTAATTATAAATTGCTTAAGTATAGTCAACTGAGAAACTAGCCTAAATTATAAAAAGTAACATTAGAGCCAGTCTTGTTAATAAATGTGTAAGATGTTAGATTTAGATCTTAATTTTTAGATATGTTGCTGGGAATATTATTTTAGGATAAGGTACTAAATTTGGTGATGAGATGAGTCTTATGAGAGCAGTTATACTTAACATGTGAAATTTGGTTTTCATAGAGGAATAATGACTTTTTTGTTGGGTGATGTCTTGATTTTCATGTGGTTGTATCTTATGTGTCTTTTATATTAATGTTATTTCTAGATTATGTACCGTGAATTATTTTTTTATGTCTTTATGTTGACATTGAAGTAAATAAAAAAATGGAATAAGGTATCAATCACGTAAAGTGAAAGATCATGTAAGCTAGGACCGAGGTGTTGAGTCCGTTCCACTGTACGATAAAAGTGGATAGGAGTGTTTTTGCTTACAAGGTACATTAGACCATTCCACCAGTTTAACAATAATGGCAAGGATAGTGTTTCCCTAGGAGGTGCTAAATCCGTTCCACCAAACAACAGTAGTGACGATGCTTGTTTTAACTTGGAAGATGCATTAATTCATTCCACTAGATTAAGAATAGTGGGGTCTTGAACTCAACATAAATAAGAAATAGATTTTGAGTATATCTAATAATTAAACTCTGATTCATTAATCCTCTTATATTACATCATGTTTAATCAACATGAATGCTTATTCTTCTATGTGAACTTATGTGTTTGTGTAACCTTACAATGATTATATTATCCCATTACTCAATACATAGCATACATACCATCCTTCTCATAGGTGCTACTTGTTCCCATCATGTGAGTTTTGACTAGGTATTTGAGCACAACATAACATTGTGTTGATTTGTGTAGGTTTTGAAGAAGTTCAGTGTCATAGGGAGTTTTATGTGAGAAACACGACAGTACCGTGTTAATGAATGATAAACATAAATTATGTCAATCATATGGACTTTAACATGAAGATTTAATATGATTATATGATTTTTTTTTTCATAATTTAGTCCACTTGTTCTTGTTTACTGCTCTTGATCATATTTTGTAGGTATTTCTAGAATATGGGATAAAGAGGAGCTAAAACGCAATAGTTGGAACAAAACAGAAGCAAACACGAGTGCTCAAAGTATGAAAAGGAATAAAGGATTAAAACTACAACCATTATGCGGTTTAAATTTGGAAAAGTGTTGAACTTGAAAGTTGTAGATATTTTTGTTAGCTTTCCAACTCATCAAAAATTAACTCAACCCAAAGTGAAAAAAAGAAGTTATGGCTAAAATGTGAAACATGCACAAAGCTGAGGCAGAGACACGACACTGCCGTGTTGATTTACACGGACATGTCGATGGTAGTTATGTATATATAAACTTATTTTTCATTCAGTTTGAGGGAGAAGCTAATGGGATAAAAAGATGGTGATTTTGAGAGCACTAAAGAGAGATCTAGGGTTTGGCATCACCCAATCCAATTCCACCTCAAATTCATCCACAATCTTCCTTCTCTTGATCTCAATTTCTTATTCTAGGTTGGACGGATATAACTATTAATTTCTCATCTTGAATAAAGAGGTTATTGTATTTTTTCTTTGTATTTTTTTTTCAATTGATGTAATTCTATATATTTAATATGTTGAGTTTAATGAAAGTCATGATTGGCTAATTGTTCTGTGTTGAGGTAAAGGGAAATCCCCTGATTCGAATGTCTTGAGAATCTGAACCCTACCCAATCTAATTCCTTATCATATGTTTTGTGCTAATGATTTAATTGGAACAATAAAGAAAATTGATCACTTTTATATTATTATTTAGAGAAACTCGGCGAGATTTGAGAGATAAGTTGGAGTAGACTCTATTAGCATGACTAGAAATCAAACCACAAAGTCAAGAGACATTGGTTGGCTTCTACAACTAAAAAAGGGAATATGATACATAATAATGCAATGTTTATTTTTTTCATTCATACTAGAGATAGATGAGTCTTAATAGTCAATAGGGTGTAGTGGCTCGAGTGACCATTACACTACATACTTTGGTTGGCATTCATGACAAAGTATTTTGATTTGGATTTGGGGTTAATATTGAATCATTTTGGGGTTGAGGGGATTGACCAGAACCTTAGCCTTTTCTCTAACCGAATTTCACTTGTTTATATATTATAGTTGGATTTAGTTTGCACATTTTTTTTTTCATTTAGAGTTAGATACAATCTACCCCTATTGTTAGTATAGACATAGGAGATCATTTCACTATCCCATTACTTACTTCCTAATTCTTGTGGGATCAACCTTGCATGCTATTTCATCACTATGTACTTGTAGTTAGAAGTCAATAATGAACACAGACTATGTTTCTGAGATAAATTTTTGATGTGTTTTGAGCAAAAGATGAAAGTAAGGAAATAAACATAGGGGTCTCGTATTTCTTAAAGACAGACTGTAATTTTTCCTTATTTCTAAAACACGTTTTTTTGCTCTATAGGGTTTTTTCTTCTATAAAAGGAGATATGTTAAAAACCTAGCCATCAAGAGTCATACATTTCAACATCTTATTTTCCATAAAATTATCTATTCAAAGAGAATTGTGGATTTATGTAATTGATTGATTAATTAGTTTAATCATTTTATAATTACATAAGAACACAAATAGATATCTCTACTTTTTTCCTAAGTTGTTATATTTTATGAGTAAATTCTCAATTATGCATAATTTTTTTAATCTTGATTTGGAGTGAATCTCTCTTAATCCATGATAATTTCACAAAAATGTGGTATCAGAGCTACATTGTTGAAGAGATTCTGTTATCACGATGGGTATAAGATTTGATATTGAGAATTTTAATCAATCTATCAATCTCATCATTATGAGATTATAAAAATTGAAGATGCAATTGATTCTAATTTATAATAGAATGAAAAAAGCTTTATCTAGCCATTCAAAGAAGCCAGAATCAATGACTCATGAGAGATTCAAATAATTAGATTTGAAGTCCCTCTCTACGATACAATTATGTTTGTTAAATAAGGAATTGTGGGAAGTGAAAAAATAATCGACAGTGACTGCCTTGTGGTGGAAGTTAAAGTCATTATACGTGACAAAATTAGTAGCAAATCAGCTACTATTGAAGAGTTGAATTTGTGACTTGACACTAGGTGAGGGTTAATCTTTAAAAAGTCATTTGGATGAACTTGACTCTATAGTTATGGATTTGCATAACATAGATGTTAAATTTAATGATGAAGATTTAGCTATTATGTTTTCCTACAAGTTTTAAAAATTTTTGCAAGATGGTTTTGTATAGGAAGGATGAGTTAGTCTTTGAGGATGTGAAATTTACCCTTCTACAACGGGAGTTGATTGAAATTTAGTTGAGTGACATCAGTACTTCTAGGGATTAACATATTGAGGGATTGATAGTTAGAGGGAGGATATAGGAGCGGGGTTAGGCGACCATTAGAAGTCCATATCTAATTCAAAGAGGTGGAAAAAGAATGTGACATGCTATGGGTGTCATAATAAAGGGCATGTTAGGAAGTTTTATCCTAATAGGAAGTCTAGTGCTAAGTCTAGTGAGTTGTCTTATACAAAGGATGCTATTATCGTTGCCCATGGTAATAGTGATGGATATGTGTTGTCGACCACTAATAGATAGAACAAGATTAGTGATAGATGGATATTAGATTCTAAGTGCTCTTACCATATATGTCCCAACTGGAGTTGGTTTTAGACATTCGAGGTGAATTTGGGTGGATTTGTCTTAATGGGTAATGATGTTGCTTGCAAAGTTGCTGAGATTGGCAAAATGAATGTGAGGATGCATGATAATGTGGTCAGCACACTATCAAACGTAAGACATGCCTTGGAGATGACGAAGAACCTCATATATTTGAGTTCCTTGGATTATAATGGGTACCAACATGTTATTGAGGATGGTACCCTATAAAATACCCCAAACCCTAATTTTAGAAATTATGGCTAAATAAGGATTCATTAGGGAAATTAATTAAATAAATTATTTTATCAAAATATAGGGGATTTATTTAGGGAAAATCAAGAGGAAAATGATAAATAATTTAATTAGGAAAAATTAGGAAGTGTTGATAATTAAAATGGGATAAAAAAAATTTATTCAAAAATAGCCCAAATTAATCTAAAAATGAATTAATTATTATTTTCTAGATATTATTATTTTAAATAACCCAAAAACATTAAAATACCCAACCCACCTATTTTCCCTTTTTTTATTTTCTTTTTCTTCCTCTTTCAACCTTTTTCTTTTCTTTCACTCTTTCCCTTTTCTTTTTTCCTTCTACCCCCCGACCTGGGCCATCCCGCCCCGCGCGGCCCAGCTTCCTTCCCTCCTTGAACGGCCTAGGCCCACGCCACACCTCTTCTTCTTCTTTTTTTCTTTCTTTCCCTACTGGTCTGATTTATTTTTTTCTTTTCTTCTTTCTCCCTCCCTGGACCGCTCGGTCCTCACCCTTCTTGTTCCCCGAGGTGCGGGTGGCGACTAAGGAGCTACAACCCTGCCCTCCGCCGGCCACCACCGCCGCCTACCATCCTTCCCTCCCTCTCCCGTTGCTTTCTTTCATTTTTTCAACCCCAACTGACCCTTTCCCCTCTCCCGAGCACCTTGCCCCTTTCCCTTTTCCTCTTCCCTCGACCTTGCCGCCCTGCCATCTCCTCGACTGCCACCATCGGCCGGCAAGCCTGGCATCTGCACCCATCTTGTCTTCTTCCCATTTTCATTGCCCACCCAATTGGCCTATAAATACCCCATAAGTTGCCTTAATTCAGTTTTTGATTTTGAAACCCAAAAATTGTCCCTTCTCGCCGTCGCCCCATCAGATGAGCATTCTGTCGCCGCCGCTCATCGCTGCCGGCTGAAACACCCATATAACTGCTCCTTGCACCACCCTATACCTAAATAAAACCTCCTCGTCCCTCTATTTTCCCTACACAAGCCACCCCGACCGTGTAAAGTTTTCCTCCCAATCAACCTCTATCGCCCTTCGCACCGTCGTCCGCCACCAATTCCACCTCCACTAATGCCACCTCTACCCTCCAAAACAACTAGGGGAGCCTCCTCTACCTCCCCACACCTCCCATTATCCCTGTCTCCCTCTCCTTCTCCCTCCTTTCTCCTCCTTCCACCACCTCCAATCCCCACATCCGCTGCCGCCGTGCGTCGCCGCCAGTGCCACCACTGTCCCTAGGTGGTGCTCTAACCTTCATAATCCTTAAACCCGTTTTATACAAGTATTAGTTATTTTTAATAATATTAATGGTATTATTGAAATACCCCAAAATTCTAATTCTAGAAATTATGGCTAAATAAGGATTTATCAGGGAAATTAATTAAACAAATTATTTTATTAAAATATAGGGGAGTTATTTAGGGACAATCAAGAGAAAAATGATAAATAATTTAATTAGAAAAAAATTAGGGAGTGTTGCTAATTAAAATGGGGTTAGAAAAAAAATTAATTATTATTCAAAAATAGCCGAAATTAATCCAATAAGGAATTAATTATTATTTTCTAAATATTATTATTTTAAATAACCCAAAAATACCAAAATACCCAACCCACCTATTTTTCCTTTTTGTTCTTTTCTTTTCTTTTTTCTCCATCTTTTTCCCTTTTTATTTTCTTCCTCTCTTTCCCTTTTCTTTTTTTCCTTCTTCCCCCCGACATGGGCCAGCCCGTGCGGTCCAGCTTCCTTCCCTCCCTACGTGGCCTAGGCCCACGCCGCACTCCTTCTTTTTCTTCTTCCTTTCCCGGCAGGTCCGGTTTCTCTTTTTTCTTTTCTTTCCCATGGACCGCCGGTCCACCCTTTTCCCTCTTCTTCTTCTTCTTCTTCTTCCCACGCCACCTACACCCAACCCTACAACCCTGCACTTGCTGGTAGCCACCTACACCGTCCGGCCATCCTCCCCTCCCTCTCCAGTCGCTTTCTTTCACTAATTCGGCCCCAACCAACCCTTTTCCCCTCTCCCAAGCACCCTGCCCCTTTCCCTTTCCCTTTCCCTTTTCCCTTGACCTTACCGCACTTGCCAAGGAATCACCGCCTCGACTGCCACCACTAATGACATGCTTGGCACCTACACCCCTCTTGTCTTCTTCCCCTTGTCATTGCCCACTGAATTGGCATATAAATACCCCATAAGAATCCTTAATTGGGGTTTTGATTTTGAAACCCAGAAACTTGCCCCTTCTCATTGTTGCCCCATCAGACGAGCACTCCGTCGCTGGCCAAACCACCCCTAGAACTGCCCCTTGCACCACCCTCTACCTAACTAAACCTTCCTTGTCCCTCAATTTTCCCTACAAGATCCACCCCGGCCATGCAAAACTGCCATCCCAATCAGCCTACTTTAACCACTTGTCGCCCCTCGCGCCGTCATTCGCAGTCAATTCCAGCATAACCAGCACCTCCCCCACCCTCCAAAACAACCAGGGGACTTCACCATACCTCCCCATACCTCCATTTTCCCCGCCTCCCTCTCCTTCTCCCTTCTCCACCTTCCACCACCTTCAACCACTACACCGGCCGCCGTGCGCCACCATTTCCGGCTACACCACCACCTCCATTCCACCCCTCTCCACCTAAGACACCTTCCACCACCTCAAACACCCTCTCATTCCCTCTCCTATAGCCTATACCCCCATCTCTCCACCTCTTTTCCTCCTCCACCGCTGCTGTCGTCGCCTGTTCCGCCACCAACCCTAGGTGGTATTCTAGCTTCCCTAGCCTTTAAACTCTTTTTCTATAAGTGTTAATAAATTTTAGTAATATTAATAGTATTACCCTTAATAATAATAATATTATTATTATTCTTATTATTAATAATGTTGTGTTATTATTATTATTATTATTATTATTATTATTATTATTATTATTATTATGCTACCACTCTTACAACCTAACCTAACTTTAGAAATGTTTATAACTATGGTATTATCATTTAAAAGGCTACAAATTTAGTATTAATATAGTATCTTTATTATTAATAATAATATTACTACTGCTGCTGCTATTATTATTATTATTATTATTATTATTATTATTATTATTATTGCTACTTAACCTTACTTTATGATTTTCCTAACCAGTAATAATGTTATTATTATTATTTATGGTCTACAACTTTAGTGTTAATATGATTAGGATTTTCCCTCGTTGTTACTATTATTATTATTATTACCACCCTCACTATTATTCCTACTATTATTACTAATGCTAGATTTGGCCTATTATTATTATTATTATTATCTTTATTATTATGGTAAATATTTGAACCCTTATATTACTATTACCATTTTTATTATCATTACAATTAGTATTATTCTTAACATTATTATTATTATTATTATTATTATTATTATTATTATTATTATTATTATTATTATTATTATTATTATTATTATTAATGCAATTACTACTACTACTACTACTACTACTACTACTACTACTACTACTACTTCTAACCTAACCTTGGAAATATTTATAACTAATGCTACTATTAATGGAGGTCTACAATTTTAGTATTATCATGATAATCCTTGTTATCATTATTATTATTATTATTATTATTACCATTATCATTATCATTATTTTCTTGCTAATATTGTTAATACTAAGTTTGTCCATTATCACTTTTTATTATTAATATAAATATTTGGACCCTTATATTATTATTACCATTTTGGTTACTATTATTATTGTTATTGTTAGTATTATTATGCTTAACATTATTATTATTATCCTTATTATTATTATTATTATTATTATTATTATTATTATTATTATTAGTGTTATGGAAAGTGAAATCGGCATGTTACCATTTTGTTACTATAGAAGAAGAATACACAACCTTATTATTATTATTATTATTATTATTATTATTATTATTATTCAAATATTGCTAATATTATTCCTAATGCTTTTGTTACTAACATTATTATTATGGTATTATTATTAGTCATTACTATTATTATTGTTATTATTTTGTTACCATTATTGTGACAAAAACATTTGAACCCTTATATTATTATTATTCCAAATATAACTATTATCATTATTATATTTAGCAATATTCGTACCTTGTTGGTATTACTATTATTATATTATTAGTTTAACCCTAATACTATTATTAGCCTTAGCCTTAAAAATAACAGGGCTTCTATTTCTAGGAACATTAGTATTACTATTATTATCACTATTTTGCTATAACAAGTATTACTACTATTACTAGAAGAAATAAAGCTATTAGGTTTAACAATATAAATATAGCTATAAATATTAACATAAATATATTTTGACTAGTAATATCTAGTAGGCTAACTTAAGGATAAAAACCCTAGTTTTCACTTGTAAAGCTCTCTTTAATAATAGTAGCCCTAATCTTAGACTAAAATAAGAAATAATAGTATTTTTGGTAGAAGGAAAACTAATCCTTAGTTTCTCCCTCTTATAGGTGAATCAAGCTAAAACCCTATGTGTGTTGTGTACTCTTAGCCCGGCGTCGTTTTAGGTAAGGATGTATCTAAGGCTCATGTGTGTTGTGTGACTTGTATGCCTTAGATGTTATGTATCATGCTATATCGTGTATCGCATGATTGTCATTAACTTGTCTTATGTGTAGCGCGACTTGAAGTTGAGGTATGTTTATGTGTTCCTTATGGCATGAGTATGATATGTATATATGGTGATTATGATGTGATATGATATGACCCTCTAGGACATGCATGCTAGGATGATTGATAATATGATATGGTAATGAAAGGATACAAAGAAAGAAAATAGGAAGTGAGTTTACTAAGGGGGATAAGAGGTTGACCAAAATACCTCATGATCCATGAGAGGAAAATAAAGAGAAAGAGATGACCAAAATGAAAAAGAGATGAGAACCATGCATGGGAATTCTAGGGTTTATATGGGGACTTCAAGAGTTGCATGGGGTGGACGAAACTTGCATGGGGATGATCTTTACGTGAGAATAGTTGTTTTAGGGGGTAAATAAGCTAAGGGGAGAGTGTGGAGTGATTAGAGACTTGGGACGAAAAATAGTACATAGGTTGGTATAAGGGTGTATGAGGGACCCGATTAGGGTTTTGAGAGGAAGTACTAATCTGGAAAAAAATATGTGGAAGTAAAAACAAATAAGGGAGAGTGTAGTACGGGTTAAGAGTAGGAATTTATTTTATAAGGGGTGAGTATGGGTTCCATGGGAGAGAAGAAGTTTTGGGTGAAAAAGAGAGATGTTACTTATGGGAGAAGAAAGGTACTAGGATTGAAGTGGCCAACTAGGGTTTTTCGGTCACATGGAAAATCGGGGGGTAAAGCAATGTGATTTGGGATTGGGTCTAAATGAGATAAGGTGTGTGGTGATAAATGAAGTAATGGTAGTGTAAGTGAGAGAAAGTTGGGCCACATAGGTCCAATTATGGTTTTCAAGGGAAAACCCTAGAGGGTGATAGTAGGTGGAGTTTGATGTCATGAGGTGTTGGGCCTTAACCCACACCCTTAGGAGTTGGTTTGCATTATGTGTAAGTGTAAGGGGGAATGGATGTCGGGGCGTGAGAAGGGCCGCAGGAGTCTCAAGATATGGGACAGGCCCCCTCGAGAGGATAGAGGTAGAATGTTGGAGGTATGCATGTCAAGGGTGAAATACTTATCGAATAAGATACGAATAAGATACTATCCATTTAAAGAGAAAGATTGGTGAGCCGGACCCAGACAGGTTCACCGACGAATAATAGTGGCCAGACGCATTTTGCCCTACATGACCGTTCTATCGGCTATAATAGTGGGGGTTTCCATGATCAACAAACCAAACATAATGATGATAAGACATGGGAAAGATATGAAGTAATTACAGTGAAAAACCATGTGAGTCGGGGCCAAATAGGTCCACCGGCGAATAATAGTGGCCAAGAGTGTTTTGCCCTGCATGACCAGTCCACCGGCGAATAAAGTGGCCAGAAGCGTTTTGCCCTGCATGACCAATCCACCGGTGAATAATAGTGGCTAGGAGCGTTTTGCCCTGCATGACTAGTCCACCAGCTATAATAGTAGGGTTTCCACACTCACATGAATTTTTAAAGACTATGATGTGAATCAACTATATTTACCAGAGATCTAAAGAATAAGTCTATTCGGACCATAGCCGGCCTTCATCATTTGTATTGCTACATGTTGCTTATGTGATTATGCCATGTATGCTATATTGTATATTTTGTATATTTGGCCTTAGCACATGGATACCTTACTCAATACGTAGCGTATTGATCACCCGTTTCATGGGTGCTGCTCATTCCCACGAGTAGAAGACCCGTCTGAGTTTGTGCAAGTAGGGGACGACGTTTTCAATGCCTACGACACCTACGAGGCATCGGGCGAGGCTGAACATTGAGCCTATACCTGACCTGAGGATCGAGAGCAACTCAGTTGGACAGTGTTTTTCTTTTGACTTGACCATGTATTGTTTTATTTTAGTTATGTCATGTTGTATGATATTTTATGTTTTGAGAAAACTCTAGTTGCTTACTCTTTGGGTTGTAATTCTTAAATCGCACTCTGATACTCGTATGACTATGAGGGAGTCCTCTCATGGACTCTCATGGTTTTATTAATGACTTGCATTTGATGTTAACCCTGTTTAGCCTTATCACTTAGTACTGAAACGGTAAGAGTGAACCGGTTTGGTACTAATTATGGCAGTAATACCCCCAGAATTTACAGTTTTGTTATTTCACTTTTGTTAAACCTTTTTACTAAAACAAAATTTTTCAGTAGTAAATTTTGGGGGTGTTACAATAATCTATAATAATAATAATAATAATAATAATAATAATAATAATATTATTATTATTATTATTATTACTACTACTACTACTACTACTACTACTACTACTACTACTACTACTACTACTACTACTACTACTTAACCTAACTTTGGAAATATTTCTAACTAATGCTACTATTAATAGAGATATACAATTGTAGTTATATTAATATTATTAATATTAATAATAATAATAATAATAATATTATTATTATTACTATTATCATTATCATTATTTTCTTACTAATATTGTTAATACTAACTTTGTCCATTATCACTTTTTCTTATTAATATAAATATTTGGATCCTTATATTACTATACCATTTTGATTATTATTACTATTATTATTATTCTTAACATTATTATTATTATTATTATTATTATTATTTTTAGTATTATTATTATTATTATTATTATTATTATTATTAATGTTATTGAAATCGAAGTTGGCATATTATCATTTTGTTGTTATAAAAGAAGAATACTTAAGCCTTAATTTTATTATTACTTAATATTCAAATATTGCTAATATTATTCCTAATGCCTTTATTACCAACATTATTACTATATTATTATTATTATTATTATTATTATAAAAGATGGAATATTATATCAAAAATCATAAGGTACAAATAAAGCTGTAGAAGTGATCTACCCTTCCTATCAAACTTACAAACTTTTCCCTCCTACTAGAATGAAGGCAAAGAGATGATATAGTCAAAGAAATCTTATGAGCTACCCCTTTCAAATCCCAATTTCTATTAGAGAAAATACAATTATTTCTAGCTTTCCAAATCTCATAAAGAGCCACAGCATAAAAACTTGAATAAAACTGAGAAATGCCATCTTTCCTGTTTCTTTTTCTTGCCAAAGAGGCAAAGACCCTTGCAATGGAACTATGCCTAACTTTGAAACCACCACTCTTACCTATAGCAGACCATACTTTCTTTAACTCATCACACTGACATAAAAGATGCAACAAAGATTCATTTTGAGAGCAAAAGCAACACTACTGGTTAATGGATGGCAGGAAGGTGCTTATATAATCCTTAGTGGGAAGATTGGACTGGGCAGCTAACCATAAAATAAATTTATGTTTAGGAGCTGCAAAACTGGACCACACAATTCTCCACCAGGCCACCTTAGGTGCAGCAAATCTGATAGAATCATAAACTTCAGCAATGGAGTACACTTTGTCACTCTGCCAGTGCCGGAAAATAGGTAAGAGGACATCTCTGAATGAAAAAAATTTATGCAGTAACCCTGAAGCAGTGCAGGGTAGGCTGCATGAGATCACTTCTTGTCTTTTGATATAATAAGCATGCACCCATTTTATCTAAAGAGTATCCTTTTTCCTGAGATAAATGCCACAACAACTTTCCCACAGCTGCAATATTCCATGAAGACAGATCTAATAAGCCTAAACCCCCTTCTTTATTTGGTAAATAGACCACTCTCCAGGCCACTAAAGCTCTTTTAGTGGGAGAAACCTTTCCAGACCAAAGGAAAGCCCTGCACAGGGCCACCACTTTGTGTATAATCTTCTTGGGGAGAAGGAAAATTTGACTCCAGTAATTAGTAATACCAGTGATTACTGATTGTAAGAGCTGTGACCTTCCAGCATAGGAAAGAATCTTGTTAGCCCAATGTTGCATTCGACCAGAAATTTTTTGAACCAACTCCAACATATCTGCAGCTTTAAGCCTGGAGGCATCAAGAGGGACACCCAAATACTTGAAAGGAAATGATCCTTCTTGAAAAGGGAGAACAGATTTTATAACCTACTTTAAAATCTGATTAGCTCCTCTAAGGAAAACCACACTTTTAGCAGGACTAATATGGAGACCTGAGCATGGTGAGAAATTGTCTAACACCTCCTTGATGGCTTTCACTGAACCAACATCAGCTTTGTAGAAAACTAAAAGATCATCAGCAAAACTCAAATTAATAATATTCAGCTTCCTGCACTTAGGATGCCCCTGAAAATCATTCCTACTCCATAAGGATTGGAAAGACCTACTAAGATACTCCATGACAATAACAAATAGAAAAGAAGATAAAGGGTCCCCCTGCCTAAGACCTTTCTTTCCTTTAAAAGGAGTCTGCAATACATTATTGATAGACAAGGAGTAAGATGCAGAGGAAACACAAGCCATAATGACTTTGACAAAATGCACAGGAAAATGTAGTCCTAACATGACCCTTTCCAAGAAAGTCCAATCCACAGAATCATAGGCTTTTCTCATGTCAACCTTCAGCATACATCTAGGAGAAATGTTCTTCCTATTATGCATATGCAACAATACTATAGTATTATTATTGGTTATTCCTACTATTATTGTTATTATTGCTACTATTATTGTGGTAAAAATATTCGAACCCTTATATTATCATTATTTCAAATATGACTATTATCACTATTACCTTTAGTAATATTAGTACTTTGTTAGTATTACTAATATTATATTATTATTTTATCCCCAAAGCCATCATTAGCCTTAGCCTTAAAAATACTAAGGTTTCTATTATTAGGGGCATTAGTATTACTATTATTATTATCACTATTTTGCTATAACTAGTATTAGTACTATTATTAGAAGAAATAAAGCTATCAGGTTTAATAATGTAAATATAGCTATAGATATTAACATAAACATATTTTGACTAGTAATATCTAGTAGGCTAACTTGAGGATAAAAACCCTAGTTTTCACTTGTAAATCTCCCTTTAATAATAGTAACCCTAATATTCGACTAAAATAAGAAATAATAGTATTTTTGGTAGGAGGAAAACTAATCCTTAGTTTTTCCCTCTTATAGGTGAATCAAGCCAAAACCCTAAGGAGGTATAGGAGCGTGCTCCAAGCTTGGCGTCGTTTTAGGTAAGGATGTAGCTAAGGCCTTAAGTGTACTATGCGTTTTTATGTGCCTTGGATGCCATGTATAACGATATGTTGTATATCTTGTGCTATTGTTATAATTGTTTTATGTGTAGCGTAGCTTAGAGTTGAGGTATGATCCTATATTTATTTATGGCATGTGTACGATATGCTTGTGCCATGAATGGTGATATGATATGATATGATATGGCTCTTTTAGGACATGCATGCTAGGATAATTAATGTAGTGATATGGGATGGAAGGATGAAAAAGAAAAATGGGGAAGTGAGTGGACCAAGGGGAAGTAAGTTGGCCAAGGGGAAATAAATTAACCAAAGAAGGTGGTATGGACCTAAACATCCTACGAGAGGAAGGAGAAAAAGGAACTTTAAGCAAAATAAAGGGGATAAACCTTGAATGGGAGAATTTAGGGTTGTATGGGAGAATCTAGGGTTTTGCGAGAGAGTTTTAGGGTTTCACATGAAAAACTTCAAGGGTTTGCATGAGGTGGATAGAGTCTGCATGGAGGTGAACTTTACGTATGGAAAGTTACCTTGGGGGGTGAAGAAGGTAATGGAAGAGTTGTTTGGGTGATTGGAGGCTTTGGGTGAAAAATAGTACATAAGACAGTATAAGGGTGTACAGGAGACTAAGCTAGGGTTTGGGAGGAAACCCTAATTTGAGAGGGTGGAAAAAGGAAAATAAATCAGGATAAGTGGAGTATAAGGTGATAATGGGGGATTGTGATGAGTGGGGTGATCATGGGTGTCATGGGAAGTAAGAGTGGAAGGTGAGAAATGGAGAGGTGCCATGTGGAAAGGGGGACGCTAGGGTTGGCATGGCTAGCTAGGATTAGGTGTGGTCACTTAGGGTTTTGGGGTCACACGTGTATTTAGGGGAGTAACGTGAGATGATGAGGGTTGAATCTACATGATGTGATGTGTGGGGTGTTAAAATAGCGTGGGTTGCGTGAGGCAGAGAAGGATGGGCCACATAGGCCCAAATTAGGGTTTTATGGAGAAAACCCTAAGGAGGACTGTGAATGGGCTTAGTAGTGGTATGTAGTGGACCTTGACCTGCACACCTAGGAGTTGGGTTTCTAGTGTGAGTATTGGGATAAGGAAAGGATGTTGGGGTACTTAGGAGGTGCTGGAGTCTCAACATATGGGACAGGCCCTCTTGGGAGAATAAAAGTAGAAGATTGGTGACATGCATGTCAAGGGTGAAAATTATCAAATAAGACACAGATAAGACATTAATCATTTAAAGAGGAAGATTGTTGAGCCGGACCCAAACCGGTCCATTGGCAAATAATAGTGGCCAGGAGCCGGGGTGCCTTGGAGACCGTTCCACCGGTGAAGAATAGTGGCTAGGAGTATTTTGCCCTACATAATTTCCGGTCCACCAGTTATAGTAGTGGGGGATTCTGTGCTCAGCAAATCAAACGTAATGAATCTAAGCTATAGGAAATACACTAAGTACTTACAGAGAAACACCATGTGAGTCGGGGCCAGACCGGTCCACTGACGAATAATAGTGTCCAGGAGTGTTATGCCCTTGAGACCGGTCCACCGATGAATAATAGTGGTCAGGAGCGTTATGCCCTATATTTATTCCGGTCCACCCACTATAATAGTAGAGTTCCCGTACTCACATGGATTAATAAAAAGTATGTGTGAAATGAGCATATTGTTAAGAGGACTAAAGAATAAGTTATTTGGAAAGAACCTGGCCTTATTATATGTATTATTGTATGTTGCCTATATGATCATGCCTGTGTTATATGCCTTATATGTTTGGCCTTAGTTGCACGGTTACCTTACTCAGTACGTAGCGTATTGACCACCTGTTTCATGGGTGTTGCTCATTCCCACGAGCATAGAGCCCACCTGTGTTTGTGTAGGTAGGTGACGATATATTCGATGCCTAAGACACTTACGAGGCATCAGGCAGGGCCGAAAGTTGAGCCTAAACTTGGCTTGGAGATCGAGAGTGACTGGCCCGACTCTATCATACTTTTAGTATGTATCGTTTTACTGTAGTCACATTCTGTCATACTATGTTTAATGTATTAAAAAAACTTATTTAATTACTCCTTGGGTTGTAACTCTCTTTAATCATACTCTGATTTCTATATGGTGAACACTATCATTCCCTTTATGAGAGCTTGTTTCAATTCTCGACTTGTGTTTGAAGTTAATCCTATTTAGCTTTAGCACTTAGTATTGGAATGTTAGGAGTGAACCAGTCTAGTACTAAGTGTGGCAGTAATACCCTCATAATTTACAGTTTTGTCATCTCGCTTTTGTTTAACACTTATCATTAAGCAAAATTTTTTAGTAGTAACTTTTGGGGGTGTTACACCCTAACAGTTATAAAAGGGGTTATAGCGGTGATGTAGAGGAAGCGCGTTAAGACATTGTATGAGTTGATGGGTTCCACTATTGTGGGGAGAGCTACTATAACATCGTTGAGGTTGTGAGGCTCAGATGTTATGAGACTTTGACACATGATATTGGGACACATAAATGTCAAGAGCCTGATGGAGCTCTTTAAGAGGGGGTTTTGTATGGACATGATATAAATACTATATACTTTTATGAGCACCATGTGTTTGGAAAGTAGAAGAGGGTTAGCTTTTTTACTACTAAGCATAGTACGACAGGGTCTCTTGAGTATATCCATTCAGATTTGTGGGGTCCAGCGAGAGTGATTTCCAAAAATAGTCTATGATACTTGCTCACATTCATTGATGCCTTCTTCAGAAATGTATGCGTTTATTTGTTAAAGCATGAGAATGATGTGTTTGGTGTTTTCAAATCCTGGAAGCTTGATAGAGAAGCATATCGAGAAGTAGATTAAGTGTCTCAAGACTGATGATGGTCTTGAGTTTGTTGAGAAGATTTTTTTTCATATTTATACCAAAACCATAGGATAAAGAGATGCCACACCTGTGTTGAAAGACCACAGTAGAATGGGGTTGCTGAGTTGATGTGTGTTATCATAAGACCTTGTTGGAGAAGGCCTGGTGCATGTTATCATAGGGATGGCTAGGCAAAGATTTTTGGGCTAAGGTAGTTCATATGGTAGCATACCTAGTAAATCGGTCACCAAATCGGCGTATTGATTTGAAGTCACTAGAGAATTTATGGTCCAGTAAGCTAGTTGATTAATCTAATTTGCATGGTTTTAGTTGCCTTGCTTATGCTTATGCTTATGTAAATGATGGTAAACTTGAGCCTATAGTTAAGAAGTTTATCTTTCTTAAATTGTACATCTATAGTGAAGGGGTACAAGTTATAAGACCCTAATTCATCCAAGTTCTTGACCAGTAAGGATGTTAACTTCAATGAGTCTATGTTTTTCCAGAAGATAGAGCCTTGTGACAGTGTCACTAAGAAGGTGGAGTAGGATAGTGCTTCAGGCTAGGTGGAGGTTGAGGTTGAGTTGGATGATGAATACCCTTCTAATAGACCCACTATTCCTAAAGTGGGTGGATCCAATTAGTAGGTGGAGTAAAGAGGCATTGGTCCAGACAGAGGACAGAGGGTTGTCAAGCCTCTGGTTAGGTTCGATTATGAAGAATTAGTTGGCTATGCTTTATCTAGTGGAGAGATAGTTGTTGATGTGCATTAGCTAGCATCATTCTCAAAGGCTATTGAGAGTATTGATTCTTCTAAGTGGGGTGATATAATAGAGGAAGAGATAGATTCCTTATTAAATAATTAAAAGGGGGGATTTGTGAAGGTACTAGAGAAAAAGATTGTTGATTGTAAGTGGGTGTACAAGTTCAAACGTGAAGCTTTAAGGGTTGAGAGATCAAGGTACAAGGCTCATTTAGTGGCACATGGATTCAATCAGATTCTAATTGTGGACTATAAAGAAATATTTTTTCTTGTGGATAGACATACTTCTATTTGTACCTCACTTGCACTTATAGGTATACATGATTTTGAGTTGGATCAGTTGGACATTAAAATTGCATTTTTACATGGTGAGCTTGAGGAGGAGATTTACATATGACAGCTTGATGGGTTTGTGGTTGAGGGGAGTGTGATCATGTGTTCCTGTTGAAGAGGTCACTGTATGGTTTGAAGTGTTCTCCTAGGCAGTAGTATAAATAATTTGATCAGTTTATGCTTGAATATGGTTTCTCCATGAGTGAGTATGATGGATGTGTATACTTAATGGAGATGGAGGGTGGCTCTTATATGTAACTTTTTTATTTTTTGATGATATGCTTGTAGTAGCAAAAGATATGTCTAATGTTAATAAGGTGAAGACAATACTAAAGAGTAAGTTTGATATGAAGGGTCTTAGAGCTGCAAAGAGGATCCTTAGCATGGAGATCATTATAAATAGTGAGTATAAACTTTTATACTTGTTATAGGAATCCTATGTGACCAAGGTACTAGAGAGATTTCATATGATGGATGCCAAGATGATGAGCACTCTATTGGCTACTCACTTCATATTATCTATTTTTGATCGTCCCTAATCCAAAGAGGAAGAGGAGTTCATGACTATTGTTCCATATTTGAATGTTGTTGGTTCTATCATATACACTATAGTGCGTAAGGATCTATTTCACTGATTGCCAATGAGCCTTTTCTGGATTTGACATATATCAAATCCTAATACTAACAACTTGAATAATATCAAGCCAGGAACACACTATAGTGTATATGATAGAACCAACAACATTCTAATATGGAATAATATTCATGAACTCCTCTTCCTCTTTGGATTAGGGACAATCAAAAACAGATAATATGAAGTGAGTAGCCTTATGGCTTGTTGGTTTAGTACGAGAGTTGGGGTTTGGTTATGGTGCTCTAGTTGTTCATGGTGATAGACACAGTGCTATCCATTTAGTAAAGAATCATAATTCTTTCCATCATCGAGTAAAGCACATTGACATTAGGTATCACTTTATCTGGGGTATAGTTGTTGTAAGCAAAGTTGTGTTGCTAACAAAGCCACTGACTGTGGATAACTTTAAGTGTTTCTTAGATTTGATTTGTGTTCACAGACCATGAGGCCCTTTGTTGGGCCAGGATTTTTTGTAGAGGTCTTTACATGTCATGCATCACAAATATTGTATCAAGGAGGAGAATTGTGAGTTTTGACTAGGTATTTGAGCACAGTATAACATTATGCTGATTCATATAGGTGTTGGAGAAGTTTAGTGTAGTATAGTATTTTATGTGAGAAAGGTGGGGGTACAGTGTTAATAAACACAGATCATGCTTCTAAGATAAACTTATGATGTATTTTGGGTAGAAGTTGAAAATAATAAAATAAACATGGGGATCCCATGTGTCCTAACTACGGATTGTGTTTTTTTTTTCTTTTTTTGAAACAAGCTATTTTTCTTTGTAGGGGGTTTTCTTCTATAAAAGGGGATATGTTGAAACCCTAGCTGTTGAGAGTTATACGTTCTAACTTCTTCTTCTCCATATAATTCTCCATTCAAAGAGCATTGTAGGGTTGTGTAATTGATTGATTAATTAGTTTAATTATTCTATAATTACACAAGAGCACGGATAAAGAACTATACTATATTTTTTAAATTGTTATGTTTTGTGAGTGAATTCTGAATTGTGCATAATCTTTTTAACCTTGATTCTGTGTAGATCTCTCTAAATCCATGATAATTTTGTAACACAATAGTAGACAACCCAATATTTTTGTGCATGTCGATGAGGGACCTTTAGATGATTTTGCTAATTATGATGCTCTACTTAGGGAGGAGTGATCATTTTGTCCTTGGGTCTAGACGTAAAGTCATGTTATATGGTTATTAGCTTTTGTCCGGATACTTTTCTGGACTTTTAGTTCCATGGAATCCTTTTTGATATATTTTGGTATTATACTTAGAGTGAACCTCCAAACTCGAATATAAGTTTATGAAGTTCTCTCATTCTCTATTTATCATGATTTAAGTTTTACCTATTTTACCTTGTGTATTTGATATAAGGGTAGTATGATAAGATAAAATTATACCGAGCATGATGGCAACACCTATTATACATTCACTAAAATAAAATTTTTTTAGTAGTAAATATCAGGGTGTTACAACTACAGTCTAATGACCTCAACCCCATGCTCCTAGAGGTAACCACAATCCTCATGGTTTTAACTTTACTAGTGATGAACATCAAGATCATTATGCTATGATACATAATCTTCCAATTTGGGGAACACGATTTCTCCATGATTCCTCTTTAAACTATGCTTGGGATTAAGGAGGATGTATATAAGGTATTAGACAATATTAGGTTGGCTAATTTTTGGGGGATGCATGTTGTGGGATATGAGCATATCACTTTGGAATTTTTTAGTTCCATCACTTGAATTGGCAAGAAAGAGGATTTTGGTTTCGAAATAAGTGCATTTCTGCCTTTTAAACCAGACTTAGTATTTTACACTTACTTAGTTTAATAAGGTTTTGGGATTACCTACTAGAGGCCTCATGACCGTTTAATAGTGTTGATAGAGCCATAACTTTTGGCACCATATTACTTTTTCTGAGGATGGACTTTCCACATACAACCCTTCCAATACAAAGGCTTCACATATTTACAACCTTATTTTCTGATACGTTCAATGTCTCCAAGCATGCACTATCATAGGCTGGGGTGGTAGTGTTGGGGTTAGTAGAAAAGTAAGCTATTTTCCTTTGGTGCATGGTCACAGGAGTACAAGTAGACATCGACTACTTCATGGGAAAACAATTAAAAAAGATAGGTAAGAGCTAAGGTAGGGAGATTATAGTGCTTCAAATCATTTCTGTTATAGGTAGCTGCCTAGGGCATGATTTGAGCCCAAAAGTGGACATAGCTGCTCACCTCCTCTTGGACACAGATACTCTCTTGACAATTGGTGTGACAGATTAGTTAGATGATCGCCTTTGACTTGTTTTGATGATAAGCATCAACACTCACTACCCTACTGTGACCACACAAATATTGATGATAAAAGGAACTGGAAGCCTCATGATAGCTGTACTTTGCCTATTGTTGAGGGGGCCATAATGACACATGCAACACCAAACTTTGATTATGGTGCCTCCATTTCTTTGATGCCACAATCACTAGAGTACTTCTCATAGATTTGTGGATGTTTGGGACACATCTTTCACTAATTTCCACACATTTGTGGAGCATCATTTTTATACCCTGGAACCCCAAATTGACATCCAATTCAATATTATTGATTCACTCCTTAGATAGATGCATTCCCTCTTAGAGCATAAGCATGCTTGGTAGATGGGCCACCACCACCTCCACTTTATGAATGAGCTCTAATTTTTGAGTTCTCTCCTCCTTTGTAATTTCATTTTTCACATCAAGGATATTATGTTAACTTAGCATGGGGGAATGAGTTTGCTTCGAGTATATAGATATTTAGATCATGTTTTGTGTTAGTCTTAGTGCTTCTCTCTTTCATAGATTCTATCTTAGTAGTTGTTTGGTGTTCTTATTAATTGTTACCCTTGAAGAAATTTTGATAGTGCCCTACTTTGGTAGCACATGCACCATTGGACCACTTAACTTTTAGGAATGAATTGTAGATTATGTCTTATGTTTGAACTAGATAGGGTGCGGTCTTTGTTGTTTGTACTCACTCTTCTCAATTTTAAACATAAGGGATATTTAAGTTTGGCCTTTTATAATAATTCACTTAATAGTACCTAAATTCTCTTGGTGACTTGAACCACTTTATGGTTAGGGGAGAATTACTTGTTTAAAAAGACACCGGTAGAGTCCTAGAACTTGGCACACTAAGGTCATGGTACAACACCCTCAAAAGTATGGTTATCACATTGGTATGTGTTACTTGTGGTAGGACCCCCAAAAAAGAGTTGTTAAATAAAGTCTTCTAGAAACATAAGCACTCTTTTGAGACCTTGGGTTGGTCGAGTATGATTCATGTGTAATTCAATAGGTGTTAGTCACATGGGGAATATTAGGGAATCTACTAGAAGAAAACCTTTTTCCATGCTTACTTCCCTAGGTTGATGATTTTGACTCACTCACACTTGCACATACAAACATGTGTAAGCGCACTTTTTCTGACTTAGGGCATGAGGTAAGGTTTCCTTTTTAACTTAGATTGTGTGAACCATTGTTGTTTGTAGGTCGTAGTAGGGTTATTTATTTCTATTGTGTTCTCCCTTGTTAGCCATCTTTGGTAGTGATTTTTTCTTCTTCTTTTTTATCTTTGCTTGAGGGAAAGCAAAGGTCTAAGCATAGGGGAATTGATAGCTTTGATTTTTGCATGATTTTTCTAAGCTTTAGAGAATAATTTATGCTTCAGTCATGCTTGAATTAAGTTATTTTAGTTCTTTTTACTACTCATTAGTTGGATTTATTACAGATTACCAAAAGGAAAGCAAAAATAGAGGTAGAGAGCTATTTTGTAATGAAGAAGGAACAACAAGGAGTGAAGATTAGCTCAATCAGAGGTAAAATGACGTAGCAGTAGGGTGGCACAATTAGTTCATGTCAATCAGTACATTTGTGTTATTCCATTATGACATGAGCTACACATGTTGACCAACACACTCTTGTTAACCTACTGTGTTGAACAAAATATTTTTTTGCACATGCACAGAAAAGAATGTTTTGAGAGATTTGGGGGAAATGGTTTGAAGACAATTTTTAATTTTTCTAATTCGAGGGAACAACCATTAATCTCTCTCTCTCTCTCTCTCTCTCTCTCTCTCTCTCTCTCTCCCTTTACCTCTGCCTCTTTAAATGTCCACTCTCTTTACTCTATAAATGGGGTTTTTTAGTGGAGAAAGTTGGATGATTGTATGAAGTATTGATCTTCAAGAGTATTTAGATATTGATTTACTTTATTTTTTTTTCTTATAAGATTCTGTCTACCTTTTTATTTTTATGTTATTAACATGCTAAACTAAAATCTTTTGTGCTAGGGTGATGGTAATAGTTCCCCAAATTTAAATATGTTGAGTTTTATCACCCTAATTGATTCTTTTCATTATCCATGTGTTGTGTTGTTAATTGATTGACGGTTTAATAGGATCCTGTCCATATTCCATCATTTGATATGGGAAAGGTCAGTGAGACTGAAAGATAATCTAGTATTAGACTTGATAACACACTAGGGGTCAAATTTTAGGTCGAGAGACAATCAATTGGACCTCTACAATATTAAAGGAGGATTTTGCGAGTGTTAATGCATTGCACACTATTAAACCCTAAGCTAGAGATAGTTAGGGCCATGGTTGTACAATAGGGTAATAGGGTAGTTGCACTTTGAGAAAGTGCAATGTTTTTTGTCCTAGTTGGCATGATTAATTATGATTGTGAATTAATTGGTAGTGTGATGATCAATTGCATGAAAGCTTGGGCAAAATACCCAGGACCTTAGCCTTTTTCTTTATGCAATTTCATTTGTTTTAGTCTTTTTCCTTTCGATAAAATTGCTAACCTATGTCTTCACTCTCATTTTCACTTATTTTGTTAGCCTTAGCATAATTAATTATCGTCTTTTGTTCTAGTGTCTACTTACAATTCCTATGGAATCAACCTTGATTGCTACACTGATCCTATGCACTTGCAGGTAGGTTTATGAAGGTCAGGAGTACCCAAGTCTTCCATTGTTCTCTTCATCCTCAAACTCATATGTTATAACACCTAGGTCTTCATACGTGCTCATTAGTGAAAGCTTTTCATAACCATAAATCAACTTTCACTCCATAATTTTTCATAGAAAGATTTGTATGAAAGAAGGGCATCAAAATTAAGGGCTTAAATTGACCGAGAAGTATTCAAAATCCTAGCCATGACGAGAACTCTCACTGACTCCTAGGTTTTGGGAGTGAACTTCGATTCATGCACATAGTTAACCAAACCAACTAGTTACTACTACACTGGTAATAAGATTTGGAAAGTGTATTATCTTACTACACGATTTGCTTTCTTCTTTCAGCGCATCATGCCGCTTTGGACGTGTATGTTACATTGTCAACCTTTTTCTAAAAACTCTGATTTTGTTCCAGCAAATTTCGTGCTCATAACAGTTCTAAACTTTATATTTTTTCTTTAATATCGATACGTACCATTTCAACTGGCTTCTTGATTGTCATTGGCAGAAAGGAAGAATGAGGTTGATGGGAAGTACTGATAATCACAGATGTAGTTATGTTAGAAGGAGCAACTTTATACATTCAAGTGAAGAATGTCACTTAAACCAGAAACATCCGATGGAAATAATTAGATAACCAACAAAAATCACCGACTAAATTATGGGATTTATCCACCGCACTCGTGCTGCTTATCAGAGATCAATGACAATAGTAGTATTATTTTCCCTCCCCCGACAAGAAATTAGATCAATGTTTCATTCCACAAGTTGGTCGCATATGATGAATTTATTTGGCTTGATACCGATAAAGATAACAACAATCTTTGTTCTAAAGGATGGTCAAATCGATCCGTTAAAGACAAATTAAACAACTTACTTCAGCAAAGCTTTGATAAGTAGATGGCATAAGAAAGGAACAAAAGCCAATATTTATGCTTAAATATAGCAAAATATCTTGATACATAGTCACAACATATATAAAAAAAAATGCTGAAGAAAGACATGAAATCTATATTTGAATAAACCATTGAAAAGTGAACATTTCCCTCCCGGAACGATCGCAATCATTGTTTAACTCATATGCGTAATATGTTTAATTAGCAAACTCTTTGGTTTTGGTTGCTGCTCATCATTGAATTTCCAGTAAGTTGTAATAAAGAAGCGTAACCGGGAGCGCAACGACCATACCAAAAGTCATCCTGCATATTCACCCAATAATACTTTGATTACTTAATTTTTTTTCCTGTGCATTAGCAATGCAGATTTATTCTCTTGAAAACAAACAACAATTTCATAAATGTGGCGATCTAGTAATAGTTACCCGACGCTAAAGATTTCAGGGTAAACATTATATTCGAAAGCATATACCGAAGACGTAACTCCTTGAGAAATTGCAGCCTAAACAACACAGATCACCAGCAAACTTAAAAGTCAATCATTTTTATTTTTTGAGCATGAATCCGATGTGCCATTTAACCCAGTTTTTTTTTTTTTTTTTTGGTACCTGGACAATGGCTACACGGAGTATAGTACCTCGCAACCCAACAACTAGTGAAGCAAACACCATGGCAGTAGGTCCGATTATGAAACGAAGTACCATAGTCAGAGCAGCAGCCAACTTGCCACAAGGTAGGAGTGTTGGCTGTAAGCCCATTGACATACCTGAAACGAACATCAAACACGAACCTACAGCATCTTTTTTCCAAGATATGAAGTACAGTAATTTTATTGACAATCTAAGGACTAGTTATATACTTACCCATATTAAACATTCCCATCCCAAGACTAGCATTAGATAAGAATGTCACTGAATTAGTCACAATCACAGGCATTGCAATATGAAACCTGTAATAACAAATAAATACCAATCAAAAGACATTTACTTTTCTTCCTTTTTACCTATAAGTAGTAAGCATATTTCTCAAAAACAAACAAAAATCAACGTTCATATACGTACTTGGACCAGACAAATGCCCATACGAGCCCAAGAATAGTAGCGTAAGTATTTGGACTGCCGATAACTTTCTTCCGAACCATTATCATGATATGCTTTGTTGTCACACTAGTAGAAGGCATCGAGGTATGCGTATTAGACATGTGTTGATACTCAACGTCATGTGTCACCTCGGTCGTTGAGGTAGATGGAACCTCAAATTCTCCATGCTCATTTCTTTTTGATAACTCATTGACTGTTTTATTAATCAAAACCATAAACTGATATACCAGAGTGAACATTGTTTAGAAACCAAAAACACATTGCATATATACGTGTCTAATCATATACCATCCTAGTAAGCAACCTCATATATAAATGAGCAACGGTTGTGTGCAGGTGACGTCATAATAATCATAATGATGACGCCTGCGATATTATTATTAGTATTATTAAACCATATATTTATTGTTGAAATTATGCAAGTCTAAGTTATTGGCATGTGTTATCGAGAAATTCTGTATCTACAAAAGTTATGCGGGTAAGGAGAAAACTGAATAATTGAGCACATACTAGTATCCTAACGTTTAAGGTACGAGTAGAGGTCTCATCAGAAGGAAAGAAGGATGGTTCCTAGAATTTCATATAGAGCTCTAAAAATGTATTTAACCCCGTAGCCGAATTGAATGATGCATTGAAATGAATGAGCATAAAGACATGAAGTAGAAGCATAATTTTAGAAATAGCCATAACAGTGAACAAACCTTCCGGGTGAATATGAATCTCTAAATCCTCTCCCTCACCACAACTAACATCAGCTACCCCTGAATGTTCAACTTCACCAGCCCTTTTATATGTAATTCCGCTTGTAACGCCTTGACCGCTTGTATGTGTAACATCACGGCCATGAATATGGCGAAGTGGTTGAGAAATGGCAATCCTAGTGGCTCGATACTCGTACATAATTAAAAGTAAAGGGTGCCAAATCATACTTTGAGCCAGAAAAATTTCTACTACTAAGGGTGTAGCTTTAGCACGATACATGCTCTTTATAAACCGTACACCCAGAATCAAAACGTTGGGTAAAGTACAGATTGAAAATATGGTAATGAGCTCATCAATTGACCCTCTAAGACCTAACTTATACCAACATGCTATAACTACTAATACAATCACCTTTTGTAAAACATCAGCTCCGAAAAGTTTCATGTTCATTTCATACAGGTTTGTTCTGGTAATATAGTAAAAGGATAGCATGGGCACCGCCAACAATGAACAAAACTTGCTTATTGCCCAACATTGTTCTTGACTAAAAACTTTCCACCATTTAACTGAACCATATCCAATGAACATGGATATGTATAGTGGAATAATGGATGAAATAATCCGGTAAAACTCTGCCGCGGTCATCATATTATTCTTCGATGCATTTTTTGCCAAAGCTGAAATGAACATAGATGTTAGGAGGACGAAGATGAAGTTAGAAATAGAAAGTTGAATTTGTTAACAATAGTATGTCTACGTAAAACAAACCTTTAAAAGATTAAGATGACTATGAATGGACTATTATAGTTTCAACTAATCAACAATAAAAAAAAATGACTAATATTGACACTTCAAAAGCATTAGTGGTCCGTGTTGTCAGATTTTATTGCACAACTAGTCATAGGGTACACACAGCATATGACGTGTTGCCAGGGACATGTCCATTGAAGAGCGTGGTGGCCTGACCTCGAGTGATTTTATGTTTATATATTATATATAGGCTATTGCTAATAGTCAATTTCCTAGCTGAGTTGGTTAGACTGTCTTTTTCATTTCTACCACCTTCTAAGGACTTGGGTTTGAGTCCGCCCTAGCACCACATGGAAGCACAAATTTTTTAGCTTATTTCAACCTGAAATTCAAAATGTAGCGCTGCAATCTTTTTTTCCCGCCTTATCCCCAATGAAGACGACCATTCCACTGGGTTAGATTGTCGTTCTTCAAATAGGATATGAACGAGAGAGGGTGAGAGACGCTGTGCTGCACTGCTTGCTCCCTGCTATCTTCTCGTCTTGCACGACCAATGGATCCTCAATGGAAAGTTCAATTCAGTAGTCTTCGATCATCCAGCCACTAACCATTCAATCTGTAGTGTTTTTTTTTTTTATAATTAATTTCTATATGTATTTTCAATTGTTGTTTTTGAATTTGAAATTAAGGTTAGTCTATTCGGTTATATAAATTTGATTGTATATTTATTACTTTTTTTTTTTGTATCTAATTAGTTGATTCCTGTGAAGTAATGTTAATTTAGCATTTAGGGTTTTGTTTATTGTGAGATTTACAAAATTTTTGTTGGGATCCTATAGATTTTATTCCTAGACTTTATTCTTGCCTGTTGCCACATCATTCATTTCTTTGTTTTTTATAATTAATTTATTTTTGATTTAATCCGATGAAAAACTAAAAAGATACCACAATATTTTTAAATAATTACTTTATAAATAAAGATGTTTATTAACATATTTTTCATGAGAAAAAAATATGGTGAAACATCATACAATATGGTGAAAGCTCATGAAGTAATTAATTTTTGAGTAAAAATAACCGTGAGATTTCACTAGAATAATCATAACTTATGGAGTAATGATGAATGAAAAGTTATAGTATAGTAATTATAAATTTTTAGAAAATAAAAGTAAAAGATATGTACAATAATAATACAATCTAAGTATATCAATAGAAAAAAATATATAATATTAATAAAAGATTGTCAAAATAGTGCTGAAATTTCATAGTAAAATAACGGTGAAAAAGATGTACAATAAACATAAACAGAAGTAATGCAAATATCACCCAATAAATATAATTATACGATCATACGCGATGCTTGGTTAACATCATAACACTAATAAATGGCCCGTTCATATCAAATTCTTATTATTAATTTGTCTATAATTGAGATATTAATTGTACTCACAATTTAGCATGATCAAAACTATAATAGGTCAATAGTACATTAACATCATCAATGTAACTGAAAAGATGCAGTCATGTCCGATCAACGAAAATCAAAAGAAACATAAAATTAGATATGAGGAATAAAACAAAGAGAATGAAATGATTCATAAAAAATTAAGGCAAAACTGATAGAAAGGAGAATCAATAAAATAGCGACTTGAATTTCTTGAAATGATTTTTCGTTTCAGATGTGACCAGCAGAAAAATAAAAGGTGAATTGGAAAGTAAAGTAAAGGCAATGATAGAAAAATATTATAAAATCCATTACCTATTTCACCTTGAATTTGGCGGAGGAAAGAAAAGTAAAGGCAATGACAGAATATGCAGTTTTAACGATTTCTAATGATATCAGTCAGAGGGAAGGATGTAATGGAAACGGAGGTATTGGAGAAACAACAACAATAATTTGCCTTTTTTGGGGGAGAGGAGGGGGGGGGGGGTGTAAAAAAAAAAGTTTAATAATAGAAATTGATGATTTGTTTGCGATTTTGTGGTGGACAGTTCAAATTATTTAAGACTTATTTGTTTAGTGAGAAAACTGAACCAAGGGATTTTTTTTAGGGAAATAATTGCCTGAAATATTTATTTTACTTTTGCAATTTTTAAAAGATTCTGTCTAGTGTGGAAGTTTTACAAGGAGACACGTGCACGACTAGGGCCGTAAATGAGCTGAGCCAGTTCGGTATTCGGCTCGGCTCGGCTAGTTAAAAGCTCGGTTCGGCTCGTTAAAAGCTCGGTTCGGCTCGTTCATTTAGTTAAACGAGCCGAACCCAAGCCTAGAGGTATTCGGCTCGGCTCGGCTCGTTTACAGCCCTGTGCACGACTACAAATATTTTTTTTTATGGCAATTATGCCTTTTGCACCATGTAAGTTAACGACCAAATTACATGAACAACAACGAAAGAATGAATGGCGTTTTGGTAGTCTATATTATTAATGTGATCAGATCCTTTCCTTTAATACAAGTAATAGATCATGTTAAACGATGTGCATAATAATAATGAAAGATAAATGTAAAAATAAGTAAAAGATTGTGAGAATAGTGTCAAAATTAGTAATAAATTTTAGTAGAATAATAGTAAAAAAAATACAATAACAATGAAAAATAAATACATTAATTTATAGTAGAAAAATATATTGTAGAACAATGATGTTCAAATTTAGTATTAAAAATTTTAAAATAATGATAAAATATATGTACAATAATAACGAAAGATAAATACACTAATGATGAAAGATATATGGTATAAAATAATGAAAGATATATAAAATAACGATAAACAATATATATAGTATGGGATTTTTCAAACCAAACTTCTATACCTATCAGTTGGCCCACACCAGTCTTACACTTTGGCAATCAGCTATCAGCCTTGGCTCAACAGCCCAAATAGCTCCACAGGTTACCTTACCTTCGATACAACCTTGGTCACTAACCTACTAGCTAGAGTGCTGAAAAAGCAACCAATTAATGTATAAGTTGACTCAAGTTCACTTCTCAGTCCATGTTCACTTCACAAATCACCCTTTCTCTCTACTTCTTTGCTAAAAAATTCATAATCCTCAAAACCTCTCGGTTCTCATTCTTACACCAACATCAAGCTTCGTCTGTGAGGACATGAGCAAAAAGTCATGTCACCTACACAACCTCAAAACTACCTTGACCTACTTCCTAGTTGTTCTCTTAATAATAATGACATAGTCACTATCTCCCAACTTCAAGTTGTGAATGCTAAGCACTAAGCTTCCATCCAAGAGAAGGTGTGGGATATGTTGGCTCCATTGACCCGTACCCTCAACCAATTACCTATCATGCTTGGTTTTTAGTAGAGTGTTAAGACCATCCTAGCCCTATTAAAGTCTACGATGACACCATCAGTGAACAAGAAGATAGATAGCCAATGATATAGTTGAGGGAGTGCAATCATGCAAGAAGATGCAACATAGTCAATAGAGGGTTGAAGGAGTAGGGAAATAAGAGAAGATGAGTACAATCCCGTATATCAAGCCAAGTACTAATGATAGAGGAGTCTTAGATCAAAAGGTCACCAACACCAATATTCAAAGGTAGGGAGGTGAAGGGATCACGATCGTGGAGACCACCAAAGAAGGATAGATGGTGACTCCCTTCTGAGTGTAGTAGAGCAGAAAGTGGTTAGCACCATCAAGGAAACTTGTTTGTAAAATGAAACCAATGTAGATCCCTTTTACCTAATGAATTATTGATACACCGCCATAATAAATAATAATGGTGACCTTGGAGGCTTTTGATGGTTCAATAGATCCAATGGATCATTTAAATGTCTTTTAAAGTTTGATGTTGATAGCAGGTGCCTAGGAAGAAACTTTATGTAAAGCACTTCTAGAAACGTTGAAGACAACTACATTATAATGATTTAAGCGATTGAATCTAGACTCCATTAAGTCATTTAGTCAGTTGATGATGACCTTGGTAGAGCATTTTTATGCTTTCATATGGATAAAAAGGGATTATTTTTATTTAATCGGTTTAATCCATGGCCCCTCAAAATCTATACAATCCTTCCTAAACCCATTTGATCTAGAAGTTTGCTATATTGATGTGTTTGATTATGGTATTGCTCGATCCTCCCTCTTGAGAGGGATGATGGACCAATATTTGGAAGAAAATTTATATCTAGCTAAGCATAAATCATATAAAACATTGAGGAAATATATTCACGAGAGAATTGATGTCAAAGGTATGAGTCAAGACATGATGTTTAATTCACAAAAGTAGCTAGCACCTAAGAAAATCAACTTTGAGGAGAAGTAATAGAGAAATATATAGATCCGAGAGGATGTTCCCTATTCCAACTACTAAATAAGGATGAAGGGAAGGCATGAGAGAGACCATCAATATGTATGATTGGCACACATTGCTAGTGCTAAGTATTGATCACTTTTTAACTTGGAAAATAATCAATAGACCTTTCCAAAGTCCTTCCCAATGCGAGCTGACATCACGTACAAAAATATCAGCAAATGGTATGCATATCACAAAGAGGTGAGGCACTTTACCAGCAAATGCATGTCGTTGAAAGTCATCATAGAGGGGATGATAAGATAGGGGCATCTGAGAAGGTATATTCAGTCTTAAACAAATTAGACAAATTAGAAGAAAAGGTCAGGTCATACATGTCCACCACCTACCCAAGCATGAGAACAACATATGGTTATCAATACAATAGCTAGGGGAGACTCATTACCAAGTCATGTAGTAAAACTTTGAAAATATATGTGAAATAATTCAATTATCACAAAAGAAACAAAAGGGTGATGATGAATGGTTGCAATAATGCTATCTAACCTAATTTTAAATCTTAAAAAAAATTCCTATATATATATTAGTGTACTAATTTTATTTTTTATCAATAATTAAGTAACAAAAAACTAATAATAATACACTATAGAAAATTATGGCATAAAAATATAATAAATTTATTCTTAATATTATTTCTATTATAATCATTAGTATTATTGTTATTATAATAAAAAATAGATTTACACTTTTTTATGCCACAATTTTCTTTTATTTTATATTATTGTTAGTTTATATTACTCAATTATTGATAAAAATTTAAAATTAGTGAACTAATATGTATATTTTTACAAAAAATTAATTTTTAGTTTAGGTTTACATTTTAGGTGCATAACATTTTGAAAATATATGTCTCAATTATCACAGAGAAAACAAAGAGGTGATGACGAATGGCTAGGTGGTCACCTTCATTGAGAAAGATGAGGGTTGGCTAAGCGTGAAACCGTATGATAATCCACTAATGATACAAGTATTATTGGCCAATTATGCTATGGAGAGCCCTAATAGATATAGGTAGTTTAGTGGTTGTAATTTTTTAAGAAGCTTATAAACAACTAAACTTGTGAGAAGCATTTTTCATGAACAAAATTTTATCTTTAGTGGGATTCATTAGAAGCATGTGTAACATCCCTATTCTTAGGACTCGAAAATTTTATTAAAAGAGTTATTTGCATAAGCTAAAAGATTAAAAATGCAAAGTGTTACTACTACACTTAGTAGAAATTCGGTTTCCTCTACCATTTTCATACAAAGTGCTAAGGCTAAAATGCTAGTAAGCTTAAATTAATAACACAATTATAAGAACTTAAATAGAGAGAAAAAAAATATTAATATCATTTTTATAAAATAAACCATCTACATTTATAAATTTAAATGGAAGGAAATACAAAAGGACATAAGATACTAGCTCAAAAAGGGGTTTTAATAACGATTATTTTATGATTTTAATAACGGTTTGGAACCATTATTGAATCATCCTTTATTAAATCTTTAATAAAAATTCATAACCTTTATAAAAAATATACAAAAAACCATGAATATGGGCATAACCTTAGTATTTAATAATAGTTTTTATATAAAAACCTTTATTAAAACCAGGTTTTAATAACGGTTTGTAAGTCACAACCGTTGTTAAAAACAATGTTTTGTTAACGGTTAATACAAAAACCATTGTTACAATATCATCAAATTAGGGTTTTAATAATTAATTATGCATTTATTAAATCCTAATATGTATTAAATAAGCATAAAATAGATCTTTTAATAACTATTTTGAGTTCAAATTGTTGCTAAAACACAGTTAATTTAGGATTTTAATCATTTATTATGCATTTATTAAACCCTAATTGAGATTAAATGCCAACTTTTAATAATGGTTTGTATGGATTACCGCAACACCCCCATTTTTACTGCTAAAAATTTTCGTTTTGCGGAAGCATTAATTACAAAATCAATGGGTGTTACCTCTACAATCAGTATAAGTCTAGCATCCTCTACTGTTCTTATACTAAGTGCTAAGGCTAAAATATTACTTGAATCAAATAACATTAAAACAAAGGTAGGATAGAATTTCATTACAAATTACATTGTCTTGATAAATACAAAAAGATCGGGCAAAGAGTTGTAATATAACAAAAGAGAAATAGCAGGGGACTTAAGAGTCCACGAAATACCCGAACCAAAAAAAGTTGAGGCGAACACCGGATAGTCCTAATTCTCAGCCCTCTATTTGAAGTCGTTAGACCCTACCCTTAAAGTGATTCTGCAAGGTAAAACTTCCCGTCGAATAGGTAGGGGACCATGAACGGAACCTGTCAGTACTACAGTACTGAATAATCCTTTATACCAAATTAATATGTATGGAACACATGCAAGGCATACAACTAACAGGTACAAGACATTTAAGTATTGATACGAGGATTGATATACAACAATCATTTAGACGGTTGAATTCTATTAAAGCCATACACTACCCATTTTTATTTTCTAAAAAAACCGAAAGCTTACTAGACTAACATGCCAGATACGTTCAGAGAAGTAATAATTAGAACCCAAACTCCAGCATAACAATTATAACATCCACAACATGACTCATGTCTTAGCATAACTCCCAACCAAATTTATAACATCACAGGTAAGCTATAACAAAATCCACAACATCAAATGTATTCTTACAGGTAGAATATGATAAAATACATAACATCACATGTGTACTTACAGATATAGGATAATAAAATCCGTAATCTCACAGGTACACTTACAGGTACAGTAAATTTAAATACATAACATCAATGATATATTTACAGATATAGTATAATAATATACATAACATAATAGGCATACTTAATTATAGACATAATACCCACACATGTAGGCCCGAAGGCTACCACCTAAACCACAGTTAGGCGCAACAGTTACTACCCAAAACCACAGGTAGGCACAACGGCCACTACCAAACCAATCCAATATCTAATAACAATCATTCCAGTCAAATCATATTATTTTTATTTTTATTTACTCTAGAGGGATATAATAATAACCCGGAGACATAAAAGTATACCAGTCATACCGGTGCACAAGACATCACGGTACCCTCCAACCATCCAACCTAGAGGCATAACAACACTCTGGTCATACTGATGCACAGGGCACACAATACCCTCCTCACCTCGGACACCTAATCCTTAAGTATCAATACCACCTATAGGGCCCGTAGGTCAACTAAAGAGTAGATTAAGGCCTTACTGGGGCACAACCGGCACACTAGAAACCCAAACCAATTGAGGACTCCTACCTCATCTCAAAGGTAGCTACCCCTAGAGAGAAACCATTTCCAAACTTGAGGTCTTCCACTTTACGTATTAGTATTTTTATAAAGTGATCACAGGTAACACACATTACACATTTATTCTCATTTCTATACTTATTCATTTTTCCTTTATTTCCAATTATCCAAGTCAACCCTATGGTCAATAGTATAAAACAAAGTCCAAGTCAATACTAAGGTCAACCTACCAAAAGTCTAAGGCCATCCTATGTCCAATTATTCACATTTGGGCGCACTAGGCTGAAAATGACTAAAATGCCCCTGAGGCTAATAATTATCAGATTATCAACAATTTAAATACTAAATCCATTTTATTTATTAATCTGTTGTGAAAAGGCTAAAACAAAATAATTTAATTATTTATTATAGAATTTAAATTATCAGTCATGTCAAAAGACAATTTTGCCCTTACACAGATTTCTTCATATGAAACCCTATCATATACTTTTGAAATGTACAAAACACATGATCGAAAAATCAACAGCAAATAATACATGTTAGACATGATTTTCAGGATAAATATCATAATATACAAAAATGACTAAATTTCCCCTAGGGCACAAATTCCTAATAATTATTCCACAATTATATCTAAACATGCTAAACTAATAATTATATACATAATTATCATACCAAACATTTTCCTGTCATAAGAATCATTTTTGAATCATACTTTTGTACCCGAAATATTTTATATCAGATAACATGCTCGTTTTATCCGTTTTCATAATAATAATAATAATTAATACATAATTATATCGAAATAAATCATGCTTAACGTATTCCATACACCAAAAATCCTAATGTGTTATCACACAATATTTAAAATTTTCGTAGGGTATAACGGTTACTTGAATTCCAACAAAAATATAAAATTAGCGGTATCCACTAAAATTTATTAGGTCCTGCTAATTAAACTTTCGTACCTAAAAATAATACCACAAATACAGAATTAATATCTATCAGATAAAATAATAATCATAGTATAAAAATATTTATTTTTTTAAAATTACCAAAATATCCTTACAATTAATATGGTACCAAATTTTCTTAAGATACCACGTAATTCACGCTGCATACAGTGTGAGTCACGCATGAAAGGAAGGAGGCTCGGCTGTTGGCTGGGCAAGAGGGTTGGTAGGGCTGTGAGGTAGGGGAAGGGAGAGGGTGGTAGAGGTGGTGGTCGGCGGAGCTAGTGGTGATGGCTAGGCCGGGCGACGGTGGGGGCTGGCGTTGCAGGGAGGTGGGCTGTAGGAGAAGGAGAAAGAAGAGGAGCGAGTGGTGGAGATGGTGGGATGGCTCGGTGGATAGGAAAGGCAAGGAGTTGTGGCTGTGCGCAGGGGTGTAGGGGCTCGGTTGGTGGTTGATGGTGATGGGCAGGGGTCGCGGGGTTAGAGATGCTGCTCGGGATGCTGGGCGTTGTGCTGGATGACGGGGAGTGGGGAGTTGGGTGACAGGTTTTGACACAGTGGAAGTGGAAGGGAGAAGGGGAGAAGGATGGGTTTTGCTGGGGGAGGTCGGGGGCTACTGGGTGGGAAAGAAAAATCAAACAAAGGAGATAGGGGAGGAGGATGGGAAGGGATAGTGTGGTGCGCTGTTGGGTGGTCGAGAAGTGCAGGAAAATCATGGGGAAAGAGAGGAGAAGAAATGGGGCTGATCGGGGAGTAGTGGTGCAGAGGCTGTGGTGGTGGTGATGTGCGATGGTGCTCAGGTGGTCGGGGAGTTGGGGTGTTGGAAACAAAAGGGGCAGGGAGGGGAGTAAGGGTTGTTTGGTGTGGGAAAGCTGAAGAATAAGAGAGGGAGGGCTACTGTGTGTAAGTGTGCGAGAGTATGTGTGCAGTGAGTATATAGTGTAGGGGCTTTGTTTGGTTGGAGCTCGGGGAAGGATGCCGTGTGCAATAGGGGGAAGCTGAGATGAATAGTGGGTTAGGGTTTTTTGTAAGTGTGTGGAGATGTGTCATGTGTGGTGTGTATAAGTGTGTATAAATGCAAGAGGTGGAGTAAAGGAAGAAAGTGAGGGAGACAGGAGAGTATTTATGGGGATGGGATAGCAAATGGCAAAGGGAGAGAGAGAGAGACTAAAATATGTTTTATAAATATATTTTAAATTCAATTCAAGTAAATTAGGATATTGGGTAGAAAAACAATTCAGAGAAAAATAATCTGATCTGAGATAGATTTAAATAAAACACAAAAGATAAAAATAATCAGGAATAAATTTTAGGAATTTATTTCTTGTTACGGGTTGCGGTTATTAATAAAATAATTAGGATAAGATTTACGGATGCAAACTAAGATTAAAATAAATGGTCAGTTTCTATCAACTTTTTAACCTGATTATTTTTATATCTAAAACCGCCATATTAATACGAATAATAACAACACTTTTAATATTAAACCTTATAAAATAATAATTATAACTAATAATATGATTATTAATTTATAATTAACATTTCTAAAAATGGGGTATTACAATTACTGTTATTAAAAACTGTATTAATAATGGTTTTAAGTAAGAATCGTTATTAAAACAACTATAATAACGGTTCTTACTTAAAACTGTTATTAAAACATCTATAATAACTGTTTTAAGTAAGAACCATTATTAAAAGTTATATGATTATTTTTTATATTCTTGTTGTTTTGTTCCAGCCAACATACATAGTTGTATGTTCAACTATTTACCAAATCTGCAATGTAAAATAGGCATCAATTCATATATACATGCATGTCTTCCTCCCAAATGATACTACATATTTTCAATCAATCTCTAATTAGTATGTCTGAATACACTAGGCATACCCAAGAACCAAAATTAGTAGGCGTACCACAATTAGATAGCTCTACACTCCAAAGTCAAAAGTTTATAGATCATAACCTAGATAACCAAAAGATGTAGATGAAATACAAACCTGAATATGCATATATAATATAGATCCCTAATACCGAATATATGAATGCACGTGCTTGGCCTGTTGGTTTCTAACTTCATCAATTTCAACAAGATTGTATTTTTGGCCTCGTGCATAACCATCGGAAAAAAATACAAATTTATAAGTTTCGATTATTCGGTTAGTACATAGGTTAAGTACCAAATATATATGTCATAATTTATTAATAGAAAGATTTGAAAAAATAAACATACATGGCTTGGATCTATGTTGACCAATCAGTTTTGGACTATCAGATCCATTGCTTAACATTCATAATATCCACAATCATCACTGTTTTGCTATTGTGGACACTATCAAATGAATTCAATTAACTCTCTAACTATTAGATATTAATTTGAATTAAAATAAAATATAAAATAATTGTCTTTCTACTTACTATTACAGGCTCATATTCAAGAGTCTTTAGGTCTGAGACACCATTCCTATCTCTCCTCTAATACAATGTTCATAGTGCCATAATAAATAGAGTTGGATACAACATATTATAATTATATATATCTAAAATAATTAAATTAGAATATATGCATAAATAAGCTAATGAAGTAAGAATTGAAAAAGTATACTAACATGTCGATAAATTCTTTCCCACCACGACGAGCGATGTTCAAAGCCACATCATAGGTTCGATGGGAATCAAACACATAGAATTTATTAAGATGAGGTTAGATGGCATACAAAACCTAATATTCATTTACCAGGTGAGGAATAAGATATATCTTGTTGTAGCTTTCTAACAAAATGCGATCCGCTAAATAGTTTATGTACCTTCCCTCTCTTATTGTAGTACCATCAGCTATGTAGTATGGGGGCGCAAATATAATAGAGGCCAACATTCCCTCCATCACAGCATGACTAGCTACCAACCTATGAACGATAATAACAATGCATATTTGTTAATAACTGATAACTCTTATAAGAGGTCATAAAAATTCCAATGCAACAAGAAGTACTAACATATGAAATATAAAATAATACTTAAGTGAAATAGGCAACAACACTCATGGTTAACATCCATTCCTAATTATAAATGTCACTTATGTCAATTGCCGATACCATATAAGTAGCGTCGTCCGTCTCAACATACTCATGATGACAATCAATGAACATATAATTGTCGTTGAGGTAGTTTTGGGCATAGAAATACAATAAAGATAGTGCTAGTGGAGGTTGGCTATTCTCTGAAGATGGAATCTTTTGTGGGGCAACTAGTTTTTCTCATTTAGCTCTCTTTCCATTAATAGTGCCCTTCTTTTGTGTTGCTCATTTTGCTAGTGCCTATCTTCATTTTACTCCTAGAAGCATTCTTCTTTTTTGATTCCTTAATTCATAATAATAAGCGAAATATGTATTGAGTATATATAGATGAAAAATGTATAAACAATGTAAGTAACAAATAAGATATAATAATGACATTGAATGTCATTACCTCTTCTGTAGTGAGACGTATCTGGTCTACAGGCCAAGGCACGAAGCTTCCGTAAGCTTCTAGCATTGTGGCTACCTCATCACCTTCTTTATAACAAGGCAAGGGTGCACTACTAATGATTGGAGTGTCAATACTCATTGGCCTTATATTTAGGGCCAAGTTATACCCATGGACTATTTGTATTTAGGTACTATAACTGATGCGTACCCTTCATTTCGCTAAAAGAGTCGAAAGGTCATTCACTAACAAGTCACATTTATGAAAACCTTGAAATAAAGTATTACACATTCTTAATTATTTATGACATCGAATACATTTAATAACAATTCATAGTTTGTAATGCTTACCTCGAGAATAGATGAAAAACTTATATCAGCTTCGCAACTGCCTCTAATGCTATTTACATTGGGTATGTGAAGCTAATCATGGTTAACTAAATTGGATGATTTATACCCTTGAGATTCAATAAATGACAACTCTTGCTTCATTGTTGCCATTCTTTCGAATGCCATGTTTAATTTCTGGGTGAGGACCACGAGATTGACCATACACGCTCATTCTCATAACACCTAATCCAAGACCCCTGTGTCTTTTAGGTTGTTCTACAATTCCTATATCCCATGACACAATGTTATAGTAGTCCACCACTTCCATAGAATCTAGCGTTTCAAGTTTGTCCTATAATATATACAATATATACAAATTTAGTTTATAAGAATAAGCATAATATAATAGTTTTCTAAAATAAAACTAATTAGGGTTTAGAATATCTACAAACTTACAATATGTTTTGACAGAAACATCTACATTTTCATTAAGATATCTATCTTTTGTTGCTCTAGTCTTCTTTTATAATATATCAATATTGATGGACAAGGTATATGGATCTAAATCCTGGGCTATGGGCTATAAATCAAAAATTAATCTTACATTACGAATATTATTATAACATTAGACTTCTACATGTAAATAAATAAATCAAAATCTTATACCAACTCATCTTCAAGGCTTACATAGTCTTTGCGAGCCATATTATGCCAATATTTATTCTACTTAGCAATCTCTTTATTTTTGGCACTTTTTTCCTATGTTACAAGATAAAATATAAGCACATGGTTATTTAAATATCAATGAAATAGTCTTAATCAAAAAGTTTAATTGTTATCTAAAAATATCTTAAAATTCTCCGAAATACGATATATAATAAATTGGTTCCAACTTTCTTGATCAATGAAACCATATCATTTCAGTGGGTTCTACCGTAGAGAGCCATTCCTCTTTCTATACATTTTTCTACTTGCCAAGTATGTCATAAATGTTTTTAGATGCTTACCACAATGTCTAAGAAGCCATTTCTTCCTAATATTTGAGACATTGAAGACTCTCTGTAAAATAAGACATATAGATGTATGTCGATGTTAATGTATTAAAATTAATAACATTTGACATACAAAAATAATTAAATAAAATATCATAATTAGCGTGACTTCCTACCAAATATGTTCCTTGTGACCCTTTGAAACTTGCTTCCAATTATTATAAGAGAGAGGAGCATGATTATGCGTGACGAGTGAAATGTACGTCAGAAATATGTCTACATAAGGACCAATGGGAAGATTGTAAGTATTCCATCCCAACTCGACTTATTATCCTTTATTCCAAATGTTTGTGATGATTCTCATAATTGTAGGTCCTCTCTTCCCTTCTTCATCACTACTATCCCTATCAACTTTTTTGTTAGCCATATCTCTACAAAAAATCAATAAATAAATTATGTTAGAATGTTATGTATTGACCATAATGTACCGCTAAATTATTTTTCAATACAATAAATATTCAATGAGGAAAGTCAAAATATGCATTTTAAAAAACAAGCACATATATCATCTGTTACAATATTATTACCCTCATCGCCTTCTTTTCCTTCTTTTTTTCCCTTGTTTTAGGATTGGTTTCAGGACCTGATATCTATATTACTTCATGATGATCATCCTTAACATATATTTCATCCTCATTAATTTTATTATTATCATCGTTCAATAATTGAGTTACTTAAATAGTTGAGACACACTCCTTATTCCAATTGGCATCATTATCATCATCACATTCATTAGCATTTCTTTTCTTCGTAGATAGTACTATAGATCATCTATTTTTAGCAGGATTAGTGACAAAGAATACCTGTGTCACTTGTGATACCAAGACGAATGGTTCTTGTTTATGCCCTACCCTACTGAGATCTACTAATGTGTATCCATCTTTATATCTAACCTCATAGCTATTATCAACCTATTTAATGTCGAATACAAGGACTTTACATACAATGTAATCTAACTCTCATATTTTTTCAATCACACCATAATAATTCATATATGCATAGGTTGGATTCTTATCCTTCGCACTAGTAACATGCATTGTCTCAACTACTAAAGTCATCCCATTATTATGCATTATACTCTTATCATTTTTTTTTTGTATAAAAAGTGTAACTATTGATCACATAACTGGTATATGAAAAAACTTCATAACGTGGTTTTTGAGATAACCAATGCAGGATTGCAGAAATTAAAGTTGGGGAATGTCTAATGAGTGGAATAATGTAATCTCTTATCCAATCAATGAAGGAAAGATTGTGTTTATCGATGATCTATTTCTCATTCTTTTATGGATTTTCAATTTGTAAAGAAAGAATATGTTCTTCAATATATGGATGAACTTCATCACTATTTTGTAATACATATAGATGTGCTTTACGGAATATTTTAGGGTCTACATGCCCAAACTATTTGCCCATAATACCCTATCCTTTGAATTTTCTTGTATGTCAAGATTTAGGAATATTAATAGCTTCAGAATTTGATAATTACTTTGTGCAAAACTCAATTGCCTCTTCTACAAGGTAAATCTTAATAACGCATCCTTCTAATCGATATCGATTCTTCACATTACCCTTTATCAACTTTATAAATTGCTCAAAGGGGTACATCTAGTGCCCATGAATAGGTCCTAGCATTTTTATCTCATAAACTAAATGTACAGTTAGATGTACAATGATGTCAAAGAATGAGGATGGAAAATACATTTTAAGCTAGTACAAAGTAATCACAATCCCTCTTTACAAGGCATCCAAACTATCAGGATATATGACTTTGGAGTAGACGGTGTTAAAGAGCTAACAAAGCCTCGAGATAGTAATTCAAACACACTTTAGCAAAATTCCACGTATAGCTATTGGTAACAAGTGGTGAATCAAAATATGATAATCATGAGACTTCATGTTAATTAGTTTCAAATCTTTCATTGACATGAGCCTTCTAACATTTGAAGAATACCCTTACGGAACCTTAACATTATTAAAGAATTCACAAAATAAAGTTTTCTCTTTTCTAGAAAGAGTATGACATGCTGGTGGTAAATATATTCTTCTTCTATTGTCTTGCAGTGCAAGTTCTTGTCTAATACCCATTTCTTCCATGTCCATTCGACCATTGATGCCATCTTTAATATTTTATGGAATATTAAGTAATGTACCAACAAGGCTGTCACATATATTTTTCTCGATATGCATCACATCAAGGGCACATCTCACATACAGAGATTCTCAATAAGGAAGGTCGAAGAATATTGATATCTTCTTCCATCCAACTAATGGAAGCTTATCTTTATTCTTCTTCTCAAACTTAACACTTAAATGTTTTATCCTTAGCTACACTTGTCGACCCTTCAATCGGATTGGTGCCCACCCTTCTTCTTAAAAGCCAATGAATGCTTTTATTTGCCTACAATAATGATGATTATTCGGTAAAAAATCTATGATGCCCAAGGAAGACAGTCTTCCGGCTATGTGTTAGCTGAACAAATGAAGTATTCTCCTCATATATCAGGCATGCATAATGGCCTTTCACACTATAACCTGACAAGTTGCCATATGTTGGAAAATCATTTATAGTATATAATAATATTGCTCTCAAAGTGAAATTTTCTTCACTTTACGCATCAAATACTTCAACTCCCATGTCCCATAAGAACTTCCAATCATCAATCAAAGGTGCCAAATAATCATTAATATTATTCCGTGATTGGTTTATTTCTGGAATGAGTAAAGACAACATCATATACTTGCATTTCATATAGAGACATGGAGGTATATTGTATATAACCAAAATCACCGACCATAAATTGTAGGTGCCTTGATTGTGTGGATTTATTCCATCCATAAAAAAGCATAAGGCACATATTTCTTGCTTCTTTACTGAATTCAGAGAACAAGCCATCAATCATTATCCATTATAGATATTTAGATGGATGTATACGAAGCCCGTCATCTATCTCCTCATCAGCATGCCATCTCAAGTTCTTAGCATCTTCAACGTTATTAAAAATCAGCCTTAATCTTGGTATTTTAGGAAAATACCATAACATCTTAGCTGGCACCTTGTTCTTCTTGTATCGTGGTGCTTTGCATTTAGGACTAGGACAACTATCCAAAGACGCATTTTCATTATGAAATAAAATACAATCATTAGGGCATGCATGCATCTTCTCATAACTCATGCCCATAGAGGAAAGAATCTTCTTCACTTCATAGGTAAGGTCGGGTATAATGTTATCATTAGGAAGCATATCCTTTACACGTGTTAATGATTTTGTGAAGGTCTTATCACTTCATCTGTTACCTGCTTTTAAGTTATACAACCTTAAAGTAGCAGATAATTAAGTAAACATCTTACAATTACATGACAAAGGTTTCTTCAAGTCATTTAATAACTTCTCGAACATTTTTGGATAATTCCAAACACTTTTCTCAACCTTTTGAGTTATCTCCTCTAAGGAATGTCGCTCATAGTTCTCAAATGATGATTCACTAATTTCCCTCCTAACTTCCTCATTATCATATTTAGACTCTATCTTACTATGCCATATCCAACAAGTGTAACTTAGCTTGTATCAAATCCATATACGAACAAATGACCTCTCAAATCATCAGTATTAAAGTGTTGAATATAAGCACAATTCAAACAAGGAAAGACTATTCTACAAGAGTGATATATGAGATTTATATGTTATTTTTCTAAGTAAAAATGTCATTTATTCCTCATTATTTTTATAACATTTAATCTTTTCTTGAGTTTTTATCTTTTGGATAGATTTTGCAGGAAAAGATAAAAATGAAGAAATTCAGAGGAGAAATCGATGGAAAGAGAAAAGGCAACAAAGAACACATCAATAGATATGGAATGAATGGAAGAAAAGACTGGAAATGAAGAATATATATCAAAGGAAAGATTTTGTTGAAATTTCATGAAGAAATAATGAAGGAACAAGAAACACGGCCCCCCGTGTTTCCTAAACACGGCCCGTGTTTCCTAAACACGGCCCGTGTTTTTCTATCAGCACATAAATTTTAGCACTTAAAATTCAGCATTTGGCCGAGAGTTTAAGGAAAAACACGGGGGTCCCGTGTTTTCTAACACGGAGCGCGTTTTTCTCAAATTCTGTAACCGTTCGTGCAACGTTTCCCCGATATATTTCAAAATTTTGAACATTCGAAAATGTGGTTCGGGGGAGTTTGAGAATGGGATTCTCTCTTTCTCTCTATACTCTCTAGATACCACATGTAATTTATAATCCCAATTCTCTTTCTCTCCATTGTATTCAATTGAACAATCAACACTCTACAATTCAATTCGATAAGTTCTTCTCCATTCCTCTTTTAATTTCAAGTTTTGATTTTTGATTGAATGCAAATAAATTCTCTTTCTTGCATTATTATTTTTCTTATGTTTGGTGTTTCATTATTAATTTATTTGTAAGCATTGTTGTTAATTATAGATTTTTGCATTTAATTGTGCGTTACTGCAATTATGTAGATAGTATGAGGTAGGAGGATTCGATGATGGAATTAGGGTTTTGGATATGATAACGTAATTTGAATTCATGACTCTAAATGAAATTTAATTGAATTGATGGACGGAATTGAATGATCTCACATCATAGATTAAGAATTTAAACTAATTATACTGATCACCTATCTATTTTAGATCTTAATCTACGCTAGGATAACGGAATTAATACGTAATTGTTAATTAACGTTTCCAGAGTAGCAAAAGATTAATTATTAATCTTGTCCATTAATTCGTATGATTGCATGATCCGAGCTTATGTGATTATGGTCGTAGTTGACTGCTTTCCATTCATAATGCTGCCATTAATTGAATCTAGCGTTCTTAACCTAGGTTATTAATTGGTTAGGGATAAATTGAGAGCTTATTCAATTTATTAGAATTGAGAGAAAGTAAAGAAATGAATTAATATGAGTTTCTACAGGTCAACATTAAATCATTTGGAATCATTCTTTTCTCCATGATTATTTGATATCCTAATTCCATAATCAATACCTTCATGTCCTTATTCAATAATTAGTGAGTACAATGTTTTATTATTTATCCATAGTTTAGATATTGATGATAGAATTGTATGTTATTGCATAACCGGGGTTTTAACATCGATTACGGAATTATTGATTATATACCATTCCTTGTGGGTTCGACTCCTTCTTGCCATATACTATGTATTTGGGAATTAGGATTTATTTATTAAATTTGTTGTGCATATGACAGTGCATCAAAGAGTCTCAAGCATGTTCAATTGCAAACTTTATGAAAAACTCCACTCCTTCATTATATTCTCTAGACAAACGATTTGTAGACAACCATTTCTGATCCATAGTTTTTCAATCTAGATGTATCCCATGCAAAAGTAATTATTACAAATTAATTCAATTATAAGTTTAATAATTCACAAATCGGTCATGCTTAGAAATAACTAATCTCAAATGTATCATGCTATTCTGTATGTATGTATGTATATATATGTATACAAATCATGATAACAAGTTTCCTAAAAGGTATCAATATTCTAGCTGCTCATACGTAGAAAGAGTTCATATATATATATATATCTATATATATATATATATATCTATATATATATATATATATATATATATATATATATATATATATATATATATACATACATACATATATACATAGAAAAACATTATATAATGGTTTAAATTACAAAAGATATACATTCTACGGGATTAAAGCAATAGCAGCACTATATACATCAAAAAGTTTCTAAAGCTAAAACACCTAGCTAAGAAAAACTTATAACCATAAAACTAAATCCCTTAGTAGCCTTATCAAGCTCAACTAATAACTATCACTCTCAAAGTCCACTCATCTTGATATTTAATCTATTCCCTCACATCATCAACGGAGAATCTAATCACAAATACTATAGGATAACAAGGGTGGATACTCAAAGGCAATCTATGATAAAACCTCCACTCATCATCAATCACCATCAGCTCTCTAGATATCTGATCATAATCTTTAGCAAACACCTCATCCTCAATAAATCTCGGGAATTGTGCATCAGTGTGGTAGACAAACTAATGCAGAAAAGTAGATGTAGCGAATGACCATGGCTCTATCTAAAGTAGGGTCAAGAGTAGGTGATACAATCAGAAATGAAATTGGTCATATGATGCACCATTTGCAGACAACTGACCTAGCTCGTTATATAACCATATGACATGAGTCCATAGATCAGCATGTGGTGAAATGCCCCGAAAAATTATAATCTTAAATATTATATTTAAATGATATTTTATCATAAATATTAATTAAATAAATTATTTTGATTAAAATAAAAGGAAATTAATTAGGGAAAATCAAGGATAAATTTATAAGTATGTTAATTAAGAGAAATTGGGTATTTTAGCTAATTAAGGATTTGTATTTTATAAATTAACTAAATAAATTATTTTATTTAAAATAATGAGGAGAAAATAGTTTAAAATTAATATTAATTTTATAAATAATTTAATGGAAGAAAATTAGGGTGTTTTGCTAATTAAAATGGAATTTAAGGAAAGTCTTTTAAAAATCGTAATTTAGCCTAAAAAGGGATTTAAATATTATTATTTTTAAATATCCTAAATATTCATATTAATTTAATTGACCCTAAACTAATTATTTTTCCCCTTTCCTTTTTCCCTTTTTCTTTTTCTTTCTTCCTTTTTCCTTACCTTTTTCTTTCTTTTTCTTCTTTTTCTTTTTCCTCTTCTTTTCCCCGACTGGGCCTGGCGCGACCCAGTTCTTCTTTTCTTTTCTTCTTCCTTCTTCGGCCCAGCCCGCGCGGCTCCTTCGTCTGACTCCTCCGCGCCGCGTTTTGTCTCCTCTTCCACTGAAACGCGTCGTTCGATTTAATGAATCCTTCGACCAGCGCCCGACCGGCCCGGTTCTTCCCCTTTTCTTTTCTTTTCCGGCCGACCCGACCGCCTCCCTCTCTTCTTCCTTCTTCCTCCGTCCACCTCCATCGCTACGCTGCAACGCTGGCCGCCGTCAATGGCTTCTCCGGCTACGGTGATTAATACCGGCCGTTTCTTGTCTCATTGTCTTCCTCTTAACTCCAGGAATAAATTGGCGTAATTATTCGACGTTAAATCTCGCCCGTTTCCTCTCCCCAGCCCTGCGAACCTTCGAACCAACCCAAACGTCGACCGACCGTTTTCCGACGCCGGCTGCCCAAATTCTTGCATTTAACACTTCCATGTCGACCTCCAGCTCCTCTTTATCCATTCCAACATCTATAAATAGCCTAATGGTAGGACTTTTGGATTTCTTTTCTTCCCCGAAACCCTCGGCCCGAGCTGCCGTCACCCCAACTTCAGACGCCTCTTCCTCCACCTTCGGCCAACATCAGCGCCACCGAAACATTCCATTCTCTTCCCTAAAAGTTCCTCTAGTTAACCAAACCATTCTAACCTCTCGATTCTTCTTGTACGAGCATCAATAACCATGCAAAGTTGGCTCCTCGTTTCGCCGGAAATTTTGACCCCGAAACCTTAAACCACCGCCCGCCGCCGTGCGCTGCCACCTTTGGCTGCACCACCACCATCATTTTGTCCCTCTCCTCTTGGGCAACAATAAACACCTCTTATATCACCTCAATTCTCCCTATCTTTTTCCCAACATCCATCTTTCTCTTTGTTCTTCTATTTTTCCGGCCACCGTCGCCGCCGCCGTGAACCACCGCCGGTGCCACCTATCCCCACCAGCTTAAGGTTTAACCCTAGACACTCTCAACCATTTTCCATATTATTATAAGCCTTGATTTAATTTATTTCAATTATTTGCATATAATTACCATTATTATTATTCTTAATATTTATATTCTTAATATGTTTTATTATTATTTGATGAGAAATTTTATTCTGAATTTTACTTGCAGGGTGGAGAGTGGTAGTAAAACAATATTATTGATAGTTTCGAAATTTAAGTTATTAATTGAATTATTATGGGATTATTATCATTCTTCTTCTTATTATTATTATTATTATTATTATTATTATTATAATTATTAGAATAATTATTATTATCGTTTTATTATTTATTCTGGAAAATCTTAGGCCCTAATTTTGTATTAACATTCGCACTTATTTATTTTAGTGTTATTGTTTCTATTGTTCTTATAACTATTGATGATAATATTATCAGTATCTTTATTATTTTAATATTATTATATATGTTAGAAATTTTATTATTTATATTAAATAAATGGTAAGTCATTAGTTATTTGAAAACTTATATGATATTATTATTATTATTATTATTATTATTATTATTATTATTCATATTCTCATTGATAGTAATTTTAGTAATTTTGATATTATTATATTAGTATCATTATTATCATTAGGGTAAAATATTTAACCCTATATTATCAAGTTTTATAATATCTCTATTATTTTTATGTCTTTAGCAAAGTTAGAATTTTGTTAAGGTTATTATTTGGTCAAAGCCCTAAGGAGGCGTAGGAACGTGCTCCAAGACCGGTGTCGTTTCAGGTAAGGGGTGCTAAGGCCTTTTATGTGCTAATGTGCATTGTGTGCCTCGTATGCTATGCATTCTATGTTTATGATTATTAATTATGCCGTATATGCTATGACATGGAGTTGAAGTATGTTTTCGTATGGCATGTGTATTATTTGTGTATGACCCTGTAAGACATGCATGTGAGGATGTTGATATGATTTTTATGTGGGAGAAAGGATGAAAAAGGAGGATGGAGAAAGAAGTTGATTAAGGGATGTGAGTTGACCTAAGTATTCCATTGATTCATGAGTAAAGGAATAAAATGGAGAATTTTAGGGTTTCGTGTGTGAGAATCTGATTTATGATTTTTGAGGTTTTGTATGGAGAAGATAACTTATGGTTTTATATGGGGAAGTTTAATTTATGGTTTTGAATGGTTTTGTGGAAGACAATATAATTTATGACGTTATATGGGAGAATTGAATTTATGGGTTGTTAGGGAGAATCTAATTTAAGACGTTATTTGGGGAGAATGTAATTTATGACATTATATGGGAGAACCTAATTTATGATTTGATTGGGAGAATCTAATTTATGATTTGTTTGGGGGAATCCAATTAATCCAAATTATGGTTTTGCTTGGGAGATTCAAATTTATGATTTTATGTGGGAGAATCTAACTTATAGTCTTGTATGGGAGAATACAATTTGTGGTTATGAAAGGGGAGAATCTAATCAATTGTATTATGTGGAAAAATCTTTGGGTTTTATATGATTTGAATCCTTGTGTTGGTATGGATTGAATTTAGGGTTTTGTGTGAATGAATCTTTGGGATGTATATGGTTTGATCTAGGGTTTGGTATGAATGAATCTTTGGGTTATGTGGATTGAATTTAGGGTTTGGTATGATGAGGTTTTGGGTTTTACATAATGGTTAATGTTTGCATGGTTGAAATTAGGGTTTCACATGGAATTTTAGGGTTTGCATGAAAAAGGTTCGAAGGTTAGTATGGGGAGATTAATGTCTGCATGGGTATGAAATTATGTGTGGAAAGTTAATTTGGGATGTAAGGAAGGTAATGTAAGTGTTGTTTGGGTGTTTGAGCACTTGGGATGAAAAATAGCATGTGGAGCAAATTAAGGGTACGAAGGAGACTAAATTAGGGTTTTGGGATAAAACCCTAGAGTGAGATGTGAAGTAGAATTGGAGGATAAGTGTAAAGGGAGCGATCCATGCATGGCTAGGGTTTGGTGGTAGCATATGTGTATGTGGTGATTAAAGATGATGATGAATATGGAATTTATGATTTATGATTCGTGCATGTGCATGGTGAAAGCCTTTGAATAAGATACTTAAGACATTAATCACGTAAAGTGGAAGATGTTGAGACGGGCCCAGACCGATCCACCGGCATAATAGTGGCAGGGAATATTTCCCTTGCGACCGATCCACCGGCTAAAATAGTGGCAGGGCATGTACCCTCGCGACCGATCCACCGGCTATAATAGTGGGGGATCCCGAGCTCAACAAAACAAAACGTTATATGTTGAACGATATGGGAAGACACTAATCACTTAAAGTGGAACACCGTACGAGAAGGGGCCAGACCGATCCACCGGCTATAATAGTGGCAGGGTATGTTACCCTCGCGACCGATCCACCGGCTAAAATAGTGGCAGGGAACGTTTCCCTCGCGACCGATCCACCGGCAAAAATAGTGGGGTTCCCGTAATCGTATGGACTTGAATAAAAGTATGGTGTGACATGATTCTGATAAGAGATTAATTAAACAATTAATCTGGATTATATGGGCCTTTGTACTTTTACCTGAATTGTTCATATACCTTTATGATGTTATGTTGGATTATGCCCTGTTATTATTCTGCATGGATTATGTGCTTATGTGTCGGCCTTAGTGCTCGGTTACCTTACTCGGTACGTAGCGTACTGATCACCCTTTTTATGGGTGCTGCTCATTCCCACGAGTAGTATGCCCTTCTGGTTTGTGCAGGTGGGCGAAATATCAGTTGGGGCTGAGTGTTGAGCATGTTTGGCTCGAGATTCAAGAGAGTTGTGGCCATATCATAGTCTTTATATGACTCTAATTCTTTTTGTTAATCTTTTATCGGTTGTAAGTTTAATTCTCTTTTGGAAATGAATTACATTTCTTGATGCGTACTCTGAATTTGTTTTACAACCGTTTAATGCTTATTTGGAAATTGAATTGTATTGATTATTTCTTTTCTTAGCCTTAGCACTTGGTACTGGGACGGTCGGAGAGAACCGGTCTGGTACTAAGTGTGGCGGTAACACTTCCAGAATTCACAGGTTTCCAGTGCTTCTAATTTAATTGCTTCCGCTTTTAAGAAAAAAAAAATTTAGTGAATTTTGGGGTGTTACATGTGGTGCCATGCATAGATATGGTGGAGGGTATGTTATAGCAACGAGGGACATCTCACTACCTACAAATGAGAACCACTAAATCTTTATCATCAAGGTTGTCCTTAAAAGGATTTAAATTACATAATATATAAACTTTTCAACTAGCTGGACAAATCATAAATATATTCTACCATATCTTAACCAACTATATAAAGCTAACAACATACCCACATAAGATACTCATCATAAAACTTATAATCTTGAATAGATTTTTATCTATTTCTCAATTGATATAAATGTGTCATTAAATATTAAGAAAAGATAAATTACCAAACACATCCTTTCATTTACTCCCACTAGATTTGTCAATGAGTTAAGTTGAATCAAACTTCCTCTTATTATACTCGATATGTTTAAAATAAGGACATAATCTTGAGTTATATATTTAACAAACGAGCTGAACATCAAACTATCATCTAATCGTTCAAGCTCCGCATAGTAAAATCAAGTAGATATTAATATGATAATATATATAGGTTAAGTATAAGAATATTATATTATTAAAAGTAGAGTTAAGAATAATATATATAATAGTTTGTTATAATAGAACATATTAAGTATCATATTTAGTATAATAAATGCTAAACTCTAACTCTAACTCTAATAAATTATAATAAAAACTAACCATAAACCTAATAAACCCAAATCCTAAACCTAGCTAACTATAATTAAACTCTAATAAATCCCATATTATTATTATTATTATTCTACACAATTATTCCTCTTGATTTAATTATTCACTTTTATATCTTCTTTATTTTCTATGTCTATTTAATCCTCATCAAATAAAAATCATTAACATGCATCTCTAATTGAAAATTTTATTTAATGATGTGTATATGCAAAATATATTTTCATTTAATTATATGACATTTGATAACATCCTAGTGTCCTATACTTATTAATGAGAATGTGTGTGTGTGTGTGTGTATAGTTTTTACGAGTGACATTACTAATATTTTTAAGTATTTTATTTTTGTTGGTAATTAAGCACTACAATGATGTATATATATATATATATATATATATATATATATATATATATATGTAAGGTCGGCCAACACACTCTTGCATGTTAATATATAACACCGACAAATTCAACAATGAACATCAACATTTTTCACCAATACATTCAACAACACATTTTTCAACAACAAACGATAGTTTTTCAGTAACAAATAATGCAACTTGCATCAAAATGCTTGCATATATATATATAAGAAGAGAATAAGCTATGTGCGAAAGAAAAAAACTATATGTAAAAGGAGAGTCGGTGAGCAAGAGAATAGTGGTGAACAAATATGAACACAATGGAGCAAGAAGAACCAAGTGCAGGCAAGGTGTGCAAGAATGGCAGCACATGCAATGCTGAAAATGGGAGCAATATGGTGGTGCAAGAAAACGAGTGGTTGCTTGGAGTTGGTGGTGCAAAAGAGAACAAGTGGTGGTTGCCCGGTGTTGAGAGGAGCCGGATGGTGGTGCACCGTGTGATGGCACAAGGGTTTGCAAGAGAATGAGGCTGAGAGAGGGAAGGTGTAGAATGAGAGAGTCTAAAATTTTTGGTATGAAACAATAATAGAATAGAATAAGAGGTGGAAGATTAGGGTTTTAATAATGGTTCTTATCAGAACCATTATAAAAAGTTCCTTTAATAATGGTTCTTCATAGAACCGTTGTTAAAACATCTTTTAATAACGATTATTATAGGAACCGTTATTAAAAACCTATTTTTTTGTGGGATACTTTTAATAATGGTTATTATAGGAACCGTTGTTAAAATATCTTTCAATAATGGTTTTTACATATACTTTTATTAAAACTACCATGTATAATTTTAGGGTGGAGGTTTTAATAATGGTTTTTAACTATAACTGTTATCAAAACTTTCTAAACTATCCTTCACATTAATTTTCATGTGTTTAGTAATGGTTTTAAAATCACTGTTATTAATGTGCCGTTATTATTTCCTCTTTTCATAGTTGTGAAAGTTTAAAAATATCTAGAACAAATTATATTAGGTAGGAAACTAGATAGTCCTAACTTTTAACCCAAAATACTAGCCTTCAAACTAATCTCACAACCTAACATGCAAAGTCACCACTGCTCATTGAATAAACAAGGGTCCATTAAATGGAATCTATTAATAGAATGGTACTAAGTAATTTATTATGCAAAACTAACACTTAAAACTTGTATTGAATACATAAAAGGCATCACAATAGCACATGTTATAAAATATTGAAATACTCATGCGATAAAAAAAATGATAATCATGTCTAATAAATAACTTTAACCATTGCCACATATTACTTATGCTCTTTCATTTATAACATAATGAAACTTACAAATCAAGCATGCTAAGGATTCTCTATGAGGTGATGATTAGAACCAATCTCAACCTAATAACTATAGCATTCACAACATATCTCATATCTCCACATCATTACAAGAAAATCCATAACACCACAAGTAGAGCTCAAATGTAATTACTAACCATACATAGACTCAAAGGTTACTAACTAACCATAAGTAAGAATGAATGCTACTATAAAACCACAAGTAAGCACAAAGGTTACTAGCAAATTAATCCAATATCCATTTTGAACCAACAATAATTATTTCTATTTTCATTACCTAAGGGGAGATCATACCAACCTAGAGACATAAGGTACTCCTATCATACTAGGGTATAAAGATAAGAAAATTTCCTACTGACTATTAGCCTAAGGAGGTATTTTTGTTACACTGGCACATAAAGGTAGCATAATACCCTACCGAAAAGGACACAACATCCATAAGTATGCATAACTTCTATAAATTCCACAAAACTAAGTAGAGTAAGATGTAGTGCTTAGGTGGGGCACTAAGGTGCACCAGCAAACACCCATGACCAACCATAAGCGAAACCAAGTCTTTATTGTAGCGACCCCTAAAGAACCATTATTCTTGATCTCGAGGTCTTTCCCTTTAAATATTAGTATTTTATTAATGTAATCATGAAATTACATAATACACACTATATCTAATTTCCACACTTCACTATTTTTATTTGTTACCATTATTTGAGACAACCATAAACAAGGTTCACATTAAAAATATATGAAGGCCATCATAGGTTTAATTATTCATGTTTGGTGCATTAAGTGAAAATGACCCAAATGCCCCAAGGACCATCATTACCACATTATTTTCCATTTCAAATACTAAATTCATTTTTATTTAATAATTTTTCACAAAGATACTAACATATAATAAATAAATTATATAATATGCAAATAAATTATTAGACACTCAAAATAACTATTTTACCCTTACATGCAATTTATCACGTAAAATCCTAACATACAATTTTAAAATATCAAATCACTTGCTTCCATACTCATAAATAAATGATGCATATTAGGCATGCTTATCAGAACAATATCATGATACGCTTAAAAAGATCTAAAAAACCCTAAAGCATACAATAATAATAATGGTGTTGCTAAAAATATGTGTATACATGCTTAACCTATCATATTAGACATATATGACATACATAAATTATTTTAGGCTTTAACCCATTTTAACATGTAATACTTTACATAAGTTAACATGCCCCATTTCATCAAATTTCATGCTAACATAAATAGGCTAATAATTACAATGTAAAAAACATGTAACAAACATGCTTAAGATGATTTATACATCAAAACCCTAATGTACTATCACGTGATATCTAATATTTTAGTAGAGTATATGGATTACATGGTTTCCAAAAAAGCACAAAAGATAAGCAGCCTACTAAATTTATCAAGCTCCACTAACTAGCCTCTTTTACCTAGTAAAACAATAAATTACACATTATTCTACTCATAAATATAAAATATTGTTAAAATAGTAAAATAATAAAATAATAAATAGTGATAATAATTACCCTACTACTACTACTATCAGCTCAAAAGACATAAGAGAAGGAGAATGTAAAACTCATACAACTAGGTTTTTTGGGGATCGAATGAGGAGAGGTCTAAAGTGTGGATCGGTAACATTGCATATAGGCTAGCTGAGTGAGCAAATCATGCTACAAGGAGTGGTAGTGTGAACAGGTGATATTGTGAGGGGTTGGTATTAAGATGCCTTAACACACCTAAGTAGGAAGGTATGGTGGAGGTTGATGTAATAGGGAGTCGACTATAGGGGTGGGCAATGCTGCATGGGTTGAGCAATGTGGGATGAAGATATACGGAGGCTAGGATCTACAGAAATGGTTTATGTAGGAGGGATGTAGCTTTGTGGGGGAAGTGATGTTGGAATATGGTGGTAGCGTAGGGAGTAAACGTAGGGGAGGCTGAGGTAGGAAATGTGAGGATGGGGAATGGAGTTGCTGGCGTCAGGTGAGGGTGGTGGTTGCTGGTGGTGAGGCACAGAATTGTGGGTGACGTATAAGGTTTGTGGTGGAAATTTTGGGAGAGGAATTAGAGATAGGGGCTGTGAGAAAGGAAGTTAGGCTGGGATTTTTAATGATAATGGAAGGGAAAAAGAGGAGTATATGTTTATGTATGTATGCGTGCATGTGCGTATAGGGTGAGTCATGAAATGAAAATGCTGAAGGTGCCAGAGTTTTAACAGAGAAGGTGTAGCGTGGCATCAATGGCATAGTAGTGTTAGGTCTGCTGGTAAGAAGGGAAAGGGGAAGAGGCATACATGAGGGATACATTGCGTAAAGGGGAAATAGGGCATGTCAATTGGGATAGGGGAGATGGAAAAGAAAAAGAAAAAGAGAAAAGGAAAAGGAAAATAGGGAGAACAAAAGGGGAAAAGTAAAAAAAATAATTAGGGATAGGGTTATAATTAGTTTTAGATTTAAGATTAAGGCAATATTAATTTATTAATCATCTAGTGTTAGGATATTTAGTTAGGAAGAATAAACTAGGAAAAATGAAAAATTTAAAATAATTGGTTTAATTTATTTAATAATTTATATTTTTTATAAATCAATGGTTAACAAAAATAATTAAGCTAAGGCTTAGTCTTTGCTTAAAAAGCTAAATACTCAAAAACAAGGGTTATGAAATTTTAGGAAATTATGATATGATAAAAGCTAAAGGTTTGGTGAACATTCCTCTAATAGTTGGATGTCTAGGAGTGAAAAAAACCATCAAGACAAACTTTGTAGTAGCCATATGCTCCTCAGCATGTAACATTATCTTGGGTAGGAAAACAACTTTTAGGTAGGGTTGGAGAATGTATTCCCAATTGGTGATTATTGGGGGAAGTATAAGGAGACTAGAAGATAGCTCAATAGTGTTATGCCATGGAACTAAAAAGATGGTTAAGAAAGCATGGGAAGAGTAAAGGAATGAAGTCATGAATAATAACCATTTGACAATAGAAAATTTTATATTAGAAGACCTAAGTACTATATTTATGATTGTGATTCTAACACTTTCATTAATAGAATCATTCTTGTGAACAATAATAAGGAACACTTTGTTTTAATCAATAAAGGGTTGTTTGAGGCTAATAAAGTAGAGTTTATCAATTCCTAGCTAATAAAGCAAATATTTTTGCATAGGTAATGGTTGATTTTGAAGGAATCCCTTCCGAAGTTATGTCATACACCATATAGACATTTTAAAAGGGTACAATGCAGTTAAGTAGGAAAAGAGGCCACCCAACATATGCAAACACTGAGCTATAAAGGAGGAACTCCAAATGCTGTTGAAGTCAAACATTATTCTTAATGTGAAATATGTCAATTGGATAGCTAATTTAGCCATGGTAAAGAAAGCTTATGGTAAATGGTGAATGTGCATTGATTTTAAGAACTTGATAAAGGCCTTACCAAAAAATGGTCTTAAAAGTTACAACCATAATTTGATTATCATATTATCATCATTTTAACCAATCTATCATTGCATCATATTCGCTATAAGCCTACAATTCTAATCTGACGATAATTTGGGTTACTGAGATTAGATGTCTTAATGTCCATTATAAAGCTAAACCGACCATGAAGTGGTAAGTAATATGGGGTTTTTCCTCAAATAGGTATGCTAGGCCCTTAAATACAGGCATAAAGAACATTTAAGCATGCTTTGGGCATCTATATACATTGATTGATCTTAGACTACTACAGATTTGTATAGTTCCTCAAATAGGTTGGTTATCTATATAAGACATGGCAATTCACTTTCCTCAACCACATAATATTTTTCCTTCTCCTCCCCCTCATTTTACTCCTATATAGAGGGGCTATTGGACTCATTTTAGATATCATAAATCATAATACAACTCTATTATTTTTGCTCTCTCCTATCTTTTTTCTATTTTACCCTCAGTATTCTCTTACTGCCGACTACTACTCTAATTTCCTCAAACCCCTTAGTTTACAAAACACATATAATAAGATACACTGTTAATGGGGATTCCTTACAAAAAACTATGTCTCCCACTCAACCTTCACATTGAATTGATTCTAGCACAAGTGATCTTCCTACGGAAGAACATCTAGTCACAATCATTTAACTAGAAGCTTCCATTTTTGAGATCTAGGCATCTATTGATGAATATAGTCTCAAACATACTAGCTCCTCTTGCATACACCCTCAAGCTACCTCATCTAATAGATCAACATCGTTACGTTATACCTCAAAAAACTAATTTCCAAGAAACTTTGGTGGAGGCTCTAGATCTTCTAGAAATAGAGCTAAGAATTATACTCTATATCACCATTTTCTAAGAAGAATATAAATAGTCTATGGAAGATATTAAAGGAAAAAGGACTAGAAGTGACATACTGCATGGGTCCCTTAGTCATCATAGATGGAGTACATAAGAAAAACACTAGAGTTCAAGTTAGAGAGCTAAGAGACATGAAGATGAAGATGATCTAATCAATGAAAGGATATGCAAGAGGTTTTGGAAATTATGAAATTGAAAAAGGATATTGCTAGTGGTTTTAGCTCGAAGACACTTTTCATAAAAAATATTTCCAAAATGCTAGCATAAATAATAAAAATCTCAACATTTGAATCTTTTGATGGCTCCACTGATCTAGAGGACCAAGTGAATGTATTTAGAAATTCTATGTTGTTAGCTAGGGCATGAGAAGAAATGTGATGCAAAGCATTCCTAGGCACTTTAATGCGGGAAGCATTAAGATGGCTTAGGAAACTAAGAGTTGAATCAATATAATCTTTTTCAAAACTCATGATGGCTTTCATGGAGTTGTTTGATGTATTTTGAAATCCCACAAATTATTCCTCTTCATTATTGACGTTCTCCTAAGGGCCATCATAATTAGTTCAATAATTTTTAAATAGATTTTATAAAGAGGTATGATAAATTGATGAGTTGGATAATAGTATTGCTAGATCTTCCCTCCTTAGAAGATTGACTTAGAAGGAGTTAGTGGAACTTTATACCTAATAAAAGATAAATATTACACTTCTCTTAGAAAAGGCTTGTAAGAGAGGATAGATGCTAAGGAGATGAGTAAGGCAATGTGGTTGATGGCTAGAAGAGTGGAGGCACCTTCAATATCAAGAGACAAATTAGATAAGGATATATTTATGGAAGAAAGAGACTAAGAGGGTTAAGGTTGGTAACACACCCAATTGTTTGACAAATCCACATAGTTTATTTAACAAATACATTTCATTGGTGGCCACATCTCATTATCCAATGTCATAAATGGTTAGCACACATTTCCAAATCCCTTTCCCTTGTAAACTGATAAGAAACACAAAAACCTTAATAGGTGTTGTGTCAACCATGAGAATTTTAGGCACATTAGAGAGCAGTATCAGTGATTAAGGGATGTTGTAGAAAAGCTGGTATCCTAGGGTCATTCCTATCAATATGCATAAATACTCTCTATTAGTCTTGAAACAGATGCTGCTCAATAGTTTCCTCTGCCTCCTCAAAGTAAAGAATAATAAAATATTATTCACACTATCATGGAGGGCGATTCCTTGGAAAAAGCAAGTAACGTGGCCTTGAAGGCATATATTAGAAGAGTTAATTTCCATAAAACAAATAATAGGGCAATAAAAAGTGAATGGGAATTTAGTTTCATAGAAAAATATGAGTGGTGTAACATGGTGGAGCATCACGATGATCCTTTGGTTATTGAAAAGCATATCACAAATTTCAAGATGGAAATAGTCCTTATGGGCACAGGCAAATTTGTTGATGTTATCTTTGAAGAAGCTTATAATAAATTACAAATGTACAAAGAATGCTTGATAAATAAGATTTCACCCTTAATAGGTTCATAGATAATATTATAATGTCAAATGGAATGATAGGTCTATCTTTGATGGTTGGGCAGGCTGGGGCTCTAAAGAGTATTAAAATGCACTTTGTAGTCGTTCCATTCTCATCGACATAAAACTTGATATTAGGATGACCATCCCTTAATAAAATCCAATAAAAAATTTATATAGATGGGTTATTAATGAGATTCCCAGTTAATTAAGGATGGGGAGAAGTCCACAATGATAGAACATTGGTATAGCAATGCTATATAATAGAAGTAAGGGGAACCTTAGGATGATTTAATATTAAAAAGCTACAAGAGAGTTTAGTCTTGGAAGATTTAAATGATTATGGAGAAGGCATCTAGGCTACTATAGAAACCAAAGAGAAATAGCTAGGATATTTAGAGCATAAAGTGATGATAGGAAAATATATCAATGATATTGTCAAAGTAGAGCATCTCATTTTTTTTTTGATAATTGGTGCTACACAATAGGTAAACACATAAAATTACAAGACAAAGTAAGGAGCTTCCTATCTCATCAGAGCCTGGACATTATGGACCACCTCCTTCGACCGATAGAGAAACTCTTTCGTACCATTTTTTATCCAAAACCCAATTCTCATCTTTATAAGCATGAGCATCCAACTACTGCAAACATCGACCTTGTTAAACACTTTCCTGTTTCTGAATTCCCAAATAGTGCCCAAGATAGTAAAGAATACTGCTTGCCAAATAGTGCCCAGCATCTATCTTTTCTTATAAGAAACACATATGTCATTACCTAGACTGTATGTAATGTATAAGGAATTCCCCTTGACATAATTAAACACCGACTAGATAAAATGGAGGGATGCAAGCCTATTAAAGAAAAGAAAAATATTTTCTATAATGAAAAGTATAAGGCTTTTCGAGAGGATGTAAAGAAGTTACTTAACTCAGGATTTATTAGGGATGTGAAATATGTTGATTAGATAGATAATATAGTCTTGCTAAATAATTAAAATGGTAAATAGAGAATGTGTTCCAATATCATTGCCTTAATAACTCATGTCCTAAGGATGGTTATCCACTTCCTCAGATAGATTAATTGATTAACTCGATAGTCAGTTAGGAAATGTTAAGCTGTATGGATGCATTTTTTAGGATACCATTAGATAAAACTATTTAAGGGTGATCCAAACAAAACTACTTTCATCATAGAGTATGGGCTTTATTGTTATAAAATAATGTTTTTTGAACTTAAGAATGCCTAGGAAACTTTCTAGAGGTTAGTAAACCAAACATTACAAGGGTAGATTTGGAAATATATAGAGGCTTATATGAATGACGTGATAGTAAATGGGAACATAAAAATTAATCACATATATAAGCTCCAAAAATTTATTGATTCTTTGAGAAAATATAAAATGAAATTAAATCCCATAGAATCTGTATTTGGAGTTAGCATTGGCCAATTTATGGTTTTTATGGTTTCATAGAGGGGCATAGATGTACATCCTAAAAGAGTTGCAACATCTTTTATTATTCCATTCTCAGTGGGAAATAAAGGCATTTAGTAGCTTACAAGGAAATTGGTAGTACTACACAGATTCTTGTCTAGGGGTACTAATAAGAGTTTTCCTTTCTTTTAGCTTCTATGGATGAATGATAATTTATAGCTGATTGAATAATGCTTGAAACTATTTGATGACTTAAAAGCCCACTTATCAAGGTTACCAATTCTAATAGCTTCAATAGAAGAAGGGGTATTTTTCATATATATGTTAACATCAACATTATCTATATTCTCCATTCTTGTTAGAGAAGATATTGAGGCCAGGGCATAGAAACCTATTTATTACACTAGAAAGTTGTCGGCTAATGTTGAGCTTCAGTAATTTAACTTGAAAAAGATGATTATGCCTTTCTTATTGCATTAATAAACTTAAAACCATGTTTTTATTCTCATTCCATAGTAGCTTTGACTAATCTTCCTCTTAGGGTTGTCTTACATAAAATTGAGAATTCTGGGAGAATGATGATATAGGTCATTGAATTAAGTTGACATGATATTTAATACTAACCAAGAAAAACTATTAAAGGCAGGCTTTAGCTGACTTTGTTATCCCATGCTCATTTGAAATAGAGCCCTATTTATAAATAAATTTGGGGGATCAAGGAGAATGGAATTTATATGTAGATGGGGATTCGAAAAGATTAGGTGTTAGAGCTTGTGTGGTTTTAATTGACCCAAATGGCATAGCGGTGGAATATGCACTACAAGTTTTCTTTGTCAGCACCAATAATGAGGCTAAATATGAAGCTATATTAGCTGATTTGAGAATATCTCAAGGATTTAAGTTAGATAAAATAAAGTTATATAGTGACTTAGCTTTGGTTGGCAACTAATATACTGTGTAATATGAAGTTAGCGAGCTCAGGATGGAGAAATATTTAAGGAAGATGATTGAAGCAACAAAGAATTTTTTTTTGTCTATTGAAATAGCACAAGTACCACAAGTAAGCAATCTAGTGGATGATTCTTAGCAAAATTAGCCTCAGGAAACACTTCTTCATCATCAAGAATAGTCAAAGCTAAGTATATTATATAAATGTCGTTGGACATGAGTAAAGATGAAGCTAAATTATGTGACATTACCGAAGTCTCAATGACAGATGAGTAGATGAAGGAATTAAAAGATTACATAGAAGCAAGGACTCAACCGACTAACAAACATAAAACACTTGAACTAAGAAGAAAGGCAACAATTGTTTTGTGACCGACAAAAAACTATACAAACACCCCTTGGACTATGCTAGTCTTAAATTATGTGCCTCAAATGGTAGGATAGGAAGTATTAAATTATGTTTGCCTAGGAATATGATAATTACATCAAGCTGCAAGACCTCTCTCAACAAAAGCCTTATGTTAGGGTAACTAATGGAAAACTATATATTAGGACTCCAAGGTCAATCATACGCTAATGCTAGTGATGTTAAATGTTTTCCCCAACAAAAAATGTACCTATTTTAGAATTGCAACCAACCATAAGTTTGTGGCCATTTTCCATATGGGGACTAATTTTTTTTGGACCACTTAGCTCCAATAATGATAGTAATTCAAATATATACTACTAATTATTTAAATATTTTTACATGATACCTTTCCAACAAAATCATTAAGTGTAGGTATTAGAAAAAAAATAAGAATAAAAATCAACATAGTTGTTATCTAATCTTTTACAAAATGGGTAGCGGCAGAGGCCTTAGGATAGATTACTTAAAAATAAATAATGGAGTTTTATTTTGATGAATATTATATGTAGGTAAGAAACATAAAAGTGGAATTTGATGGGATGGGGGCGTACAAATGGCCATCTTACAAATGGAATTAATAAAAATTTACAGGTTTGTAGTTCCTCAAGCAATTATACCTAATAATGCTATCAATTTGATAATAATAAATATAAACATTTTTGTGAAAAATAGGAAATTAATTTTCTATTTACTTTAGTAGCTCATCCATAGGTAAATCACATTGGATAGTCTTTTATATGGGACATTTGGTATCTTGAGAACCGGTTCCTCATTTGTTTCAAAATAATGTAACGATTAGGTTGAATGTAAAAATAAAGAGATACTTAGAGCATCAAGACAGTGATTTTATGGGGTTAAGTAAGGATGGGTGGACAAGCTTTTAGGAAAATTATTAGCTGTCAAGACAACTAGAAAGAAACCAACGGGTGAAATGCCTTTCAACTTAGCTTATGGAGTTGAGGTTTGTACCAACAAAAATAGAAACAAGTTTATATAGAACTAGCTAGTATGATCCTAAAGATAATAAGAGGCATTAAAAATTGAGAAGGAATTGCTGAAAGAACTAAGAGATATAGTTCAAATGCAATTTACTTAATACAAACAACAAGAAACAAAATAATATAACATAAGAGTTAACTTACAAGTATTAAGGGTAGGAGATTGGATGTTAAGGAAGGTTGTGCTCTAAAACTCTGGTGGCTAAGGTAAATTAGCAGCTAAATGGGAATGTTCATATGAAGTTTTAGTGCAAGTTAATCCAACCACATTGTTATTAGTTTATGAAGAGAGAAGACATCTGGTAAATTCTTGAAACATAAAATATTTGAGAAAATATTATTTGAATTTTTGATTGATATTGAATTAATAATGATCTTTCACTACCCCGAAAAGACATTTTAATAACAGTTATTTTATAGTTTTAATAATGGTTTTAAACCGTTATTAAACCGCCCGTTATTAAATCTTTAATAACGGTTCCTAACCGTTATCAAAAATATAAAAAAACCTGCCAATATGAGCATAAACTGTATATTTAATAACGATTTTTAAAAAACAATCGTTATTAAAAAAATAGTTTTAATAACAGTTACTACAAAAACCGTTGTTAAAACATCATCGAATTAGGGTTTCAGACACTGATTACGCATTTATTAAAACCTAATACGTATTAAATGGGTATAAATTTGAGATTAAATGTACATTTTTAATAACGATTCTTATGAAAACAGTTATTAAAACATACATTTTAATAACTCTTTTTAGAGGAACCGTTATTAAAACCTAAGTTTTGATAATGGTTTTCATAAGAACCGTTATTAAAACTACAGTTTTTTTTAAAGTTTTTGCAGTTTTGTTCCTGCCCACATATACAGTTGTATGTTCAAATAATTACCAAATCTGCATCGTAAAACAACATCAATTCATAACAAATCTGCAATCACACTATAATTTCAATCAATCTCTAATTAATATGCATGTCTTAATACACCGGATATATATACTTAAGAATCAAAATTAGTAGGCATACCACAACTTGGTAGCTCTACACTCCAAAGTAAAAAGTTCATAAATCTAGCCTAGAAGACTGAAAGACATAGACAAAATACAAATCTAAACATTTATGCATGTATAATATATAGATCTCTACCTAATACAGAATGAATGAGTGCACGTGCTTAGCCCATTGGTCTCTAACTTCATCAATTTCATCAACATTGTATTGATGGCCTCGTGCATATTCATTGGTGAAAAACTACAATGCCCAAGTTTCGATTAATGTACAGTTAGCACTTACGTCAAGTACCAAACATATATGTCATGATTCATTAATGGAAAACTATCGAAAAGAAAATATACATGGCTTCGATCTATGTAGATCGATTTGTTCTAGACTATCAGATCCATTGCTCTACATACATAGTATCCACAATAATTGTTGTTTTACTGTTGTGGACACTGTCAAATGAATTTAGTTAGATCTCTAACTATTAGATATTAATTTGAATTAAAATAAAATACAAAATAGTTATCTTCCTACTTACTATGACAGGCTGGTATTAAGCATTCTTTGGGTCTGGGACACCATTCCCATCTCTCCTTTGATACGCTGTCCGTAGTGCCCTAATAAATAGAGTTGGATACACAATATTGTAAGTATATATACCTCAAATAATGAAAGCTAGTAGAATATATGTATAAATAAGCTAATGAAGTAAGAAGTGAAAAGTATACTAACATGTCGATAAATTCCTTCCCACCACGATGAGCGACTTCAAAAGGCACGTCATAGGTTTGAAGGGAATAAAACACATAGACTTTATTAAGATCGGGTTGGATGGCGTACAAAACCCAATGTTCAGTGCGAGGTGAGGAATGAGATAGAGCTTGTTGTGTCCCTCAATAAAAATGCGATATGCTAAATAGTTTATGTGCCTACCCTCTCTTATTGTATTATCGTCAGCTATGTAGTATGGGCACACAAACACAATAGAAGACAATATTCCCTCCATCGCAGCACGATTAGCTACCAACCTATGGACGATAAAAACAATGCATATTTATTAATAACTAATAAATCATATAAGAGGTCATAAAAATTCTAATTGTACAAGTTAAGAGTACTAAAATCTCAAAATGAAATAATACTTACGTGATATAGATGGAGACACTCATGGTTGACATCCATTCCTGATTATAAATGTCGCTTATGTTAACCGTCGATACCATGTAAGTAGCATTGTCCCTCCCAACATACTCAGGACGACAATCAATGAAAATATAATTGTCCCTGAGGTAGTTTTGGGCATAAAAATACAATAAAGCTATTGCTGGTGGAGGTTGGCTTTTCTGATCTGAAGAAGGAATCTTTTATGGGGCAACTGATTTTTCAGATTTAGCTCTCTTTCCTTTAGCATCGCCCTCTTTTGTGTTGCTCGTTCTGCTAGTACCTCTCTTGGTTTTACTAGTAGGAGCAGTCTTCTTTTTTTATTCCTTTTTTGATTCCTTAATTGATAATATTAAAAAAAATATGTATTGAGCATATAAATATATATATGAAAAAGGTATGAATAGTATAACTACTAAATAAGGTCTAATGAAGATGTCGCATGTCAATACCTCTTCAGTAGTGAGACGTATTTGATCCGCAGGCCAAGCTACGAAGATTCCATAACCTTCTAGTATTGTGGTTCCCTCATCGCCCTCTTTATAACAAGGCAAGTGCGCACTGCTAATGATTAGAGTGTCAATACTCACCGGCCTTGTATTTAGGGCTAAACTGTACCCATAGATTGTTTGCGTTTTGGTACTATGACTGATGCGGATCCTTCCTTTTGCCAAAAGTGTTGAAAGTTCATTCGCTAATAAGTCACATTTATGCAAACCCTAAACAAAAATATTACACATTATTAATTATTTATTACACCGAATACATTTAATAAAAACTCATAGTTTGTAATGCTTACCTTGGGAATAGTAGAAAGACATGCATCAGCTTCACAACTATCTCTGACGCTATTTACATTAGGTATGTGAAGCTGATCATGGTCTACTGAATCGGATGGCTTATACCCTTGAGATTTAATAAATGACAACTCTTGCTCCATTGTTGCCATCCGTTCAAATGCCACGTTCAATTTTTGGGTGAGGATGGTGACTTGCTCATTAGTGCTACGAGAACCACGAGATCGACCACTTATGCTCATTATCGTAACACATAATCCAAGGCCCATGTGTCTTCCAGGGTATTCTACAATTCCTGTAACCTGGGACATAATGATATATTGGTCCATCCCCTCCTCATCATCTGACGTTTCAAGTTCGTCCTATAATGTATATAATATATGTAAATTTATCTTATAGGAATAAGCATAATATAATAGTTTTCTTAAAAAAAAACTAAGTAGGGTTCTAGATATCTATAAACTTACAATTTTTTTAGCTGCAACATCTACATATTCATTAATATATCCATCTCTTGTCGCTCTAGCCTTCTTCCATATTGTACCAATATTGATGGACGAGGTACATGGGTCCAAGTCTTGGGCTAGGAGCTACAAATCAAAAAAATATTCTTAATTAAGAATACTATTATAAAATTTGACATTTACATGTAAATAGATAAATCACAAAATGCATACCAACTCCTCTTCAAGGCCCACATAGCCTTTGCGAGCCATATTATGCTGGTATTTATTTTGCTTCGGAATCTCTTTATTTTGGGTACTTTTTTCCTATGTGACAAGCCAAAACATAGTGATATGGTTATTTCAATATTAAGCATAATACTATGATCGATAAAAAAAGTTTAATTGTTATCTAACAAGTACCTTAAAATCCCCTGTAAGACAATATGCAATAAATTGGTTCCAACTTTCTTGATCGATGAAACCGTAACGTTTGGGTGGGTTTTGTCGTAGAGAACCATCCCTCTTTCTATACATTTTCCTGCGATCTAAATATGACCTAAATGTTCTTAGACGCTCCCCATAATGTCTAAGAAGCCATTTCTTCCTACTCTCTGGGACATTGAACACTCTCTGCAAAATAAGACATTTAGATGTATAACGATGTTAATGTAATAAAATTAATAACATTTGACATACAAAAATGATTACATAAAATAGCATATTTACCATGATTTTCTGCCAAATATGCTCCTTATGACCCTTTGGAACCTACTTCCAATTATTATAGGAGATAGGAACACGGTTATGGGTCACAAGTGAAATGTAAGTCACGGACATGTCTGCGTAAGGGCCAATGGGAAGATTATAAGTATTCCATCCCAAGTCGACTAATTCTCCTCTATTCCTCATGTCTGTGATGATTCTCATAATTGTAGGTCCTCTTTTTCCTTCTTCATCACTGCGGTCCCTATCAATGTTTTTGTTGGCCATATCTCTACAAAAATAAATAAATAAATTATGTTATAATGTTATGTATTGAGCGAATGTTATGTATTGAGCATAATGTACCATTATATTATCGATGCAAATCATGCTTATAAAGAATTAATCTCAAATGTATCATGTTATTCTATATATATATATATATATATATGAATTTTGCTAACACGTTTCCAAAAAGATATTAATACTAACCCTAACCCTAATTAACCATAATAAACGATAAACCCTAACCCCGGCTAATTAACCATAATTTATTATAATAAAACCTAACCCTAAACCTCATAAAACCCTAATCCCTAAACCTAGCTAACTATAATTAAACCATAATATATAAATCATATTATTATTATTATTAACGTCATCATACACAATTATTTCTCTCTATTTAATTATTCACTTTTATATATTCCTTATTTTCTATATCTATTTAATCCTCATCAAATAGCAATCATTAACATATGCATCTCTAATTGAAATTTTCATTTAATGATGTGCATATGCAAAATATATTTTCATTTCATTATATGACATTTCCTATATTTTATTGCTAGTGTCCTAGACTTATTAATGAAAATGTTTATATATATAGTTTTTATGAGTGAACATGTATATAATTCTACACTCACATTCATATTATATATATATGTAAAGGTCTCGGCCAACACATGCATTTGTTAACATATAACAATAACGCAACAAATTCAACAACGAACATCAACATTTTCAACCAACACATTCAACAACACATTTTCGAACGAGAAACCCCAATCTTTCAATAACAAACAAACGAAACCCTGTAGCAACATGCATGCATTTATATATATATAAGTAGATAAAAAGTTACGAGAGGAAGAACAAACACATACATAAAGTGAGCTAGCTACAAACACGATGGCGAGCAAGTTGAGAGAGGCAAGGGCTTCAATCATGACGGAGGATGAAGGTACAAGTGCTGGCTAGCTAGCTTTGAAACAATAACAACATGCACATGCAAAGCCGATAATGGCAGAGGCGTGGTGGAGAGTTGGCGGTGCGAGGGTTTCCCTTGCTTGAGAGGAGCCAGAGTAGTGGTGCACGGTGTGGTGGTGCACAGGTTTGCAAGGAGAAGGAGAGTAAGAGAATGAAGGTGAAGAGAGTCTGAAACTTTTGGCACGAAACATAATTGAGCGAAATAAAAGTTAGATTTTGGAGTTTTAAAAATGGTTCCTAAGAGAACCGTTATTAAAACCTTCAGACTTTTGACAACGGTTCTTGTATGAACCGTTATTAAAACATCCATACAAATTTTAACGTTGTCATTTTAATAACGGTTTTGAACTATAACCGTTATCAAAATTGTCCACGCATTAATTTTTACGCATTTGACAACGGTTTTCAAACCACCGTTATTAATGTTTCGTTATTATTTTCTGTTTTTGTATTAGTGTTTGATATGTTTGAATCTGCATAGTTTGTCTACCTATCAATAAAGGAACAAAGTTATATATATTAATGTGTTTATAAATTTTCATTTTTTGTAAATATACTTGCGAATTAAAAACTTAAGTTCCATACATAAGCCCTCAAACAACAAATCCATCAATAAAGCTCTATATTTAATCCCTAAAACAATGAGGCCATTGACAAACCTCTTTACATAAGCCGTAAAAAAAACTAGGCTATAAGCAAAGACTTATACATGAGCCCTCAAACAATGAGGCTGCCAAGCTCTATACATAATCCCTCAAATTATAACACCATCATTAACTCTTAAAGAAAGAGGCTATGAGGTTTTATAAGTAATTCCTCAAATAACAAGGCCATTGATCATTGATGAGTACAAAAAGATGGGAACACTTGGTGAGATGACATACAGATGTTCTTTCACTAAATTAACTTAGGCTTCTATGGTGCATCCTTTATAGATGTACTAAGGCCACTATTCCCACTCAAGCACACTTTTCAACTACTAATCCTAGACTCCTATGTTGTAATCCTTAGCTGGTGCATTGAGGCCACTGAGCCCAATATTGAGGGGTTTAGTTTTTCTATTCTTTCTAATAAACTAATGGTGTTTGGATCAAACCTTAATTTTGTTATCTATCACCAAATAATAAATAAGCTTTGAACTGTGTGTATTTTGAGTATCAAAAAAATGTTTTAGTCTCATCATTAATTAATTGTCAAGATTATATAGATAAAGCAAAATAAGAAAGTTCTTCATAATCATTCTATATCTCAAGGGTATGAACAAGTTGTAATAAATTGATAGAGAAGAAAACTAAAATAAAGAAGATAATATATTTAAGAGTTGTATTTTTCATTATTAGCTTCTTTAGCATATTTAGGAATACGTATTATAAATCCCCTATTTTTTAAAGATTTAATTGGAAAAATATAAAATATAAAACACAAAGGTGTCATGCTACATCTAACATAGAAGAAGCACTTCTTATGTCTAGCCTATGCTGGGTGTAAGACAAAAGTAAACTTGTACCTAGGAATTAGGTCTGGAAACCACTTGATCCATCATGATAGAGGATACGAAATAAGGAGATGGGAATATATAGTGAAAATAAAGGGCTAAGAGTTCATGGAGAAATAGAGATATTCGAATGACCATACCCTATAATAATATGATTAGTGCTCACTGAAGGCATTCATATTAAAAGTAAAACACAACAATCACTTATAAAACATGAAAGATCTACTCGTGGGAATGAGCATCACCCATGAGAAGGATAATGAGCATGGTGTGTATGGATCAAGATGACAATACAGTCGATAAAGGATATAAATTCAAAAATCATATAGAAGAACAAGCAAGCATAATGATATATAATTTAGGATAATACTAATTCCGGAATTCCATTAGCATGTATATCCTCAATCCAATTATTATTTACATTGAGGTCAATATTCCATTATTTTTAATTAGGTTGAATAGACTGAAACACCTCTGAAAGAAAAATTCACCTGGCCACTATTATTAAGTTGGTGGAACATACTCTAGACCTCCTAATGTAAAATGCTCTTGAATAATATTATTAAACTAGTGGAATGGTCTAAAGTACCTCTAATGTAAAGCACACTTGATCGCTATTATTAAACTGGTGGAAAAAACTCTACTCCTTAGTCTTGACTCATGTAATCTTTCACTTTAAGTGTTTAGTACCTTATCAATGATTAGTGGTAAATCGAATATTTTCTATACTTTTACCCTACTTTGTCTTCATTTTAAAAAATTTTTTGGCATTGTGTTTGTATTATTGCTCTCTTGGCAATTGCTTTTTAGAAAATTACACATAAAACACAAATCCAAGTATGTGGCACATGGAATCAAGGAAAAAATAAAATATGAAAGGCATTAATGAAAGATAATTAGCCCCATATGATATTAGAGAAGTTAAGAAAGTCAAAGATCTTAAAAGAATAACAATGAAATCAAGAGGAGTAAGAAATGGGTGTTGCGATACAACCAACCGCATAGCCATGCAACTCTTAATCCATTAGCGTGCCAGAAAATAGATGTTGCACACTTGCATCACAACCTACTACACAATCGTGTAACTATTAAATAAATATGCCACAAACAAAAACTTTGCACAACCTTAGCACACCCTCAACACAACCATGCTGATATGAGTTTTAACAAGAGAAGAAAAGCTACACAACTAATCGTAACAACATTACACGGTCATGTAGCAGACAGTTACTACCACACATATTTTTTTTCCATGATGCTTTCCACTCAGTTATGCTTTTGCATTGACAAGGGGATAAAAAGACATGGTTGACGATAGAATTTTGAGAGTTGAGACTTCATTTTTCTCCATTATTACTAAGCAAAACAACTCCTTATATTTTATTTGGAATTCATATGTAAATATTGTTCTTCAAAACTAAGAATATACAAGTGTGTATCTGAACTATACAAATAACTTATTTTATCTTCAATCTGTATTTTCAACTATCCTTCTCTTTTCCATTATTTATTATATCTATAATATATATGCCATTTATATTTATTTTCTACATTTCTTTCAAATCATGAAAAGTAATTCCCATTTTTAAGATTGAACTAGGATTTATTTGGTATGAATATGATGAGTTAAAAAATGTGTTGTATGGTTCATATATGATGTGTTGTATGTTAGGAACTATTGTTATGAGTCGGGTTTGATAAAATCTAACTTATATAGACATTAACTATAATTGAAAGGTTGAAATCAATGTCAAAAATTAATATACAAATAGAAATTAAAATGATTATGAAATTTGACATTTGATCTTAAGGACTATTGAATCGGTGTTATTTAAAGAATTTAATCTACTTTGTTAGTCATGAAAGTAGTTAATGAAGTAGATTAGATATATTTTTAGACTTTGAAAAAGGATAGTTAATCATATTACACTGATTGTTTACAACATTTTTGAACTAAACTACAACATATTGTTATTTCATTATTAAATATTGAAAATGAGACTAAAGTTTAATCCTATGTTTTATATCCATTATTTTAGAACCTATAATTTAGTAGTTGTTACAATTTTTCGTTCATTATTTACTTTATTATTATCACATCATAACAATCTAGATAGCTATAATAATAAAAATTAGTAATAAATTATGAAGTTCATGTGGGTACGACCTTGACATACTACAACAAAGCTGTGTACTTGTGGTTCATCAACCATCAAGTTTTTAGTGCCATTGCCGGGGACTTCGGCCAATATATTGATTCCTTTATTATGAAGTTAGATTATATTTTTCTTTTCTTTTATGCTTTTATTTTCCTCTTTAATAGTTTGTTTTTTTCTTTCTTTAGGTGCCTCATATGTAATGATCTCTCCGTTTGGGACCTTTAGTTGCATTGAATCCTGAAATCGAGAGAACTTTAAGTGAATTAAGAACTTGGGCACATGAGATGAAAGTAAGCACAAACTTTGAAGTTATGGCTAAAATAGATGGATGGGAAGAGCATAACCACTTTCTTAGGGATTTTGCATCTCCTAATTCATATGGAGCACAATCTATTATTAGAAAGTCAAATGTCACTGCCAATAATTTTGAGTTGAAGCTTGCACTCCTTAATATAGTGAAACAAAATTAATTTGGTGGCAGCACAATGGAATACCTAAATTTACACATTTCAATCTTCCTAGAGTACTACGATACTTTGAAGATTAATGGAGTAAAAGATTTTGCTATCAAGCTAAGGTTGTTCCTATTTTCATTATAGGATAAGGCAAGGACTTGGTTGCAGTTACTTCCACCTGGCTCCATCACAACATAGGGTCAAATCTCACAAGCATTCCTTGCTATGTACTTCCCTCCAAGCAAGATGGATCAACAAAGAAATCAGATAACAACCTTTATATAGAAGGAAGATGAATCATTATATGATGCTTGGGAGAGGTATAAAGACCTCTTGAGGATGTGTCCACACCATTGATTAGGAGACTGGTTGATTTTCCACACCTTCTACAATGGTCTTCTCCACAACACTAGGATGACTATTGATGTTGCAACAGGTGGTGCATTGATGAACAAGAGTGTGTAAGAGGCAAAACAACTCATTAAAGATATGGCCTAGAAGAACTTCCAATGGTTTGGTGAGCGCTCTTTACCCAAAAAAAAGTGGGAGGTATGATGTTGATGCACTATATCATCTTGAATCCAAGGTAGATACTTTATTCAAAAGATTTGATAAATTAAATGTTAATGCCTTAGCATCTCACACTAACCAAGTATCATGTGAAATATGTGACATTATAGGTCATACTGCATTAGATTATCAAGTTACATCATTTATTTCCCTCAAATTAAGTGTCAATGAGCATGCTGACTATATGAATAATTTTAATCAAAAGGGGACCCTCTTTCCAACATTTATAACCCTAGGTGGATGAATCATCCGAATTTGTCTTATAGTAATCCTCTCCAAAATCTTATGCCTAAATCTAATTATTTTTCTCCAAGTTTTCAAAATTAAAGACCTCCCTATCCTCTTACCCAAAAATTTAATTTGGAAACATTGATGGAGAGTTTTGTGATGACTCAAACAAAAAAAAAATGAAGAGTTTAAGAAGCAAACCAACGAGTTTAAACAACAAAACTAAACCATGAGTGATGCTATTAAAAATATAGCTTCCAAGGTTGATTCACTAGATACACATAATAAGATGCTAGAAAACCAGATCACTCAAGTAGCCCAACAAGCTATCTCATCTTCTAGGCCATTTGGAATGTTTTCAGGGTAACCCAAAAAAAATCCTAAAAATCAAGTTAATGCCATCACATTGAGGAGTAGGAAGGAGATAGAAGGACCTAAGATAATGGGGGTGATGAGTGTTTAGAAAATGATGTTCAAGAACCCATAATTGATGAGGAGAAAAAAAATAAGCAAATAGAAAAGGTTGAAAACTAATTTTCACCTACACCTTATAAGCCTCCCCTACCCTTCCATCAAAGGTTAGCTAAGACTAAACTTCAAAAGTAATTCAGGAAGCTTTTGTAAATATTAAAAAAGTTGCATATTAACATTCCCTTTGTTGAAGCAATATCTTAGATTTCCTCATGTGCAAAGTTTTTGATGGAGATTTTGTACAACAAGAGAAATTTGTAGAAGCATGGAACGATTTCTCTTATACAGGAGTGTAGTGCTATTATTCATAATAAGTTGCCTCCAAAGTTAAAAGATCTTGATTCATTTTCTATTCCTTGCATTATTGGCAATACTTCTATTAATTGTTCCTTATGTGATTTGGGTGCATGTATGAATCTAATACCATTGTTAATGGGTAATAAGTTTCAAATGGGAGATAAAAAACCACCACCATCTCCCTATAGTTGGCAGATAGATCGTTGAGATGTCCAATAGATATATTAGAGGATGTACCAATCTAGGTTTGTAAGTTTTTTCATATCGATTGATTTTGTTATCTTAGAAATTGAGGAATATTCTCAAATTCCTATCATTCTAGGTAGTCCTTTCCTAGATAATCCTAGAGCTATCATTAAAATTAAAAAAATAGTAGGATTTCTTTAAATATTGGGAGTGAGAAAGTTGAATTTGATTTATCTAATGCTATGAAATTTCCTCTAATGGATGATGCTTGTTACATGATTGATTCAATTAACAAGTTGGTGAAAGTGGACCTTATCGAACACTTTTCAAGTGACACTCTTAATGAGTGTTTAATGAGAAGTGGATTGCCTAGTGATGAAAATCTTAAAATAGCCGATATTTATAAGATTTTGGAGGAAAGTCCCATTTTTCCTCAAAGAAAGCAAAAGACAAAAGTTCTTGAAGTAGAACCAATCATCCCTACCTTAAAAAGGAGGTATTACCTAAAGTGGAATTTAAACCCCTCCCTTATTCATTAAGGTATGAATTTTTTTTACTCTGATTCTAATTACCTGTCATTGTAAATGCTTGACTAAGTAAGGAGGAAATTGAAACACTTCTTATAATACTTATGTTCTATAGAGAGGCCATTAGTTATACTATAGATGATCTTAAAGGTATAAATCCTTCCATATGTATGCATTGTATTCTTTTATACTCCATTTGTTTCATGGAAAGTATTAAAGAAAAAGAAAAAAAGGAAAAATAATATTTTTGATTTATGTAAGATAATGAAATAGAAAAAGTGCAAGAAATAAAATTACTAAAGATTAACTCTTTAACTTTTTTTTAGGAAAGTTTGAAGGAAATTATTTGGATTTTAATTTTCTTTTCCTTAAACTTTATTAAAACCAAATAGAGCCTTATAAGAATGATACAAGCCCTCTATAGAACATCAAAGGAGCTTAGACCCTAACATGAAAGAAGTCATAAGAAAAGACTTCCTTAAGCTACTTGATGTAGGAGTCATCTTCCCTATCTCAAATAGTAAGTGGGTGATTTTAGTGCAAGTGGTACCCAAAAAGAGAAGAATAGTGGTTAATAATATTGAGAAATATGAATTGATCCCAATAAGAATTGTCACATGCTAGCGAATATGGATAGATTATGGAAAGTTAAATAAGGCTAGCTAAAAGGATCGTTTTCCTTTACCATTTATCAATCAAATAATAGCGATGTTAGCTTGACATTCTTATTTATATTACTTAGATGGGTATTTTGGATTTTTCCAAATCCGCATTCACCTAGCCGACCAGGAGAAATTACATTTACATGTCTATATGGCACCTTTGCTTATCAAAGGATGCCATTTGGCTTATGTAATTCCCTTGCCACCTTTCAACGATGCATGTTGTTCACCTTTTATAATTTTATTGAAGGCATAGTGGAAGTTTTGATGGATGATTTTTTTAATTTATGGAACTACCTTTGCCAATTTTTTGAGCAATATTTCCAAGGTATTAGAAAGGTGTAAGGAGGTGAATCTTGTTCTCAATTGGGAAAAGTCCCATTTTATGGTACAAGAAGGAATTGTTCTTGGTCACTTGGTCTCTAGTCAGGGAATTGTGGAAGAGAAAGCTAATATCTACATTATTGAAAAGATGCCACCCCTAACTTTTGTTAGAGGCATTTAAAGTTTCTTAGGACACGAGTAGTTTCTATCGATGATTCATTAAGGATTTTTTGAAAAATTACTAATTATTTAACTTAATTTCTTAGTAAAGATGTGTGTTTTGAATTTAACCAATATTGTTTGGATGCTTTAAACTGGTTTAAAAAGGTATTGACAATCACCCTAGTGATGCAAACTCTTAATTGGAGCATTCCTTTTAAGGTTATGAGTGATGCAAGTGATTATGCAATGGGAGTTGTCCTTGGGTAGATAAAAGATGGAAAGGTTGATGTAATATACTTTGCAATTTGAACTCTTTATGATGCTCAATTAAACAATGCTACAGCCGAGAAAGAGCTTTTAGGAGTGGTGTTTACATTAGATAAATTTCAATCGTATATAGTAGGATCAAAGATTATAGGTTTCATAGACCATGAACCCCTCAATTATTTGTTGACCAAGAATGATGCAAAGCTACATTTGATTAGATGGATCCTTATACTGTATGAGTTTGACATTAAAATTTAGGACAATAAGGGAATAGAAAATGTAGTGGCTAATTGTCCCTCTAGATTTAAGCAAGACATAGATGGAGGTGAAGGCCATGATATTCCTTTTGATGATTTATTTCTAGATGACAATCATTTGGAAATCACAACGTTGTCTGCCCTATGGTTTGAAGATTTTGTGAACTATAAAGCATGTGAGATAATGCCACTAGACATATCCTATCAACAAAAGAAGAAGTTCCTCTTATATTTCAAGCATTATTATTGGGATGAGCCTTATCTCTATAAGAAATGTGCAAATGAAGTCCATAAAATATGTTTTCTTAAAGAAAAAGTTGAAAGTGTCATATCTGATTGTCATTCTTCATTGTATAGAGGTCATGCGAACACTTCTAAGACATCTTCAAAGATTCTCCAAGTTAGTTTCTACTAGCCCAACCTCTTCAAAGATGCTTAATAATATGTTACATCATGTGATTGATGCCAAAGGACGAGTAATATATCATGAACAAATGAAATGCCTTTGAATAACATCTTTGAGGTTAAGTTATTTGATTTTTGGGGAATTAACTTCATGGGACCATTTCTATCGTCTTACAACAACAAATATATTATAGCTACGGTATACTATGTCTCCAAATAGGCAAAGGTAGTGGAATATCCCACCAATGACGCAAAGGTTGTGGTTCAACTCTTCCAAAAGGTTATATTTCTAAGGTTTGGTATTCCTAGAGCAATTATAAGTGATGGTGGCTCTCATCTCACTAATTGACTTCTTGGCACACTTTTGAAGAAGTATGGCATTACTCATAAGATGGCCACACTGTACTATCCCCAAATGAGTGGAAAAGTAGAATTTACTAATTGTGAGATAAAGGGGATATTTGATAAGATAGTAGCTTGGATGCAAAGAGATTGGTCGGTGAAGTTGAATGATGCTTTATGTGCTACCGAACTACTTATAAGATACCAATCGGAATGAGCCCTTTTCAGCTTGTATACAAAAAACCTTTTCATTTGCCTGTTGAAGTTGAGAGCAATGGGTTTTTGGCAATAAAGGAAATATATTAGGACTTGAAAGTCAATGTAGAAAGGAGGATGTTCCAACTTATTGAGCTCAATGAGCTGAGATTATATGTGTTTGAGAGTGCATAGATATATAAGGAGAGAATCAAGAGATGACATGACTATCACATTACTCGAAGGGAGTTTCAAGATGGAGATTTATTGCTCCTCTTCAACTCATGTCTTAAGCTTTTTCTAGGAAAGCTTCGTTCTAGGATTTCAAGGGCGTTCTATGTCCGTAAGGAATATCCATTTTGAGCTATTGATATTTAGAGTGATTCTACAGGAATTTTTAAGGTCAATGGTCAATGGTTGAAGCCTTACATTACCATATCTCAGGTAGAAAAGATTAGCACACTTGGTCTTCCAAACCTGCCATCAAATTGAGAATAGTATAGTGGAGCTAAGGACCCTAAACAAATGCTCCATCGAAGGAGACCAATGTTCTTTCATATATTTTTTTTCTTATTTTCTCTTAGCTTTCTTCTTTTATTTTCTCTTTTCTTTACAATGATTTGGCAGGTCTTACAATGATATAAGATGAGGAGGAGAAAATTGGAGATGAGGAATCAAATTTGTGGCAAAATGGACCAAAAACAAGCTAAAAAGAAGGTTACATGGGTGTGGCATAGCCTAACACACCGCCTTACACCCCTTAGAACCAAACATGTGACAACTAGACTAAAGCACATCCGTGGCATTATCTCTTGCATGGTCGTATGACCTTGCACTGAAATCTCCAAGACTCGATTTTGGGTATGGCTAGGTCGTTCTAATTCAGCACACTCATGCACACTTAAGCTAAAATTTGTGAGACTCAATTCTATGCATGGCCAATTCAACACACCCATGCCTCCGTACGCATTCTTTTTCGACAGCTAAATTCTACCTTGGTTAGGACGTGCAATGTTGAACGCCCGTGCACTTCACCAAATATATATGTCACATACCTAATTCTACACCCCGTGTGAGTCTCTATTCGCTCATTTTTATCCAACCTTCAAAACCTACACCTCCTCCCTTCTCACCACCCTCTCAACACATTACACAAGCTCTACTCCACTCCATCGCACAACCAAAGTAGTAATATGGCATGAAAATGTAGCACAGGCACTATAAGACCAATCAGTACTAGTGCATAGGCAAGGTCGTATCCACAGAGATTTTGTGATTAATTAATAATATTTATTATTTTAGCTATTTAGATCATTATGGTGTGAGAATATAGAAGTAAATAATGTAAAAAAGTGCAAAAACTAACAAATTATAGATTCTGAAATGATGGATATAAAATCTATGATTGAACTTCGATCTCATTTTCAGTTTCAATAATGAATCAACAACATGTAATAGTATAGTTTAAAATTGTTGTGAATAATTGGTATAACGTGATTCACTAGCCTCTTTCAAGGACTAAGAACATACCTAATCTAATATTGACTACTTTTGTGACTAACAAAATAGATTAAATCAATTAAATACAATCGATTCAATAGTTCCTAAGAATCGTATACCTACTTTTATGATCATTTGAATTATTATTTGTATATTAATTTTTTACATTAATTTCAATGTTTTAGTTATAGTTAATGTCTATATAAGTCATATTTTATTAAACCCTACTCAATAATTCCTAACATATGAAACAACATATATGAACCAATATATGACATATACCTTAACTCATCATATTCATACTAAATAGAGCCTAGTTTAATCCTAGAAGAAGGAATTACTCACTCATAATTTGAAAGAAGTGCATAAAATAAATATAAATGACATATACATTTTAGATATAGTAAATAATGGAAAAGAGAATGGATAGATCAAATCATATATTGAAGATAAAGTAGGTTGTGTTCAGAGTTGAGATACACACTTGTCTACTCTTAGTTTTGAAGAATAAAATTTGCATATGAATTCAAAACAAACTACAAAGAATTAATTTGCTTAGGAATAATGGAGAAATAATGAAGTCTCAAAGCTCCATTTCCATATCCTTGACTCCCCCCTTTATCCCCTCCTCAATGCTGAAAAGTGGAAAGGATCTTGGAAAGAAGGTGCATGTAGTGGTAACTATTTGTTGAATAGCCATGTAAGGGTATATTGTCTGGCCATGCAGCTTTTCATCTCTTGAAAAATATTGTATCAACATGGCTATGTTGAAGGTTGTGCTACAGTCATGCAACATACTCCTTCTCGCTCACTAATGGATTAAGATTTGCACCGTTGTGTAGCTGGTTGTGCTATAGCCGTGCAACACTCATTTCTTACTCTTCTTGATTTATTTGATGCTCCTTTCAGCTCCTTGACTTTCTTAACTTCTCTAATATCATGCGGGGTTGATTATCTTCCTTTAATACGTTTTATATTTGCTTTTTCTTTCTTGAATCCATTCACCACTTACTTGTATTTGTGCATGTAAGCGCTATTTAGAAAGAACAATTACTAAAAGAGTAGTAGCACAAATAAGAGGCTTGAACTATGATAATTCTCTTAATTTATGCCAAACATAATTATGATAATGAAGGTAAAGTAGGGTAAAAATATGAAAAATATTTGGTTTATCAACTATATTTTCCCTACACCTTATTAGTGTCCCCTACCCTTTCTCAAAGGTTAGCTAAGGCTAAACTTGAAAAGAATTTTGGGAAGCTTTTGGAAATATTAAAAAAATTTCATATTAACATTCCCTTTTTTTTAATTAGTTTCTTATATGCCTTCATATGTAAAGTTTTTGAAGGAGGTTCTTTCTACCAAGAGAAAGCTGGAAGAGTATGAAACGATTTCTTTTATTGAGTGATGTAGTGCTATTATATAGAGTAAGGTACATCCTAGGTTGAAAGATCCCAGTTCATTTTCTATTCCTTACATTATCATCAATTTTATATTAATCATGCCTTTGTGATTTAGGTACAAGTGTGAGTCTAATGCCATTATCAGTGTGTGACAAGTTGTAAATGGAAGATTTAAAGCCCACCGCCATCTTTTTGAAGTTGGTAGATCAATTGGTCTGGCGTCTAGTTGGTATAATAGAGGATGAACCTATCCAAGTTGGTAAGTTTTTCATATAGTTGATTTTGTTATCTTGGAAATTGAGGAAGATTCTCAAATTCCTATCATTCTATGTAGGCCTTTCCTAAGTATGGCTAGACCTATTTGATGTTAAAAATGGAAGGCTTTCTTTAAATGTTGGGAGTGAGAGTGTTGAATTCAATTTATCTAAGGCTATGAAATTTCCTCTAATTGATGATTCTTGTTACAAGGTTGATTCAATTGATAAGGTAAAAGAGGACCTTGATGAATGCTTCTCAAGTGACCCTCTTAATGAGTGATTAATGAGAAGTAGATTGCCTAGTGATGAAAATCTTGAAATTGTGATTTTGCTAAAATGATAGAGGAAAGTCTCATTTTTTTTCAAGGAAAGGAAAAGACAGAACTTCTTGAAGTAGAATCGAGCATCCTGATCTTAAAAAAGGAGGTAATATCTAAGGTTGAGTTAAAACCTCTCCCTTCTTCATTAAGGTATAAATTTCTTGACTTTGATTCTTATTACCCTATGATTGTGAATGCTAACCTAAGTAAAATAGGAATTGAATAACTTCTTAGAATTCTTACGTTGCACAGAGAGGCCATCGGTTTTACTATAGATGATTTTAAGGGTATAAATCGTTCTATATGTATGCATTATATTATTTTAGATGAAGGGTACAAGCCTTTCATTGAACATCAAAGGATATTAAACCTTAACATGACAGATGCCATAAGAAAAGAGGTCCTTAAGCTACTTGACACGAGAGTCATCTACCCTATCTCTGATGGTGAGTGGGTGAGTTTGGTGCAAGTATTACCTAAAAAGGGAGAAATGACGGTCATTAAGAATGAGAGAAATAAATTAATCCCTATAAGAACTTTAATAGGTTTGCCAATGTGCATAGATTAAAGAAAATTAAATAAGACTAGCCAGAAGGATCATTTTCCCCTACCATTTATCGATCAAATGCAAGAGTGGATGGCTCAAAATTATTATTTCTATTACTTGGATGGGTATTTGGGATTTTTCTAATTCCCCATTCACCCTACTGGCTAAGATAAATCTACATTAACATACCTATATGGCACCTTTGCTTATCCAAGGATGCTATTTGGTTTACGTAATGCTCTTGCCACCTTTCAATAATGCCTAATGTCCATCTTTTTTAATTTTATTGAAGATATAATGGAAGTTGTTTTAGATGATTTTTTTTATGGAACTACCTTTGAAAATTGTTTAAGCAATATTTCCATGGTATTATAAAGGTTTAAGGAGGTGAATCTCATTTTTAATTAGGAAAATTCCCATTTTATGGTAAAAGAAGGTGGTCTTGGTCATTTAGTATCTAGTTGAGGCATTGTAGTAGATAAAGTGAAGATTGACATTATTAAAACGATGTCACCCCCAAATTTTGTTAGAGGCATTTGAAGTTTCTTGGGACACATCAGTTTATATCGACAATTTATTAAGGATTTTTTGAAAATTACTAAACCTTTAACTTAATTTCTTATCATAGATGTGCCTTTTAAATTTAACCAATCTAGTCTTGATGCTTTCAACAAGTTAAAAGAGATATTGACAACCGCCCCAGTAATATAGCCTCCTAATTGGAATATTTTGTTTGAGGTAATGAGTGATGCAAGTGATTATGTAGTGGGAGAAGTCATTGGGCTAAGATATATTTATGCAATATACTATACAAGTTGAATTGTTGATGATGCTCAAGTAAACTATGCTACAACTAAGAAAGAGCTCTTGGCATTGGTGTTTGCATTAGATAAATTTTGATCATCCTTAGTGGGACTAAAGTTTATAGTTTTCACTGACCATGTAGTCCTTAAATATTTTTTGACCAAGAAGCATGCAAAGCCACATTTTATTAAGTGGATCCCTTTATTCTAGGAGTTTGACCTTGAAATTCAAGACAAGAAGGGAATGGGAAAATTTAGTGGCGGATCATCTCTCTAGATTAAGGAAAGACTTGGATGGAGGATAAGGGGATGATATTCCCTTCTATGATTAATTTTCAAATGATAACCTTTCAGTAATCACAAGCTTGGTTGCCCTATTGTTTTTAGATTTTGTAAACTATAAATAATGTGGTGTAATGCAACTAGACTTATCCTATCAATAAAAGAAGAATATCCTCTCAGATATCAAACACTATTATTGGGATGATCCTTATCTCTACAAGAAAGGAGAAGATGAAGTCTAGAGAAGATGTTTGTTTGAAGAGGAAGTTGAAAGTGTCATATCTCATTGTCATTCTTCACTGTATGGAGGTCACACCAGTACTTCTAAGACAGCTTCAAAGATTCTGCAAGCTATTTTCTATTAGCCCAACCTCTTTAATGATGTTTAAAAATTTGTTACATCCTGTGATCGATGCTAATGGATGGGAAATATATTAAGAAGAAATGAAATGCCTTTGAATAACATCTATGAGGTTGAGTTATTTGATGTTTGGGGAATTAACTTCGTGGGACCCTTTCTATCGTCTTACAATAAGAAATATATTCTAGTTGTGGTAGACTATGTCTCTAAATGGGTGGAGGTAGTGGCATATCCCAACAATGATGCAAAGGTTGTAGTTCAACTTTTCCAAAATGTTATATTTCCGAGGTTTGGTATTCGTAGAGCAGTTATTAGTGATGGTGTTATTTGTAGAGAAGTATGGTATTAATCATAAGGTAGCCACACCATACCATCTCCAAAAAAGGAGTGGACAAGTAAATATTACTAATCATGAGATAAAGAGGATACTTAAGAAAATAGTTGCTCCCACGTGAAAACATTGGTCGATGAAGTTGAATGATGCTTTGTGGGCCTATCAAACTGCTTATAAGACATCAATTGGAATGATACCTTTTCGATTGGTATATGGAAAACCTTGTCATTTACTTTTTGAAATTGAGCACAAAGCATTTTGGGTGATAAAGGCAATCAATTATGAGTTGAAGGTATATCAATTTTAACGAGCTCGATGAGTTGAGATTGGATACCTATGAGAGTGCTCGAATATATAAGGAGAGAACTAAGAGATGACACAACACACACATTACACAAAAGGAGTTTCAAGAAGGATATTTGGTTCTCCTCTTCAACTAACGCCTTAATAATTTTCCAATAAAGCTTCGTTAGAGATAGTCGAGTCGTTTTATGTCTGTAAGGTATATCTATTTGGAGCTATTGATATTTGGAGTGAATCTACGGGCATTTTCAAGTTCAATGGTCAATAGTTGAAGCCTTAAATTACCAAGTCTCCAGAGAAAAGATGAGCACACTTACTTTTCTTAATTCAACATCAAATTAAGAATAATACAATTGAACTAAGGACCCTAAACAAGCACTGCATGGAAGGTAACCAATGTTTGTGTGTGATTTTTCTTAATTCTTGTTTTCTTTTAGCCTTTTTCTTTTATTTTTCTCTTTTCTTTGCAATGATTTGGTAGGTCTTACCATGATACAAGATGAGGTGGAGAAAATTGGGGATGAGGAATAAAATTTGTGGCAAAAAGGATATAAAATAATAAAAAAAGGAAGGTTTCAAGGTCGTGGCACAGTTAGGCTCATAGTAGTGCACCCCTGGGAACCAAACATGCAATAGCCAGACCTAAGCACCTGCGACACTATCTCTATCATAAACATGCACACCTAAGCTAAAATATGGAGGCTCAACTTCATGCACGGTCAAGCCATGCCAATTCTGCATGCCTGTGCCTCCTTAAGCATACTTTGTAGAGAGCCAAATTCTCTCACGGTCAGACCGTGCAATGTTACATAGTTGCGCGCCTCCCCAAAAATATATACCACACTTCTATGACTATATCTTGTGCCTCCTATGTTAGCCTCCATTCACTCATTATTATCCAACCTTCAAACCCTACACCTCCTCCCTTCTCACCACCCTCTCCACACTACATTGCCTCCTTTGCACTGGTTCCTACACCGCAGCACTAGCACTAGCACCAGCACACATCAATGCAACATAGGCACTATAAAATTGAAGTAGACAATGCATAGCAACACCTTCAAAGCTCCACTACACACCAGTGCATAGGCTAAGCTTTGCTGCGCAACAGCACGTACATGACGACAAAGCACCTACAACACCAACACATCATAATTGAGGCACTGCAACGTAGCACAGGCATTGCACAACCATGCAACACTAGCACTGCATGGCAAAATTTTTTTAATTTTGGTTTGATTTCCACTCTTCCTATAAGTTCTTGGTTTAATTTGTTTTGTGTATTATAGTAGTAGATTTTAAATTTTATATTTATATTGCATAATCTTTAACATTTAGTATCTTATCTTCAAATATGCAAGCTCTGTTCTATAATGGCATCCAATAAGTGAAAAAAAACAAATATAATAGAAAATGAAGGAGAATCATCATGACAAAAACAACATCAATATCGAGGAAGAGGTAGAACATCAAATATCCAACTATCTAATCCTTATGGCATCCTATTTGCAAATCCTGTGTACCAAGAGCACTACGATGCCATTGCTTCTCAAAACATAACATCTATTCGATAAATCGATCGAACATGTCTTGAAAAGCTAGGGATTAAAGAAGAAATTAATTTTTTGATAGCTAGAGCTGGTCTCTCCAACATCTTTGCACATGCTGACCATATGAGCAAATGACACACCCTTAAGTTCCTTACTTATTTACTTTTGGTTAGATTACTGAATCTGTGTCTTTTAGACTCTTTAATGAGTCTCATATAACGTCATTGATAAGGTTTTCTATATTACTTCATTTTTCTACCATCAGGATGAGACTTTACCCGAGGATCATCAAATGTGGGATCCTCCAGCATTTTGGTCTCAATTATCTTTGCCCTAATGGGGATGTGCTCTTAAGACTTACAGTGGACACCATGCTAAGGTGTCATTGATTTATAACCATACATCAACGTACATCTAATAGCTGTTTCCTGGAACACGTTTTGGTCAGGGGAGAGCTAAGGGAATGTGCATAAGCTAGAGCTACGGGCTCTACATTGTATGCTTCAGAATGCTACCCTTAATAGAGGGTTTTATATGGCAGATCACCTAAGTAATGTAAGTACTAACATTACTGGTGATATTTTCATTAGAGAAATCATCACGCATATTGCCTAACAGCTTCAATACAACATCGACCATATCCCCGTTGAACTTCCTAAGACATATCTAGGGTTGACAACTTGTGTAAATATGAAACTCATTGTATAAGATGAGCTATAGTTTTGACATTTCTAGAACTAGGAGGCATGGTAATTGTTACCTAACAGTACTTTCACAACTCTCACTGGTAACGAGAATGCCGACTAGCTACGTTCGCCAAATAAACCTTGCCCTGGTTAAAATGTTCCCCCCATAGGAATAACACCCTGACACCACTGGCGAAGCACCTGCTTCACCAATGCTTCCTCTACAAAAGGGGAATCATTATATGACTTACACTATCCCTTTCATAGTCATGTAATCTTACATGAAAATCTGCTAGACTTGATTTTGCACACAGGTGAGACATGCTGATTCTACAAGCTTGTACACACTTGAGCTAAAATCTACAACACTCAATTTCACACATGGTTGGGCTATGCCGATTTAGCACACCTTCCTTACTCATGCTTTGCTAAGAGCCAAATTTTTTCATGATCAAGCCATGCAATGCTACGTGACCATGTGCCTTACCAAATAAATATACCGCACACCCAATTCTACATCTCATGCCTCCCGTTTCAGCCTCCATCAGCTCATTTTTCTCCAACCTTCAAAACTTACACCTCCTCCCTTCTCACCACCTCTCTCCACCCTATGCAAAGGCTCTACTCCATTCCACTACACAACCAAAGAAGAAGCATTGCACACTAGTGCATAAGCTCTACTCCACTCCATCAAATGACTGAAGCAACACCACAACATGACAACTTAGTACAGGCACTATACGACTGAGCAACATCAATGCACAGACAACACAACACAAGTATAAGCATGGAACCATTACACTACATAACTCAAAATTTTCAAAATTTAGTTTGATTTCCACTCATCCTCTAATTTTTTAGTTTAATTTATTTTGTGTATCTTAGTGGCAGATTTAAAATTTTATTTCCCAATTTATATTGCATAATCCTTAACATTTGGTATCTTAGTTTCAAATCTGCAAGCTCTATTTTATAATGGCATCTAAGAAGCCCACAAAAAAACTATAGTGGAAAATAAAAGGGAATCATCATGATGATAACAAAGATAATCTCGAGGAAGAGGTAAAACAACAAATACCTAACCATCTAATTCCTATGGCATCATATTTGCAAATTCAGTTCACTGTGAGCACTACGATGCCATTGCTTATTGAACATTACATCCCTTTGATATATTGATTGGAAATTTTTCGAGGAGCTAGGGATTAAGGATGAAATTGAGTATTTGATAGCCAAAGGTAGTTTCTCCTACTTCTTTGCACATGCTATCCATATGACCAAAAAACTTACCCTTGGGTTCTTCAGCTCATTTAATTTTGATAGAATTGTTGAATCACTCTCTTTTAGATTATTCAAAAGTATCATGCAATGTCATTGACACATTTCTCTATATTATTTCATTTTTCTCTAATTAGGCTGATACTTTGCCTCAAGGATAAACAATTATGGGATCCTCAGCATTTTGGGCACGAATATCTTTGCTAAAATAGGGATGTGCTCATAAGCCTTATAATGGACACCACACTACAGCTTCATTAATCTATAACCCTAAATTAAGGTACATACAATGAATATTGGTTAGGACACTTTTTTGTTGTGGGAGAGCCAATAAAATTTGTGTAAGCTAGAGCCATGGGGTCTACATTATATGCTCTAGAATGCTGCCCTTAATGAAGGGTATTATTTGGTAGATCACCTAAGTAATATTAGTACTAATATTATAGGTGATATTTTTATCGGAGGAATCATCTTGCACATTACCCGATGGCTTGGATATGAAATCAAACGTATCCTCACTGACATTCCCGAAACATATCTCGGGTTGATAACTTGTATAAATATGAAACACATTGTACAAGATGGGTTGCAATTCTAACCTTTTTATAACTATGAGGCATGGTAATCGTTAACTAAAAGAGCTTTCACCACTCTCATTGGTAACTGGAATGCAAACTGGCTACCTTTACTAGCCACACCTCATCCAAGTCAATATATTCGCCCCCTCTGGAATAGCACCCTGACACCACCGGTGAAGCACCTGCTTCACTAGTACTTCCTTTTCCACTACCCCCATCTCTTGGCATAGATCTAGGCCCTTCTTTCTCTGGAACATCTTGAGATGCCCAATTCCAGCATATTGATGCATGGTTTAATACCCCTAGAAGCCTAAATAGCTAGTCTCCAGGGCTTCATAGTTCTTATAGATCAAATGAACATTATGATATAACATATTTATCAATGACATATTGGGCACGACTATCCACCACCACAACCCCTATAGTAATTATACTTCTTATCTCCCCACTTTTTCCTACATAGACACAATGGGGACCATATGTTGTTTATGCATGTGAGAATTTTTCTCAGCTTGCCACTTGCCATTTTTGTTGCCTTTTCGTTTTTGCTTGGTGTGTTTTTTTTTCTCTCTCTTTATTTCTTTCATTTTTTTCTTTTATTTTATTATGTTTGTTTTTTTGGAGTATCTTATGATTGATTTAGAAGAAAAAATCAAAAAAAAAATTGTAAATGATAAGTTAATGATGAAATTTTGATAGAATTCTCTACATAGCTTAAACATACACTAGTGAGACCTATAGATTGCAATCAAGTATGATGGAAAAGGTTTTAAAGTATTTTAAGCGTGAAATATCTAATCTATAGACTCTCAAACAACTTATTACTTTAGCATTCTAGATGTTCATCTTCATTGATTTACCCATCTAGACTGAGATATAGGAATTAGGGTTGGTAGCAAAAGAACTAGTGAGATCTTAAGCCTTATAAACTATCCATCATTTTTATAGTCTTACTGATTCTTGAGTGTGTGCATTCTCTCTCCTAATTTGTGAAACTAAAACTTGCATGAATTCTCTTCAAGGCCACATATGCATTAAGATGATTCATGCATATATTTTCTTTTCTTAACTACATTCGCCAAATTACCTCCCAAATAACATTTATTTTCTTTGATTTATCTCTTTGAGCCTAAAATCTATTTCTTGAATTAAAAACATACATTCATGGCCATTATTCTTAGTTACTACCTTGAATTTGTCCGAAAACTAGGGAGCAATAACTCTTGAATGCATTTGAATATAGGAATGCTAAGGATAAGCATGGGTGTAATAAAGAAGTATTTGGTAGATTTTGTGTTGAGAAAATGACCAAAATATACCTTCATCCTCTTTATTATCTTATTATCTCTTTCATTATTCAAAAGGGGAAGAGAGAGAGAGAGAGAGAGAGAGAGAGAGGAGATAAAGAAAAGAATAAAAGTGTTAAAGTTGAGATGTGGTCAATTTAATATTATGATTCTAATGGGTAGGGATGAATTGATGGTGAAAGCCTTGGTTAGTATATTTTGAAGTAAGATGATATATCATTAGTTGTTATTAGTCCTTTAACTACACTCTTAAATTTGTCTTACCCTTTACCCTAGCCTCGTTACACCTTCAATAATGCCTTATAATTTTTGTCTTACGTAATGTCTTTGAGTGGCGTATAATGAGAATATGTGTAAGCTTATGGTCAATCACAATTGGTAGAGGGAATTTTGAGAGAAACAAAAACAAACATGAGCATAGAGCAATTACACTTACCTAAAGTGGTTGAACATGTACCCGATCCTAAACCTCCTTAGAGTGTCATATTAAAACTGATTTGGGAGTCAGCACTAAGGAGTGTTCACAACTTTATGTTCATTTTTTTTACTATCAATGCTTGTACTACAGGTTGATCTAGCGATTATTTTTCTTGCTCATATAGTAAGTTCTATTATCTAAGAATTTGATCCCATTCCCATCTATCTAAATTTTATTTTTTGTTGTTTGGAGTTTTCTTGAGGATAAGAAAAGAGTAAGCATGGGGGAGTTGATAAACCAAATATTTTCCTTATTTTCCCCTAATTTTCCTTCATTTTTAAATTTTTTTTTGGTATCTTTTGTGTGTTACTAATCTTTGGGTAATTATTTTTTATAAAATTGTGCATATGCACAGATCCAAGGAAGTGGTGTATGGAATTAGGAAAAAAAATTAAATATGAAAAGCACTGAAGGAAGATAATCAACACCACATTATATTATAGTAGTCAAGAAAGCTAAAGAGTTGAAAATATGAAGCACATCATGCATAGAAGCACACAACGGCCTTAGTAAACCCTTACCTAAAACGACACCGGTCTTGGAGCACGCTCCTACGCCTCCTTAGGGCTTTGACCAAATAATAACATATTAAAAAAATAACCTTAACAAAATTCTAACTTTGCTAAAGACATAAAAATAATAGAGATATTATAAACCTTGATAATATAGGGTTAAAGACTTTACCCTAATAATAATAATGATACTAATATAATAATATCAAAGATAATAAAACTAATATCAATGAGAATATAAATAATAATAACAATAATAATAATAATAATAATAATAATAATAATAATAATAATAATAATAATAATAATAATAATAACAATAATATATAAGCTTTAAAATTTAAAGTGGGGTTTCGACCCTACTTATAACTAATGAATTACCATTTATTTAATATTAATAATAAAATTAATAACATATATAATAATATTGAAATAATAAAGATAATGATAATATTATTATTAATGGTTATAAGAACAGTAGAAATAATAATACTAAAATAAATAAGTACGAATGTTAATACAAAATTAGGGCCTAAGATTTTCCAGAATAAATAATAAAATATTAATAATAATTATTCTAATAATAAAATAGAATTAAAACACAATAAGGCTTCAGCCTTCAACATAAATAATAATAAAACAATAATACTACTAATAATAATCATAAAACCTATTAAGAATATAAATTTTAAGAATAATAATAATGGTATTTACATGTAAATAATTGAAATAAATTAAATCAAGGCTTATAATAATATGAAAAATGGTTGAGAGGGTCTAGGGTTCAACCTTAGGCTGGTGGGGATAGCCAGCACCAGCGGTGGTTCACGGCGGCGGCGGCGGTGGCAGGAAAAATAGAAGAAAAGAGGGAAAGATGGACGTTGGGAAAAAGATAGGGAGAATTGAGGTGAGATAAGAGGTGTTTATTATTGCCCAGGAGGAGAGGGATAAAATGATGGTGGTGGTGCAACCAAAGGTGGCGGCGCACGGCAGCGGACGGTGGTTTAAGGTTTCAGGGTAAAAATCCTAGTGAAACGAGCAACCAACTTTGCACGGTTATGGAGGCCCGTGCAAGAAGAATCGAAGGTTTAAAATAGTTTAGTTAACTATAGGGCATTGCAGGGAAGAATTTGGGATGTGGAGGTGGCATTGAGGTTAGCTAAAGGCGGTGAAAAACGCGTCTGAAGTTGCGGTGGCCGGCAACTCGGCTTAGGGTCTCGGGGAAGAAAAACTCCAAAAATTCCTACAATCAGTCTATTTATAGATTGTAGATGAGATAATAGGGTGTTGAAGCTCGACAGGGAGGTATTAAGTGCAAGAATTTGGGTGGCCGGTGGCAGTAATTGATCGGCCATCGCTTGGGTTGCTTCGAAATTTCGCGAGGCTGGGGAGAAGGAACGGGCGAGAGATAACGTCAAATAATTATGCCAATTTATTCCTAGAGTTAAGAGAAAGAAAATGAGGTAAGAAACGGCCGCTATTAATCACCATAGCCGGAGATGCCATTGATGACGGCCAACGTTGCAGCATCGTCGACGATGGGGAAAGGAGGAAGAAGAAGACGGCTGGCCAGGCGGTTCGCGAAGGAAAAAGAAAGAAAGAAAAGGAGGAAGAACTGGGTGGTTTGGGCACGGGCGGTAAGGTTTTAAATGAAACGCTGCGTCCCAAGGAAAAGAGAGACGGAACGCCGCGCATAGAGGGGCGGAAGAAGGGTAGGGAGATGCTTAAATGAAACGACGAGTTTCGGGCGTAACACGGAACGAAACGCAGCATGTTGAGGGTGGAGGCAGGACGACGGTGCGGGCTGGGCCGAAGAAGAAGAAGAAAGAAAAATAAGAACTGGGCCGCGGCTGGCCCAGTTCGAGGAAAAAGAAGAGGAAAAAGAAAAAGAAGAAAAAGAAAGAAAAAGGAAGAAAGAAAAAGAAAAAGGGAAAAAGGAAAAGAACAATAGCTAGGTTAGGGCCAAATAAATTAATCTAAATATTTAGGATATTTAAAAAATAATAATATTTAAGTAAAATAATATTTAAATCCCTTTTTAGGCTAAAATAAGATTTTTGAAAGATTTTCCATAAATTCCATTTTAATTAGCAAAACACCCAAATTTTCTCCCATTAAATTATTTATAAAAATAATATTAATTTGGAACTATTTTCTCCTTCTTATTTTAAATAAAATAATTTATTTAATTTATTCCCAAATTAAAATCTTTAATTAGTTAAAATACCCAAATTCCTCCTAATAAAAATAGTTATAAATTTATTCTTGATTTATCCTAATTAATTTCCTTTTATTTTAATAAAATAATTTATTTAATTAATTTTTATAATAAAACCTCATTTAAATATAATATTTAAAATTAGGAATTTTCGGGGCCTTTCAAGAATTGTTAGGGTGATTGGAATCCATATGTGAAAAATAGTACATAGGTTAATGTAAGGATGCATGGGAGCTTTGAATAGGGTTTTGGGAGGAAGCTCTAAGTGAGAGAAATGTGTAGGGGAGGAAAATTTTATGGAAATGGTTAAAATGAGGATAAATAATGGAAGGGATGTCATATGGAGGAAAAGTGAGTCAAGTGATAAGAATGTATTTGGGTGTTGAGTGAGTGGCATAAAAGAAAGGAGGAGTACTAGGGTTTTGGGGGAACGAACTAGGGTTTTTGGAAATCATGTGTGGGAGTTGGATAGTGAGGTTGTAATGCCTAGTGTGGGTCGAGGGAAGTGATGCTTTTGGTAATAACTTAGAGTTTTGGGTTCATGGTGAGTGGTGAGTGGGAAAGAGATGGAAGGAAGTCTGAGAATCATAGGTTGTGTTGGATATGTATCATGTGGAAGAGGTGATGGTAAGTAAGAGTGATGAATGAATAACATTGTATTGGGAAAGAGAGGTGCTAGAGTTTTGGGATGGCCAAATAAGGTTTCGTGGCCACATGTATTATATGGGAAATAAAATGTGATGCTTGGGGATGAATCAAGCGAGGTGATAAATTGGAGGCGTATGAGTTGTATAGGATAGCAGCAAGTTGGGTCACATAGTAATATTAATTTGATTTTGAAATATAGAAAGTGGGCTTCGGAGTTGAGTATTCATGGTAATGAGGAAAGAGTGGGAAAGGATATTTGGATGTACTAGAGGAAGTAAAAGTCCCAAAATATGGGACAGGTCTATCGTGAAGTTGAGTTGGATTGTACATGTCTAATCAGGGTTGTGTGTGGAATATGATACAATAAAACACTAAGAACTTAAAGTGAAAGATTATCGAGCCAGGTCCTAGTGAGGTTATACATATTTTTCGATCAACCGGCTATAATAGTGGTCAGGTTTGTTGTGTCCTACTGAGTGATTTTCTGATCCACCAACTATAATAGTGGGGGATTTCGGGCTTGATAAACTAAATCTTATAAGGTAATAAGTCATAGGAAGATACTATTTACTTACAGTGGAATACCTCATGAATCGGGGCCAGTGAGGATATATATTTTTCGGTACACTGGCAATAATAGTGGTTACGTGCATTATGTCTTGTGGAGTGTTTTCGGTCCACCGGCTATAATAGTAGGATTCCTGTACTCACGTGGAATTAATATGAGAAATGTTTGAACCAAAAACATAAGGCATAAAAAGATACTAATTATTTATAGTGGAACACCATGTGAGTTGGGGCCAGTGAGGTTGTATATGTATTTCCCGGTCCACCAGCAATAATAGTGGTCAGGTGCATGTTACCCTGCTAAGTGATTCCGGTCTATCAGCTATAATAGTGGTCAAGTGAGTTCTGCCATGTGGAGTGTTTCCAATCCACCAGCTATAATAGTGGGGTTCTCGTACTCTCATGGAATTAACATAAAAGAGATGTAAGATAAATCATTAATATAATTTTGGCCTAATCTTGTAAATCTAGATTATTGTCTTGTACGCCTTATGCGTTTATTCTCTTGCATAGCCTTACTTGCGTGCTTTTTGCTGGTTTTACCTATATGGTTACTTTACTAGGTACATAGTATACTGACCATCCATTTTATAGTGCTTCTCATTCCCGTGAGCAGAGGGTCCACTTGAGTTTGTGCAAGTAGGAGATGTGTTATTCGATGCTTACGACACTTATAAGGCATCGAGCAAGGCTGAGAGTTGAACCTAGACTTGGCTTAGAGATCGAGAGTGATCTGGCCAAATTCTATCTTTCATTCATTTTACTTTGTATCGCCTTATTTTAGTCCTATTTTATCCCATTTACTTCCTATTCCTTTGGGAACTTTAATTATGTACTCCTTTGGATTATAAACTTTTTATGCATACTTTGATTTCCATGTTATGAACTTTTTAGTTCTTTTATAAATTCTTGTTTTAAGTAATGGCTCAAGTTTGACAATAATCCTTTACAATCTTAGCACTTGGTACTAGAACGGTAGGAGTGAACTGGTCTGGTACTAAGTGTGGTGGTAATATCTCCAAAATTCATAGTTTTGTTATTTCGCTTCCGTTAAACCTTTTTATTAAATGGAATTTTTCAGTAGTGAATTTCGGGGGTGTTACAGGTCAACTATACTAGGTTCATTAAGAAGTGGCTCTCCATGCCATATCCACCTAGTATAACTCTTATTAATTCCATGGATAATGAGATGATCTCATATTTCATTTACCCCTCTTCTTATCTTATTTCCATAATCTACACATGGGTAAGAAATCTATAAAGGATCTTTTAAATTTTCAATAGGTAACTTAATAAAGTCTTGAACACTGTGTATATATTATCTAGAAAAATACTTGGAGATATCCACTTACGATCCATAATAAGCATAGTTTGATCCCTAAACTATATATTTATATATATAAAAAAAGAGGGAATCTAACAATGCTATCCAAGTCAAGCAAAAACACAAAAAAATAAAGAATATATATACACCACAACAACATTTGAACTAATAAGAATACCACAATTTCTACATAGTATTACATATTCCTTTTATGTAATTTATTTTTCTAAATATATATTTTGGTAATATATCTTGACAAAAAGCCTAAAAAAACTAACATAGAGTATACAAATATACACAATTACATCATTTATAGTATAATGAACAAAGAATAATAAAATATAAAACATAGAGGTTCATGTTGTGGACTTAGTGTAGATTTAAAGAGATCCAAACAAAATATAAATTTTCAAGATTATGTATAATTGAAACTTCAATAACAAAACTAAACAATTGAGGAAAAATTAGAGATATTTATTCATACTCTTTTGTAATTACCAAATGATTAAATTAATTGATCAATCAATTACACAAATTTATAATTCTCTTTGAATGGAGAATTCTATTATGAAGAAGAAGAAGAAGAAGAAGAAGAAGAAGAAGAAGAAGAAGAAGAAGAAGAAGAAGAAGAAGAAGAAGAAGAAGAAGAAGGTAGGACGCATGACTCTTAACAGGTAGGGTTTCATTACATCTCATTTATAGAAAGAAAAAAAACCTATGGCACAAAATAATGTGTTTTGAAAATAAAGAAATAGCACAGTTTGTGTTTAGGAAACACATGACCCTAGTGTTTATTTCTTTACTCTTGACTTTTACCCAAAACACGATACAGGTTTATCTAAGAATCAAAAATTGTGTTTATTAACACATTATCCCAGTATTTCCCACATTAACCTCCATACAACAACAAACCTCTCAAACATCTGCACAAACTAACACAATATTATGCTATGCTCAACTAACTAGTCAAAACTCATAGTTCAAATAAGAAATAGGACAAGCAAAACTATGAAATAAAGAGAAACTTATATAAAAATCTTAAACATCAAAGAAAAGGAAAAATAAATAATATTGAACATACTATGAGAAGAGAGAGAGATAAAGGTGATGGTAGTGAAATCTAGTATATCTAGAGCAACAAAAATGAGCAAGAACTCTAGAAATGATAAAAGAAAAAGCCAATGGCAGTTGTAGAGCTTTGTTACTTCAAATGGCTCTATATGGATATTGGTATTTTCATGCCTCAAAATTTAGATAAATCTAATGTCGAGTAATCAATATCATAACCTAATTCTAGCATCAAAAAACTTATTTTTTCATTTTACCCTAACTCCAAAATTCTAAATCTTAGCCAAACCCTAATTTTTATTTTAGGCCATTATTATCTTCCTAACCTAAACCAAATCCTAAATGATCATTTAATTAAACTATCCTAATATCTTAAACTAAAGTATATTAATCTTATTCTAATAAAAACTAATCATATTAACCCTTATATTTCTTTTTTCTTTGTTTTCTTTTTCTCTTCTTTCCCTTTTGGCCAGCTTCCTCTTTTTCTCCTTTTCCACCTTCTCCTTGTGTGAAACATTATCCACAGACCCCACTTGTAGCCTTTTCCATTTCCTACCCTCCTAATCAGCCATACTTGCCTAAGATCACCCTTAACCATCGGCCAAAACAACCGCTTCTTCTCTCCTTCTTTGGTAGGCTCCATCATAGCCACATTCTTTCCTTTCCCTTTCTTGCTACAATAGCTTTTGCAGTAGATAAACACCCCCTCAGTAACTTCAACTAAAGCTCAAACCCTCCACTTCGGTAATCTTCACCACACCTCCCCTTCTTCCTTCAACAACTATGACTGAAGCCCACCTTCCACCCTTTAGAAACCACACAACACCACCACCCTTTAAATCCCAACACCTAACACTAGCCTCCTTGTTTTGGCCTCCACCACCATTTAATCTCCCTATAAATGATAACTTGTGTTGATGCTTATCCACCATCCAACAACAACCCATTGTTTCCCCCTTTGTTTGGTTGCACAAGTTTTTCCCAAACACCATCTTACTTGGTTTAGTTTTTCACCCTTCTTTGACCCATCTATGTCCTTAAAAGTTTGTTTAGTTATTTTTTTAATCCTAAAAATATTTTATTATGATTCTATTAGGTGATTTCCCCTTGGTTCCAGAATAAGAAAAATAGGATTTTTATGCTTAGAAACCATAGTCATTTTTGTAAGGATACTTGTTGTAGTCTAAGGTTTTTGACTGCTATGTGTTATGAATTATTTTTTGTTGAACCCTATTATTGTTATCATGTGAATGAATGTAAGATTTTTAATGTTATGATATGTGGTTGATATGATATGATAAAAATTGAGTAAGTAAATATATGTGGTATTACTATTTTATGTGGAAATGCCTCATTATGAAATATGCATATATCATCAATTTATTAATGGTATGATGAGTACAATAAGGTCTATGGAGAAAATTTTGGATTTGGAGATAATGTTACCTAACGTATGAGATTTGCATGAAATAAGGGTTTGTTATTGATAAGGATATTTTGGTCAACGTGGGTTAAATGTGAGAATCACAGTATTTTAAGGTATTATATCATCCAATATGTGTGAAAGAATTTGTATGAATTCTTTGGAATAGTTGGGAATGGATTAAGTTTAATAAAGTATGAAAACGGTTTGATTTGGAAATAGTAACCCTAAAATGACGAGTCTATTATCACATGTTTGAAACTGTAGAGTTAGACCATAAATTTTAATATGTTGTTAATATAAGTGTTTTAGGAATAAATATTAAATCAAATAATTTTTTGAGCCCTACATAAAGTGTTATGATGAATTTGTGAAATTAGGGTTTATAAGCTTTAGGAGTAGTGACTGTGAGGATAGAGTTATTATCGCCTGTATAAGATCTTAGATTTAAGCCTTACAATTCGAGTAAGTCAATAATATTAATATCTAAGGAATAGGTACTAAGTTTGGTGATAAAAAGAGTAATAAAGGAAGAGTTATGATAAAAGCGTGAAATTTGGGTTTTAGGGAAATATATGGGTTTTTATTCTTTAGAACGACCTTATGATCTTCATGATGTGCTTACATACTTAAAATTTATTATGTACCTTTGAATCAAACATGAATAAGATATCAATCATCTAAAGTGAAAGATCATGTGAGTTAGGTAAAGGTGCTAGACCCATTCCACCAAATGATAATAGTGGCTAAGGTGTGTTATCCTTGAGAGGTGTTTCATGGGTCCGTTCTATCAGATGATAATAGTAGCTCAGGTGTATTATCTTAGAGAGGTGCTTCAGTCTATTCAACTAAATTAAGAAGAATGGAGCCCTATACTCATTGTGAATATGAATATGGATTGAGATAAGTAAACCTAATGGATAAGACATTAATGATTTAAAGTGGAAGAGTACATGAGTTAGACCAAGGTTTTAGATCTATTACACCACATGATAATATTTCCTAAGGTGTGTTGTGCCTAAGAAGTGTTTCAGACCATTTCACTCGTGTAAGAATAGTGGCTTAGGAGGTTTTTTCCCTAAGAGGTGTTGTATCTGTTCCTCTAGATGATAATAGTAGCTCAGATGTGTTGTCCCTGAGAGGTGCTTCTAAACTTCCATAATTTTAAAAATATTAGTTCCCTAAACTCAATGTAAATAAAATAATGAAAATGGTTATATCTAATAGAGAGGCTTGGATTAGTAATGACATTGTAAGACTTTATGTGTTTTGTATGTGTACTTATTATCTGCTATGAACGTATGTATTTAACTATATATTTGACTCGATAGTATTATTACCTTACTTAGTATACAGCATACCGGCCTCCTTTACATGGGTGTTGCTCATTCCCATGAGGAGAGGTCACTACGTCTTTTTTGTAGGTCTTTGAGGACCAATAGGATGACTTCGTTGCCCATTGATTCATTGTACGGGGAAGAATGAACTTTTCATATACTGGGTGTTTGGGTGATAGTTATGTTATTTCGATGAAGTTTTTACATGGATAACTTTTATACTCTTTAATTTATGTATCCCCTTTTGTGTTACTTTATTATACCTTAAAGTTAATCTCTAAACTCATATTTATATTTATAATGTTTCTCTCATTTTGTGTTACTCTATTTTTACTTTTAATTGTTTTAGTATTGTCATTGATGTGAGGATGGTGTAGTAGACCATACTTATATCAATTACGATGGTAACACCTAATATTTTGGTTATTTTCCACAGTAAATCGGATTTTTAGTTATGAAAGTTTGGGTGTTACAAGTTGGTATTTTATGCTTAGTTTTTATTACTACATTTTAATTTTTGGTTTTTAAATGATCCCATGTCTAATTTCATTAGTCTGTTTCATATTTTTAAACTCGATTCTTCAAAACCTCAAATTAACTTTTAAGGAATTAAAAATAGGTAGCTTAGGTGGCCCTTCAATGTTATTGTGTATATTATGTATTAAGTAGAGATCAGTATTTTTCCTAACATGTCTCCTATTTAATAATTAATTAAGCATGCACTTAACTGCTATGTTAGTCCTTTAGAGAAGACATTCAAGCTATTCATCGAATTTGTCTGATGCCATACTCATCCACCATTGCCACATCCATATTACCTATATGACGGTATCAAACAAGACTGGATTCAGAGGGTTAGGGGATATCACACCCAATCTATATCGGTGATGAGGACCCAATCTTTTTGGAAGGATAGATTCGTGACATATATAGGACATATGAGGCATTTGATTTTTTACTTGCTTGGAAGGCAAGCGTTGGAGCTTTCTTCTTACGAGGGGTCACTGACACCTAGTGGATAGGTCATTGTGCTCTAGGAGACTGCCGATATTGTGGGAGGACTTTAAGGTTGCAATTCGTGCTAAGTTTTACCCTAAATTCTTCAAAGGGATAAGCTAAAGAATTTCATGGAGTTGACTCACATGAGCATGCTAGTGAGGCAATAGCATGCCTATTTCACGGATTTATTGATGTTCGCACTAGGGATCATAGCTAGTGATTCAATGGTGGTCTATCAATTTGAGTAGGGGCTCTATTTAGACATACGAAGGATGATGGGTGCCATGAATTTTTAGGACTTCGCACATTTAATGAGAGGATGTGCATTGCTTCTACACTAGTTCAAGAGTAGGCTTCCATTTTTGGAAATAGGAAGTTGAAGTTGTGCAAAAGATTACGTCATTTTGTCACATGCTAACATAACTTTTTGGGTGTTCCTTATTTAGGTAATTCTATAAGTATCATGGGGAATGAAAACTTTTTTACCTTTTTGTAGCTTGGATTTAGGTTAATCTAATCGCTCATTAGATATTAGAATTTGTATGTGAACATGATATGTTGCTTACAACTAGAATTATGATAAAGGTTTATTTTATGCAAGTGTTATGAAAGTGTGTGATATGTTGAAAGTGTTATCTTAAATAGATAATATGTACATTCAACTCATTATAAAATATGGAACACACACATGTACATTTTGTGACAAGTTAACATATGCATTATAACATCTCAAAATTTACTATTAAAAAAATTTAGCTTAATGGAAGAATAATAAACAAAAAGTGGGTGTTACCTATTTACTTGATGTTTGACTTATTAATCCATCCTTACATTGAATACGAGCCAAAATAGTTGACACTTGAAACATTAACAAAATAGAAATGAGAGGTATCCATAAACAAACAAAAGAGTTTGGAGGTTAACTCCAATTTCAATATTTGAAATACAAAAAAGAGATATGCTGGAACTAAGAGTCTCAAAAGGTATCCACGTTAAAGTTAAGATTCAAATAACATGAAGTTACATCCCAAGCCCAAAAGATAACATAGTCACTCCTCCATGAGTATAGCTTCATACACATCAAATTTATCGAAAGGTTCCTCATTGATCTGCACAAATTCATCTATGCCATTAAAATTGTAGGAATGATTAGCACTCATGAGAAGGATGATCGATATGCTAGTTGTAGAATAAATTAATAATACAACCATAGCATGGTTACATATAATATATAAGTTCATATAAGAGAATAAACACAGGTATATGTTACCATAATATGATGCAAGGTAAAAACTAATTCAAGAATTTTTTATTAGATGTAATCCTAATCCATATTTTTTTAATTTAAATTGAGTTAAGAGACTTTACTATTTTTGATCTAGTGGACTAGATTGAAGAAACTCTCAGGGCAGAAGATAACTAAGAAACTATTATTGTTTGGTTGAATGAACCCAACATATACCATAGCAATACTCTCCTAACTACTATTGTTAAACTAATGTAATAGTCTCACTATTATTTTTCGGTTCAATGAACTCAACATGTACCATAGTAATACACATAATCTTTCACATTAAATAGTTAATATCTTATTTAGTTATCTTAAAATAATATTATTATTTACATTAAGTTCAGAAACCCTACTATTAATAACTTGGTGGGATGAATTGAAACACTTCTCAAAGCATAATACACTCGAGCCACTATTATCATTCTGTGTAATGGATACACAACACCTCTACTATAACTCACGTGATTTTTCACTTTAAGTGATTAGCATCTTATTCATGGTTGTGTAACTCAAGATCATCACATAAACACACACATAGATATTTAAGGCACATAATGCATCTAAACATAAATATTTGAAACACATAAAACACAACCAAGTGAATACCAAGACATATTCCAAGGATTTAATCCATTTTCCTCACAAGAAACCCTAATTTCACACATTAAGCATAAATTATTCCCTATTATTTATTTAATCACCAAATTTATTACCCATCCTTAAAATATTGTTATTGAAAACATATCAAAAAATCAATGTCAAACTTTAATGACTTAAACATGCGATAATAGCCTACCTTTATGGTTACTATTCATAAATCACTATAAAACTTTAATTTCACAAATTAAGCATAAATTTTCCCATAAGATTCATTTAATCAAAAAATTTAACACAAATTCCTTAAATTTCAATATTAACAAATGAAAATTAAAGTCTAATTCCAACATTTGGCACATGAAATAATGACTATGCCTATAGATGTACTATTATAAATGTAAGCTATTTTCTTTTTTTACTTGATTTAGACCATTCATCAATACTCCAAATATTCCATGTATAATATTTATCATATTTTGACCTAGTAAACACATTGAAGTACCATAGACTCCAATTTAATCCATATTGACAACTTTTTCCTTAAGATAGCCAAAATACCCACATTTTCACAAAAAACCCTATGACTTCCAATATAAATGATGTTTAATCTCCAACACATATCCTTATGAAAATACTTAACCAAAAAAATAAATATATATATGATTCGAGTATCATAGCCAAATTTAGATAAATGATTCATGGCAACTCTGTTTACTTGTAAAATCCAACTAAACTAACAAAGTGCACGTCCCATGCCATCATATTTTTCTCACCTTTTTATCATACAACATAACATTTCATACCAAAAAAATATGATAAATACATTATCCATATAAAAATCCAAAACATGAGTATTCATAAAACAAATATACGCATTGCACACAAAATCCTAGTTATGACGGACATCCTTACCAAAAATGTCTCCAGCCCCTAAGCATGTATGACCCTAAGATTCCTCATCCAAGACTAATATAAAATAACCTAATAATAAATTATAATTCATAATTGTAACTTGATTAAAAAACCAAGGAAAATAAGGCAAATGAGGGAGGAAAATGGAGAAAAAGTGAAACAAACCAAGTCTCATAAAGGTCGAACTAGATACTATAGAATTTAACACAAAGTGGGGCTTACATCATGGGTGACTTATGTAGCTACGTTAGGGGATGTGTGAGATCCTCACTTTGGGTTGTGGTAAATTGAAGGCATGAAGTTGGTGGGGTGAGTGTAACGAAGGCTTGTCATTGGTAGAGGTTGTGCAATGTGACGTAGCAGTGTGTTTTAGCTAGTTGCAATGTGTTGTGGTGGGGAAATTTGAGGTTTTTTGCATGCTTATTTATTGAAGCCATATCTGAAAAATATTATGTGATCACACTATGGATACTTCATGGCATGAGGAGACAAATATTTAGTAGAGGTTATAGGGAAAAAATAGCAGAAAAGTGATGCATGAAACATATAACAATTGAGGGAGGAAAAGGAGTTAGGGAAAGTTTTATGTGATTATGAAAATTAATTAAGAAGGGAGAGGGAGTTATTTATATAAGGTATGGGGGTGGAGGTGGGGAATGATCAAAGGATGAATATTGGGGAAGTTAATCATTTTCATGTGAGCTTAGGAGTAAAGGGAAAAGGTGTGCCTTTGAGTGGTGTAGGTTGTGTTGTAGGGTAGAAGGTTGGTGGTGTAGTGTAGTGGCATTGTAGGGATAGGAAAGGAAAGGATAGGCCATGTGAGGGATTAGGTTTCATGGGTAGAAGGTGAAGAGGAGAATAATTCTGATTGGGATAAGATGAAGGAAATAAAAGAATAAGGAAAAGAAAAAAGAAAAGGAAGAAGGAAAAGGGGAAAGTAAACAAAAGATTTTAATATTAGGATTAGAATTAGGTTTAAATTTTTTTATTAAGGAATTAAGGTAAAATTAATTTATCAAATAACTAGAGTTAAGGTTATGGTAAAATATAAATGACTTATAATTAGGATTAGGATTAGAGTTATGTTTAGGATTGAGGAATTAAGGTAAAGTAAAAATATCGAATACTTAAGATTAGGATTAGTTTAAGATATTAATTAATCAAGATTAGGTTTAGATAATATTTGGGGTATTACATCATTACCTCCTTAAAAGAGACTTCATCCTTAAAGTCAACAAATCAATTTTGGAAAATAAGTTAAAAAATATTTAAGGAAATATGATATTAGTGGTTATTTCTATAAGAAGTAACATTATACTACTAGGTACTACCCCTTAAAAGAGAGAGAACATTGAAACCTAATGCATATGTTATGAATAACTCGAGATGTGTCTCATACATGTTATTGTTTGTCTCTTAGGTATCCTCTATTTCTCTATGGTGACTCTAGAGAAGCTTCACAAGCAAAACTACACTCGTATGGGTCTACCATACCTTAGTCTCAAAAATCTATAGAGGTTTGTCTTTATAGGATAACAAATCATTGAGCTTGATCTTGTTGAGTGTGAACATGTAGAAAATATCTAGAACATAATCCTTAGCTAAAAAATATGGAGGACATTATAGACTTCGGGTAACTCCAATGGAGGTGCCAAGTGGTATCCAACCTCACCAAATCTATCAAGAATCTTGTAAGGGAAAATATATCTCGGACCAAACTTAACCATCCTACCAAATCTTTACACCACTTTACTAGGTGAGACCCTCAACACAACTTCATCTACTTACTTAAAACCACCACTATGATGCCTCTAATCTACATAGCTCTTCTATCTACTTTGAATTACCCTCATCCTATCTTGAATCAACCAAACTTGTTGAGTTTTCTCATCATTCATCTGTTGATGAAGTATAACAGCCTCGTTAATATCACTCCAATAGAAATGGGTCTAGCATTTCCATCCATATAGTACTTCAAAGCATGTTCTCCCTATATACGCATGATAATTATTTCTATATGATAAATCCACTAGATGTAGACGATCCTCCTAACTACCACAAATCTAAATCATAAGCCTATAACATGTCCTCGAGTATCTCAATTATCCTCTCAGTCTGCCCATCTATAGCTTGGTGAAAGATGGTACTCATCCTTAACTTTATGCCCATAGCCTCATACAACTTTTTGTAGAAGTGTAAAAGAAATATCAAATCTCTATAGAAGAATATCTCGGTAGGTGTACCATTCCTACTCATCAGACACCTCATATAAGTATTGAATAAATGGTCTATACTACAATTAAACTTCATATACACAAAATTGATGATTTAGTCAGCTAATCAACAATAGTATCCCATTCACTGTGATTCATTGGTAGTCCACTCATAAAATTCATGGAGGTGAGTCCTACTTCCACTTTGGAACATCAAAAGGTTGGAATAATCATGCAGGTCTATGGTGCACTATCTAGATTTTCTAATAAGTCACACATCTAAAAAAATGCCACTATCTTTTGGTTCATGTTAGGCCATAAAAAAATTGCTTAAGGTCCTTGTGCCTATGTGAAAAGAATAAGCAGTACTATGATGCTCCTTCCAAATCTAGTGCTTTAGATTAGCACTACTCTATTGTACATACCAATGACCTTAATAGTGAATTCTACCATCCTAATGAATCCAAAAGCCCTCACCTCAACTAACTTATATCTTATTCAAATCTTCTCAAGCATAAAATCCCTAGGCTACCCAACTTGGATCTCATACAATAGAGTTGGCACAATCGTTAAAACACTCATTCAAACCTCCAAATTAACTATTGAATCATCCCTATCCTCATCTTATGAATCTCCTCAAGCAATTGGTTATCCACCACACAAGAACAAAAAGAGTGTGATGCATTTCTAAGGAATCTACAACTATGTTATTTTTACCCTTGTGGTAAGTCCACTCATTATCATTGTTCTTCACCAAATATACTCATCTCCTCCTCCACATTCTCAACTCCTTCTAAGTGAATATATACTTGAGGCTCTTGTGGTTAGTGAAGAATCTACACTATGTACCATATCAATAGTGCCTCCAAATCTTCATAACGAATATGACTATAACCAAATTCAAATAGTTCCTCATAAATTTTTATTTATGTGGCTTCAACTATTAGGAAGCATAAGAGACTACCTTACCATACTATATCAATACACAACTCAGTCCAAGCTTCAATGCATCACTATAGACCTCAAAACCATTTGATCTCAATGGTTGTTTCAAAACTTATATTGTAATTAGATGACACTTCAACTCCTAAAATGAGCCCACACATGAAACATGCCACTAAAAATGGGTGGTCTTCTTCCAATGGTTCATGAAGGGATAATCTAGAAACCTAGAAAACTATGAACCTTAGGAGCTCTAGTAGGAGCCATAAAGTCTTCATCAGATCTATGATGACTCCTCCTCCGGACACCCCATGTCCCAAAAAGACAATCTTTTAAAGAAAGATGTAGTACCTCATATTTTTGTAAGATTTATAAAATGAAAAATTATGGGTTTTAATACAATTTGATAATGTTTGATATCCATTTGGAACTATAATTGTGTTAGAGGTAAAAATGAATTTAAGTAAAGTTTAGAAAAGTGAATAAAATAAGTCTTCATACAAATTGATTACCTTGTTCTATGAATCAATCAACTGGTTCATTGTTTCGGCAATGGGTTTCATTTGATCGAATTGATCAACTAGTTTGGGAAACCAATGGATAGTTCTATAGAAGAGTTAACTAGTATAGGCATATCGATTGACTAGTTAGTCTGGTTGAGTACTTTTTGAATTTCAATTTTATGGGAAATTTCTTTCAAAAAAATGGAACTTTGATAATCTAAATCGAAAATACTCTTGAGTGACTCTTAACCCTATTTATCATTTTTTCAACTTTAGTTACTTTCTCAAAGAGATCCGAGGACTCACTTTTGATAGTTGAGGGGGAGGATGATCCTACTCTTATCTTATTATTATTATTATTATTATTATTATTATTATTATTATTATTATTATTATTATTATTATTATTATTATTATTATTATTATTATTATTATTATTCTCTCCTGTGCACACCTTTGGAAGTATGCTTTGATTCCAGATTGTCCCTGATTTGCTATAATATTCCTTCCCACTTTGACCTACCATTTTTGTTCTTATGTTTAATATTTTTTAGACGAACTCAACCTACATTCTCCAAGAAAAATACCATTTGAGCTTTGAGATAGAATTCAACCTATTCTTGATAAATCGGCTCATTAAACTCAAATTTGAATGGTAAAATTAGGGTTTTTGATTTATTCCTTAACTATTTCATTGGTTATAAATAGCCATATTCAACCCCTTTTCTTATTTTTCTTTCAGCCTTTAAAATATTTTAGCATTTATTTTTGGCTAAATCATTCTCTATTTTTTTTTCTTAGGTGTGGTAAGTCCTTTTTCTTTTTTAATTTTAGATTTTGATTTATGAAAGTTATTCAATTATTGTTGAGTTCTATTTTTTTTTTAAAAGGTTTCAGAAGTTGAAATTTTTGAGCTTGATATTTTCCTTTTTTGTGGGAACTTTTGCTAAGCATAAAGTAAGTGATTCTTATATTTGAAATGTGGCCCAAATAAGCTTATGATGTGATATATTATGTAAAATGTTAGGTTTATATGATTGCATAGGTTTCTGGCTTTTAATTGATGAATACTAAATTAATTAAGAATCATGAGAAAAATGCATGATTTTAGAGAAAATAAGGTCAATTTGCTTGATTGTGAAGCCTGATTTAGTTTATGAGCTTGTTAAATGTTGGTATTTTTCTATAAAATGTTATTTTTTGGATGAGGTAAGATTTTTAGATTGTGATTTTCATGTAAAATGTCTATTATGTGCCACATAAGAGGAAATCAATCAACTAGTTAGGGTAAATCGATTGACTAGTCACTAGGATAATCTGCTTGTTGGCCCAAACCAAGAGATTGGTTAGTCTGTTGGTACATTGGGTCCTCTCTGATTAACCAATCGACTGGTTTTTTAGAAGCATTTGAATGGTCTAACCAAACCAATTAAGTGGTTTGAGGGATCCTTAAGGTTTTGCTAAGCTAAATTGATCGACTAGTTGACCAAAAGTGTGCGATTTTGATCCTTTAGACTTGATATATTTTGAGACTATGCCCAATGTTGCAATATGATTCTTTGATGATGAAAATACACTTTTTGGAATGCTTTTAATAACCTAATGGATTGATTAAATGGATCATAATTCATGGCATTCTCAAAAACTACTTTGAAAGGCTTTAGTGGGAAAAAAACTAGAATAAGCATGTTATGACTTCAAAAGGGTAATGTAATCTAGATTTTTGGCCTAAAATGGATTATCATGATTGGTTGATTAATATTGGTTAAAAAATAATGTAAATACCACCACATGGTTAGAGGGTATAAATGGTTGAGATGGAGTAAGTATGTGGATGTGTTACATGGATGTTGTATAGGCATTGTATGATCGCATAACCTTGGAAAATAATACAATAATCACTTAAAGTGGAAGATGATTGAGTTATGTATGGGTTTGGGTCACCTGATCCTCTATTAGGACAGGAGTTATTCTATCTCCATTTGGGATGCTCATAGATCCCGACGCCTTACCTACTATAGACATTGATCATGTAATAGGGGGTATCGATACTAAACGTGTAATACTCCATTTTCAAAAACCCAAATTATAAATCAATAATTATGTGTAATTAGTTGTAATAATTATTATAAGGTATTTTATATTAATTATATTAATTATTTTTGTATTATTATGACATATTAGACATAAATTTAATTAGGTAAAAATTTGATAGAAAGTAACTTATTAAATTTTAATCCTAATTTAGATGCCAACCGATATCTATTTTATTAGTTAACCCTACTCCTAGTAACCATATGTTTTTAAACCGATTAATCTTTGCAAATTTTTACCCTACCTTATACTAGATTCTAACCATACCTTTACCCCCTCTAATAGACAAGACCCTTCACACCACACCCTTGTACCATGCCTCCCTCTCCTCTATGTTTCTATCTCCTCATTTTGCTCAACGAGACTCTTCATACAATAGCCCTGTACTATGCCTCCTTCTCCGACATGTTTCCCTCCCCATATTTTTCTCTATTCTACCCTTCACACTACCCTCTATTTAAACCCTACATCCTCCCCATTTTTTCATGTATGAACACCCAAGCACCCTGCATTCCCTCGTCCTTCTCCTAAGCACCTTCAAACATGAAAAACCTCACTAATTTGCCATTATTGTCCCAAAATTTCACCATTTTCTCTATAACGTGCACCACCACTACTCCCTTTCCTCTAACTGCCACCTTCCATATCAATCCCCCACCCTCACCATCATCTTTGGCAGTTCCTATTGAAACCACCCCATAACCAACGCACAACCTCAAAAAAATCACCCTAACTCCCTCGTTTGAAATCACCATAGCCACCCCTTCAATCTTCGTCCAACCTCACCAAACACCAACCACCACCTTTGGCCATCCATAACATTCCACCCTCATCTCCTTCAGCCAAAACCACTGCACCTAATACTCCTCCTCTGACCAAAACCACTAAATTTCTCCTCTCCTCCTTTAGCCAAAATTTTTTAAGCTTACCCCCTTTGGTGCACCATTATCCATCAAAGCCTCTCCCTCAACCTTAAGTCTTTTGTAATAACTTTTCATTCTTCCCTCACTAAAAATTTTTTGTGCATTCTCCCCTCTTTAGCACTCATGCCGAAGAAACCTTCTAGTAATGACCTAAGATACCATTTTCCTCCTCTCCTTTTTAATAACATCCACCAAAGTCTCCTTCTTTTGTTGCTTGAGTTTTATTTAGTGTCCTTTACCTTGCTTCAACTAGTTAGTAATCCTTAAGTTATTTTAGTAATTTTTTATTATTTTTGGCTAATATTAAATGTTAGTATATATGTGTTTGGGTAATAAATTCATAGGCAATTCTTGATAATCTTGGAGAAGACTTTTTGTGTAAGCTTGAATTAGGTAAATCCAATCACTCATAAGATGATAGAATTTATATGTGAGCATGCTAGGATTTTTTAGACCTATAATCACGCTAGGGTTTTATGATTTTTAAGTATTATGACATACATGAAAAAATAATAACATGTTAAATGGATTATACATACAATTGTTGAAAGTTAAGCTATATGCATGGTAATATATTATATGATTTATGTATCCATCTCTAGGGTTTTGTTAGAGTTTTCATACTTTTAATTTATGATTTCAATGCCATGATAAATACCTCATGACTCCTAATGCTTGTCAATTAGGGTTACTATGATTCCCATGGAAGCATGCATGCATAATTAGAGTTAGCTTATGATAATTTCTATTGGCATGACTTAGGGTTAGAGATATTTTCCTACATGTTCTGTGATGATAATTTCCTTACTTAAATACTTTATTATACCTCAAATGTGTACACACATGTTGTATGTAAGATGTGGCATGTGAAGTTGCATGACTAGGGTTTTGTGGGCATAATCCACTAAAGGCTTGAAAAGTAAAAAATACAGTTAATCGCTAAATTGAAAAGATTTTATATATGCTAAAATAATGTGATTAATTATCTTTTATACTTTTCATGACAAATTTCACATAATAAAACTATTTGGTACAAAAAGAAAATAAAATTGTGAAACTAGGGTTTTGAAGGGTATATTGGTAATTTTTACCTAATTTACCTTTTGTGAATAATTAGATATTAGGATAACCTTAGAATTTTGATAGATTAACCTTAGTATTGACTTATCTTATCATAGGCTAATGACCTTAGGGTTAACCTTTATAATTTGAAATAAAAGGGAAAATGGTCAAGCATGAAAATGAGAAATTATGTGTAGTATGTGATATCTATGATCGTCTCATAAAATAGTAATACTTGAATTGAATGACCTTGAGTTTAGAATGGTTTCTTTCTAGGACTAGCTACTCTAGAGATGAGGTGTTAGCCCTAATTTGTTTTAGTTCGTTGGTGTGCCACTTTGCCCTAGTAAAGCCCTATTCTACTCTTTAGGTAACCTATAGGCCTTATAAGGGGTATCGATACTTAAGGAATAGGTAGCTAAGGTTGAAGAATACTGTGTTTCCTTTGTGTACAAGTATGACCACAGGTATCATTGTGTCCCTGGGTTTGAAAGTGAGGGTATTTTGTTGCGTTCGATTGTCAATATGATCAGGTGTATCTTATTGGCCCTAGGTTTGATTGCATCTCCCTCAAATAACTAAAACTAGATGTACCTATTTTGTAAGAAAATAAAAAAATTTATTTTAGATTTGCTGATTTGGTTGATACCTTAGTGCCTTACCTTAGTATTCAGAATTGTTTTAGATGTGTTGGTTTGGCAGTCACCTTAGTGCCCTACCTTGGTTTGGAATTGTTTTATTACTTGCCTTAATGTTATACCCTTATTTTTGGAAATTATTTGATTAATTGGATATATCTATTAGATCTTGAGATGATGTGATGTGAACTAGTATGTTTTATTGTTAAGATTGAGACTTGATGTTATTTATACTATTCCATAGTTATTTTATGTGGTTATGTCATATTCTTTGTGCTCGGGTATGATTTTAGACTTTTGTGTGACTATATGTAATGTGGATATACTACCTTTTATTAGGTATTGTGATTTACTCAATATGAGGAAGTTATACTAATACTACTTTTGTAGATGATTATGTCACGACCATAGAGTGGCATGAAGTGTATATGAGTGGGAAGGATAAGTGGAGCCCTTGGTAAGAGATCTCATTTTTTGAATGAGCATACGAGTCTAAGAGTTAAGGAAAACCTATGTCATACAAAGAGGTGCTAATTTTTTGTTATAATCATTTTTCGTTAGACTCTTATATCCCTTGCTTTATTTTTTGGTTATCATTTTGTATTGATAATATTTATCCATATCTTTTATCTATATATGGTATTCAATATTCATTGATTTACTTTGGTTATAGTTTGTTTTAGCCTTATAACTGGGCATAAGAATCTTAAGGGAGTCGGACTTATGCTAAGTGTGACGGTAATTCCCTATAATTTAGTAAATAATGTTTCTGCAGAAAAAAAATTTTAAGTAGTAAAATTAGGAGTGCTACAAAAGGTTATAGTCGTCTAGGTGGTTTTTAGCTTCATCCAAAATTCATATCCATTTGTGGTTACTTGGATTCGGTCAAACTTTATGTCGATTAGTGGTTAATTGGCTTCAATCGAACTTTATGTTCTCTAATTTGGATTTTCTTCCATAGTATGTGAGGCCATGAGGTCATGAGCATGCCAATAAGAATAAGAATAAGGATGCAGATAAAGAGAAAAAAAATTGGGAAAAGAATAGGACAAAGAAATAATGGTTTACAAATTAATGACCTAATGGATTGTGTAAGCTGAAAAACTAGATCCCATGGAAAACTATTTGAATGGATAGTAGAAACCCGAATAATTTTTTGAATAACCTACTTAGTAAATTGTATATATCTATGTATAATGTTCATATTATGTTGATAAGCATAATGAGTCCTAATTTTTAGATTTGTGTATGGAGTAAAGTTCTAATGCATTATATGACTATGATAGAGTGTGTATACCTAATTGTATGGCTTAAGCATGATATACATTTAGTGTGGTATCCAAATTATGTTAGGACCTTATGTACTTGTGACTCTTGTTGAGGGAGTAACTTGGCCTACTCAATATGAAGTATACTGATGTGGTCATTTGTTCGCTTACCTATTCATTTTCATGAGCAAAGGACCATGTGCAAATTTTTGGGATGATTAATAGTGGGCCTATATTATTTTAGGCTTGGGGATTGAGAGTGTGAAAATTAGGAGACTATTATTTAATCCTTAATGGACTAGAGTTTGGGGCTATGCCATACCTTTTTTTCCCTATCATTGTAGTTTTGTATCTCATCTGATCCTTCTTTCATGTATTTGAATACTTTTGGAACCGTTGAGGTCCTATTTTGTAATTTTTTTTGTTAGTATTTATATATTATGTTTCTTGTGTACTCTACTTTCATTTTGATTGGTTTGATTTATTAGGCTTGTATATAGCATAAGATGGGCAGCTAATGCCTATCCTATGTTAGGTTTAGTGGTAACACCTTGTTTTTCTAGGTATGTTTAGCATTTTTCCTCTTTTACAATATTTTGAAACAAAACTTTTTTGTAGTGAAAAATGGGATTGGTGCATTGAAACTCACACTTGGAAAGTTTGACATACAACCTATGCTCTCTAAAGAGTGATAAAATAATGCAAATATATTACTCATACTCTTCTCTACTCCAAGAATATATGAAAAAATCATAATGAATACCAACAAAAACTAGGAGAGGAACGATCGAAAAATCCTCATCATCAAGTCCATAAATACAGCTAGATCATTAGTGAGCCCAAAAGGCATTACTGTGAACTTAGAGTGCCCATACAGTGTCTTAAAGACTGTTATCATTATGTATTCTTCTAAAATTTGTAACTAGTGATAACATAACCTCAAGTCAATCATTAAGAAGATCACAACATCTCAGAGCTGGTCAAATAGATCACTAATCCTTAAAAGTAGATATTAGTTCTTCAATTTTAACTTATTTAGGCCCTAATAATTGATACATCGATGAAGCCACATGTCATTATTCTTACAAAAAGAACTAGCACTCCTTATGGAGATATACTCGGGCTAATGAACCCATGGGCCAATAACTCCACCAACTAAGACTACAATTGTTGCAACTCTAGCGACGTCATCTAGTATGGTGCCTCTAAAACTGTCTCTGCCCTTGGTACATACTAGGTTGATGGCGATGTCTATCTTTTGCCATAGTAGCATTCCTAATATCTCATTTAAGGACACATCGAGGAAGTCTCGGATAGCTGAAATATCCTCTAATGCTGACATGTCTTTGTTTAACTCTTGAACACTATAAAAAACATAGGGTAACCCTTCTATATCAATAAATATAGCATATTGGTAGATATGACCTTTATTGTAAGCCTAGTCTTGCATCTCCTTTAGGAGAATCTAGCACATTGAGGTCCCTACAACACTAGTTTCTCCTATAAATAATCTATCACCACTCGATATATCCCCAATATATCAATCCCAAGGATCATATCAAAGTCCCAGAGGTCCATCTCTACTAATTACACAAGAAATTCTACCTCACCTATCTCTAAGGCCACATCCGAGTAGAGTTTAGTGAAATCCAGTCTAACACTAGAGGGTAATAGAATAGATGTAGAAACACTTTTAGAAGGATAGAAAGCATCATTAGAAATAAATTTAGTAGATACAAGTAACAAAGATGCACCTAATTCAAAAAAATAGTGATTGCATCTAGCTATCGATTAGCATATGTCTGGTTGATGACATTTAACCACCCACCTGATTATCTTCTCTAATATCCTCCATGATACCCTCTAGCTAAGAATTTTGCCTTTTGCTATTGTATCTATTTTTGGTAGGTACTTAATGGATAGGCTTGTTGTTAGGGCACAAGTGATCCTTAAATCGCCATTACCACTCAAAAGATCAGTGGCCCAATTGTCCACATGTTTTACACTGAATAGATGCATCACAATAGTTTTATCATATATGATCTCAGTCAAAAAAGCAAAAAAAAAAGTGTCTCAGTGGTCCTAAATGACCGATTTGACCACCTATATGACCCCTAGGATAGAAACTCAAAGGCCTACTTCCCCAAAACTAAATGCAACCTTTTTAACCCTATGTATTTAGCTTCCTCTTGCCTAAGATAAAAGCCTTATTATAACACCCCCAAAATTCACTGATGAAATTTTTTTTTTTATTAAAGGGTTTCATGGAAGCAAGTAAATCAAACTTATAAATTTTAGGGATATTACCACCGTGATTAGTAAGAGATCCGCCAAAGGTTCTAGTAACCATGCTTATGTTTCAAGAAAATTTGGATTTACAAAGTTTTCCTCAATTTTGGAAAAATTTTGGAACCCAAAAAGGCCTTTCTATTTTTAATGTTTTGAGTTTGGGCCATAGTGAGGAACATAAGGGTAGATTAGGATTTTTCCCAAAAGGGGAATAATGGGAAATGATTGCTTCGAACCAGTAGGCTTGCTCCTAACCTCACCTTTTCTATTGCAGCTTCTAATAGCAATGAGCGACCGAGTAGGGAATTTAAAGGAGGCCTTCGAGGCTTTCATGGAGTTTGTCCAGTGCCAGCCCTTAGTTCCTACCTGCACCCTCACCCTACTAAGGGAACTAGTGAGGACTGGCTCCAGAGGGTCATTAGACGTCACCCACTGACCTACTCCTGCGAGGAGGACCCAATGGTCCTCGAGGGATGGATACGAGACATTGATCGCACCTTTGAAGTAGTGGACTGCTCGCTGGCCTGTCAACCCAACATTGCAGCCTTTTTCCTGATAAGCATAGCAAACGCCTAGTGGGTGGAGTACCATACCCGAGACGGTCCTCCGATGACCTAGGAGGCTTTCAAGACTGCCCTCCACTCTCAATTCTACCAGAGAGCCTAAAGAGGGACAAGCTATGGGAGTTTATGCAGCTCACCCAAGAATTGATGACAGTTCTCCAGTATCACGCTCACTTCATCGAGTTGCTCAAGTTTTCCCGAGGGATCCCCTCCAACGTGTTTACGATGGTGTTCTAGTTTAAGGAAGGGTTGAACTTCGGGATCCGCCAGATGTTGGGTACAGTGCCCTTCACTAATTTATCTACTTTGTATGAGCAAACCTGCATTGCCGCCACCTTAGTCCAGGAGCAGGCCACCATCCTCGAGAAGAGGAAACTCAAGGGCTAGAGATCTGGGAATAGGACCCAGCCTTGGATGGACGGGTAGATGAGACCCCCTGAGAGATCGTAGTAGAGGCTAAGACCCTGCGAGGGAATTTCCATGCAAATGATATAGCTGTAGTCACCCGAGCTGGGATTGTGGAGGTAGACTCATGACCTGCCTAAACTATGGTAGGTGGGGCCACAAAACTTTTGAGTGTTAAGGACCATTTCACTCCCCCGTAATTTAAGAGCCAGTAGTACCAACAACAGGCCTACCATCAGCACAACCAGATGTCACCCCCTCACTTCCAGTAATGGGCGCTTGTTTTAACTGAGGTTGCAAACCGAGATTTCAGGGGAAGACCTCAGGGATCCAGATCCTTCCTTTAGAAAGGAGGCCAATTAGGTGATCGCTTAAATGTGATCAGCCAGGCAGAGGCTAACAGCCAGCTGGACGTGTTTCCGAGTACATTCACCATATCTTCTCTGCAGATACTCATTCCCTTTGATTCAAACATCCTTGTCCTTTTTGGGCTCTTCGTCCCCTACTAGCGTAGGATTATTTGTAGTCCTTTCTTTGAGTAATAGAGGGGAATATACCCAGCTATTTTGTAATTGTGGCCTTAGTCATAGGTGAGGTAAACTTCTTGGTAAATCCTTTTCTTTAAGGGGGTAGTTGAATAATTGTTAGCTTTCTCCGCTTAGAACCCCTAAGAACTAGCAAAAGACATTTGGGGACGAAATCTGTCTTTAAGGGCGTAGTGATGAAATACCCCAAAATCCTAATTTAGAGAATTTTGGCAAATTTAGGGATTTATTAGGGAAATTAATTAAATAAATTATTTTATTAAAATAAGAGGAAGTAATTAAGGTAAAATTAATAGGAAATTAATAAATCATTTAATTAGAAAAAATTAGGGTGTTTTGCTAATAAAATTAAATTTAGGAAAAATCTTTCAAAAATCCTAAATTAGCCTAAAAATAAAATTTAATTATTATTTATAAATATCCAAAAATGCCAAAATATTTTAACTGCCCCAACCCACCTATTTTTCTTTTTCCCTTTTTCCCTTTTTTTCATTTTCACCTCTCTTTTCTTTTCTTTTCTTTCCTTCCTCTCCTTTATCTTTTCCTTTCTTTCCTCTTCTTTTCTAGATCTTGGCTAGCCCACCCCACAAGCTAGACCACCTTTTCCTCCTGAGTAGCCCAAGCTTGTTGCTTCCTCTTCTCTCCCTCACCAGCTACCAGCCTGGTTCAATTTCTTTCTTTTTTCTTCTTTTCTCCCTAAACCGACCGGCCGCCCCTTTCTTCTTCCTTTCTCCTTCTCCCCTAACCCTCTCTCTCCCCGATGCCAACATCTCCATTTCCCAGTGCAGGCATGTGGCCTCTATGCTTATGCACGCTGGCCTACCGCTCCTATCCTCCACTCAATTGCATCCTCTCTCTCTCTCTCTCTCTCCTCACGGGTGCCTCTCTTCCCCTTTCTTTTCCCCTTCCTGCGCATGGTAGACCCTACAAATTTGCAAGCCTACTCCGACCATGCGCCACCGACTAGTGAGCTGCACGTGTGTCGTCAACCTACCCTCTTCCTCCTCTGTTATTCCCCCTCATCCATGGCCTATAAATACCCCTCAACCAACCCCATTCAACTCTTTTTTCTCTCAACCAAGAAATCCCCACCTCTTGTTGCAGTCGCCAGTTCAGCCACCTGCTGCACAACTGCCATCCAACACCGCCGCCCAAACCACCACCCAAATTACTCCTTGCACAACTCTCTACCGAGCTACGCCCGTCACCACCTTCAACCCTCCCTACATAAGCCACCTTGGCTGTGCAATGTTGGCCATTTGACCAACCTTAACCCAACAACTATCGCCCTTTGTGCCAATATCCAACGCTACTTCTGCCACAACTACAACTCCCTTTACCCTCTAAAATCACCAAAAAACCTTCCCCTAATTTCCCTTACCTTCATTTTCTCCTATCTCCCTCTCCACCACTCTCAGCCACCACACCGCCGCCACCTTTGGCCACACTACCACCACCAATCCAACCCTCTCCACATAGGCATCCTCCACCACCTCAAATCCCCCTCTCCTACCCTAAACACCCAACTTTCCCCCTTTTTTTCCTCTTTCCCCGCCACCGTCACTGCTACTGTGCGCCGCATGTGCCGTCGGTTAGCACCAACCCTATGTGGTACTCTAACCCCTCTTAGTCCTTAAATCATAACTATGCAAACATTATCATTTTTATTTATATTTATATTATTTTTTATTACTATTATTATTATTGTTATTATTATTATTTACATCCTTGGAATATTAATTTTATTATTATTGTATAGGGTTGAAAGTCTATTTTTAATATTATTTTGATTATCATTAATTTTATTAAATTTATTATTGTTATTGTTATTTTTATCATCATCGTCATCATGATTATTATTATTAATGCTAACTTTAGCACACTATCACTTTTGTTGCTATTATAAATATTCAAACCCTATTATTATTATTTACTATTTGACTATTACTATTATTAGTATTATGATTAACACTTTTATTATTATTATTGTTAATATAGTTATTATTATTATTATTATTATTATATCATGACTATTATTTTTACCATTATTATTACTAAATATAACCTCAGGATATTTATCCCACTATTATTTAAAGAAGTCGAACCCTATTTTAATAAATATTATGATTATCCTTATTTCTATCACCACTAATATCATGATTACTTTTATTAGTATTGTTGTTGTTGTTGTTGTTGTTGTTGTTGTTGTTATTATTATTAGTGCTAACTTTAGTATATTACTATTATTACTTTTGTAAAAGAATTCGAAACCTTGCCCATATAAATATCATTATTTCGAATATTACTATTATTATATTATTATTTGTATTACTAACCCTATTATTAGCCTTAACCTTAATAATGCTAGGGTTTCTATTACTATGAGTATTATTATTATTGTTTTTTTAGTATTAATAGTACTATTTTTACTACAAATAGTATTATTACTATTATTAGAAGTAATAAAGCTATTAGCTTTAATAATATGAATATGGCTATAAATACTTATCATGAACCTGTTTTGACTAGTAATAACCTTGTAGGCTAACTTGAGAATAAGAGCACTATTTTTACTTGTAAAGTCTATTTTAATAATAGTAAACCTAATATTATAATAAATAAGAAATAATATTATTTTTGGTAGGATGAAAATTAATCCTTAGTTTTTTCATCTTATAAGTGAACCCAGTCAAACCCTAAGGAGGCATAGGAGTGTGCTCCAAGATCGGTGTCGTGTTAGGTAAGGATGTAGCTAAGGCCCTATGTGTATTATTTGCCTCATATGCCTTGTATGCCATGTACCATGATATGTTATGTATCTTATGATTTTCATTATAACTATTTTATGTTTAGCGCAACTTGGAGTTGAGGTATGCTCCTGTGTTTTCTTATGGCATGTGTATAATATATGTTGTGATTATGATATTATATGATGTGGCCCTTTAATACATGCATGCTAGGATATTTAATGTAATGATATGGGGTGAAAGAATGATAAATGAAAATGGGGAAGTGAGTTAACCAAGGGGAAATGAGTTGACCAAGGGGAAGTAAGTTGACCAAAGGATATGGGATTGACCTAAATATGTCACGAGCTATGAAAGGAAAAATAAAAGGGGTGTTTGAATAAAATAAAAAGAGTGGGTGAATTTTCATGGGAGATTCTAGGGTTTGCATGGGAATTCTAGGATTTGGCATGGAAACTTTGAGGGATCGCATGGGGTGGATGGAGTTTGCATAAGGACGATATTTACATATGAAAAGTTACCTTGGGGTGTAAGTAAGGTAAGGAAAGAGTTTCTTGGGTAATTGGAGGCTTTGGGTGAAAAATAGTATGTGGGTTAGTATAAGGGTGCATAGGAGACCTAGCTAGGGTTTGGGAGGAAAAACATAATTTGAGATGGTTGTGAAAGTAAAAATAATTGAGGGTGAGTGGAGTATAAGATGAGGATAGAGGAGTGTCATGTGTAGGGTGAGTATGGGCATCATGGGAAAGTAAGAGTGGAAGGTGAGAAATGGAAGGGTGTCACATGGAAAGAAGGATGTTAGGGTTTGGTGTGACCACCTAGGGTTTCATGGTCACACATGTACTTAGGGGAGTAAAGTGAAAGGATGAGGGTTGAATCTAAGGGAGGAGATGTGTGGAGTGTTAAAACAGCCTTGGTTGTGTGAGGCAAAGAAGGATGGGCCACATAGGCCCAAATTAAGGTTTCTATAGAAAACCCTAGGGTAAGGTAGTGAGTGGACTTAGAGGTGTAAGGTAGCGGGCTTTGACCCACACACTTAGGAGTTGGGCATCCAATGTGAGTAAGAGGAAGAAGAAAAGGATATTGGGGTGTGTTGGGAGGGGTATAGTCTTAAGATATGGGATGGGCTCTCTTGGAAGGATAAGTGTAGATGGAGTGTGACATGTATGTCTAGGGTGAAAACTTGCCAAATAAGACATGAATAAGATACTAACCATTTAAAGATGAAGACTATTAAGCCAGGCTTAGACCAATCCACCGGTAAATAATAGTGGCCAGGAGCATTTTGCCTTGTATATTTTCGGTCCACTAGCTATAATAGTTGGGGATTCTGTGCTCAACAAACCAAACATAATTATGATAAGGCATGGAAAAGATACTAAGTACTTATAGTGAAAGACTATAAGAGTTGGGGCTAGAGCGGTCCACCGGCGAATAATAGTATCTAGGAGCACTTTGCCTTGGAGACGGATCTATGGACAATAATAGTGGTCAGGAGCATTATGCCCTATATATTTCCCGTCCATCGGCTATAATAGTGTGGCTCTTTCACTCACATGGATTGATAATAAGCATGGTGTGAAATGAGTATTGATTAAAAATTTAAAGAATCAGTTGATCCGGATTATAGCTTGGCCTTTTATTTATCTGTAATGATGGTATGTTGTTTATATGATCATATTTGTGATATGTGACTTTGTGTGTTGGCCTTAGTTGCATAGTTACCTTTCTCAGTATGTAGTGTACTAACCACCCGTTTCATGGGTGCTACTAATTCCCACACGCAGAAGGCCCCTCTGAGTTTGTGCAGGTTGGTGATACTATTTTTGATCCCTTTGATGCTTTCGAGACATCAGGCGGGGCTGAGAATTGAGCATGGACTTGGCCTGGGGATCAAGAGAGACATGGTCGGATTTACTTTTTATGTTCCCTTATTTTGTACCAGTTTACTCAGACTTAATTTTTATCGTACTATAACTTTTCTTCCTTTTAAGGAATTTTAATTATGTACTATGAATTGTAATCTCATTTTTGCATACTCTGATTTATGTCTTATGAATGTTTCAATGCTTTTATGAAGCCTTACTTTGAGTTTAAATTATGATGGTTTTTAATTCTTCTTTAGCCTTGTGGTTAGTATGAGACTAGCTGGGGGTTGGGCTTGTACTGATCATGGCGGTAATATCCTTGAAACTCACAAGTTTGATTTACCTACTTCTGTGAAACCCTTTAATAAAATAAAATTTTTTAATAGTGAATTTTGGGGGTGTTACACTTATCCTATACCATAATAGTGGCAACACATGCATATTCATACAAAGTGCATAAGTCTTGGAAGGCTACCACACCGATCATCCTCTAGATGCTATAATGGACCCCCTCTTAAACCGGTAGTCCACTATTCACTTGCTCGCCTCTATGTATAGAGTGAAATTTAACAACTCTATGAATAGAGCGTGTTACTCCCTTATAGTCCCTCGAGAGGGCACTTGAGCATGATAACCAAGTAGAGGCAGAGCGTCAGGCTGGTGTTTTGATCGATATGCTTACTATCTTTACTTTTGCAGCATGTGTGTTGTTTGACTCTAGTCTATCACACTCCTTTGCGTCATTCGCATTTGTAGCTAGAGCTTCCTTATCTCCTTCCAATAGTATTTCCCCTTCATTTATGTTACCTTACAAGGACAAGATAACATGCTCGAAGCTTTATAAAAGAGTAAGTTTGGTAGTAAGGGGAATAGAATTTACGTTAGACCTCATAAAACTTGCATTGCGTGATTTCAATTTGATTATTGGGATGGATACGTTAGGAAAATATAGGGCATTGATCAATTACACACAAGAACACGTGGTTCTACAAGGACTAAAGGGTATTAGGATTTCACATAAGAAGTGTGAGTCTAATCCCTCTACATAGATTATGTCAACAATTGTGATGAGCAACCTTATTTGTATAGGGTATCCTCTCTACCTGTGTAGTGTCCAAGACACTAGAGAAACTGAGATGCAATTGGAGTAGATAGCAATGGTCCACAAGTATCTTGACATATTCCCTAAGGGGATTCCGAGAATACCACCTATTCGAGAAGTTAAGTACACCTTATAAGTGCTGCCAAGGGAAGAGTAAGTATCTAAGGCCGTGTATCATATGACACCTGTATAGATGAAATAACTCAAGGATTAGTTAGAGGAGCTTTGGAGAGGGGTTAAATCTGGCAAGGCATATTGTCGTGGGGAGCAATAGTGCTATTTGGGAGAAATAAGGATGGGAGCTTGAGGTTATGCATCGACCACTGAGGATTGAACTTGGTGACGGTAAAGAACTGTTATCCATAACCATGGATCGACAATTTTTTCAAACAAATCAAGGAAGATAAAGTGTTCTTGAAGATTGATCTTCAGTTAAGCTACCATCAACTAAGGATAGCATATCAAGACATCCCTAAGACTACTTTTATGAAAAAGTATGGCCACTATGAGTTCACAATGATACCTTTTGAACTCACTAATGTACCAGCAACATTCATGTCCGTTATGAACCAAATATTATGTCCATTCCTAGCCTAGTTCATTATAGTGTTAATCAATGACATCCTCATCTATTCTAATGATCGAGAGATGCATGAGCGGAATTTAAGGAAGATTTTGGCATTGTTGAGATGCCAAACTCTCAAAGTGTGACTTCTAGTTTGACTAAGTGGCTTTCCTTGGATATGTAATCTACAAGGATGGAGTAGGATTGGATCCTACAATGATTCAAGTCATTTTTAAATGGCCATCACCCATTTCTGTCAAGGAGGTGTATAGCTTTCTAGGATAAGCTAGTTTCTACCGCTGCTTTCTAGTAGACTTATCCAAGATAGCATAACCAATGACTCATCTACTAAAGAAGGATATGCATTTCTCATGGGATGTGAAGTGTAATGAAGCCTTCGAGAAGTTTAAGAGGTGTTTAACTTCAACTCTAGTGCCCTTGTTGCCAAGTGGGTCTGATGGCTTTTAGGTGTACAGTGATGTTTCCAAGCATGGTTTGGGTTTCGTGTTGATACAACATAGAAGAGTAGTGGTGTATGCTTCTCGGCAACTAAAGTAGCATGAACAGAACTAACCAATGAATGAATTTGAGCTTGTTATGGTAGTGTTATTCCTTAAGATCTAGAGGCATTATCTGTACAAGGTATTGTGGAAGTTCTACACTGACCGTAAGAGCCCTTAGATCTATAGGTGATTTGACAACATGATCATGCCTAAGCAGGAGTTGAATCTAAGACAATGCTAATGGTTGGGGTTGTTTAAGGGTTACAACTTGGAATTAACCTTCCAAGAGGGTAAGTCCAATGTGATAGCAAACGCACTTAGCTAAAAGACGTCACAGTCCTTGTGCACGATCTTGTTGTCAAATGACCTATGTCAAGAAATTAGGAAATCGGAGATCGAATTGATCACCATTAGTATTCTAGAGGCCAGAATGACTGCATTTACCATTACACCTTCAATCTTCAAGGAGATATAAGATAATCAACTTGGTGATGTTAAGCTCAAGAAATTTTGGACTAGTATTGCAGAAGGTAGGGTTAAAAGATTCTAGATCCATGAGTATGGTAGTATCATATACCAAGGTAGGTGGTGTGTACCATAGGGATGTGTTGAGCTTAAGAGAAGGATCCTTGAGGAAAGACATTGTACTCCTTACTTTTTCCATCCTAGAGGGGACAAGCTATACAAAGATTTAAAGAAGATATATTGGTGGTCCCACACGATACAGGAAGTGGCAGAATTTATTATCTGATGTTTGACCTATTAGATGGTTAAGATAGATCATAAGATACAGGGAGGGTTAGTACAACCATTGGAAGTTCTTGAGTGGAAGTGGGACTGCAAATCTATGGACTTTGTGGTTGGTCATCTAATAACCTATAGTGGATTTGATTCTATCTGGTTTGTTTTGGATCATCTGACTAAGTTAGTCATGCTCATTTTGATGAAGCCGGCATATTAAATAAAGCAGCTAGCCAATGCATATAGAAAGTAAATTTTCATAATACATGGAGTCCCTGAGGATATTGTTTCAGATTGAGACTCTAGGTTGTTATCGCATTTTTCGCAAAAGTTACAAGCCACTTTTAGTCCTCAATAGAAGATGAGTACTACCTTTCACCTAGCTATGATTCATACTTTGAAATACATGCTTTAGGTATGTGTGTTAGAATTTGGAGACAGTTAGGAAGATTTTTTGGACTTGATCAAGTTATCCTACAACAATAGTTACCATGCTAGCATTAAGATTGCACCTTTCAAAGCCTTGTATGAGAGAAAATGTTGCAGTCCTTTGTGTTGGAACAATATTAGTGAGACTATCCTGTTGGGACCAGAAATGATTGAGGAGATGATAAGGCACATCTAATTGAGTCAAGACTGAACGAGAGAAACCCAAGATCGGTAGGTGAGCCACATAAATCTGAGAAGATGAACCAATGGTTACGAGGTTGGCGACAAAGTTGTTTTGAGTGTCTCCCCCACTAAAGGATCCATAAGGTTCAGTAGGAAGGGTAAGCTCAATCCAAGGTACACTGGACCATACGAGATTTTGTATTGTGTTTGTTAAATTGCATATCACTTAGCCTTAACTATGGAATTTTCGCATGTGCACACCGTCTTTCACATATCTTAGCTAAGGAATTATATAGTGAATCTTTCATGCATTATCCAACTAGAGTCACTAGAGCTCGATGAATCTCTAACTTATGAAGAGCGACTGGTGAGAATTTTGGATACAAAGATGAGAGAGACACATACAAAGATAGTACCCAAAAAATTTTAGGAGTATAGTTTGATTTGGTATTGTCATCCAGCTTGAAGCAAAATTAGATTTGAAATAAGGTTGGAAAATAAGATTTAATGAATTTTTTAGATGATCTGATTGACTAGTTTGTCATTTGAGCAAAATGGTTTTTACTCAACTAAACCAATCAACTAGTTGGGGAATTTATCAACTAGTCTGTAGAATAGTTGACTAGCGATCCAAACTAATCCATTTGTTTGTCAATCTAGGCATATTTTTTAAACACAATTTTTAGGGAAAATTTATTATATTGAAATGGAACATTATTAACCTATGCCCAATTGTTTGTATGATATTCTTAGTCATTTTCATGATGCATTTTACCTAAAAATACTACCTTAGATTGATCTAGAGGGTTAATTGGGATAATTTAGGGAGGAGATGACCTTATCCTTGTCTTATTTCACCTCTATCCTATGCGCATTTATGATATCATTACTTTGATCTCAAACTTGGTTCTACTAAGTTGAAAGATTTCTTCTACACTAACCTTTCAATACCTTTCTTGTGAATTACATTTCCAGACCAATAAACATAAAATCCCCTAGAATCACCATTTGAACTCAGGAGTATAGGTTAGCATATCTTAGATAAAATTCATCTTTTTAACTCACATACAAATGGTGAGAATTAGGGTTTTTGATTTATTCTTGACCGCACTATGATTAATATTGATTGGTTGGCTATAAATAACTCAAATCACTCCTTTTGTTCACCTTTCTTTTAGCCTCCAAAAATACCTAACTTTTTAGTATTCACCCTATCCCTTTGCACTTTGAGCAATACAATCAAATTTCCAGTCACTCTTCTAATCTTTACTCTAACTTCCTCTTGTTTAATTATTAAGAAAGGAAGATTTAGATTTAGGAAAACAAAGGGTTTAGCTGAGTACACTCTATTTTCCTTTGGGTGTCGTATGTTCATTCTTTTCTTTCTATTTCAAGTTTGAATTTATGAAAGTTATGAACAAACTTTTCAGTTAAAACTATTTTTTTTAAGGTTTTGAAAGTTAAGGATTTTATAGGTTGAGATTTCTTATTTAAAAAAAGATTTGACTACATCAAGGTAAGTTATTCTTGCTTCTAAAAAGGTTACAAGTTATCTTGCATGATATTAAACTTATAAGTGTGATATTATATGTCCATGAATATATGGCTTACAAAACTGGATTTAGATGGTTAGATTATGTATTTTGAGTAAAATGCATGAATCTTGAGAAAAGATGGGCTGTGATGATTAATATTTAGATGTGCAATTAAAATAAGCTTAAAGTGTGTTATGCAGCATTAGAATATGTTATAATGTTATATGATAATGATTTATAAGAAATATCTATATGAAAATGATTGTTTTCTTCTATTTTAGGGAAAACTAATGAATAGGTTAGGTCAAACCTGTAAACTGATTCTTAGAATAGTAGACTAGTTGACCCAACCAATCGATCGGTAAGCTTATAGAGACCCTAATCTTACTCTCTACTTAAACCCATTGATAGGTTGAGTAGAATTGATCAAATGTTCTATGGAAAATAGAATGGTATGCCCAAATTGATCGATGTGTTTGAGGAAAAGTAGGGTTTGGTCAAGGCAAACACATCTACTGGTAGGCCAAATTGATCGACTAGTTGGTGCAACCAATTGACTCACTTGGCTGGTTTATGTGATTTAGTTCCTTCGATATGGTTATGCTTGGAGTCTATGCATGGGATTTTCATATAATTTTTAAAGGGATAAAATACAGATCTTATTAAGTATTAATGACCTAATAAGGGATTATGATAGACCATGCTTTGTGACATGCTCAATAAGTATTGTAAAGGTTAAATGGGTGTACCACTTATGATATGTGATGGTTTTGAGAGAAAAAAGTAATGAAGTACTACATGTTCTTAAATAAAATAATATGATGGGTATGAATAATATTAGATAAGGATAAATGGAAATGCCACACATAGTTAGGAAATGGAAAGGATTAGTATGGAAGAAACATATGAATGACATTCTTGCTCTTTGTATGGGTTTTGTGAGATCACTTAACCTCATGAATAATGTAATAATTATGTAAATCAAAATACAATCAAGCTATGTATGAGTCTAGGTTACCCGATCCTTGATTACTACCTAGGGTTAGTCTATCTTCGGGCATTTATTAGTACCTTTGAGCTTTGTTTTCAAGCGAGATCCTAGAGATCCCTGTGTCTTACCTACTCTAGATACTGATGATGTACGAGGGGATATCGATACTAAAGGGTCTTGTTACCTATGCAGTTGGCTTCGACCTAGACTTATCTCCAATTTTGGTGATTGGCTTTGACCTAAACTTATGTCCACTTTAGTGATTAGCTTCGGCTTGGACTTTATGTCCTTTATTTTGCTTAGGCTTCCATGGTTTGTGAGACCATGGGTGGTGTATAGTCCATCGCTTGATGATGTTAATAATGATAAAAAGTTAGACTGAACATTGGGATGATAAATGGAATAAATAATTGGATAATAATTTAAATGAGTAATTAGATAATGAGTGGAATGAATGACTAGATGATAACTTCAATAAGTATGCGGATAAGAAATGGAATATGTACTTAGGTGAGAGTAAAACAAGGGGTGGTAGAATTAGAAGATAAAATAAAGGGAACAAAAAGGGAGAAAGAATGACTGCAAGGAATAACCTAATTGACTGAGCAAGTTGGAAAATCAAACCTAGCGTTCATTTGGATAACCTGATTAGTATGTATGTGTAACAATTTATTATATTATACCATGAAAACAAGCATGATGCATCTTAAATTTCCTGAGTTTTACATGAGTGTCAATCCTAATGCATTTTCTAATCACAATAGAGTAGGTAAACATAATTATATGTCAATGGCATGATGTATGGTAAGTATGATTTCCATGACATGATAGAATCTTGTATGCTTGTGAATTCCATTGAGGAGGTAACTTGACTTACTCAATACGTAGCATATTAATATACCCATTTTCTCTGTCACTTACTCAATCCCCATGAATAGAGGGCCATGTGTAGGTTTTTGGAAATGATTAGTAGTGGGCCTACCTCATCTTCAGTCAAAGCTTGAAAGCGTAGACATATAGAGGTTGTTGTGCGATCTGTGATAGACCATGGTTTAGGGGCCAGGCCCTAACTTGTTTTCTACCATAATAGCCTTGTATTTTTAGTTAACCATTCTCCCCATATGTGATGTGAATATGATGGTGATTGTCAAGGTGCAATGGTGTAAACACTTTCTTTAATTATTTATGTAACTTGATCTTGCACACTCTAATCTAATTTGATTCGTTTGGTTTATCAGTCTTGTATCTAATATGGGACGTGCGGCTGATGTTTATCCTCTCTTAGGTATGGTGATAGCACTCCATTTTATCTAATTGTGTTTAGTATTCTCCACTTTTTCAAAACTTTAAAATATGATTTTTTAGTAGTAAAAAATGGTGATGTTAAATTTATCTCTATGAATCTTCCTGTGTTTGAAAAATACTCTTCCAGACCCTTGACACTATCAAAGAATTCATAAAATGTAATTTTCTCTTTTCTAGAGAAAATATGAGTAGTTAGCAATAAATAAGCTCTTCTTCCATTGCTTTGAGGTGTCAATTCTTGTCTCATTTCCATATCTTCCATATCAATTCAAGCATTGATCCAATCTATACCCTTTCATCAAGTATTTAGTAATGTCCTAATAAAACTATCACATATATTTTTCTCCCATTGCATCACATTGAGGGCATGTTTAACAAACAAAGACTCCCAATAATGAATTTTGAAGAATGAAAACACCTTCTTCCACCAAACTCATGGAACCTTACATATTTTCTTCACTGCTAGCTTGACTTTCAAAATTAATATCTAAATATGCACTTGTCGACCATCTATGGAACAAGTGTTTTCTCTACTCCCAGCAATCTATTGAATGCTTACCTTTATCTATGATACTTATTTTTCCTTGGTAAAAATCTATGATGTCTATTATAGACTATCTTCTTACCATGATTTAATTGTTGCAATAAGGTATTCTTCTCACATATTGGGTACGCAAAATGAGATTTTGTACTATAACTTTATAAGTTACCACATGCCAAAAAAATCATTTATAGTATAGAATAGTATTGCTCTAAAAGTTAAATTATCTTCATGATATACATCAAATCGCCTAACATTCCTTTCCTATTAGAACTTTAAATCATTAATCAAAAGTGCTAAATGAGCATTAGTATCATTCCATAAATTATTTAACTATGATATAAGTAAAGATAGTACCATATACTTACAATTCATATTGAGCCACAATGATAGAATATATATGACCAAAATCATTGGCCATATACTATAGATGAATTGATTGTGTTGATTCATTTCATTTATGAAAAGTGCATGAGGGATTTTTTTGGCTTTTTTGCCAAATTCAAGGAATAAACAAGCAGTCTTCATCCTTTGTAAAGAGTGAGATGGATGCCTATTAATTTCATCATTTATCTTCCCATCACCATGTCATCTCAAGTTATAAGTATCTTAAACATCATTAAACATCCACCAAAATCTTGAAACTATAGAAAAATACAATAGAACCTTGTTCTTTCTATATTGTGGTGTTTTACATTCGGCGTGAGGAAAGCCATTTGAGTATGAAAACTCTTTTTGAAACAATATGAATTCATTAAGACATGTATATATCTTCTCAAAAACTATGCCCATGAAAAAAATAATTTTCTTTGCTTCATAGGTAGCATTGAGCAAAATAATATCATTGAGAAGAATATCTTTCAAAAATAGCGATAAATCAGTAAAGTTGTTATGACTCCATCTATTGAAAGCTTTCAAGTTATAAAACATAAAAATAGCAAATAATCTAGTAAAAATCCTACAAAAAACATATAAAGGTTTCTTTGATTCACTCAATAACTTCTCCAAAATTTAAGGACAATCTTGTACATTTTATTTAACCTTCTATGCCATCTCCTTTAAAGAGAATCCCTTATTATTCTCATAAGACCCAACAATTTCTCTCCTATCATCCTCATTGTTAAATCCAAACTCTAAATCACCATTCCATATCTAATTAATATTGCTTCTATCAATTCCATTCACAAAACTATGATCTCTCTATTCATCAACACTAAAAAACTAGCCTACTAGAGTCCTTAGCATATTCCACTGCAAATATGATGAAAAAATCCACCTCTTCTACATATTTTATAGAATTATCATCTACATATATCCATTCTTGATCCATAGTTTTCCAATGTATATGTATCCCAAAGAGAAACAAATATTACCAATTATAGATGTCTAAAAAAATTCATAAATAATCATTCTTAGAAATGATTTGTATCTATACAACATATTAGGCTATTCAGTTTTTAGTGAGGTCTTAGAATAATTAAATCAACACTTATACTAAATCATATACCATATATACAAGCCATTCGAAAAATATTAAGGCTTACCCTTAGATTAATTTAATAAATAACAAAGCTTACATATCTCTAGGCACACACACACACAACGTCATATAAGGGCTCAAACTACAAACAATATGGACACCACAAGGTTAAAACATGGTCCAAAAACTAATAAGAATCCTAAGGCAAAAATAGAACTATAAATGACAAACGTTTGTTGCATCCTAAACACTAACAAGAACTATTCTACAAAGATTTGTCAGTCACCATTAGGTATAACTCTTAGATTGCACTCATCTCAAAGAGTTATATGCTCCGTTACTTTATCATCAAATAGTCCAACCACCCAGATGGAAACTCTAGGGTAACCAGGGTAGCTACTAGCAAGTAAGCTATCACAGAACCTTGAGTGGTCATCGATCACTATGACCTCTCTAGTTATCCGATCATAATCCCTTGTAAAAGCCTCACCCACGACAAATGTTTTTTTTATGGCACATCAGTCATAAACAATTCTAGATAACTAGTTGTAGCTATTGTACATGCCTCCATCCAAGATAAGATAAAAAAAAGTGATATGATCTAAATATATATGGACCAAAGTATGAATCTCTCTCCATTAAGTGACCTAATTCCTCATATAGTCAGATCTTATGACTCCTAAGATCTACATAGTGTGATATCCATAAATGCAATGGAGGGTATATAAAGGGTGATCACAACATCTCATTGCATACAATAAGGCTACTCTCTGACTCTTCTAGATTTTAAAATATGTGAATTCCTCAATCAATTAATTGTAAATATATTATAGCATATTTCAACCAAGCTAATAGAGTTGTGGTGGCCATATAAGAGTAATATATCTTTTTTTTTGAGAAATTTTTTTATTTTAAGTTATATGTTTTATAATTAAAAGAATTGTATATCAAATAAAAAATGGATTACTACATATATTCATGAATTAAAATCTTAACCAATTTATAAAAAATATTTAAAAATATATATAATAATATAAAATATTTCAAAGATTTAAATTTACCAACCTACCATATATATATGAAGGAATTGTATTTTTAATTACCAAGACTAAATGATGATGATGATGACGATGATGATAATAATAATAATGGATCTTCAACCCTTGACTATCGCATGTATCAAAGAATGATCCGACATTTCACAAACATTGCTAATATCAATATACTAGTTCTTGAAATTCTAAATAATTAGCACATAATGGAAATAAAAAAGAATCATTCCAAAGAGCCTATCCTAATAAATAATGTGCCATATAAGTGGTGCCCCTTCACTACTCCAACACAAAACATGTGATTTATGCTTATGCTATTAAATAATTATACTTAACCTGAAACCTAATGGTGCCCTATGACACCATTTATTAATTGTAGCTCCACCCTTAAATATATATAGTGTAAAAATGCAATAACAAATGACAACATTGATACACAACCCTCCCCCAATTTTTAGGCTTTGAGTAACACAAAAAAGTAAACAACATTAACTAAGTAGCAAAGAAGTAGAACAAGGATAAACTAACTAGAATCAAGGCTCTTTTCAACCAGCAGTTAACCAAACCACCACCAAACGAAAAAGACCAATAGCAACACCAAGAAATAAAGAAAGGACCAATAATTATTTACGAGAAACAAAAAAAAATTACAAAAATAAAAGTAAAAATAAGCTAACATAAAGAACAATGAGGGTGATATGGGAGTGAATATGGAATTAGAATTATGGTGATATTAGGACTCTAATTGGGTTTGGATATTCGGATGAAGACTCGTTGATGAGGAATTAAGAAGGTGATGATTCAATTACGAAAAAACAATCATGGAGATTATTCAAATAAGGTGGAATAATGATGATGGTGGTTCAATGGTGATGGATGAATTATGAAGTTGATTCAAAAATAGTGAGATGATGAGGATGATTATTCAACAATGATGAATTGAATCAATGATGATTTGGCAATGAGGGTTTGAGAATAGAAAGCTTCGTGGGTTAGAGTTAGGGTTTGCTGTTGTAAATTAGGGTTAGAGTTTGGAATTCCAAATTAGGGTTAGGGTTAGGGTTTTGAATTGGTTGAATTTAGGAATGATGATTATGGCTGGGAATGGCGTGAGTTATGGAGTTTAGAAAGGTAGTACTTAATCTCTAATTCACACAGATGAAGAGATTAAGGGTTTCAAGATTAATCATTCACATAGATTTAATTAAAATTGAGATAAACTCACATAGAATTCAATAAGTAACACTTGAAATTTTTATTCCAATTTAGTTCCATCTATTTAATGTCCTCTTCAATATGTCCTCTTCAATTATTTCCTTCTACTAGCTAAAAGATATTAGAATATAGAATATTCTTTAAAAGATAGATTTATGCTACTTTATTATCTAGCTAATCTTTAACTCTACTAAGTACATAATTAATTAACTAAAACAACTAATATCCACATCCAAGCTACCTTTTATTCCCTCCATGCACTTAGCCATGCCCTCCCTATATGCCATGCACATGCAATATACATCTAGTAACTTGTATGGTATGTTTCATCTATAATTACCAATATAATCATCCATTTGTCTTCAACTTTGTGGGAGATCCTTTCTAAATAAAAAATATATTGGTTCCATGGAGATGAATGACAAGTCTTGAGTGTTTGTTGCTGCATCAGAGGGAGAAATAAACAAAAATTATCCATTGTCCATAATTACATTTCACAAATCAGAGAGAAACTAGGGATCAAAGAAGAAATAGAAACTTAGTTGTAATGTCCCATTTTCCAGAAAAAATAATTATTTTGGGATTTTTATTATTTAGAAATAAAGGTATATTATTTTAAATTATTTATTGAATTCCTTAAATGAATAGAAACGTTTATTTTAATTTGAAACATTTCTTTCATATTTTCTTACCTTTCTTTACTATTTTGAGGCCCATAAGATTTCCATGCCAATTGTGGCTATCAAAATTCTTCTAAATCAATATATCTTGACCATACTTGGATTCATTGTCTTTTTTGAGTCTCTAGGACCTTTTGAAATTTTAAATAGAGACCTTGATGAGAAAAGTACAATTGATCACCCTATTTGTCCTTATATGCAACGTAAGCGCCGAAATAGCCTTTTTAGCCAGTAAAAATTTACAAAACTTTAGTGAAACTTATATATTGTTATATTTAAGCTAAATAGGAAAATAAAAATTATTTTTATTTATTTTTGACATATTCATATAAATTCCACCATTTTAGGTATAATTAGCCTTCAAAACTCAACTCTTTTCTACACAAATATTATCGTAAATATATAAAACAAGTTTTTATCCTAATAAAATATCAAAATGAAGGTGAAAAAATGTTATTGGACTCCTAATAACTATAAAAATTATCATATCCATTTCCATTATTATTTTGTTCACTTTTCTACATTTATACACAAATAACTAACAAAAATCCTAACCTTAACCAATATTCTTGTTACTTATTTTCTCCACCTTTTCCATCTTCTTAAACCCTTAAATTTATTGGTTTCTAATTTCCCTCTTCTCCATCCATTAATTTTCTTTATATTTCTTTAATTCTTGATGATTTTGTTTGGTTTTACATATTTTAGTTGTTTTATTGCAAGAATTTCAAGGAAAGATTTTGTTCTAGGAAGAGGATGATACTAAGCATTTTAAGGATCTTTGGAAAAAATTTAAACATAAATATAATTGAATTAGATATGATTTTTGTGCTAACATGGTTACAAGTGTTTATTATACCATGGTTGGTTTTCTAGGATTTTTGGTTTTGTGGATGTTTCATGTGGCTATTGTTGTGTGATTACTTGCATATTTTAGGATCATGTTATTAAGGTTTCTTGAATCATTTTTTTATATCATGATTATATTTGACCATTCTAATATATATATATATATATATAATTTTTATGACATTTTGGTGTAATTTGTGGTGGTTTCAGCCTATGGCTAGAAACATGTGCTATTGTTGTATTTATAAAATTCAATGGTTTTAATTTATTTTTATGGTTTTTAGGTATGATTTCATATATTTAAGTTCTTGATTTGGATTTTATGATTTAATTTTTGATTTAACGTGTTTAAGTATGAAAAAGGGCATTTTTGCACATCTATATGAGTGTTGAGTATTTCCTAAAATCTTTTGTGTTTTAATGTGGTCATATGGTATTCAATTAAAAATATGCAAAGTTTCATGATCTATATCCTTATATGCTACAAGTCATGCTATTGTCTTTATTTTTAAGGTTTTGGGGTGATTTTTTATCCTTTTACATGCAATCTAATTTTATTATTTAAATTTTAGAGCTATAAAAATTTATTTAATGATTAGTTGTCCTTATTGTTCACTCCAATTATTTTTATAGTATCAATAATATGTTAATTATATTTTCTTAATTGAGGGCATATTAAGGGTAGTTTGCTCATTTTATACCTAAAGGCTTATCTAAATATTTTAGGGTCTATTTTTGACCTTGACAATTGATTTGACCGTTGAAATAGTAAATTGATATAAATAGTGAAATAATGTGAATACTATTTTTTAATTATAAATTTTTTGGGGGGTTTTAAATATAAGCTTTTGGTATATTTCTATAATTTACAATGTATGTAAATAGTATTTGATAAATAGTATTTTTTTTCTAAAATTTTCTTGCAAGCTAGTTTAGTGATGGTGATTAATAATATGTATAAGTTTTTGAGTAATGTAAGTGATAAGTGAAATAAATGAGTTTAATGGTATTTTATACTAACTATGGATTAGTCGTTGCTGTAACATCCCCATTTTTCACTATCAAAATAATATATGTTCTAATTGCAAAAATAGAAATACGAAAACATTCATACGACAATGGGGTATTACCACTACATGTTGTGCTATTTCTGCAAGCGCATGAATTCGTTACAACATTTCAAGGTTGTATCCCATAGAGACTTCGTAATTGAGTGCATCTCTTTACTATTTAACTATCTAAATCTATATAAAACTAAGGTATGCTATCGGATAAAAAGAATAATTATGAAAAGATTTATAGTTGCAAATGCCAAACAATAGGAGTGAAACCTAGGATCAAACTTCGGTCTCCGAATTAATAATCAATAATGAAACAACATATATGTAGTGGATTAATTCGCTAACTGTGCACAATTGGTCTTATTATATTCTTTGGCCTCTTCTCAAGGTCTAAGAATGTATTTAATCTAATTTTTCAACTAATTTTGTGACTCGCAAATTAAACTAAATCCATTAAGCATCACCAATTCTAAAGTCCCTAAAAATTAAACATCTACTTTCATGATTACTAAAATTCCTGTGCACATGCTAATTCCGATAATAATCTCAGCCTTTTGGTTGTAGATTACATCTAAAGAGGTCAGATTTCGTCAAATCCACTTTACAGCAATTATATCTAGCATATGCAATAGTATAAATGAGTTAAACATACGACATGATACTTTAATTCATCATATTGATTACTAAAACGGTACCTAGTTCAATCTTAAAAAAGGAGATTACTCACTGATATCTTCAAATGAAATTAACGAATTAAATAGCATGATAATCATAATAATAATAATACAAAGATACTAAGAAGAAAAATTATATTTAATTAACCGTAATCCAAAACAGAATAATGTTAATTTCTAGTCAATCGTACACGAATTACACGCTTGAATCTCTAGAGAAATCAAAACTATTGGAATAACAAATTACATGAAGCTCAAGCTCGATAATAAGGGGTCTAATCCTTCCTTAAAACATCCTCTCTCTCTCCTTAATAAGTTCCCAAGGCGTGACACAAAAAATCTCATCAAGCCGGCCATATCATGCACGTAAATCGTGGGGAAAACCGTCGCTGCATAGCCGTGCGGTTTCTCAACTCTCAGCTTTTTGGAATTTTAGATCTTACACGGTCATGTAGGTCTGGCATGACCTGACCATGCAAGATTGTAAGCCTCAACTTTTCAACAAATAATTCCACACTACCGTGCGATCCATGCACTACCTAGCAATGCTCTTTCGTTTTCTTTGATATTAACAGGGGAGTGCTGCACTGCTGTGCAACTGGGTGTGCAGCCAACCGTGCATCTCCCTTTCCATGCTTCTTAATGCTTTCTTGGCATATGGTTGGCTCTTTTAGATTCAATACACTTCTATAAACTTGTTGGGTTGATGTACCCTCCTCCAAAGCTTTCCATGCTAGATCCTTTGGTCTAAAAATAAGTAATTCTTTCTTAAATTTGGTGTTTTTGCAGGAATTCCTACAACATAAAACTCAAAAAAGTAGTTTCACAAATAATAGACTAGAACCATAGTAAAATATGTAAAAGAGATTAAATGAAGTCCCAAAGAAAAGATAAAGAGAGGAAAAATTATGGGAAATATTCACTGTATCACTACACCTAAACAATAGATAAACATCATGCAATCCATCCTATGTTATATATAAGGCTAAGTATCTAAACAACAAACACAATCAATAGAGTGCATAAAAAAAAGATCATAAGAAATAATAAGAGTTAGGGTTTACAAAACTAAGTCCATAACAAGTTTGAAATAAAAGGAAATGAATAAAAAAAAATTCTCACAAGGGTAGCGTAAGACAAGAAAGTTAAGATCTCTCATGTACCAACAAAAGCCATCCAGTAGAGCATCCCAACTCACTTACCCAAGCCCAACACCTAAATATGTTAGTTACAATTCATCTTCATTTACTTGCACAAAATCCTCTTCCCCTGGGATTGGGTATGTGATCAAGTAAATGGGAACATCAATATGGTAAGTACTGAGTAAGCTAATTTATCTAATCATGGGAAGTTGTAATGCATGTAAGGTTATAATGGGTATAAAAGTCATTATAGTGTACATTCTCAAACCATGTGCTAATAATCATGATACTCTCAATATGGTACTCTATACACACATATAGAAGTAAATTATGCATATGTGAAGTGACATACAAAGGGTGCAAGCTACTTTAGTCAACTCTAATGTCCATTCCATTTAATTATTTATGAGGTTCTAATCATAATGTTATATAATCATTTACTTATGAGTAGTGGACTAGATTATGTAATCCTCCATAACTTAAGTCATGTAAAGCATTAATGAAATAAACATAGCAATAACACACATATAAGTAGTACCAAGACAATTTAATATGGTTCTAACACTTATTCCAATGATTATTTCTTTAGGAATTTTTTCATATATTTACACTCCTGAAATTATCTCAAGATATATTTGAATTCTCCATCATCAAGCTTAGCCATGATAGCACTCCAAATAATAGTTATCAAATAACCATATGAAATAACTATATAATGTGTGCTACTCTCGGTGATGTTTTGTCATCTACATGATAAAGTAAACCCTAAACACACATAAGTAGTAACAAATGAGCAGGAATCGATCCCACAAAGACTATAGTCTAATTCATAGATTTTTATCATCATATAAATTTCCCTGTTTATCAAATTAGGAAAACTAATCACTAACAATGAAAAGAATAAAAACTATTATCAATAACAATGATGGAAAAATAGGTATCATAGTACATATTCAACACAAGGATATCAATCGATCGTCGAATAAAATAGCTATGTAGCATTTCTAATGTTAACCTATAAAAGCTCATACGCATCTACTTCTTAGCATACTCTTATACAAATAAATTATGTTTCACTTATGATTAATTTTCTAACCAATTAATAACATAAGATAAGATCTCTAGATTTAATTAATGGTAGCATTAACAATTAGAGAATAGCTAACTAGAACCATAATTATGGTTAGCTTCATTTATACAATTCTTAAGAGTAATAAAATATATTAAACTAATATCTTTCTTTAGAAATTAACCAATCTATTTGCTACTTGTAGATGTAAATATTAATAATTATGGAGTAACTATACTATCCTAGCATTTAATTAACACTCAAATTAACTTAGAGATCAAGTTAGATAATAAAGTCCAAATCTTGGATCGGTGATCATTGAACTTGATTTATTAATCTAACTCCAATTCACATCTCATGATTAATTATTCTATAACCTTAAATTATCCCCTCCCCCATACTAATCTAGCCTAGCATACTAATAATACCTAAAAATGTACAATCTAAACACATAAAAATCATAACTTTAATTAGAATAAATAAGCAAAATAACCACAATTTAATTAAGCAACACATAATCACAAACTTAATTAAATAAATGAATAACAAGAATTGTATAGAACACAATAATAAGTACAAACCAAATAAATGAAAGAAATAACTTGGGAGATTATAGAACTACAAGCATCGTAAAATCTCCAATCCTTTAATTTTAGCAATTAACTAACTAAATCTAACAAAAGAACCCTAATGGTTTGGAAATAATGAAAATAAAGTAAATGTTCTTATCTCAATCTCTTCAATGTTCCATTTTACTTAATATATGTTATATATATGTATAGATGGCCATCCAAATTTTGGCATAAATATGGGGTACCTGTATTTTTACTTTAACAATATGCACATGAGATAAATTAATGGAGTAGTGGGAGTAGAACCATGAAAATACAGACTGTATTTGCTTAAATATGAGTCCTTTTTATTTCCTCTCTCTGCATTATCTTCTCTTAACTTTTTATTCACATGAATTCTCTTTTATGGCCTTGCTTAATGGTACATCCAAATTTCCATGACTCCTAGGTTGCTTTTCATATTATGCTTATTTTCTTTCTTTAGTTATTATCCTAAATTACCTTAATTTCATATTTTCCTACAAAACTAAGCTAATAGAGAAAACTCAAGAAAAAGGGTTAAATTATCATAAAAAGTATAAAAAGTTGGACTACGATATTTCAAATAATTCCATAGAATATAAAACAATCAAATACCCCCATGCTTGAACCATTTATTACCCTCAAGCAACACAACCATAAAAGGTATGAAAATTCCTAATTATCAAGAAAAACACGATACCTCTTTCCAACAAATAACAATAGAGAATCAATAATTGACATACAAAAAAAAAACAAGTCATTTTTGGTAAGCATGAAAAAAAATCATTTTCAATGGGACTTAGGGCTCTCCTTGCTGGGTCTCAGGAGGGTCCTATTAGTGGGCATGGCTCAGGTGTGGATAGAGAAGGCAATTTTCATGGGGGTGGACAAGGTTCTTCATTCCCATATCCTAGGGGACATACTTAGCGCTTGGAATGTTCGTGGCTTGAATAAGACTTCCAAACATAAGGAAGTCATAAGGTTTTGTGCCAAGCACAAGCTGTCTATGTTTATTCTTCTTGAAACTAGAGTAAAAGAACCAAATTTTCCTGCTGTGTTTAATAAGATCCAAATGGGATGGACTGCTCTTACTAATTATTCCCATCATTCAAATGGCAGGATTTGGGTCCTTTGGAATCCAAATTTTTGGGTGCTGGGGCCTTACTCTCTATGTGATTAGGCTATTTTATGTCATTTTACAAAATTGCAAACTAATGCAAGTTTTTTTGTGGCTTTTGTCTATGCTCATAATAGTGGTGTTGAACAAAAGGATTTATGGAAATGGTTGAAGGTTCATTCACCAAGTAATGCTCCTTGGATTGTGTTAGGTGATTTTAATGTAGTTCCGTATGCTACTGATAAATACCAGGGCAAGATCCCTAATGTCTCTGATGTCCAAGACTTTAGGGATTGTTGTTAGGAGTTGGGAATTTTTGATCTTCAAAGTCAAGGGTGCCAATTGACTTAGTCCAGCCATAGAGTTGGAGATGAGGAGGTCTGTTGTAAGCTAGATAGAGCTCTAGTGAGTTTAGCGTGGCTGGAGTCCTTTCCTCAGTCTATGGCAGAATTTCTGCGCTCCTTAATTTTTGATCATAGTCCTGTGGTTATCAATCTGAATATTTCTTATCTTTTAGGGCCAAAACCTTTTAAGTTCTTTCAGTTCTAGACTCAATCTGAGGATTTTCTGCCTATTGTCTAGAGAGTATGGAGGATAAATTTAGGAGGGAATTTTCTGCTGAGGGTTTCCAGGAGGTTAGGGCTTTTGAAACAAGAGTTGAAGAAACTCAACAGAGATAAGTATGGCTCTATCTCACACAAAGTGCAGACTGCTAGGGAGGAGGTGGCTGCCCTACAAAATTCTTTCTATTCTAATCCTGGTGCTGGTGATCAAAGAAGTCAGCTTCACTTGAAGGAGAAACATTACCATCATTTACTGTATTATGAAGAAATATTTTTTAAACAGAAAGCCTCTATTCAGTGGCTCAATTGTGGGGATTCAAATCATAAATTTTTTTATGCTAAGGTGAAGGAAAGGCATTAGAGAAAATCAGTGGTCATGCTACTGGATTCTGAAAATAAAGAAGTTAGAGGGGCAACCAATATTCAAGCTGCTTTCATTGATTACTATAAGCAGCTCTTGGGATCTGCTAATAGCATGGTGGGAGAATTGGATCCATTTGTTATTGTTTCTTCTATGTCTCATTCTCACCATGTTGGGCTCACTGCTCCTGTAACCAAAGCTGAACTCAAAGAGGCTATCTTCTCTATGGGTGATACTAAAGCTCTTGGGGTTGATGGTTTCTCTGTAGGTTTTTTCAAGGCTAGCTGGCCTATTATTGCTGATGAGGTATTGTGGGCTGTAAGAGAATTATTTTCTTCTAGTTTCTTGCCTAGAAATCTTAATATCACAGCTTAAACTCTTGTTCCAAAGAAACCAAATGCAAATAGAGTGACTGAATTTAGACCCATAGCCTGCTGCAATGTGTTGTATAAAATTATCTCCAAAATATTTGTCCAGAGATTGAAGAGTCTTATGCCCACTATTATTGATCATTCTCAGAATGATTTCATCAAGGATAGATACACTGGAGAAAACATTCTTTTGGCTCATAAATTAGTCAGAAAATACTCTATTAAAGGCATCTCACCTAGATGTATACTTAAGATTGATCTTCAAAAAGCATATGACATAGTGAATTGGAATTTTCTGCAGAATGTCCTTATCTTGTATGCTTTTCCTCCACACTTTGTAAAGTTGATTATGGCATGTGTTATCACTGTGTCTTACTCAGTCAGCTTTAATGGGGTTCTTGCTTCTCCTTTTCCAGGGAGAAGAGGTTTAAGACAAGAAGATCCTCTATCTCCTTATTTGTTTGTGCTGGTGATGGATTATTTCAGTAGATGCTTGAAGAAGCTATGGGTTAATACAAGATTTAATGCTCATCCTAGTTGTAAAGGTCTAAGGCTCATCAATCTCAATTTTGCAGATGATTTATTGCTGTTCTGTAAGGGTAATTTACAGAGTGTTATGTGTCTTAAAGAGGTGTTGGCTCAGTTTTCTACACTTTCAGGGCTTTCTATTAACCCTTTGAAGTGCAGTGTGTTTTTTGGGGGTGTTGACATCCATACCCAAACAACCATTCTAGCTTTTCTCAAGTTCCCTACAAGTTTTTTTCCTATCACATATTTGGGGTTTCCTTTAACTTCAGCTAGACTGTCTTCAAGCCACTTGCAACCTTTGCTGGATAAAATTACTACTAGATTGAGACATTGGAGCAATTTATTTCTTTCTTATGCTGGTCATTTACAGCTCATTAAAGCTGTCTTATTTAGTATCCACCTCTACTTTAGTCAAATTATCTTGCTTCCGAGGAAAGTGTTGCACTATTTTATTAGCATGTGCAGGAGTTTCCTATGGTCTAGAAAGTTGCATGTAAGGAACGCTGGCCTTGTTACTTGGGATAAGCTTTATTCCCCAATCAATGAAGGTGGACTTAGATTACTAAATCTGGAGCTCTAGAATTGTTGTGCTTTGGGGAAGCTTCTTTGGAATATTGCAGCTAAAAAGGATACCTTATGGGTCAAATGGGTGCATTCAATCTACCTTAAGCAGGGCTCTCTGTGGGATTTTACTCCTTCCTCTTATACTTCTTGGATTTTTCTCAGGGTCTTGCATACAAGACATCTATTATAGGATTATATACAAAGTTGTGAGACCAGGATTTGTACTGAGTTTAGCATTCATTCAGCTTACCATTTTATTCGTGATAAATAAGATAAGAAAAAATGGGCAAACCTGGTATAAAGACCTTTAACATCCCCAAGATTAAGGTTTACATCATGGCTTGCATGCAAAAATAGATTATTAAATAAATCCAAGGTGAGGGATCTAGGTATGGATGTGGACCAAAGTTGTGTTTTTTGTCAGCAACAAGTCGAGATAAGGGAGCACTTGTTTCTATTTTTTCCTAATACTTCCAAATTTTTTTGCAGCATATCAGGAAGGTTGGTAGTAGAAGTGACCTGATTATTGATTGGGACCATGAAATCAAGGCATTAACTACAAGATATCGTCAGGCTTCTAATAAAAAGCACATTTTAGGAGCTTTTTTTTTTTGTTTCTTACCTTGCCACTATTTGGCATGAAAGGAAACTTCAGTTGTTTCATAATAGGGTTAGGCAGAATTCTATGATCTTAAGAATCATCATTATGAATGTTTCTAGGAGAATAGTTCACCATAATCTTCATGCTAAGTATGCTAGGTGGTTATCGCTTCTTGATTGTATTGAATGTTCTGCTACATTGTAATTTCTCTTTCGAAAGTAATAAATCTTCTTACTTATCAAAAAAAAAATAATGAAAAGTAAGCATGTATGCATCACAACCAATTTACCATCCCAATCCAATTTTTAAGACATCAACATGAACTAATATGAAGAAATAGGCCAATAGATTCTCACTTTATACACGTGGGAGCATTCTACTCTCTTGTTTCTTTAATTTGTATTTACTCTCAAAAGTTCTACCGATGATAATGATGGACCATAGGATTGTCACTCTTCTGTACTAGCCATTACTGATAAACCAAAGCATGCAGAAATCAAGAGGTATTTTATTTGGCTACAATGGGGATAGGGTCAAACATAGGATACATTATAGGTTTATGGTGCAATGTCTTTCACTAGTGAAGCACCCAACTTCCATAATTCTAACTCTTTTTTATTCTCAAATTCACCTTTTCTTCAATAAATTTTCTACCTACAATCATCACCTCATATACTACCAGCATCTACTAGAATGCTATTTTCTTCTTCTTCTTCTTCTTCTATTTAACTTAAGTTATGTTTCAATGAGCAAGTGTGTTTTACTTTTGATCCTACCCAGCATATGAATTTATTGATTGTATTATCCACCCCTTATTTTCCATATGAGTACATCAAGTATTATAGATATATTCATCATGTTTTTTTTTAAATAATATGAATCACTTTTAACCAAGCAATAATAACATACCCCTATGCTTAAATTTTCAACCATATTAATAGCTTATTACCGAATTGTGCTCCACTAACCATGGACTAAGGGATGAGATATGATATAGATAATTAGCTAAGTGTGTAGGTAAAATATCAAGAAAATAAGCTTAGATTCTCAATTGGATTATGCAAAGCAAAATTTGTACAGGTAGGCCATTTGGCTAAGTAGTTCACAAGAAGAAAAGTGTGCCTCTATCATCTTAAGTAGACCATATTTTGTTTTAAAAGCGATTTTCCATTCATCTCCATCTCTAATCCTTAATTGATGATATCCACTTCTGAAATCAATTTTGGAAAATACTTGTGCTTCACAAAGTTCATCAAGCATATCATCTAATCTAGGCATAGGAAATCAATATTTGATAGAAATATTATTCACAACCTTATAATCTATACACATACACCAAGTACCATCTTTTTTAGGCACTAGAAAAGTAGGAACACTCCAAGGACTCATACTTTCTCTCACAAATCCTTTATCCATAAGTTCTTGTATTTGTTTTTCTAATTCCTTATATTCTTCTGGGTTACATATATAAGTCGGTTTATTAGGAATAGGCATACCAAGAACAAGATCAATGGCATGTTCTATACCTCTTTTAGGTGGTAATCCAGGAGGTAAGTCATCAGAAAATACATCATTATACTCATCAAGCAACTTAATTAGATTAGGATTTTCAAGTTGTTGTTTTTTTAGGTTTAGAATCTTTAGAAACTAAAGCATAACAAATTCCTTCTTCTTTTATGCATTTCTCCATAGCCTTTTCATGTAAAAATAATCTCTTTTTGTCACCACTCAAAGGCAAAGAAGGTGTGAGCCAATACAATTGTTTTTCTTTTTTCACCACATATTCATTGGTTACTCCATCATGAGTTGTTTTTCTATCATATTTCCATGGTCTACCCAACAGTAATCCACAAGCATCCACAGGTAAAAAATCACATAGAACTTCATCATGATAGTCTATAATAGAAAATGTGACTAAAGCTCTTTTATTTACTTTAGCTCCTTTATCCTTATTTAGACATTGTAATGAATAGGGTTTAGGATGATTAGTAGTTTCCAAACCAAGTTTCTTAACCATTTCCTCACTAGAAACATTGGTACATGAACCACTATCAATTATAAGTCTACAAACCATGTCACCTATTTTACACTTAGTTTTAAAAAATTTCTCTCTTTGAGTAGGTGTAACACTAGGTTGTATTTGTAAAACTCTTTGAATTACAAAGAATGGGTCTCCTTCTTCCTCTTCCATAGTTAATATTTCATTATGAGATTCAACTTCTAATTCTTCATCATCACTACATGGTTCCATATTTTCTATTTCATGTAAGGTTAAGGCTCTTTGGTTAGGACAATCTCTAGCAAAATTTCCATATCCTTTACATTTGAAACGTTGTTCATTTGCTATTTCAACTACCTTATTTTTACCTTTATCATCTCTATTATTCTTTTTATCATATGAAAATGTTGATTTAGGTGCAAAGGTATTAGAATAGGGTTTAGTTGAAGTTGAAGCATTAGACGTAACAAAGGCTTTAGTTGATTTGGTTTGTCTTTCAAAGTGCATAGCCAATTTAATCAAGTCATCAAGAGAGTCATAAGAGTACATGTCAACTTTATCTCTTATTAAATTATTCAAGCCACGTAAGTACCTAGCACACTTTTGTTCTTTTCTTTCATGAACATCACAAATAAGGGCTAGTCGTTCAAATTCTCTAGTGTATTCTTCTACACTAAACAAACCTGGCCTTAGAGTAGTCATTTTAACATACATATCTTGTTCATATTCTCTAGGCACAAATTTCTTTCTTAAATGCTTTTCAATTTTTTTCCAATATTTTATTTTAGACTTCTCTTACCTTTCTCTTATTCACTTTAAATTATCATACCAAATTCGAGCAAAATTTTTGAACTTTAGAGTAGCTAATTTACATTTTCTCTCATCATCATATTCTATAAACTCAAAAATAGCCTCAATCTCATGCAACCATTCAAAAAATGACTCCACATTCAAATCACCATAGAATTCAGGAAGGTCAAGTTTAACACCTTGATCTTCATGGTATGAATTTCTTACTTGGAATGTAGGCGGTCTTCTTTGGCTGCTTGAGCCAAAAGAACTCATCTCTTCTTCTCCATCTTCATGATGAGGCATATTGAAATGTCCACGCCCACTCTTGTCATGGTAGATAGGCTTCATTCTTCCCTCCACACTATCATGTGAGGTTTCCATGCAAACTTGCCATGGCATATGATTTTCTTGTTTAGCCAACTTAGCTTCCACACTTTGTAGTTGATGTTGCAGTGTGTTTTGAGTTTGCAATTGATCATCCATGTGTGTGGTGAAGCTCTGGATTTGTTTTTCCTGCAACCAAACAAGGCACAAACTAATTGCCAATTCACAATCAAAATACAATAACTACCTATAGTCCTTAATTAGGAACAAAGGAGATATTTTATCCACAAGAACAGTCACTGCACGTAGGTACACACAAAGATGGAAGTGGTCTTCTATATATGGTATAAAATTCAACCACATAAAATTATAGGATGTCGATTCTTGTCTTCAACATATCCACGTCTTCTAGTGGGAGATTCATGCTGGTTGCTGCATAGAAGATGTAGAGGAGATCCAGAGGGAGAGGATTGAGTGATTAATTGAGAGAAAATTAGGAGAAATGGTTCGAATAGAGGGTTTACAACTCTTGGCCTATTCGGTCGATGCTGAGATGGTGTCCAAGTCTCGGCTCTTTTCTGTTATTTTCTGTTTGATGCACGAATGGAAAGTGAAATGGGTTGATGTAAACTAGATCACACACCAATAGAGAGTAGAATGATGGAGGAATAAGGTGCCAAGGAGGCAAAAAATCGTAGCACACAAGGCGACACACAGAACTGCTGCAACTTGGACTGTAACCTGTCGATATTTTATGTGAAAATGTTGGGGAAAATGCAACAAGATCGTTGCAAGATTGCAAGAACTGAGAGCAAGAACTTAAATAACAATTCAAGAATATCATAAATAATTAAGAATTCAAGGAAAAGGTTGAGTTAGCATGGAGTTCTTGATGCAAGAACACACACGCGATTATTCTAGTCTACAAGGTTTGGTTCTACAACAGCTTCAAACAATCAAAGCTTTGATACCAAAAATGATGTGTTTTATCAAAGTGGCTGGAAGGTTGGATCGACGATTGATGGTAGAATATGTCACCCATGAAATTATGCAAAAGAAATGAAGGATTAAGAAGGATTGTAGTCAAAGAAATCAAGTGACAAAGATAGGAGTTCTCGGCAGATTTGAACCAAGCTTCAAATGTGTCGTGTTTGAGTTCAATGGAGGAAGGAAATTGTCCCAGACTATCCTTGCTCAATGTTGACTCAAAAATGAGAGAGATAGACTTTAGCTAGCTATGCTGAAAGTTGTATTAAAATTCTTATTCATTCTGCATATGATTTCATGCGTACAAGAGTATATATAGGAGAGGAAGTAGTCGGTGTTTATCATGCCTAAACCAACATATTCTTACCCTTAATTCAAGCCCACTTATCATGGTTGAATTAAGACCATATAACACTTAATCCTAATCATAATATCATTGGTGAAATGATACTAAGGATTAATATTACAAATCTATACAATTGACAATGATACATACATGAAACATCAAACCCTAACTTACATAAAATACACTTAGGGTTAGGGTTTACATCAAGTTAATACAACTGATGAATATCATCACCATATCTTATTGTTGTAAAGTATCATCTCATGTATGGCATAGTCTTTCATGATTTGAATACTTGTACACATCAAAGTGTATTAACATCTTCTTCTTGCAAATATGTGACATACCTACAAGAACAACTTGAATGTTTTTCAATATCAAGCATATAAAAATTATCAAGAATGTTTAACATGATAGGCTCCAACATTAAGAAAGCTAATTCTTCCTTACCTTGAGAATTAATATGAACATGACAATCATTAGGTTCATTAGATGCTCCTGCATCACATGTCTAGATGAAGTGGTAATATTTATAGTACCAAAATATTAGAAATAAGATGCCATGTTAGATATTAGCGTCAAAGCCCAAGTTGGTGTCTTATTTACAAATGCTCCACCAATAGTAGCATCTATTATATTATAGTCCATGGGCTTTAATCCTTCATAGAAATATTATATTAATAATTTTTTGCCAATTTATTGATTAGGATAACTACCATATAGTTTCTTAAATCTTTTTTAATATTCATGTCAAGATTATCCCCCTTCCTCCCTAATACAGTACATTTCTCTTCTAATATTCGTGGCCCTAAATGATAGAAAGTAATTTTCTAGAAATAATTTTTGCATATCAACCCAAGTATTAAAAAGATCCAATAGGCAAATTATATAACCACTCCTTTTGCTACATTAGTTAAAGTAAAAGGATAACCTTTTCATTTAAGTTAATCTACACTTACTCCCATTTGTTTCATACAAGAACAAGATTTATGAAATTCATGGGGAAACTTATTTGAATCAGTAATAAAACTTGATCAAGAAAATCTAGTATCTCAAAACCTACAAAAATAGGAAATGCACATATCAGTCTAGTTTTAATCTCACACTCATCATGTTCAGCAGGATAATTGACACAAAGGATACTAAGGTTAAAATTAGGAGTTGCAAGCTCCATCAAAGTTTGGTTCACCTTTAGTTCTTTGATAAATTCCTTCTAATTATCTTTGATACTCCCTTAAAATGATGGTAAGCCATCACTTAGAGAAAAGGAATAGTATGAAAATATTAAAATTGTCTTTGAGTTTTGTTTTCAACCAGGGAGGATGAACTAGAATCCACTAATTGAATGAGTTAATGTATGTTTTTGATAGAAAATTCTTTCAAATGTGGATTTCTATTAGACATGCACAAGAAGAGAAAAGTGATTTGTAATTAAAAGAAGAGATAAAGAAATAAATGATAATAGGAATAGGAATTAAAGTTGTCAGTCCCTGAAAATAGTGCCAAATTTTGATGAATTGTCAAACACACGTTAAACTAAACCCTAAACACATACATACAAATAATAAGTAGTGAGTAGGAATCAATACAACAAACACTATAGATTAACACAATAAATTTCATCAATTATTAAATAAGGAAAACTAATCACTAATAATGAAAAGAATAAAAAAACTAGAAACTTACATAATAACTAAATAATAATAATGGAATAACTGAGGTTGAGGACATATTTAGTAGAGGGGTATTAACTAATCTTCAAATAAAATGGTAGCAATTCTAATGTTAACCTATAGAATTTCGTACATGTTTTCTTTCTAGCATCTCCTTATGCAAATAAACCAAGCTCCTCTTATGATTTATTGTTTAACTAGTTAATAATATAAGATAAGATCTCCATATTCAATTAATGGCGATAATAACAATTAGAAAGCAGCTAACTAGAACCATGATTTCAATTAGCTTGAATTATGCAATTCTATAGATTATTAAACTAGATTAAATTAATATATTTCTTTAGAAATTAACAACCTATTTGCTACTTGTGTATGTATACATTAATATATTTGGATTACCTATACAATTCTATCATCTGATTAACACTTAAATTAACTAGGTGATCAAGCTAGATAATAAAGTTCTAATCTTAGATTTGTGATCATTAAAATCAGTTTATTAATCTATCTAATAATACACATAGTAATTTAGCCCAATTCACATTTCATGGTTAATTATCCCATACCTTTAATTATCCTCCTACCCCCCCCCCCCCACTAATCTATCCTAGCATATTGATAAAACCTAAAAATGTAGCATATAAACAAATAAAAATCATAACTTTAATTAGAATAAATAAACAAAATAACAAAGATTGAATTAAACAACACACAATCCCAAACTCAATTAAATAAACAAATAATAAGAATTACGTTGAGCATAATAATAAGTACAAATTAAATAAATGAAATAATGGTAAGAAAGTAATTAAGAGAAATCAAAGCCCTAAACACCATACATTCTCAAATCCTATAATTGCAGCAATTAACTAACTAAATCTAACAAAAGAACCCTAATCATTTTGAAATAATTAAAATGAAGTCAAGATTCTCATGGTTCTCACTTTGATGTTTTGTTTGACCTAATATATGTTATATATATAGGTAGGAGGTCATAAAAACCATAACCAAAATTTGAAAAAAATACACAAGAAACCCATATTTTTTCTCTTACACTATGTACATTAAATAAATCAATTGGGCACATGGAAGGAGAACCAAGGAAATAAGAATCATATATACATAAATATGGGTCCCCCGTATTTCCTCTCTCTTCATTATCTTCTCTTGATTTTTCTTCCCCTGACTTTTCTTTTAGGGTCTTGCATGATGGTTCATCCAAATTTCCTTAACTCCAAGCATGCTTTGATTATTTTGCTTATTTTCCTTTGTTTTCATCCCAAACTATTTTGATTTAATCTTTTTCTACAAAAAATAGGGTAATAGTAGATTCACTACCGTATGCATAACAAATGTAATAAATAAATCCTAATTCCAAATGCATAGTAGATGGCAAGAAGGAGTAGAACCCATATGGAATGGTTTGTATTCAATAATTATGTAATCAATGTTAAAACCCCAGTTATTAAATAACATTAATTTATATCACTAAGTTCTATACTATAGATAAATAATAAAACACATTACTCACTAATTAATGAATAAGGATAGGAAGATATCGATTATGGAACTAAGATATCAAATAATCATGTGGAAAAGAATATTTCTAAATGATCTAACGTTAACCTATAGAAACTCGTGATAATTTATATCTTTCCTTTCTCTTAATTCTAATAAATTGAATAAGCTCACAATTTATCATCTAGCCAATTAATAATCTAGGTTAAGAATGCTAGATTCAATTTATAGAAGCATTATGAATGGAAAGAAATCAACTACGACCATAATCACATAAGCTCGAATCATGTAATCATACAAATTAATGGACAAGATTAATAATTAAACTTTTGCTACTTTGGAAATGTTAATTAATAATTACGTATTAATTTCATTTTCCTAGATTTAATTAAGATCTAAAATAAATAGCTGACCAATCTAATTAGTTTAAATTCTTAACCTATGATGCAAGATCATTCAATTCCATCCATCAATCCAATTAAATTTCATTTAGAAACATAAATTCAAATTACATTGTCATATCTAAAACCCTACATCCATCGTCAAATCCTCCTACCCTATATTATCTACTCTACTATCTTCATAACTGAAATAACACAAAATTAAATGTATAAATCTATAATTAACATCAATGATTAATAATAATTTAACAATAAAAAAATAAAAGTAAGAGAAATAATAATACAATAAAGAGAATTTTCTTGCATTCAATAAAAAATCAGAACTTACAATTAAGAGAGGAATGGAGAAGAACTTATCGACTTGAATTGCATAGTGTTAATTATTCAATTGAATATAATGGAGAGAAAGACAATTGGAATTATCAAGTACATGTGGTTACTAGAGAATAAAGAGAAAAAAGTGAGAGTCTAACTCTCGAATTGCCAAAAACTAACTCTCAAATGTTTAGAAATGTCAGAAATATATAGGGAAAAAGTTCACATGAGCAGTTATAGAATTTAGGAAAAACACAGTGTGTGTTTTAGGAAACGTGGGGCCTCCATGTTTTTCCCTAAAACTACTGATTTAAAAAATGAGATTTTTTGTTCTAACGATAAAACACAGCCCGTGTTTAGGAAACATCGTGTTTCTTGTTTCTTCATTATCTCTTTATGAAATTTCAACACAAGCTTCTCTTTGATGTATATTCTTCATTTTTGGTCTTTTATTCCATTGATTCCATGTCTCTTGATGTGTTCTTTGCTTCATTTCCTCTTTACATTGATTTCTCCTTTGAATTTTTTTCATTTTTTCATTTTTATCTTTACCTATTAAATCTATCCAAAAGAGAAAAATTGGGGAAAAGATTAAATCTAATCAAAATAATGAAGAATAAATAACATTTTTACATAGGATAATAACATATAAATCTCATATATCAAATACCCCTATGCTTAAATCGTTGCTTGTCCTTAAGCAACAACATTTCATGCACAAAAGAAACATCAAGGATTACAAGTGAGACAAGTTCTGAACAACAAGAATTGCAAGATTAAATTTATCCATTCATGGAGGTAAACATTGCACTCAAACTTAAAAAAAATTATAAATAACAAGATAAAAACTTAAAAAATATTTTGGATCACACATCTAACATACCTAATAAATAGTTTTGTCAAATGTTCAAGTGGTTAGGAAACAATAATTAATACAAATAGTATCTGACCATGGAAAGCTAGATTAAGATTAATGAAAGTGAAATTGGTAGATTCTTACTTTAGGTATGTGTAAATGCTCACTTTCATGTGTCTAGGGTGAAACGTGTTTACTCTCAAGTTTTCTCCAAATGATTATGATCGCCTATATGTTTGCCATTACTCTCAATTCACCACCGCTTAAGAGAACAAAAGTATATATGAATCAAAAGTTCTTAAATTTGGTTGTAATAGGGCTAGGGTTCTAAGGTGGGTATAACTTAAGGATTGTAGCTAGACTCTACCAACTAGAGAGGAAATTTCTTTCTTTCAATTAAATCAAAATTCTTCCTCTTCTCCCTTACTTCACTTCCCCCTATTAAAAAAAACAAATCAATTATAATTTCACACCCTTCCATTCAACTAAATAAATAACAAAAGATAGGAAATTTTATTCTCTTCTTCCCCTTCTTTTTCTTTCTTTAGAGAAGATGCTTAGCTACTTCATTTATTATTTTTATGATATACACACCCCCATTCTTATATTTCACCTTAATAATAAAACAAATGTTCTCCTTAAAAATATATTGCTCCAGTAGTCATAGAGTAAGGAAGGAGAATGCATAAGGAGATTAGTTGTTAACAAAGGTTAGATTAATAGAATATGGCTTTAGGCTCAAAGGGTTTATGCAATGGATAACAATTTTCAAGGTAAGCCATTTGTTCTTGTAACTAATGAAGAAAGAAGAGTGCCTCTATCATTTTCAAATATCCTAAAGTTCTATGCAATCTTGAAGAGAACTAATGGCAAATTCTAGTTTCACATATCATTGGAGAATACACACAAAAGAAAAATAATATTTTAGATAAATAATGTATCCGTAGATTAGGCTCAAGCGCTTATAACGTTATGTCTACTAATTTTTAATTTCATTTCATCTCATATATAATCAATATATGGATTGATTCCTAACCATTCTAACTCTCTTTCCTTCACCAAAATCACAATCTCAATTTATATTTTTAGGGTTAGCAAGATGGTGATAAAATCAGTTATTATGATTTAAAAATAGCCTTTGTCAAAATATTTAGTCCCATTACTTTGCTTACCTAACGAATAAATCAATCAAATCTAACACTTCTTATTTAGAAAGATTTTTTTTACACAAACCAACACAAGATCATATAAATAGAAAACAATTTGAAAAAGTTATAAACAGATTATAGCAATACAAACAAAGGAAGAAATAATAAAAAGACATGCAAACAATACCAACAAAGACTAAAATCAACTATATGTACCACAAAAAGTACATCCCCATATTTAGCTTGTTCATTATCCCCAATGAACTAACACATGCGAAAGAAGAGGGGACTAAGAAAGGATCTATGAAGGATGAGGTGGCGGACCCTAGTCCCAAGATGAAACTCATAAAGAGTTTTCATCATTTCCATCACTTGATCTTGAGTAGTACAAAGGGAATCTAATTGGGAGAATAAATGTGTGACAAACCAAAATTCATTACGGAAAAATTTCGTTTTATTTAAGAATTAGCGGAAGTAATTAAATCAAAACTTGTGAATTTCGGGGACGTTACCGCAATGATCAGAATAAGCCCGGCCCCTGGCTGTTCCCGTACTAACCACAAGGCTAAGGAATAATTAACAACCATAATAATTCAAATTCAAACCAAGGCTTTATAAAAGCATTGAAAAAATCATAAAACAAAAATCAGAGTACGCGAAAAAAGTTTACAATTCAAAGGAGTACATAGTTAGAGTTCCTTAAAAGGAATAAGGTCTACAAAATGATAAAAGTTAAGTCTGGAAATTCTAAAATAAAATGGAAGAACAAAAGGAGTAATTCCGGCCATGCCACTCTCGATCTCCATGCCAAGTCCATGCTCAACACTCAATCCCACCCGATGCCTCATAAGCATCGAATGCATCAAGAATAGAATCACTGACCTGCACAAAGTTAAAGGGGCCTTATGCTCATGGGAATGAGCAGCACCCATGAAACGGGTGGTCAGTATGCTATGTACTGAGCAAGGTAACCGTGCACTAATGCCAACACATAAGGGCACAAATACAAGCATGATAACATTAAAACATACAATCTTTACAAATAAATAAAAAACAAGTTGTAGTCTAGATAAACTAATTATTTAATCTCTAATCAATGATCATTTCACACCATGCTTATTATCATTCCATGTGAGTGAGAGAACCCCACTATTATAGTCGGTGGACTGAAAACATACAGGGCATAAAGCTCCGAACCACTATTATTGCCGGTGGATTGGTCTCTAGGGCAAGATGCTCCTGGTCACTATTATTCATTGGTAGACCAGTCTGGCCCCGACTCTCATGGTGTTTCACTGTAAGTACTTAGTATCTTCCCATGTCTTATCATAATTATGTTTGATTTTTTAGCACGGAATCCACCACTATTATAGCCGGTGGACCATAAACATATAGGGCATAATGTGCTTAACCACTTTTATTCGCTGGTGGATTGGTCTCCAGGGCACCCAGAATCCTGGCCACTATTATTCGCCAGTGGATCGGTCAGGACCTAGCCCAACAATATTCCTCTTTAAATGATTAGTGTCTTAACGTGTCTTATTCAATAAGTTTTCACCCTAGACATACATGTCACACTCCATCTACACTTATCCTCCCAAGAGGTCCTGTCTCATATCTTAAGACTCTTGCATCTCCTAACTTGCCCCAACATCCTTTCCTCCATTCCTTAACTCACACAAGAGGCCCAACTCCTAAGTGTGTGGGTCAAGGCCCACTACCTAACACTACTAAGCCCATTCACAGTCTTCCTTAGGGTGTTCTCTAGAAAACCCTAATTTGGGCCTATGTGGCCCATCCTCCTCTACCTCACATAACCCCTATTATTTTAACATCACACCTCTCAGAATCAACCCTCATCATCTCACTTTACTCTCCTGAATACACGTGTGACCACCAAACCCTAGGTGGCCATACCAAACCCTAACTAGCCATGCCAACCCTAGCATCCTCCTTTCCACATGTCACCCCTCCATTTCTTACCTTCCACTCTTGCTTCGCATGATACCCATGCTCATCCCACTCATAACAATCCCCCCATTCTCATTTCATACTCCACTCACCCTCACTGATTTTTCCTTTTTCCACCTTCTCGAATTAGGATTTCCTCCCAAACCCTAGCTCGGTCTCCTATGCACTATTATACTATCCCACGTACTATTTTCCACCCAAAGCCTCTAATCATCCAAACAAATATTCAATTACCTTCCTCACACCCTAAGGAAATTTTCCACACGTAAAGTTCATCCCTATACAGACTCAATGCATCCCATGCAAACCTCGAAGTTTTTATGTGAAACCCTAGAACTCCCATGCAAACCCTAGATTCTCCCATACAAACCTTAGATTCTCCTATGCAAACCTCAAATTCATCCACACGACCCTAGATTCTCCCATACAAAGTCCATCCACTTTATTTTGCTTAAATTCCCCTTTTATTCTTCCTCTTATGGATCATGGGACATTTAGGTCAATCCCACATTCCTTGGACAACTTACTTCCCTATTTTCCTTTTTCATCATTTCACGCTATATGATCACATTACATATCCTAGCATGCACATCCTAAAGGGCCACACCACATCACATCATAATCACAGCATATACATATTATACACATGCCATAAGATAACATATGAGCATACCTCAACTCCAAGCTACGCTAAGCATAAAATAGTTATAACGATAAGGATAAGATATATAACATATCATGATAAATGGGATACAAGGCATATAGCACACATAAGGGCTTAGCTACACCCTTACCTAGCACGTCACCGGTTTTGGAGCACGCTCCTACGCCTCATTAGGGTTTTGACTGGTTTTACCTATAAGAGGGAAAACCTAAGGATTAGTTTCCCTCCTATCAAAAATACTATTATTTCCTATTTTATTCTAAGATTAGGGTTATTATTATTAAAGGAAACTTTACATGTGAAAAATAGGGTTTTTAATAATATCTATAGCCATATTTATGTTATTAAATATAATATATTTATTTTCTCTAGTAATAATAGTACTAACACTAGTTATAGCAAAATAGCAATATTAATAATAATAGTAATACTAATACTCCTAGTAATAGAAACCCTAGTATGTTTAAGGCTAAGACTAATAATAGGGTTAAGGATAAAATAATAATATAATAATAGCAACACTAACAACATACTAACATTGCTAAGGATAATAGTAATGATAGTAATATTTGAAATGATGATAATATAAGTGTTTGAATATTTTTACCATAATATAATAGTGATAATAATAATAATAATAATAATAATAATAATAATAATAATAATAATAATAATAATAATAATAATAATAATAATGGTATTAATTGAAATAATGTCAAATGGGGTTTCAACCCTTCATTGAAATAATAATAATAATAATAATAATAATAATAATAATAATAATAATAATCATCATCATCATCATCATCATCGACATAATGATAAAAATAACAATCGACATAAGGATAAAATAGGGTTTCGGTCCTTAATAGTAATAATGATAACAACAACAACAATAATAATAATATAATACAACTAAAATGAATACAGCTAGAATAATTAGGATTTAACGATTGAGAGAGTTTAGGGTATGACCTAGGGTTGGTGGTGACTCGCGGCGATGTAAGGTGGCGGCAAGGAAAGAGGGAAAAGATAAGGATAGTTGAGTGTTGGGAATAGGAGAAGGGGAATGAGGGTGGAAGTTGGGGTGGTTGAGATTGCCCAAGTTGAGATGGTTGGAATGAGGGTGGTGGTGCAGCCAAAGGCGGCGGTGTTGTGGTGGCAGAGAGTGGTGGAAAGGGAGGAAGGGAGGAGGAGAAGGAGGAAGGGGAAAAGGAGGGTAGGGGTAGGTAGAGGAAGGTCTGTAGGGGAATTTGGGAGGTGGAAGAGGTGGTGGTTGTGGCGGGAGTGGTAGCAAACTATGGTGCGAAGGGTGGCAAAGGTGGAAGTATGGCTACTCGGGAAAGAAACTTTACACGGCTAGGGTGGCTCGTGCAAGGCAAATAGAGGGCGGAGGGTGGCGTAGTTTGGTAGAGGATGATGCAGGGAGTGGTATTATGGGTGGCTCAAGTGGCGACGTAGGGTGACAATGACGGCAAGGGCTTCTGATTGGGCGGTGGCGCACAAGAGTGATTTTCTGGGTTGGAATCAAAAGCTAGATCAATGCTGCCTATGGGGTATTCATAGGACCAATGGAGGGGGATAAGGTTTGAGGGGAATGGGAGAATAGGGGCAAGTAGGCGAGGAAATAACGTTTAGTGATGGCAGGCCGGCGCAGGTCTACCATGGCTGGCTATGATTGGCCAGGGAGAAGGGACGGCACACGAGAAAAGGGGAAGAGTTGGTTTGGTCAAAATGACAGGCGGATCTGTAAGGAGGAAAGGGGAAGGTTAGCCAATCGGCGGCATGATCGGCGGTGAAAATCCAAGCTCGGGTAGAAGAGGAGTTGTAGGTCGCGAAGGGGGAGGTTGGTGAAGAAGACAGGGGAAGGGTTGGACCGATGGTCCAGGAAGAAAAAGAAAAGAAGGAAAAGGAGGGAACTGGATGGGCAGCTGGGAAAAAATGAAGAAAAATGCAGCACATGGTGCCTAGGCCGCGCGGAAGAAAAGAGAGAGGGATTGGGCCGCGGGAGAGACAGGCCCAAACCAAGAAGAATAAAAAGAAAAGGAGAAATAATAGATAGAAATAAAAAGGGAAAAGAAGGAGAAAAAGAAAAGAAAAGAAAAAGGAATAGGAAAAAAAGTTAGTTGGGGTATTTGAAATATTTTAGTATTTTGGGATATTTAAAAATAACAATATTTTAATAAAATAATATTTAATTTCTTTTTTAGGCTAATTAAAGATTTTTGAAAGATTTTTCCTAAATTCCATTTTAATTAGCAAATACCCTAATTTTTCCTAATTAAAATATTCATTATTTTCTTCTTGATTTGCCTTAATTAATTCTCTTTTATTTTAAAAAATAATTTATTTAATTAACTTTTCTAATAAATCCTTAATTAGCTATAATTCTTAAAATTAGGATTTTGGGGTATTTCAACTTGAGCCTGAAATTGGAGGTGCCATTCAAGGACATAAGATGAAGATGATGATGATCCAACATGTGAATGGGGAGGAGGAGGTCTTGGTGGAGCTTGCTCACCATGAGAGGGTAAGGATTCTTAATAGCAAAAGGGGCAGGAGTAGCCTCGTCATTTGAGGGTTGCCAATTTCTTTTGTTTTAAGGGGTTAGCTCTAGGAAGATTAGGTAAAGGAAAATGATCACATCCTTGATGGCAAAGATACCACACATTACCCCTACACTCAATAAGATGCACTAAACATAAATGTTCAATGTCAATATGCATGATCATGGCTTCTATTAGCATGTCATCTAGAATGAGACGATCCATACTTATACATATTGTGGTAATTAAACCACCAATGATAATATCTCCCTACTTGGAGTTACTAAACCTCTTAAATTGTTTAGATAGAAAGTAGGTAGTGTCAATTTAGTCATGATCTGGCATGGAATTAATGAAGAAGAACTCAATGTACCGAACTACCCCTATACTATCTCCCTGACCAAAAACAATGCTAGCTAAGAGTCTTTGTAAATAACAAAAAACAAGATTGAAGATTGTTGAAGCTTTAGCTTCTGAAATTCCGAAGGTGTTAGGGGTCGGAATATTAGAAACATCGCCAATCTTAGTGAAAAAATTATCCACATTAAACTAAGGGGGTATGACACGATATCCTCCCTGAGGCAACATAAAAATGTGAGCTAATTTATGCAAGGAAATTTGTCTATCCACATTAAAGAGGAAAAAGCAAATATATCCACCTTCTTCTATAGATGGACTAGCATGAAAGTCAAAGGTACTTAGGAATTCTAGGGTTAAACATCTATATGTATGATTAGTATAGTAGATAAAGTTATGCAATCTGACATTTCTCAACATTTGGGTGACTTGTTCATGGATGCTTAATGTGTGAAGAAAACCATCATCTAAATAACGTGTTCCAATAATGCGCCTCTGAGATAAATAGTCATACCTTTGTTGTTGTTTAGTTGTGGTAAAGACAATACCTAGCTTATTAGGTCTCTTCTAAGTACTATCAAAGCTAGGTCTTAAGTTGGATTGTACAGTATTAGGATGTTGGTATAAGAGTGAGCCAAGCATAAGAAACAATATAGCATCAATAAGTTAAAGGACTAAGTCCTATTAAGATAGTGACAAATGTAGTCGATATAAGATAAGGGAAATATCCTATTAATAGCGATTATAGGATACAAGCGCTATAGGCAGCATTGTATGCTGAAAAAAGAGAAGCTCAAATAAATCAAGGGGATGGTTCTAAATATGGGTTTGAATGAAAGATTATAATGGAACAACCATGCCAAAGATATTGCTCATGGTAAATCCATCAATTAATAAGGCTTAGTCGTACTACATCAACAATTAGATGATCCTAATGATGATGAATGAGAAAATATCCTAGATATATAATTTTGACATAGAAATTAGGATGAAGGAAGGTAGTGGTATCTTCATCATAGCCCATATTAGCATGGTCACTCTCCAAAGTGTCAAGAATTTGATGAAGATTCAGGTTCATATGAATCTAATAATGAAGATCCTACACTAAGAAGATTCAACAGCTAAAGACAAAAGGATTATCAAATGAAAGTTGATCTTCCAACTCTTAGTGGTGATCTTAACATTAAGGCCTTGTTATATTAGATTTACAAAATTAAAAATTATTTGACATGATGTATGCACATGCAGATAAGTGTGTGAAGTATATGGCACAAAATTTAAAAGGAGGAACAATATCTCTTAGTTTGACACACTATAAATTAATCAACATCACCAAGGGAATTCATATGTGAGGAGTTGGCAAAAGATGAAGTAACTTTTGAAAGGAAGATAATTTCCTCCAAACTATTAGCAATCTCTTTTCCAATTATACTAAGATTATGCACAAGGCTAAATATAAATAGAAGAATACATAGAAGAATTTATTCATCTACTAGCTCAATGAAACCTTGTTAAAAGTAGAGAACAAAAAACTCCTAGGTACATAAATGACCTATGCTTTGTAATCAAGGACATACTAGGTTGAAACATATATTGATAGTTGATGAAGCACTCAACATCGTATTGAAGGAAGAAAGTAAAAGAGTTCATATGTCAATATTAACATAAAGAAAAAGTAGTTCTCACTCGCCATGATAGACTTACAGTAAAGATAAGTCCCTATCTGCAAGTGGATACTGCAAGCGGACGTATTCTAAATAGGCATAATAATGTATTAAAGAAGAAGGTATCACACCTTCCTCATGTGAATCTTGTAGATGACAAGTGTTTTTGGTGAGGTGAGAGGGGACATTGATGTAACCAATGCCCTCCTCAAGAGCATATCCACTTTGCTAAAGCCAGTGAAGATAAAGAAGGTATGGAGGGAAATGATGATCGTATTTTGGATGCTAAGATTGCTAATGTAAGATAATTAAATTTCACCCTAAAATAAGAAGAATCATCCTAATGCCACCAAATATTTCACTTCAAGTTCCCTATCAACCAAAAGGTACATGATTTTATTATAGAAGTATCATAGATAATGGTAGCTTCTATAATCAAGTGTAACCAACATTAGTCTACCAATTGAAGTTGTAAAAAATTGTATCCATCACCATACCAAATTTATTGGCTCAAGAAGGGATATGCTATTAAGGTGACTTAAGTATGGTACGTCCCTCTCTCACTTGGAACATATTATAAGGATAAAATGGTTTATTATGTCCTAATAGGGAGACTATGACAACATGATGTTACTTTTACTCATTATTAAAAGAATAACTCATATTTCTATTGGTGGTAAAAGAATAATATAGCAATTTTACCAAAAAAAGTGAAAGACCAAATCCCTAAAGCTCTAAAGGTGCCAACAAAATTAGCATTCTTTGTTAGCAACACAAAAAACAAAGAAGAGTTTCATATAGGTGATAAGGATGAAAATATTCTATATGTTTTGGTTGTTAAGGAGCTAGAGACATCAAAGACAAAAAATCCTATTGAAAATTTTCCACTCTTAGCAAAGTTCAAGGAGATACTAACAACTATATATTATATGACATTAATTGATATATTGAGCTTACACTATTACTTATGATAGTTTTACCCTTTTCTCAATTTTTTCTCTATTAGCTAAGTTTTATATTAAAAGATAAAATTAGAATGAGCCAAGAGAATAATAAATAAAAAAGAAGGCAATGTTATACCATCATTGAAGACCCAAAAAGAGAAGTTATATGCAGAAAAACGTTAATACCTTATTTTTTTTTTATAAAACCTTACCTGCTTACAGTATTTTGTATCAAAAAAAATGATATTATATTATTTTGAATATTTTATTAAATCATTTAACAAATTGGAAGCCTTAGTTTCATTTATAAAACATTTTTCTTCCATATATTAACACTTTCTTACAAGTTCATTAATTTGAGATCTTCCAAGCCACTTTTAGCCAATTAATTCTTCTAGATCATTATAATTCCTACATTTCTAGAATCCTTGGTTTTATAGGCCTCTAAGGGTATTTTAAAATTCTAATCCAAGATATTTAAAAAAAAGGTATTATTTATGTCTCGATTAACCCTATTTTGTGCTTTAAGCCCTAAAATGACCCTTTTTGTTATCCAAAATTCACAAAACTTTGGGCATCACTATATTTTAGTATATGAGCTAACAATGATTTTAAAATTTATAAAACTATTTTTATTAACTTTTTTAATTATTCAAAATAGTTTTGAACATAATAAGTCATCAAATACGAGTTTTATTCCTTTAATATTTATCTAATATTGTGAGAATCAATTCCAACCTTTAATTATTTTTTATTATGGATTAGAAATTCTCATTTATGTTCAAAAATTCATGTTTCCTCTCATGGTGGTATCAAAATTGTTGTTGTTTTTGTTTTTGTTTTTCCTCTCATGGTGTATTTTGCCACCTTTATACTTAAATGACCCTTTTTTTACCCTTTACCAAAATTTTCTACTCGTTCTTCTAGCATTTTTTTTCATCAAGGCACAACAATCACTTATTTTTGTTTTTGTTTTTGTTTTTGTTTTTAACTAAAAAACATCCTCTCTCCATTATGGGTGCACGTGTTGATAATTTTACAAGTAAAATAACTCATTTACCCCTGAACCCCTAAACTTAACAATTAATCCATCTAAATCTAACTTAAATGTTGTCATTCTTTCTCTTCCTTTTCCTCCTTGTATCATATTTTATTCTCATATTTTCCTTCTATTTGTATTTTCTTCCCTTCCCTTATTGTTTTATACTTTTCACATAAAATATCCTACCATGCACATTTACTATAATACCCTTATACACTAGATTAATTAACCACAAATAATTTTCACTTTCTTCCTCCTTTGATCATATCCTTCCACCTCATTTTATTCAACCTTCAACTCTCTCTTTTCTCACCCTTGGAAGGTACCTATTGTAATACCCCACTTTTGTGTAATAAATGGATAAGAAATTTTGACAAATTTTGGACCTTTGATTTTAATTCAATGTTATGATTTATTTTATATATAATTTGATTTGAAATTATGTTGGAAAATGAGCTTTATTGAGTTTTACAAATAAACCCATCAAATGGTTATTTGAATCAATCGACTGGCTTGTTGTTTTAGCCAAATTGAGTTCCTCAACTAAAGTGATTAATTGGTGGATGAATAGTCAACAAGTAGACCCAAACCGATCGATTAGTTTGTTGAGCTAGTCATATTTTGTTTAGTTGACTTGTTTAATTCCTTCGCTAAAAATGAACCTTGCCAACTCATATCTATTTTCCCTAAGAGATTCCAAAATACTTTCATGACGCATTTAACCCAAAATATTGCCTCGATTTGTTATAGAGGTCAATTAAGATGCATGAGGGAGAGAGGTGACCTCAACCATTATCTTTTTCCTCCTCTCTCATCTACCCAATTCATAGATTCATTGCTTCAATGTCAAGTGTGCTTTTGAGTAGCTGGAAGATTCCTTCCATGCGGACTTCCCATTTCTTCTTTTATGTAATAGAATTATGGTATGTTTGATCTAAGCTCCCTCGAGTTCTAAATTGAGCTTGAGAGACTAGGTCAAAAAATCCAAGGCAAATCTATTTGTTCTAATTGAATTCAAATTGTCACAAATATGGTTTTGAGTTGCCTTCTGAACCCTCTATATTCCCTTCGATTGATTGCCTATTAATAGCCCCAATCATCCCTATATTACAATTTCTTTTAGCCACTAAAATTCCTTTGAGTTATGCATTCTCTTCTCTTCTTCCAAACTTTGAACAACTGCCAAAATGTTTCCTACACTCTCCCAATCCTACCTCTAGCTATATCTTGTTTCAATTAATATGCAAGGCAAAGTTAGATTTCAGAAAAAGATTAAGTGGTATAGTAGAGATTTTCCTTATTTTTATCTTAGTGTTATGTCCTTCTTTCTTTAATTTTTCTTGTTCAAAATTTTATGAAGTATTGGTATAATACCTAAGTTAATATTTTGGATTTTAAGGTTATAAGAGTTGAATTTTTTATAGATTTAGAAATCCTGTTTTAAGGGGATTTAGCATGCCTCAAGTAAGTAATTCTTGCTTTTAAAATATTAGCATGTGTATATGCATGAAAAGTGATATCTTAGTTGTTGGATACATGTTGACATGAAGAAATGTAGTTGTATGCATGATTTTTATGTCTTAACGTCAGAGATGGAGAAAAGAGCATATGGGTAAAATAGGTTATGATGATATTACGTAGAGAATTGCATATTAATCTGGTCAGGAATATGTTAGTTGATGTTGATACATATTATAATATAGCTAGAATGAATATTATGCAAGAATCTGTATGAAATTGGTGAATTAATGTTGTGTTAGGGTAAACCAATAGATTGGTTAGGTCAAACCAATCGACTAGTTCCTAGAACAATTGATTGGTTAACCCCAACCTATTGATTGGTTTCCCTATAGAGACCTTTGTCTTACTCTCTACTTAAACCCATAAATTGGTTTGGTAAAATCGATTAATTAGTCTATAAACAGCCAACTGGTTTGCCCAAACAAGTCGACCAATTTAAAGAAAGCATGGGCTAGTTGAGTTGAACCAATCTATTGGTCAACCCAAACCAGTTTACTGGTTAGGCCAGAGCAATTGACTAGTTCTATTTGTTTGCATAATTTATTTCCTTGTAGTTCGATTATAATTGGGGGTTGTGTTTGGGACTATATCATGATTATTAATGGGATGAACTTTAGATTTTAACATGAATTATTGGCCTAACTAACATATTGAAATGGATCATAACTTATGGCATACATTAAGGATAATGTGAAGGCTAAAGGTGCAATTCACTTGCAATTGGTGATAAAATGGAAATAAGAGTAGTGGAAATTAGTAAGGGCATGAGTAAAACCATATGATGGATATGAATTTCATTAGCCAAGGATAGAAGGTAAAACTCACATGGTTAGGGAAAAGGAAATAAAAAGGATCAATATGGTTTAGTATGGAGATTTACCTTGCTTGCTTGTATGGGCCTTGTATTATCATCCATCCCTATGAATAAAATACTAATCACTTAAAATGAAAGAAAATCAAGTTGAGTATGGGTCAAGATTATCCGATCCTCAATTGGCTACCAGGGGTTAGTATGCCTTTGGGCCTTTTTAGCGCCTTTGGGCATTGCCTTTGGATAGGATCTTGAGAGGTCCTAGTGCCTTACCTACTCTAGACACTAATGATGTACTAGGGGTAATGATACTAATATGGTCTAGTTACCTAAGTGGTTGGCTTTGACTGAGACTTATATCCATTGTGGTGATTAGCTTTAGCTTAGACTTTATATCCACTTGGTGATTCACTTTAGCCTGGACTTTATGTCCTTTTTTAGATAGCCTTCCATGGTATGTGAGATCATACGGTGGAGCATAGTTCATCAGTTGATGATAACAAAATATGGTTGTTAAGTAAGTAATTGATCGAATATAAATAATGATTTAGAGATTGACTAATATTTATCAAGAATGGAAGTAATGGTATGATTGGTCAAAAATGCGTAAAGTTAGTTATTGCACTTGGCTAATGTTTCACTTGTCTACTTTATTATGAAATGGAATATTGATGGATTGACTCACTTATCTCTTATGTCGACGAGCTAATAGTATAACCTAAGGATTTGGTTAATTGATGTATCATGCTATTTAGTATATATACCTACAAATGATTTCACCACATTTCCAAAAATATATCAATATACAGGCCGCTCATACATAGAAAGAGTTCATATATATATGTAACATACACACACACATATATATATATACACACACACATACATACATACATATATACATATCTATACATACATAGCAAAACTTTATACAATGGTTCAAATTACAAAAGATATACATACTACAAGGTTAACTCAATAGCAGCATTATATACATCAAAAGGTTGCTAAAACGCAAACATCTAACTAAGAAAACTCATAACCATCATACTAAATCCATGTGTAGCCTTATCGAGCCCGACAAATAACTATCACTCTTAGATTCCACTCATCTTGATATGTCATATGTTCGCACACATCATCAACAGAGTCTATTCACAAATACTCTAGGATAATCGATGTGGATACTCATAGGAAAGCTATGACGAAACCTCCACTCGTAATCAATCACCATCAACTCTCTAACTATCCAATCATAATCTCTAGAAAACACCTCACCCTCAACAAATCTTGGGTTTGGTGCATCAGTATGGTGGACAAACAAATGTAAAAAACTAGATGCAGCCAATGACCATGGCTCTGTCTGAGGTAGGGTCAATAGTAGGTGATACAATCTGAAATAGAATAGGCCATACAATGAGTCGCTCGTGAACAAGCAACCTAGCTCATTCTATAACCATATGACATGATTCTGTAGATATGAATCAGGCTCCATATATAGATATGGTGGAGAGTATGTAATAGCAGTGCACACCTATAAATGAGAACAACCAGTAAATCTTATCATCAAGGTTGTTCTCGAAAAGATCTACAATATAAAAATTCTTCCATGTGCTACACAAACCATTAATATATTCTTCCATATCTTAACCAACTATGTAAAGTTAACAACATACCCACATAAGATACTTATCATAAAACTTATAATCTTAAATTGAATTTTATTCATTTCTCTATTGATATAAATGTGTCTTTCAATATTAAGAAAAGATAAAATACCAAAATATTCTATATTCTTCTGTTATTATATGTTTAAGATTTTATATTATCATCATTTCATTTACTCCCACTAGATTTTTCAATGAGTTAAGTTGAATCAAACTACCTCCTAATATACTCGACATATTTAAAATAAGGATATAATCTTGACTTATTTATTTAACAAACAAGCTTGGTCAAACTATCATCTAATTATTCAAGCTTGATATAGTAAAATCAAGCAGATATTAATAAGATAATATATATAGGTTAAGTATAATAATATGATATTATTAAAATTTTAGTTGAGAATAATGTATATAATACTTTGTTAACATACTAATTATCATATTTAGTATAACAGATGCTAAGCCCTAACCCTAATCCTAACACTAACCCTTACCCTAACCCTAATAAATCATAATAAAAACTAACCCTAATCTTAAAGCTAGATAACTATAATTAAACCCTAATAAATCCTATATATCATCATCATCATCATCATTATACATAATTATTTTGGCTAATTTAATTATTCACTTTTATTTCTTTATTATTTTCTATTTCTATTTAATCCTCACAAATAAAAAATTATTAACATACAACTCTAAGTGAAATTTACATTTAATTATTTACATATGTAAAATATATTTTCATTTAATTATACGAAATTTCCTAATATCCTATTTTCCTATACTTATTAATGAAAATGTATATATATAGTTTTTACGAGTGACATTCCTAATATTTTTAAGTATTTTATTTCTCTTGGTAAGCAAGAAATACAATGACATATATATGTAAGGTTAGCTAACACATTCATGTTAATAACACCGACAAATTCAATAACAAATAGCAACATTTTTCCCCAACACATTCAAAAACAAAGAACAAAATTTTTCAACAACAAACTACAACTTTTTAATAACAAACACTACAACCTGCATCAACATAAATGCATATATATATATATAATAAAATAATAAGCTAGGGAAGAAAAAAACCATAGGTAGAAGAAGGAGTGGTAGCAGCAAGAAGAGTGGTGGTGAGCAAAAGGACCAACGGCGACTACCTACAAACATGGCAGAGTAAGAAGGATCAAATGCTTAAGAGGTGCCCAGGAATGGTAAGACATGCAACACTAAGAATGGTAGTAGTGTGGTGGTGCAAGAGAATGAGTGGTGGCTGCCCAAAGTTGAGAGGTGTGCAAAACAACGAGTGGTGATTGCCCAAAGTTGAGAGGATAAGGAGTGGTTGTGTAAGGGTTCTCAAGGGAATGAGTAAGAGAGGGAAGGTGCTGAATGAATACGAGAGTATGAAATTGTTGGCACAAAAATAAGATATGAATAAAATAAGAGGTGGAAGATTGGATTTTTAATAATGGTTCTTATAAGAACCATTATTAAAAGTTCTTTTGATAATGGTTCTCACTACCGTGTGAAATTTACTATAGATGTTCTATATATAATAGTGCTCACAAGAACCGTATTAAAACAACTTTTAATAACGATTCTTACAACTACTGTTATTAAAATTACCATGTGTAATTTTTGGATGAAGTTTTTAATAACAATTTTGACCTATAACTTTTATCAAAACATCCTCAATAATCCCACACATTAATTTTTACGCATTTAGCAATGGTTTCAAAAACATTGTTATTAATGTGCCTTTATTATTTTTTATTTCCATAATAGTGGCTGAAAACCCCCTAGAGTGGCATGAATAAAGTTTTTCTAAATGAAGATGAAAAAGAAAAAATTGTGCACACAATGTAGAGAGGTCTAAAAACAAATTATTCTCCACATTCACTACTAAAAGGTTTTTCCTTTTGGATTTTAAAATAGTGATGTAATTTTATTGATGATCACTTTTCTCTTATTTTATGAGTCTTAAAATCTCAATAAACCTCTAAGAGATGATTTAAAACTTAACCTATTTATCTTCTCTAGACTCCCCACAAGAATCTCTCAAGAATGATAGACAAACACTAACTAAACCCTTTAAAATGAATTTAATAAGGTGTTTGTGCTTACAAATTATTCTCACCAAGAATATAAGATATGAAAGTATAGAATTTTAGATGAGATATAATATAGCTATATGTAATAAAAGATATTACAATTTAAGAGTAATTCTTTCTAAGATAAATTAGAAATGAACAATTATCAATAAAACTCATAATTTGAAAGTTTAGAGAGCTTGAATGAGCAAGTGAATGATTTAAGAGTAGATTATTAATTGAACAATTAATGAAGTTGAAAAAAAAATTGTAATAAATGCCGAGGGACCTTATTTATAAGGGTAAGGGTATCCTTCATCATATAACCATTCGACACAAAAATCCCTAAAAAGCTATGTAACCCATATTTTTTACAACGAAAAATTTTCGTTTTAAAATATTACTAAAGTGGAAAAATACTAAACATATGTAGGAAAAAAGAGGGTGTTACAACTGCTCATAACATAGGATAGGCATCAGCTACCAGTCCCATCATAGATACAAGGCTGAGAAACCAAACCAATCAAAACAAAAGTAGAGCGTGCAAGAAACATGTTATAGAGATATAAAAAAAAAGTGTTTATGAAATAGGACCTCAGCAGTCCCCAAAATATTCAAATACATGAAAGTAAGTTAAAATAGGATTCAAACTACAATGGCAGAAAAAAAGGTAGGGCATAGCCCCAAACTCTATTCTATTAATCCAAAATCCCAAAATGATGTAAGCCCACTATCGGTCATCCCAAAAATTTGTACATGGTCTAGTCATCGAAATGAGCAGGTGATTGAGCATATGGGCACATTAGTAGATTTACTACTGATTCAGCCAAGTTACCTCCTCAATAGGAGCATTAAGCATATAATTTCCTAACATAATGTAGAGATCATACTAAACATATATCATGGTTATGCCATACAATTAGATATATATACTCTATCATAGTCATATAGTGCATCAGAACTTTACACCATACATGACTTAGACAATTTAGGTCTCGCTGTGCTTATCAACATAACATAAACATCACAAATAGCAAAATACAATTTACTAAATAGGTTATTTAAAAAACTATTAGGGTTTCTAACATCCATTCACATATTTTTCCATGGGGTATATTTTCTAGCTTACATAATCCATTAGGTCATTTATTTATAAGCTATTATTTCTCTTTCCCATTATTTTGCCTTTTTTTATCTTTATCCACATCTTTATTCTTTTTTATATCGAGCGATGGATTATGCACCGCCTTATGGTCTCACATACCATGGGAGCATATCCAAACTAGAAGATATAAACTCTAGCTGAAGTCAACTAACCACCAATTGACAAAGTCATGTCGGATCCAAAAACTACCTAGGTGAGCAAATCTTTTATTATCGATACCCCCTAGTACATTATCATTATCTAGATTAGGTAAGGCATGGGGATCTACTAGGATCCCTTCTGAAAGAACTAATAAATTCTCATAGGAAACTAAACCCCAATAGCTAATCAAGGATTAGGTAACCAAGACTCATACACAGCTTGATCATCTTCCACTTTAAGAGATCAGTGTTTTATTTTTCAAGGTTATATGATCATACAAGGCCCATTCAACATCCAAGTAACACATCTACAGACTCATTCCATCTTAAGCGTTTTTACCCTCCAACCATGTGGTAGAATTTCTATTAGTGCCGAACTAATATTAATCAATCCATCATGATAATCCATTTTAGGCCAACAATCTAGATTACATTACCCTTTTGAAGTCATAACATACTTATTCAAGTTTTTCCACTAAAACATTTCCAAGAACTTATTAAGAATACCACGAATTATGATCCATTTAATCCATCCATTCGGTCAATCAAACCATGCCAAAAAATGTATTTTCATCATTAAAGAACCATCTAGCAGCACTAAACATAGTATCAAAATATATTAAGTCTAAAGGATCAAAATCAAAAGTTATAGCTAAATCAATCAATAGGTTTGTGATAACTAGGTGATCAATTTAGGCTAACCAGTCGATCGATTAGGTTATCGCATTTCCTTGAATCATCCAACTAGTTTAGTCATGTCAATCATTTGTTTGGTTCTAATAAAATAGTTGATGGGTTTAAGTAGAGGGCAAGTAATGTCACCACAAACCAACTGATCGATTGATTTGGTCCAACCAATTAACTATTCTAAAGACCAGTCAATCGATTTAGCCTAATTAGTTGATTGGTTTCCACTTAGAAAACACATAATAGAAATTTTTAATGCAAACCACACTCTAAAATCTTACGACATCCAAACCAAAACATATCATGGCAAAATACCAATGTTTAACAAGCTCATAAATTGAATCATACTTCAGTTTATGTAACTCAACCCTATTTTCTCTAAAATCATGCCTTTTCTCAAAATTTTAATTTAATTTAGCATGCATCGGTTCGTATTTTTGAGATTGCATTCAGTTGTAATTCAATCATGAGTGTTTTTTACACTCAATGGCTTGTGATAATTTTTTCTATCTTTTAACACTATAAATAAGAGTTTCTTAACATTAATAAACATAAATTAAGCTAGCATGACTCTTCTAAAATAATCATTTTTACATCTTATGAAGAATCAAAGAGATGTCTAATTTTACACTTTCAAATCTAAATCAAACTTCTCTAGTGCTCAATTTATTCTTCATATTTAGCTAAAGTACTCATATACTTGTATTTATTATTTATTTAACTACAAAAAATATTTACTAGTGAATACTCACTTTTATATGCTATCTAGTGAAGATTTTTATTATATTCATTCAAACTCATCATCTCACATACAAGTGAAGAGTGGTATGTTGTCTAACATTCCTAAGAGAGGTCATTAAGATTGTAGTCTCATAAACCTAGAAAGGATAACTGGACAAAGTGTAAATTATCTCTTAGTGGGTCATTGAGATTGTATGCTCATAAATAAAGAGAGGAGTGATTATTATCAAACACCCACTATAAATGAAGAAAGATTCAAATCCAAAAGGAAAAACCTTTTGGTAGTGGATGTAGAGAAACTTTGTAGAGTTTCTTGAACTACTATAAATCATGTGTTTATTGTTTACCATCCTTCTACTCATTTATCACAAAATTTTAATTTGAAATTATTGTTAAAAAAATACTCTATTCAAACCCTATAGAATATCCATACAACCTTTCAATTGGTATTAGAGCTTGGGGCTTCATGAAATTAATCTAGCAATCAAAAGCTTAAGATCTTCAAGTATGGATAAATTCATAGGTGAAGATATAATACCTTCAAAGCCTCTGTTATTCATTGGAAAAAAAATTGGGCTCTAGAAAACGGTGAATAGAAGCTTCTTCAATGAAAAAATTAAGACTTGTGGTTTATCATTGAATATATTCTAACCAAGATTTAAAAATACACCATCAAAGGATTATTTGATAAACCAGTTGAAAAATGGATTGAGCTCGACAATCAAAGAGCCATCTTAAATCACAAAACTATCTTGACGCTCCTTTGTGGCCTTGAAGAAAATATATTCTACCATAGCCTAGAATGCACCATTACCTAAGAAATTTTAGAAATATTGAATATCACCTATGGCGGTAATGAGGAAGAAGAAATTCTCCATCATTATTTCATCCCGATAAATGTTGGCATTACAAGTAAAAAGGATGAGGTAAATGATTTCTCGACTAACTCAATAATTAATTGTCATTACTTTAATTATTTTCTAATTATGTATTTTTAAAAGTTTGAGTTAAATAAAATGTTTAACCACTTAATCTCAAAGCATGTAAAAGTAAAGAATGACAATGAACACGTTGTATATATGGTTAAAAGCTTTAAAATTGAATTGGATGCAAAACTTGAAATGATTGAAATTTATTCGTTAATAAAATGTTAACATTTTAGAAATAACCTCCATTAATACAAAATAAGGCTTTATTTCCCTTTATCAAAAATGATTTGGATTCTAAAGAATTGTATTATTATTCATAATTCTTTAAGGACTAACCCCTATAGCACCAAAAAGATATAAGTATCAAAAGCATGAATTTGAAAACTTATTATAAGGGAGAAGAAAAAGATGAGGAGGAATAGATTAAAGGATCAAATAAAAATCACAAAATCAAAGCTTCTTCTACCTCTTTATAAAAGAAAAAGGAAAACATGTGAATTTTTCTAAATCCAAGTTAGATTTCTCTCTTTTCGTATTGCATTATCTTTAATGTGAAATATTATGTGAGTAGAGGAAAATCTTCTTTGATAACAAGTCTTAGATAAACTTGACTTACAAAAATTACACAGTATTCTCTCTTTAGATGTCATTGTTTGATGCATGAAAGTGATGTTAAAAACATGTTTGGATAGACCAGATAAATTTTGATTTGATTATGAATTGGAATACATGATTTGTGCTTAAAAAAGTTTACAATGCATGTTTAAATTCATTGATTCATTATCTTTTATACTCATAATAATTGTTTATTAATTGAAGAGACTAATCAAATAGTGGCAAAACTAGTTTATATATTAAAACGACTAGTTAATGTGTCCCCTCTGAACCCGTTAATGGGTGTGAGCTTTGTTTTTTAAAATAGGGCTAGAACAATTGATGTGTTTCTAAAACTGATCAACTAGTTTGTCTAAGGTATTGAATATTTTTTTAAGGACAAAACTTTAGACATTACTTCATTTTCCTTTAATAGGCCGCTTAAACCCAAACTACTTTGTTTTAGTCTTTTCCTCAAATCCTATTCATTCTATCCACCAAATCTTACAAAACTTACCTCACCAAAGAATACACCCTTAACCACCAATTCTTTTCATATATTTCTAAGGAATAAAATGGATGACTGGCTTTAAAGAAAAAAAAAACTTAACGTTATATATTGCATTAACATTGATGTTTAAATCAATCAATTCTAGTTATCATATATGCAAAATCTACATGACTCTCACATGTTCCCACTAATCACCCTCAAAATTCATCACTAACACAAGTTATTCAAACTCTTTTAGAACAACTTACCCTTTGATAAAAAGTACCCAAGTGATAACATGTTATGACAAAAGCATTGAGATACACTTGAATAAGACTAGGGTAGTTGAGGTTCTTGGGATTCCACATGAAGAAAATAATTAAGGGAAAAATGTATTAATTTTGACATTGGTTATAAAATTATCAAGATGACCTTTTATACAAAATCTCTTTGATCATCACATTTTTCTACTCTTTGAGCTCGGTAATCCTATCTAGTTTGATCCTATTTGACTTTTCCATAAGAATTTGATTGTTTAAATACCATATTTTATCATTTTAGCTATCTAGATCATGATGTAGTTAAAATATGTAGGTGGACAATGAAAATAAATATAATGACTAATTGAATACAAATTATAAAATTAAAAATATAAAGCCTAGAATTGAACTTCGGTCTATAAATTCGTATTCAATAATGAAATAACGCTATATTGTAGTTTAGTTCAATGGATATGAACTATCAGTCTAAATATATTCATTAGCCTCTTTCAAGGTCTTAGAACGTATTTCATCTAATCTGGTGACTATATTCGTGACTAAATAATTAAATTAAACCCATTAAGTTCTACCAATTCTATTGTCCCTTAGAACCAAACATCTACTTTCGTGATCATTTAAATTCCTATCCATATGTTAATTTTCGATAATAGCTTTAACCTTTCAGTTATAAAAACATCTAAATAGGTCGGATTCTATAAAATCCACTTCATAATGATCAACCCCAACATGTTAAATGACACATACGAATTAAACATACAACATATAATTTAATTCATAATATTAATACCAAAATGGACCTAATTCAATCCTAGAAAAAGGAATTACTCATTCACAATTACAAGAAACATAAGAAACTAAATTACATAACAAATATAATGACAGCATAAAATTTTTAAAGAAGAGAATGGATTGAATTAATCGTGAATTGAAGAAGAACAGAGTTGATTGTAGAGTTTTCATACAAGAAACTTGCACTAAAAATTAGAAATTAAACTAAGGAATTCAAGATATAATACATGAGGTTTTTTCTTAGGAAAGAGGACAAGAAAATCTCCTAAAAATTTCCTAAAAAACATCTTTCAAAAGCCCCTAAAAACTGCCTAAAACGAAGTTTGCATCATGCATTAAAACGTGGATAGCCACTACTGCACAGCCATGCAAGTCTGTATAGGCTAGCCATGCAACATTTTTCCTAGAATTGTTGTGCATGCTGAGTTTTAAATCCTACAGGGCTGTGCAGCAGGCTTTGCAACATGTTTGGCTTCAAACTAGACTTCATCAGGGTTTCAAGGCTATGCAGCTGGCTGTCCTAAGGCTATGCAACACCATTTTCTGGTCTCTTTTTACTTCTTTCGACCCCTTTTCATCTCTTTAACTTCCTTCACCCCTTGATAAATATGTGAGGTTGATTTATCTTCCTTTAATTCCTTTCATACTTTGTTTTTTTGTTTCGTATACATGCACCACTTCCTTGGATTTGTGCATTCTTGTGCAAAACCTGGAAAACATATACCAATAGGGAAGTAGCATGAACTATAGACTTTAACCACAATAAAATTCATATTTCAAACCAAATATATTCCTAAAATGAAGGCAAAGCAAGATAAAAGTATAGAAAATATTCAATTTATTAGTGGTTAGCTCTTATGGGGATTACATATAAGAATTGTATAAGCATAAGGACACATCACATGGCTATTTAAGATGTGACTACAGGTCATTATGTGATTCAAGGTACCATTAGCTCATACTATCTAAAACTCTACAAGAGAGTATTGCATTATTCTATTTACATGGTGTTGTTCCCTCATGCGACATATAAGGATGATATGATTCATATAAATAGGTATGAGGTTAACCACGTCTAATCAATACTTTCCATGTGCTTCAACATTGACATATCTCAAAACATGGCACACATGAAGAGTCACATATGCGCTTCTTAGGGTATGATTCTCTCATCATAAGGATCTTGGAGAATTTCTAGGTCTCATTTGGAGATTTCAATTCCATTCCTCTCCATTTCAAGAATGGAATGGATATCTTTTATAAGATGACCTTATAACTGATAGGATATGAGTTGAGTGAAGATTGTTGGAGTCTCATAATTATTATGAAGGCTAGATATTTGTTTACATGGACTACACTATAAGAAACTAATACATTAACAACCATCTTAACGATCAAATAAATTTTTAGTCACTTTGACATATTTTTAATGACCACCATCAAAATTCATCGTTATTGGCATATCTATTGCAACCAATATATTTTTTATCGTTAATCATTAAATTATCTAGTCGCTGAAGGATATAAGTATCATATAAATATATACATTTTATAATAAAAAAATGGAAAAGGAGGAAAAAAAGAGAGCAAAATATAGGTTGTGATATATTAGTTAAGGTAGGTACTAAAAAAATGACTAAGGGTGAAAACCTAAAACTAACTTGACCACCCACCAAGAGACACCCCCATGATTGATATTTTACTTCAATTTCACATTTTATATCTCCCTATCATTCGTGACCTTGTGTAGTCTAGATCTCCACGACACATCCTCCACTCTCTAGTCCAACGAGCCTCTCGGCAGCACCTCCATCGTTTCCATTCTCTACTGATCGGCATCATCAGTTCATTGCTCCAAGCCTTTCACCATTAGCAATACACACCTTTCTCTACACTACTCAAAGGAATGAATTTACCTAGAGACAATAGCGTCACACATCTACTCAACGTCCTAATTAAAGCTCTTATCGTCGCTTGGTAACCAACATCATCGCCCAAATCAACCTATGCTCCTCAGTCACCACCCTACTCTACACTAGGGTGCCCCCTTTATTGCACTAGTGAAACCTAAGGATGAAATATCTAAATGAAAGATTTCAATATCAATTTGAATTATCTATAATCAACTCCTCTACTTTATGCTGCCAAGTATCATCATCCTCTCTTATATTATTTTCTCAATTTATAGTTCTCAGTTGATTAGATTGTCATTGAAGTCATTTTTAGTTATGGTCGATTTCCTTTTGTTATGTAATCAAAAAATAAGAAGTTCAGGGTCTTAAGGCTTATATTGAAAATGAATTAGGGGAAATTAGGGGAGATAGAAAGTAGGGATTGGGTTTTATGACAAATTTGGTCTTCTTGGCTCCTAGTAATTGTGGTTTGGACTAGACTGCTTATTGAATGATCCAGGGCTTGAGTTGGTATTTATTCTTCTAAAAATGGGGAATTTCATGCTTTCTTGACAACTATATCTGTACACATATATAGAAGCAAGTTAGCACATGCTAGTGAATTCTTATACAACTGCTTCTACTACCCTAAGCTATCTTGTGTTCCCTATTATGTGTGGACGTGAAAAATACTATTATATTATCTATAAGACTAACTATGGACTGATTACTTACAAGGAATTTTGGTTCTTTCTTTTTCTCAACGACCATCAACTGTGCCTTTTTAGCATTTTGTGTGCATATCTAATGCATAGATTGTGTTTGTTTGTAATGCCCCAAAATTCACTATTCTTTTTAAACATAAGTAAATAAATTAGAACCTGTGAATTTTGGGAATATTACTATCGTGATTAGTACGAGCTCGGCCCATGGCCATTCCCATACTAAACACAAGGCTAAAAGATATTTAATAATTATAATAATCAAATCTAGATAAGACTTCAAATAAGCATTACACAATTATAAGACAGAATTCATAGTGCGAAGTCAAAGAGTCATAATTCAGCATACGTAGTTAAAGTTCCTTTAGAGGAAATAAGTTTACAAATAATAAAAATTAAGTCCAAGAAACTCCAAACATAATTAGAAAATCATAGAAGGGAAATACAGCCATGCCACTCTCAATCCTCATGCCAAATCCAAACTCAGCACTCAGCCCCGCCTAATACCTCATGAACATCGAAGGCATCAAAATAAGTGTCACCCATCTGTGCAAAGTTAGAAAGGCCTTCTACTGGTCAGAATGAGAAGTACCCATGAAATGGGTGGTCAGTACACTACGTACTGATTAAGGTAACCATGCACTAAGGCCAATACACAAAAGAACATGATTCAAACATGATAACATAACAACTTATAATCATTCAAACAAATAAGTAAATAAATACCCAATTATAATCTGGATAAAGTAATAATTTAATCTCTAATCATTATTCATTTCACGCCATGCTTTTTATCAATCCATACGAGTACTAGAACCCCACTATTATAGCCAGTGGATCGGTCACTTATAGGGCGACATGCACCTAATCACTATTATAGCTAGTGGATCAGCCACTTATAGGGCGAAATGCCCTAACCACTATTATATGTCGGTGGATCGGTGTGGCACCTTCTCGCATAGTGCTCCACTGTAAGTATTTAGTGTCTTTTATGTATCTTAGCAAACTCAGGTTTTTGTTTATTGATCTTGGGATCCCCCACTATTATAGTCGGTGGAGCGGTCACTTATAGGGCAACATGCACTTAACTACTATTATAGTCGGTGGATCAGTCACTTATAGGGTAGAAAGCCCTAACCACTATTATATATCGGTGGATCAGTCTAGGCCCAACTCAATAATCTTCCAATTTACATGATTAATATCTTATAGTATCTTATTCACAAGTTTCACCTTGGACATGCATGACTAAATTCCTCTACACTTATCCTCCAAAAAGGACCTGTCCCATATCATGAGACTCATGCACCTCCTAACTTGTCCCAACATCCTTTCCTCCTTTCCCTAACTTATAGTAAAAGTCCCACTCCTGAGTATGTGGGTCAAGGCCCACTACCTTACACCTCCAAGTCCACTCACTACCTTACTATAGGGTTTTATCTAGAAACCCTAATTTAGGCTTATGTGGCCCATCCTTCTCCATCTCACACAACACAAACTATTTTAACACCCCACACATCATAACCATTTGATTCAACCCTCATCAACTCACTTCACTCACCAAGTATATGTGTGACCACAAAACCCTAGGTGGCCACACCAAACCCTATCATCCTCACTTCCACATGTCACCTCTCCATTTATCACTTTCCACTTTTATTTTTCCATGATTCTCATGCTCATCCGTCACATGATAATCTTCCATACTCATCTCATACTCCAATCACTCTCATTTATTTTCCCTATTTACCACCTTCTCATATTAGGGTTTCCTCCCAAACCCTAGCTCGGTCTCCTACGCACCCTTATATTATCCCACAAACTATTTTTTACCCAAAGCCTCCAAACCCCCAAACAACTATTTCATTACCTTCCTTACACCCCAATTAAACTTTTCATACGTATATTTTACTCCCACATGATGTGAATCAAAGTGGAGGAAGAAGCGCAGGATCTATCAACTATTGATTCAATTGGTGACAGGTTGAAGTTGAGAAAAAATGCTTCAGCTTAATGAAGGTTAAACTCGAATTGTTTACAAGTTTGGTGATAGGATTACTTTGAATGTTTAAAGCACATTTGAAGGTCTAAAATGAAAAATAAATTGGGGCACTTCTTCAATCCAGATAGGACTCCAAAAGGGAGAAAAAAATGCAAGCTAAGCTTGAGGATTTGGTGTTCAAAATTCTATTATTCAGCTTATCATTTCATATGCCATACTTGTACAAGACTTAAGTATATATGGGGGAGGGAGTCGACTTTAAAGCCTTAAACCAGTCGGTTTCTCCTTTTAATTCAAGTTGAATTTAATCCACTTGAATTAAGCCTATATAATACTTAATCTTACTCATAATATCATCATTTAAATGATATTAATAACTAGCATTACAAAGCCACACAATCAACTATGGTACATACATGAAATTATGGTGCACTGTCGTATGTACAACAAATTTAATAAATAAATCCTAATCCCCAAATACGTAGTATATGGCAAGAAGGAGTCGAACCCACAAGGAATGACGTTTAATCACTAAGTTTGCTATTGATGTTATAAACCCGTTTGTACAATTTCATTGATTCCTAACTAAATTCAATAATACTAAAGCTTTAACCACGACTTTACAATTAGGGGAGGATTGAATTGATGATGGAATTAAAATATCATACATTCACATAAAAGAATGATTTTAAATAGTTTAATGTTGACTTAAGAAATTCAGAATAATAATTTCTATACTTCCTCTCAACCTTAATAAATTGAATATGCTCTCAATTTATTTTTGCATCCAATTAATAACCTAGGTTACGAACACTAGATTCAATTAATGGTAGCATTATGAACGGGAAGTAGCCAACTACAATCATAATCACAAAAGCTCGGATCATGCAATTGCACGAATTAATGGTCTTTTTGCTACTACAGACAAATTAATTAACAATTACGGATTAATTTCATTGTCTTAGCAAAGACTAAATTCTAAACCAAATAGGTGATCAATCTAATCAGTTCAAGAATCTTAATCTATGATATGGAATCATTCAATTCAGACCATTAATTCAATTAAACATCATGCAGAATCAAACATTGAAATTATGAAATGATAAGTAAGTTATGATTCCATCTTCAATTCATCCTACCCTGTTCTACTTACTCAAATTTCTGCATATTCACAATTCATACAATTATACAGAAATATTAAAAATTAATGACAATAACACATTCACAAATTCTATTATTTCAACAATTAGATAACAATGAAAGGATCACAAGTAAAATTGCATAAAAACTACTTAAATTCTGCAAAATAGAAATACAGAAATTAACAAAGGAATAGAGAAACTTATCAATTGAAGTGCAGAATGTCAAATCATCAATAGAATTCAAGAAGATCAAAGATTGGAATTGTGCATTACATGTATATTCTAAAGGAATAAAGGGAGAAAAATACATTCGATCCCCTCCTCTCGATGTCCCGAACTCTGTTTTATATCCCATTTTTATCAGAAACAAGTTGCGTGGCAGTTATACATTTTTAACTGAAAACACGGTCCGTGTTTATGAAACACGGGACCCCCGTGTTTTCTTCCAACCGTTCTGCTGACAAAGCTTTACCGACCGCCATTCGGGACTAATAACACGGTCCGTGTTATGGAAACACGGGACCCCCGTGTTTTCTTCTCTTGCACTCAATTCCTTTGAAAGTTTGAGCTTCACTTCTCTTGATATATTTGTTCCTTTTCCAACTTTGCTCTCCTTGATTCGGCATTTCTTGATGTGTTTTCTACTTGATTTCTTCTTCTCATTGATTTCTCCTTGAATTTCTTCAATTCTTTTCTTTCCTGTAAAACTTATTCAAAGGAGGAAAACTCGACGAAAAGATTAAATCTAGTAGAAATTATGAGGGATAAATGATATTTTTAGACATGAAAATAATCAATAAATCTCATCTATCAAATTACAACAAAACCCTAACTTAATATAAATAATCACTATATCTTGTTGTAGTATCATCCCATGTATGTCATAACCTTGCATGCTTTGAATGCTTGTACACTTTAAATCTCTTTTTGTGCATTAACTTCTTCACCTTGCAAATACGTAATATACCTGCAACAATATCTTGAATTGTTTTCAATACCAAGCATAGAAATATTATCAAGAATATTTAAAATTATTGGCTCCATTATTAAGAATGCTAATTCTTCCTTACCTTGAGAATCATTAGAAACATAAGATACATTAGATGCACCTGCATCACCACGCAGACCCTAACCTTCATGCAAACCTTCAAACTTTTTCATGCAAAACCCTAGACTCCTATGCAAAACCATATATTCTTCCATACAAAACCCTAGATTATTCCATGTGAAACCCTAGATTCTTCCATGCAAAACCCTAGATTCTTCCACTCATGGGTCATGAAATATTTAGATCAAACCCACATCCCTTGGTTAACCTATTCCCCTTTAGTCAACTTACTTTCTCACTTTCCTTTTTCATCCTTTCACTCCATATCATCCCATTACATATTCGAGCATGCATGTCCTAAAAGGTTACAACACATCACATCATAATCATAGTATTTACATTTTATACACATGCCATAGAATAACACATGAGCATACCTCAACTCTGATCTATGCTACACATAAAATATTTATAATGATAAGCACAAGATATATAACATATCATGACACATGGCATAAAAGGCATAAAAAAAACATTATATACATAAGGCCTTAGCTACACCCTTACCTAATACGACACTAATCTTACAGCACGCTCCCACACCTCATTAGGGCTTTGACTCGTCTTACCTATAAGAGGGAAAAACTAAGGATTAGATTCTCTCCTACCAAAATACTAATATTTCCTATTTTATTCTAAGATTAGGGTTATAGATAAAATAATAATATAATATTAGTAACACTAACTAAATACTAATTTTGCGAAGGATAAAAGTAATAATAGTAATGTTGGAAAAGATGATAATTAGTTGAGTGTTGGAAAAAGGAGAGGGAGAAAGAGGGTGGAATTTGGGTTGTTGATGGTTACCTAGGTGGAGAGGGGTGGAATGAAGGTGGCGGCACACGTGGCAGTTGTGGTGGTCGAAAGTGGAGTAAATGGAGAAAGGGAGGAGGAAATGGAGAAAGGACGTCTGTAGGGTAGTTTGGGAGGTGTAGGAGGTGGTGGTTACAGCGGAAGTGGTTGCTAATGGTGGAGCAAAGGGCGGCGGAGGTGAAAGTGTGGCTGATTAGGAAAGAGACTTTACATGGCTGGGGTGGCTCGTGCAAGCAAAATTGAGGGTGAAGGGTGGTGTGGTTAGGTAGAGGGTGATGAAGGGAGTAGTATTGTTGGTGGTTTGAGCTGCGGCGCGGAGCGACGGCGATGGGACTGGAGTGTGATTAGGCGATGGCACAAAGGAGAGGTTCTTAGGATATGGGAAAAAACTCCCGGGCTGGTAAAGGGGTATTTATAGGGCCAAAGGAGGGGAAAAGGTCATAGGGGTGATGGGAGAATAGGGCAGGTAGGTGAGGCGCACCGACCGACGACTATAGGCTTGCATAGGTCAAATCATGGCAAACTACGATTGACCAGGGAAGAAGGAAATCATGCTAGAAGAGGGGAGGAGTGGTTGGATCAAAATGGCCAGCAAATCAGCAGGGAAGAGAGGGGAGAAATGGTCGGTCAATCAAGCATGGTCGGTGGTGAGATTCTCGAGGAGTTCGGGAGGGAGTTGTAGGTTGATGGCAAAGGAGAAGGAGGAAGAAGGAGAGGGCTAAACTAGTGGTCTAGGGAGAAAGAAAAGAAAAAGAAAGAAGAGCTGATCGGGCGTGTAGGAAAAAAAAAGAGAACGAAATGCAGCGTGCTAGGCTGCACCGAAAGAGGAAAGAAAAGGAAGAGGGAAATGGGCCGCTGGCCTAGCCCAAGTCGGGGGAGGAGGAAGAAAAAGAAAAAAAAAAGAAGGAAAAAGGAAGAAAAGAAAAAGGGAAAGGAGAAAATAGGTAAGTTGGATTAATTAAAATAATTAAATAATTTAGATATTTGGGACCTTTGAAAATAATATTTTGAAAGGAGAAAATAGGTAAGTTAGATTAATTAAAATAATTAAATAATTTAGATATTTGGGACCTTTGAAAATAATATTTTGAAAGGAGAAAATAGGTAAGTTGGATTAATTAAAATAATTAAATAATTTAGATATTTGGGACATTTGAAAATAATAATATTTAAATAAAATAATATTTAATTCCCTTTTTAGGCTAATTTAGAATTTTGAAAAAAAATTCCTAAAACACCTAATTTTTCCTAATTAAAATATTTATTATTTTCTTCTTGATTTACCCTAATTAAGTCCCTTTTACTTTAATAAAAATAATTAATTTAATTAATTTTCCTATTAAATCCTTATTTGGCTAAAATTTCTAAAATTTGGGTTTTGGGGCATTTCATCACTACCCCCTTAACGACAAACTTCGTTTCCGAAGTCTCTTGCAGTTTCTTAGGGTTAAGGCTAAAATGTCCTAATTTGGTAGGGATACCATACTAACACCAATAGTTATATCAACTACCCCTTTAAAGAGAAACTTAGTAAGGATGGTCAAACCTGCAGCAAAGAGTTCCGGATACGCTTCTCGCATGTCCTTATCGGTTTCACAGGTGGCTTCTTCGGTCCCATGTTGACCCCATAGGATCTTAAAAAGAGGAACTACACTCGTGCGGGTCTTCCATAGCTTTGTGTCGAGGATTTGCACAGGTCGCTCTTCGTAGGTCAATGAATCGTCTAGCTCTACTTCATCCAGAAAAATCACATGGGATGGGTCTACGACATACTTTCGTAGCTAAGAGATGTGGAAAACATTGTGAACTCGCACCAACTCTAGAGGAAGAGCCAACCGATAAGCAACCTCACTCACACGCTCTAGGACTTTGTAGGGGCTGATGTACCTTGGGCTCAGCTTGCCCTTTCTGCCAAACCTTTGCACCCCCTTAGTAGGTGAGACCCTAAGTAATACTTTATTCCCCGGTTCAAAAATACTATTTTGACATCTCTAATCAACATAACTCTTTTTCCAGCTCTAGGTTGTTCTCATTTGGTATTGAATCTGGTGGACTTGCCTAGTCATCTCTTCAATCATCTCAGGGCCCATTACTACTGTCTCACTAATGTCACTCCAGCACAAGGGAGTCCTGCACTTCCGTCCGTACAAAGCTCAAAGGGATCCATCCCTATGCTAGAATGGTAGCTTTTGTTTTATGAAAACTCTATCAAATGTAGCTTTTCTTCCCAACAACCTTGGAAATCTAGCACACAAGCTCTCAACATGTCCTCTAGAGCCTGTATGGTCTGCTCTGTCTACCCATCCATGGTAGGGTGGAAAGTTGTGCTAATCTTCAACTTAGTACACAAAACTTCCTGCAGCTTTCCCCAAAAATAAGAGAAAAACCTTGAATCCCTATCTAAAATGATGTCCTCTGGAACCCCATGACGACTAACCACGAACTTGATATAGGCATTCGCTAATTGATCTATACTCCACGTGGACATCATAGGAATAAATACAGCTGACTTAGTCAATCTGTCTATAATAATCTAAATAGTATCATAGCTGCTTTGGGTCCTCGATAAACCACTAATAAAATCCATAGAAATGGAGTCCCATTTCCACCTTGGCACTTCTAAAGGCTGAAGTAACCCTGCTGGTCTCCGGTGCTCAATCTTAACTTTTTGGCATACTAAACACCGGTATACAAACTCTGCCATTTCCCACTTCATGCAGGGCCACCAATACACCCATTTCAGGTCTTTATATAGCTTAGATCCTCCTAGGTTGACTAAGTAAGGAGTCTAATGTCATTCTTCCATAATATGGCGCTTCAACTCTTGACAACTCTAAGGTACACACCAATGACCGTTGAACCGAATGTTGCCATCCTCGTGAACTTTGAATCCCTCTACTTGGCCTTCAAGCATCTTCTATTGGATCCTTTCCAGCTTGACGTCTCCAATTTGGTTGGCTCGAATTTCCTCAAATATGGTGTGAATGAGTGTCAGGGTGCTCCTACGGGCCTCAAGGTCTCCTTGCTGAATCATCTCAATCTCTAAGCCTGATAACTCCCTTATCATTCGGTCAGTGACCACACAACATAGTGCAGAATGTGAATTCTTTCTACTCAAAGTGTCGGTAAATACATTGGTCTTACCCTCATGGTAGGTCAACTCAATGTCGTAGTCCTTCACAAGCTCTAACCACCTCCTTGGCCTCAAGTTGAGTTCCTTCTGAGTGAAAATATATTTAAGGGTCTTGTGGTCTGTAAAGAATTTGCATTTTGCCCCATACAGATAGTGCCTCCAAATCTTCAAAGCGAATACCACGGCAGCTAACTCGAGGTCAAGTGTAGGATAATTCTATTCATACTTCTTCAACTATTGGGAGGCATATGCTACCACTCTTCCCTTCTGCATCAACACACATCACAGCCTGTGCTGGCATGCATCACTGTAAACCTCAAACTCTTCTGTACCCTCTGGTAGGGTCAACAAAGGTGCAGTGGTTAACCGCCTCTTTAACTCTTGGAATGCTTTTTCACAAGTCTCGTCCCACTAGAACTTCATGGACTTCTTCAGAAGATTATTCAACGGTCGGGAAATCTTGGAAAAGTTCTGCGCAAATCGTCTGTAATAGCCAGCCAAACCCAGAAAACTTTGAATCTCTATTACACTCGTGGGAGGCTTCCACTCCGTGATCGCCACAATCTTTGTCGGTTCCACTACCACTCCTCAATTTGATACTATGTGACCAAGAAAATCCACTTCCTAGAGACAAAATCTGCACTTAGATAACTTTACATACAAGCGATACTCTCTCAATAAGCTCAGAATGGTGCAGAGGTGCTGCTCATGCTCCTCGTTCCCTCGAGAATAGACCAAAATATCATTGATAAACACCACCACAAATTGATCAATGAATGGTCTAAATATCCTCATCATCAAATCCATGAACACTATAGGGGCATTTGTAAGTCCAAATGGCATCATTGTAAATTTATAATGCTCATACCGAGTCCGAAAACCCATCTTTATAATATCAGCATCTGCGATCCTCAACTAATGGTACCCAAACCTCATATCAATTTTAGAGAATATCGTGCCACCCTTCAACTGGTCAAAACGGTCATTGATTCTCAGGAGTGGGTACTAGTTCTTCACCATCAGCTGATTCAATCCTCGGTAGTCAATGTAGAGACAGAGACTACCATCCTTCTTCTTTATGAACAAGACAGATGCTCCCCATGGTGGTACACTCGGCCGAATATACCTATGCTCCAACAACCCTTTTAGCTGGGCCTTTAACTCCTTCAAGTCAACCAATACCATCTAGTAGGGTGCCTTTGAGATAGGCTCGGCTCCCAGCACTAGCTCAATTTTAAAATCAATTTCGTTAACTAGGGGCATACCCGGTGTTTCTTCTAGAAACACGTCTAGAAATTCTTTGACCACTGGAGTTCTATCTAGCGTGGTCAAATCCTTGTTCAGCTCTTGCATACTACTTAAGTACAGGGGGTACCCTTTCTGGATCAAAGTATACAGAGTAACTACCGACACTACCTTAGTGTTAGGCTAAGGCTAGGTCTTCCTATACGAAACCCTGGCCTCTTTCAGGCCTCACAAAATCACACGTTTTTTAGCACAATCAATAACAGTTCTGTATCTTCCCAACATGTCCATACCCAAAATCACATTAAAATCTTTTCAAGTCCATCCCGACCAGGTCCACTAAGAATTCTACCCTGCTTATAACTAAGGCCATGTCTGAAAAACATCCGACTTCACTCCATCCTATCACCCGATGGAAGCATCACAGACAACTCTAATCTAGCAGTTGGTGTCAATCCAAGCTTAGTAGAAAAAGCAGATGAAACAAAAGATAGAGTAGCACCCAAATCAAATAGGACATACACTAGCAGAGAGTGGATGGTGAACATACCAGTGACAACATCAAGCTGACAGTCAGCCTCTGCTTGACTAATCACGTTCAGGCATCCACCTGGCTAGCCTCCCCTTTGAAGAAAGGGCCTGGATCCCTGACATCTTCCCTCGGTCTCTCAAATTGGGGCACTAGATGGGGTAGGCGCTGGTAGTACTACAAGGATGCATTCTGACGATGTTACCGGTACACCTGCTGTAGGGATATCATGGCTCTTCCCTGTTGACATGTTCGAGTTTAGTTCTGCTAAGATCGTGGTGACCTCCAACACTCTGTCGCTCTGTGGCCCAACCTTCCACAAGTCAGGCAAGTTATCAAATTACCTCCACAATTCCTACCTAGGTGGTTCCGATCACACCATCTGCAAGCGGATCCCCTCTGGGGTCCTTGGCCTCTGCTATGATCTCTTGATGAGGGTCTTATCGATTATCTTGACCAGCGCTGGGTCCTACTCCCAGAAATCTAACTATCGGGATTCCTCTTCCTAAGGATGGTAGCCTACTCTTGAACTAAGGTGGGAGCGATGCAATCATGCTCATATAAATAAGTTAGTTCCGTAAAGGGTACTGCACCCATCATCTGACGGATGCTGAAGTTTAGCCCCTGCTCAAATTGGAAAACCACCATGGACTCATTGGCGGCAATCCCTAGGGCAAATCGGAGTAGCATAGTGAAGCGAGCGTGATACTTACGGACTGTCATAGACCCCTGTGTGAGCTGCATAAACTCTCAGAGCTTGTCCTTCTTCATGTGTTTGGGATAAAACCTGGAGCGAAGGGTGGTCTTAAATGCCTCCTACATTCTCGAGCATAGTGCTCCACCCACTAGGCTTATGTTGCGCCTCTAAGGAAGAGCACTACGATGTTGGGCTAGCAAGCCTGTGGGCAATCCATCGCTTCAAAGGTGCCATCCATGTCTCAAATCCACCCCTCGAGGACTACCGGGTCCTCCTTGCTAGAGTAGGTAGGAGGGTGATGTCCAGTGACCCTCTGGAGCCAGTCCTTACCAGCGCCCTCAGTAGGATAAGGATACGGGGCAGGCACTAGGGGCCGACGCTGAATGAACTCCATGAAAGTCATGAAGGCCTCCTCCAATCGTTCTACTCGACCATTCATTGCCATTAAAAGCTGCACAGAAAAGAAAATTTAAGAAACGAACCCACTGGTTCGAAAAAATCATAAAATATATTTTCCCTTTTTGGAAAAACCCTAATCTACCCTTGTTTTCCTCACTGTGGCTGAGCTCTGAATATTTAAAAACAGAAGGGTCTCATTAAAGTGGTAAAAATATTTTGAAATCTAGTAAAAACTTTTTAAATCAAATTTATTTTGAAAGTGAGCGTGGTCAATAGGACCAACCGCTCTAATACTAACTTGTAACACCCCAAAATTCACTATTTTTTTAAATGGAAGTAAATAAATTAGAACCTATGAATTCCAGGAATGTTACCACCGTGTCATCCCATGACCATTCCCATACTAAATACAAGGCTAAAAGATATTTAATAATCATCATAATCAAATCTAGATAAGACTTCAAATAAGCATTAACCAATTATAAGATAGAATTTAGAGTGTGAAGTGAAAGAGTCATAATTCAGTGTATTTAGTCAAAGTTCCTTAAGAGGAAATAAGTTTACAGACGATAAAAATTAAGTCTAGGAAACTCCAAACATAATTAGAAAATCATAGAAGGAAAATTCGGCCACGCCACTCTCAATCCTCATGCCAAGTCCAAACTCAGTACTCAGCCCCACCTGATGCCTCATCAACATCGAAGGCATCAAAATAAGTGTCACCCACCTACACATAGTCAAAAGGACCTTCTCCTCATAGGAATAAGTAACACTCATGAAACAGGTGGTCAGTACGCTACGTATTGAGTAAAGTAATCATGCACTAAGGTCAATACACAAAAGAACATGATTCAAACATGATAACATAACAGCTTATAATCATTCAAACAAATAAATAAATAAATGCCCAATTATAATTCAGATAAATTAATTATTTAATCTCTGATCATTATTCATTTCATACCATGCTTTTTATCAATCCATGCGAGTACGGTAACCCCACTATTATAGCCGGTGGATGGGTCACTTATAGGGCAACATGCACCTAATCACTATTATAACTGGTGAATCGGTTACTTATAGGGCGAAATGCCTTAGAAGTCACTATTAGATGCTTGTGGATTTGTCTGGCCCTTACTTGCATGGTGTTCCATTATAAGTACTTAGTGTCTTTTATGTGTCTTAGCAAACTCTGGTTTTGTTTATTAAGCTCAGGATCCCCCACTATTATAGTCGGTGGAGCGGTCACTTATAGGGTAACATGCATCTAACGACTATTATAGCTGGTGGATCGGTCACTTATAGGGTAGAAACCCTTAACCACTATTATATGTCGGTGGATCGGTCTGGGATGAGCTCGTAGTAACTACGGCGGTAACATTCCCAAAATTTAGAGGTTCATTCCCACGAGCAGAAGGCCCTTCTAACTTTATGCAGGTGGGTGACACTTATCTTGATGGCTTCGATGTTCACAAGGCATCAGGCCGGGCTGAGTGCTGAGTTTGGACTTGGCACAAGGATCGAGAGTGGCATGGTCGGATTTCCCTTCTATGATTTTCTAATTATGTTTAGAGTTTCCTAGCCTTAATTTTTATCATCTGTAAACTTATTTCCTCTAAAGGAACTTTGACTAAGTACGCTGAATTATGACTCTTTGACTTTGCACTCTAAATTCTATTTTATAATTGTTTAATGCTGATTTGAAGTCTTATCTAGATTTCACTATGATGATTATTAAATATCTTTTAGCCTTGTGTTTAGTACGAGAACATCTGTGGCCAGGCTCGTACTAACCATGATTATAACATTCCTGAAATTCACAGGTTCTAATTTATTTACTTTCGTTTAAAAAAATAGTGAATTTTTGGGTGTTACATTATTAGTATTGAAATTTTTTGGAGTTGTCAGCCAACATTCTCACAAACACATGTAGTGTGTAATGTTAATGTTACTTGAGTTTCAATTGCATGCCTCTCTTACCTAGCAACCTACTAACAACTCTAAACATATCAATAGTTTGTTCATATCTCTAGCCATTTAGTTTAAGTAATTAAAGACACAATTCAATCTTTTTAGCAATGTAATTTGGTTGATGTTAAAGAAGTAATGACTCATCATCCAGGCTATAGTGAACTCTTTTCAACTATAATTATAGCGGTTTTTTTAGATATGAATTTTTCTATAGCAGTATTCGTAAGTTCCCTTTGTTTCATTTTGTGGTTCCTTTTGAAGTTGTAAAATGTTGAAATACTACAAATTTATTTTCCATCAATATGTCTATAGATCTTTTAAATTTCCAAATCATGGCAAAAAGTCTTTAGCACACTAGAATAGACTCGTATGAGTACACTGGTTTTGTTTTTCAATTTAATCAAGGAGGATGAACTTTGTGAATTGACATATTCCTCATCTCCCTAATAAATTTTGGGACTTTTACCTTTAGCTTCTTTAAGTTTGAGTCATTTAGTCTTATAGTATATTATGTGATGCTTCTCTTAATAACTTCCTGATATGGATTGTCAAAATGGTACTAGTAACCATGAAATTCTATACATGGGGTTGCCTTATAAAAATAATTTTATTCCATCCTAAGAATATCTTCCCAATAGCATCAGCTTTACAACCATCAACACTTTAGCCTTCATCTCATCTGTGACTTTCCATATTAACTCAAGGCTTTCCTATAATGTGGAAATAGAAATATATAGAAGCAGAAGAATAATAATTAAGGCACTTTGTGGGACTATATGTTTTTATGTTAGTAGCAATTCTCATATCTGCTAATCAAAATTTTCTTCCATTGAATACAAATATTTTCCTTACCATGATATTATCGGTGACTATTTAAAGCACAATAAATGAAGGCATTGAGATTTAATAAAGTTTTTACCATCTAATCTTTCCTTCTCAAGTATTTTAGGTTCTAAGACTCCATTATTGATAATATTAGTTGATAATATACTTTATTAGCTAAGCTTTCCTCAAGCTATTACTCTTCTTTTGAATATAATTGGAATGGAGCAACCTTATATGTTCCCCCTTTTCTTTCTTACCTCTTAATTACTCAGTTTATTTGCAGGGATGGCATTTGAATTTTTTATGGTCTATCATTCAAATTACTAGGGTATAATAATTATCTTCTTCTATTCAATTAGTTTAATTGTAGCTTATTTAGTTAACTATACTAATCCTTCTAAATCTACATTATTCCTATAAGAATATGCATTTGTTCTTACTATAAAAACATAATAACATCAATAAAACGCAATAATCAATAAACAATAGCTAAATGTAAGGATAAATAATTTAGGTATTATATTTGGTATCATGGTTTTTTGATTAAGTTGCAATATTCCTTGCAAAGCTAGTACTACTCAATGGAGCTAATTGAATCATGTTCTATGTTGATGATATATTTTCTTTAACTCCTTTGTAAATGTCTCTAATTTTAATTGTTTCAGATGATCAAATGCTATTTTTTGGGTAGGTAACTATATTGACATAATATTACATCTCATGCATCATTTGTCTCTTGCAGGATGTTCAAGCTCTACTAGGAGTATAATAATGGCTAATAATTAGGTTTAAAATCTGCTAATGATTGCCAATGGGATCTATCACAAATTTTAACTGATATATATACTTTCTAATTAAATAATGTAAGGTATATCTTCTTTGTAGATCCCTACGTCTACACTCAGTTTTTACTTGTTGGACAAAGCTAGAAGACGATATCTAGTGATGGTTAGATAAGATTAATTATGATTTATGTGCTTCTTTATATAAGGCATATTTTGGTGGACCAAAGAGAAGGAATACCTTATTTTTGTAATACATATTTATAAGTATAGCCCACATATTCAAATAAAATAGGTACCATAGGTTTCTACATATTGTGCAACTTATGTATGTAATAGTAGGATTATGTCTTCAGAAATTGTGTTAATTGGTTATGGACATATTACTTTTACTTTAAAGAGGTTTCTCTCTCATCTTTAAATGGTATTCTTATGATTGCGTTTTCAATAGTTTTCAGGTTGATGCAATAAAGTATGGTGGGATTGCTAAATTAATAAATCATTCTTACGAGATAGCCATTTTCTTTTGTCTAATGGCTTCAATTCTTTTGAATTATTAGTTCAGTTTCTATTTGTTAGCATTTTTCTTGCATACAACTTAACTGGTATACTAAGGTCATAAGTGTTGATGGACAAAAGAATTTTCATCTACCTGAACTACTACACTTTGTTGCTTTTCGATATGTGTTTAGCTCCCTTTAGCATCAATGTTCAAATAGTTTGAATAGATTGTTGAAATTTTTGATTCTACAATATAGCTATGATTAAGGAGATTGGTTAGTAATTTCTATGTTATCTCTCCTTAGATAAACACTTATTATATATACGTGGAGATAGTAGCCAATCATTGTATGCTTTGTTGTTCTAGACCTTGATTGAGTTATGAAATGAATTTTATTGTGCCAAAGCTTATTTCATATGGTCCATCATAAAAGAATTAATTATGCAACTAACCTTACCCTATTCCTTTGCAACATTGATTCTAATGTGTTGCTTTATAAATATGTGCTTGTTGATTATCTTGGACATTCTCCCTTTCTTATATTATTTCTATCTTTTATGAATCCTTTGAATATCTTTGGCAAGAATGAGTTGCACAATGAATTTTTAGCAACTTCACAGGAAGTATTTACCAATGAAAACATAGCAATCAAGGTGTAATATTTTCTCTAACCCAACTAAATGTGAAGCTATTCAAGGTATCGGGTTGTTTTGGTTTTGAATGGATAATGGTGGAAAAGACATTGTTATGCCATTGGTGACTTTAGTGTTTGTACCTCAAATTCCCCTATTATTTGTTATCTATTTTCTATGTGGTTCAAATTTGCTAAGAACTCTTATTCGTGTTGTTTTTTGTTGGTGGAATAATGGTTTTCCTCCCTATTTGATTTCTTTTTTACCCTTTCTTTGTCCCCTTTTTCTTTTCTAGGATTTAAGCACACTACCTTACAATATTTCATCAAGTGATTACTTTCTTTTCGGATGTTAGCAATTTTAGGATACAAACTTTGATTTTAAGTTTGTTCTTATTTTTCTAAGTTGTATGTTGCTATTCGCTTTGCTACTTTCATGTGTAATGGGTTGTAACACAATCTTTGGTCCATGTGACCTGATGCTTACATGTTGTTGGAATTTTATTAGCACTATTCTATTTTGATTTTTGAAATGGAAGTGTTTTACCTTTGTCTAATTCTACTTAATTAGCCTTATGCTCTCTTCTAACTGTCTTTTATTGTTGATAGATTGACGAGGCCCCCTTTGCTTTCTCATTGCATTTTTTGTATGTTGTTTCCTCTTAGGTGTTATTTTTTAGCTTCTAGTAGCATTCAAGAGTAGTTTAGCTTAATTTTTTAGAATCAGGTTTTGTACAGGTCTTATTTTTGTATATTTTTTTTTATTAAAGCATAGTACCATGCTCTTTTTGTTTTGATGTTCTCGGTACATGTTTTTTAAGTCCTATTTTGGACTCTTTTGTAAAAAGAACTACCAATTTGTAGCTAGTATTTTTTTCCATTTGATTCCAAGCTTCATGCTTTGATTGCAAAGTTACTAACTTGTAGTAAGATTACAAAATTTTAAATTATTTAGGTATACCCAGAGTACTTATATAGTTTTCAAAGTTATATATTTTTTCCCCTTTACCTTTAAGAATGTTTGATTGACAAATTTATTTTTGCAATATAATTATGGCATTTTTAACCACAAAATGTGTAAAATAATGATTAAAACAACGAAATGAATTTTGTCGCAAACGGTCCGTTTAGTGAAAAATATGGTCTCTAATAGAGTATAGATTATATGGTCTTATATGATATAGCAACAAAAAAGTTGGTCACAATTAGTATATGTAATACTTTGTTTAATACAATAAGAAAAAGTAGTCATTAATGTAATTTGAAACGATGTATTTTATATATCATTATTACTTTTAATGATCAACATATTATGTCATCACTATTCCATTAGCGACCAATATTATATGTCGTCGGTATTGCATGATCGACCAATAAATTTTAGTTGATCACTAAAGCCTTTAATGAGGGAGCAGTAATGACCACTGACGACGATTGATAACTTTTGGCCATTAGCGACAAAAAAAATTTGGTCACCAAAGCCCTCATATTCTATAGTGATAGTAGGATACTAGCTCCTCATGCTTATGATATAGATGATCAGGACATCCCTCCTACTACTCATGATCCACTCACTACAAATCCCACAATTTTGTTTACTATATCATATACATCGTTTATATCCACTACTCTCCTCCATTAACTCCTAAGGGTAGAGCTATATTTTGAGGCCTGTAAGACTTGCTTATTAAAGTCTTTCATGTGGTTGATTAGAGATTTGGACGTATAGATTATACACAAGCTAGATCACGGTGTCAAGATTTCTAGTCTTGAGAAACTTGTTCCTTTCATGCCCAACTACCTCTTTAAAGGGTTAATTAAGTATATAGACTCATGTGTATACTCTTATAGTTGCTACAACATAGAATTAGGCACAAGATACATCCATAGCTCCATAATCTACTATATTTGAGAGTGGGATGGTTACTTCTATTATCGCTACTGGTGATTAGGGTGTTAAGGTTAATGACCGGTAGATATGATTTAGGTTTAACTCATCTCTTAGAGTCTTTCTAATATCTCTCATGCTGAATGGTATGGTGGAATCACAAGAGTATATCCAGTGTGTAATTTGGAGATATAATTCAACTTGTAATCTATACTCAAGTGAAATGGAGAAACTTTCATTTTCTAATGGAGTTAGTACTTATTAAGACAGTTTGATCATAGGAAAGTAATTATCATGAAATTTCTTACAAAATGTAGAAATTTCTAAAACAAATGTCGAGAGCATATTTTAAAAACATACTTAAGTGAAGTATTGTCTCAATGATATGATACTTCAATCAATCTCTCAAAATGTAAAATTGAAAGTATAATTGCATGAGAGATATCATTAGATGAGTTAACTTATTCATGTGTTAGATAAATCATTAAGATGAAAGTGTGTAAAACGCATAAGAACATTAAGTGTGCATCATAGCATATTATCATTACTCATCAATACATTAGGGCACGAAGAAATTAAGTAAATTTCATTCAATTAACCAAATAGGAGCCAAAAAAATTTAAGAGTAATTATTCCTGATATATGAGTTAATTGGCCTAGAAAAATGTGTTTTATGAAGATATGACAACAAAGATCATGCAAGGATAACAATGAGAGCATGAGTATAACTAAAAAAATTATCATCAAAATAAGAAATATGACCCATACACTAATATGACCATGGACTATGTAGATCCCTAATCAAAACCAGTGATACCTAAATCTCAGCTAGATATAGATGTAAGACTAGGCTCAAAAGGTGTGGATTTATATGGGTGAGGAATAGTGGTGAGATAAATTACAAGAACATTTGGATTTGAGTAAAGAGAATCATATAACATTGTATCCTTTGAGTTCTCTGTATCTACATTATCCAACTTAGTATCAATACCATCTCAAGTGCCCAATGCATACTCTAGATCTATAGTATTGAGTGGAAGTTAGAATCTTAAGTTTTATGTACATATGATATACACATTGAGTGCTTAAATTTTTTTATGATTTGATATTTATAACTATATTTAAAAATAATTTTGAAAGACCTTATAGTATTTCATGCATCAAAAATATTTACAAGTATTTGTGTGAAATGTTGTCTTAAATTAATTTTATTTTAAGTAGTTTTACATATGATCTAACTTTTAAATTTCATCATAAACTACATAGATATTAAGTTTCGGTGAATAATATTTTTTTTCAAAGCTTATGATGTCTACTTTACAGAAAAAAGACGGCATATAATATTGAGGTATGTAGCTCAAGTTATAATTTTCTTCATAAAGGTGCATAGTGCTAAAAACTATTCCACCAATCGACTGGTTTGTCAAAACTAGTCAATTGGTCCATCAAAACCAATAGACTAGTTTTAATATTGATCAATTGGTATGGGTATTTTTGAGATTTTATACCCTTTGTAATTCGACTGTTAGAGTACTTCTTACACCCAATGGCTTGTGCCAATTTTTTCCAAGTTTTAGCACTATAAATAAGAGTTTTTAGACTTTAATAAATATCAATCAAGCTAGTACAACTCTTCTAAAATCATCATTTTTACATCTTACAAAGAATCAAAGAGAGTTTTCATTTTACAATTTTAAATCTAAATAAAACTTCTCTAGTGCTAAATTTATTCTTCATATTTAGCTAGAATGCTCATACACTTGTAATTATTATTTCTCTAGCTAGATATGTAACACTCCCAAAATTCACTACTGAAAAATTTCATTAATTAAAAGGAGATTAGCGGAAGCAAATTAATAAACCGTAGATTCTGGGGATATTACCGCCACACTTAGTACCAGACTGGTTCACTCCTACCATTCCAGTACCAAATACTAAGGCTAAAAGAGTAAAACACAATTTACGAGAAACTCAAATATGTATAAATCAGAGTAGCGCGGTAAAAAATTTACCAGAGTAAAATCCAACAACAGTGGTTACAAAATAACAAATACATTGAATTTAAAACAGACAAATTGAAACCCTAGTAGTTTCGGACAGTTCCTTACGGTCTTTCCCGAGGCCCACTTGAATAGCACCGAACACAACCTACAAGGGGCACTGCCCATTGAATAGGCAGGGGCCCCACGAAGGGAACCCTTCAGTACTACGGTACTGAGTAACCCTTTAAAAACACACTTAAAAACAAGCACGCAATGTAACACATGAAATACTACTACATTCGTACATAACCATAGGTATAAACATGATATTCGGATCCATTTATTCACACATCCAACAATTTAATCAGATATTAATAGCGTATACGTAACCTTCACTTTCATACATTCCCCTACTTAACAAGTCAACCAAATATTAATAGGCCATAATGAATAATCGATATATTTCGGGCCTTAAGGCCATTAGTCCATCATTAATCAATCATCTCAATGATTAGTATTTGTCCATAACTTATTCACATCCAAATCAAATTTTATTGAGCTCGGGACCCCCCCCCCCACTATTCTGGCCGGTGGATCGAAATACAAATATATATCATCCAGGGTAAAACATCCTGGGCCACTATTATATCCGGTGGATCGGTACTCATAAACATCATTCAGGGAAAAACCTCCTAGGACACTATTATATCCGGTGGATCGGTACTCATAATATATAATTCAACTGGGTCCGACTCATTAATCTTTCACTTTAACGATTAGTGTTTTCCCTTTTTAATCAGCGCAACAATTCCATTTATTTGCCTCGATAAGGAGATCAAGATCTTGGGACACAAAGGTATACCGGTCACATTGGTGCACCAAAGCTACTCAGTACCCTTCAACTATCAAACCAGGGACGCAAAGGTACCCTGGTGGTACTGGTGCATAAAGCTAACTCAGTACCCTACCGACAAGGACACATAACCCTTAAGTATGTATCCCCCCTAATTAGGTCCATAGAGCTAGATAGAGTAGATATAGGGCCTGGATGGGGCACAAAGGCACTCCAGCAAATACCAAATAATCGTGGGCTAAACGACGTCCTTAGGGTAGCGACCTCTAAAGAGCCACCATTCCCGATCTCGAGGTTTTTCACTTTAAGTATTAGTGTCTTAATAAAGGGTGATCACAAAAGCAAAACAATCATATAATTATTCATTTTTAATTATTTAGATTTCATCAGACATTTCTTATTCAAATGGTTGTCCAAGGTAACACAGAAGAATCATTAAGGCCATCTTAATCTCATCTAATTTCAAATTTGAATTCGTTCTCATGATATCTACTAATCATCAAATACTCTTACCTCGCTAATCAGCGTTATTTGAGTCATGTTACGAAGTTCCACAATCACAATGACATATTAGGTGCAAACTACTCATTTGCCCCTTACTTATATAATTACTAAGTCATCCCTTCCTTACTTGACAAATTACCATGTTACCCTCCTTATTACATAATTACCAAATTACCCCTTACTCGATTTAGGTTACTAAGTTATTTCTCATACTTATTGGGTCACTGATCCCCCTTCATAATTATTACCCTTAATATACTTTCCATTTAGTTGGTTAGATTACCACTTTGCCCTTTCTCCTTTATTATAATTAATAAATTATCCTTGAGTTGGTCAAATTACCAAATTACCCTTCCTCATTATCCTAATTACCAAATTAATCCTTTATTTAGTTAATTACCAAATTATCGTCCTCTATTATCAATTACCAAACTACCCTTCTTCATTGTCAAAATTACCAAATTACCCTTTGGTTGGTTAAATTACCAAATTACCCTTTTATATGTTCATAATTACCATTTTACCCTTCTCCATTATTAAATTTACCAAATTACCCTTTGGTTATCTAAATTACCAAATTGCCCTTCTTAATTTTCATAATTACAAAACTACACTACTCCATTATGAAAATTACAAAAATACTCTCTAGTCGGTTAAATTACCAAATTACCCCTCACATTTATTATATTTACCATTTTATTCTTAATTACGAAATTACTATTTCACCTCTTTTAATTTCCAAATTACCAATTTGCCATTTAATCACAAAATTACTATTTTACCCTTTATTCACAAAATTACCATTTTGCCCCTTTAATTATGAAATTACCACTTTACCCTTCCATCACAAAATTACCAATTTGCCCTTTAATCACCAAATTACTAATTTGCCCTTTAATTATAAACTTACCACTTTACGCTTTAATTACAAAAGTACCATTTTGCCTTTTTATTTCCAAATGACCATTTTGTCCTTTTATTACAAAATTACCAATTTACCATTTAATCACAAAATTACTATTTTACCCTTTATTTACAAAATTACCATTTTGTCCCTTTAATTATGAAATTACCATTTTACCCTTTGATTATAAAATTTCCAATTTACCCTTTTTATTATACAATTACCATAATACCCCTTTTTAATTACAAATTCCCATTTTTCCCCTTTTTACGCCACCCATTTTAAATTATCACCACTACTTAAAATATTAATAATAATACCTCATCCAAAACTAATATATTTAATATATACTTTTAGTACCCACAAATATTAGGCCATATTCTTGTGTAAGATATATATTACTAAAATACCCCTAAGGCTCACAAAATATTAATCATGCATTAAGATCACAATAGCATAATACAACATGGATAATACTTAACATTTTCATCAACCACCAAACTCTTACCTTAAATAATATTTTCATACATAGAATATAAACCATCATTCTTTCTTTTTATCAATCAACACAAGAGACCACATGTATCATATTAAACATCATATATCAAGAATAATAATATATTAAAATCCTAATGTGCTAACATACGTTAATCCATGCGTTTAAGTGGGATTTAACGATTACCTAGGCTTCCGCAAAAACGAACCTTACCGGCATTCCGGTTTAAGGTTCAAGCTTGATTTATCAAAACCAATACCTAAAAATAATTCAAGACTTATTACATTAGAAATTATGAAATCAAAATATAAGGCTTTAACAATTAATAGAATAATTAACTTAAAATATAATTATACTTTAAAATTATTAAACAAATAGATCAAGAAATGCAAAAACTCATGCTGCTAATGCAGCTTGAGCTTCATGCAAAGAATGAGGAGGAGGGGGCTCGAAGGTGGTGAAGAGAGGCAAAATGGGCAATTTCGGGTTAGGATTTTTAGGCTAGGAAAAGAGACGTGTGGGGGAGGATTTAAGGCAAGGGAAGGATGCAGAGGTGTAGAGGGGGTGTAGGTGGTGGTCGGGGATGGGTTGAAGGTGGCTAAAGGCGGCGGAGGCGGCGGCAGTGAGGCTGTGAAAGTGGCGGCCGAAGTGGGGTCGAAATGGAAGGCTAGTGAGGAAGGAAAATGGGGAGGGAAAATGAAGGCCTTTAGGTGGTGTTTTCGGGCAAGATAGGATTAGGGGTGGTAGAGGGAGTTGCAAGGATTATTGTGGTGGCTTAGGTGACGACATAGGCGGCGGAACGGTGGCGTAATATGGCGGTGCAGGGTGGCTGCCGAGAAGGGAGGGAGAGAAGAGAAAAAGAAGAGAGGAGGAAGAAGGCAGTTGCGGGGTGGCTCGATGGGGGATGTGATCGGTCAGGGTGAGGTAGAGGGTGGCAGGTGGTGGTTGAGGCAGCATAAGCGGCGGATATTGGTGGTGAAACAAAAACAGGGGGAGAGAAGGGAGGAGAAGAAAAGGAGAAAAGGAGGTCGAGGCATGTGAGGCTTCGAGAAAAATGGCCGAATGGGATAGGAAGGGAAGAAGAAGAAGAAGAAGAAGAAGAAGAAGAAGAAGAAGAAGAAGAAGAAGAAGAAGAAGAAGAAGAAGAAGAAGAAGAAGAAGAAGAAGAAGAAGAAGAAGAAGAAGAAGAAGAAGAAGAAGAAGAAGAAGAAGAAGAAGAAGAAGAAGAAGAAGAAGAAGAAGAAGAAGAAGAAGAAGAAGAAGAAGAAGAAGAAGAAGAAGAAGAAGAAGAAGAAGAAGAAGAAGAAGAAGGAGGAGGAGGAGGAGGAGGAGGAGGAGGAGGAGGAGGAGGAGAGAGAGGAGGGGATAGGTAGGCTCAAGGGTGGCAGTAGGCGGTAGGGGGATGGGTGTTGCAGGAAGAGGGAGAGGAACGTGTGGCAATGGCAAGGAGAGGGAGAGGGAGAGAGATGGTGGGGTCGGTATGGCAGGAAAACGACGAGAAGGAGAGGGAGGGAGATAAGGAAGGTCAACGAGGGAGAGGGAGTTACAAGTTGGGCGGAAAAAATGGTGGAGGATGGTTGGGATTATTGCCGGGGAAAGAGGAAGAAGAAAGGAGGGGCTACGACGGGAGAGCAGACCGGCCGAAGGAAAGAAGGAGTGAGCCGACCCGGTAGAGGAAGAAGGGAAAGAAAAAAAAAGAGCAGGCCAGGCGACAAGGGAACGAAAGGGGGAGGAGGAAGAATGGGCCAGCGACCCAGCGCGGGAAGGGAAAAGGGCAGGCCGAAGCAGGCCGGCGGCCCAAGGAAGAAAAAGAAAAAGAAAGAAAAGAGAAAAAGGAGAAAAGAAGAAGGAAAAGGGGGAAAAGGAAAAAAGAAAGGGAAAATGGAATAAATAATTTAATTGATAAAATAATAAAATAGAATAATTTTGGGTAATAAATTGATTTAATAATTTAATTTAAGACAATTAAAATATAAGGGTTAAAAAGGATAATTTTAGTTAAATAAGGGTTTGAAAATTTATTTAAATAATAAGAGTATAATAAAATAACAAAATATTTATTTTAGTTTATTAAATATTTATACCAAATTTTATTTAATCAAAAATCCATAAAATAATTAAAATAAATATATTTAAAGGCTAATTTATCCCAAATAAAATTTATTTATTAAAATATAAGCTTTTAAAAATTCGGGAGATTACAAGATAAAAATATTCGCTGGTGATTACTCACTTTCATATGCTATGTGGTGAAGATTTTTATTGTATTCATTAAAACTCATCTTCTCAAACACAAGTGAAGAGTGGTGTGTTGTCTAACATTCCTAAGAGAAGTTATGGAGATTGTAATCTCATAAATGTAGAGAAGATAACTAGGCAAAGTGTAAATTATCTCCTAGAGGGTCATTGAGGTTTTAGGCTCATAAAACAAGAGAGGAGTGATCATCATCAAATACCCACTATAATTAAAGAGCGATTTAAATCCAATAGGCAAAATCTTTAGGTAGTGAATATAGAGAAAGTTTGTAGAGTTTCTTGAACCACTATAAATCATTTATTTATTGTTTGTCATCATTCTACTTATTTCTCACAAAATTTTAATAAGGAATTATTTTTAAAAAAATACCCTATTCACCCCCTCTAGAGTATCTATAGAAGCTTTTAGAGAGGAATAAGAATAAGATAAGAGTGAGATCATCCCCCCCCCATCAACTCTCAAAATTGATCCCTCAAATCTATTCAATGTAGCTACTAAAGCTGGATAAATGATAAAAAAAAAAAAAAAGGGTTAAGGATCACTCAAAAATAGTTTAGAGTTGGGTTATCAAAGTTCCATTTTGATATAAGAAGTTTTCCAAAAAATTGAGCTTGAAAAGTACTCAAACCAACCAACTAGCCGATTAATTAAGCCAGACCAGACAATTAGTTTCCCAAACATGTCGATCAGTTTGGTCGAATGAAACACCTTCGCTGAAATGATGAACTAGTCAATCGGTTCATAGAACCAGTTGATCAGTCCACTTGAAAAGTTATTCTACGCAGTATTCTAAATTTTACTCAAATTTATTTTTACCTCAAAATAAAATACCCCAAAATTTTAAAATCCTAAAATTTATTTATCAACAAATTAATTTTAACCTAATTTATAAATTTTTTATTTAATAATCCTAAATTATTTATAGAAAAATTATATTAATTATATTTATTTATTATTACTAATCTAAAAGTTTTGCTCTAAATCTAACATAAATCCCACACCCAAAAATTTTCTTTTTCCCTTCTTTTTCCTTCTTTTCCTTTTTCTTCCTTTCTTTTCCCCCCTCAGCCTCCTTAGGGTGGGCCATTCAGGCCCAGGCCCTATCTCTTTTTTTTTTCTTCCTTCCCTCCTTGGGCGACCAGGCTTATTCCCCTTTTTTTCAATCCATTATCCTTTTTTCTTTTCTTTCCTTCTTTTCCCTTTTTATCCCTTGCTTCTTTCTCCAGCCAGTCTTCTTCCTAGAGTTACCTTCCCCTTCTATATCTACACCTATCTATGCACCCTACACACAACCCCATCCCTCTCTCCTTTCCTCTCTCAACCATGTAGTGCTATACATGTTGGCCTACACCTTGTACCCCTACCCCTGTGCCCCTACACCCCTATACCGTACCACCTACAACCACCTTCCCCTTTGTAGCCATACATGCCAAAGCTACAAGCGACCCCTATTCTCTTCCTCTCCCCCATTAATAAATACCCCCCTCAAGCCTCTCCTTCCTCTTCTCTCCCACTTGTAATCACCACCCTTGTTTTCCTTGCCTCCTCCACCCTTTCTAGCTCCAATGTCACTATTTTCATCAATGCCAAGCCAACCCCCTACCACCTCTCTTCTCTACCTATGCCCTACCCTCGCCAGTAGAGCCACCCTCTCCCGTTTCTTCTTCTACAGTAGTAGTAGGTTTTATTTCCATTGCCACCACCTCTAACCCTTTCTTCACACTCCTTGCCACCACCACACTAGAGCCACCATACACAAGTGCCCTAATATGTGAAAACACCCAGCGAGTCCTCTCTTCTCATCCCTTCTTCTTTCTCCCTCTTGGTTGTATGCCACCTTGTACCACCATTAGCCACCAACTTCAACACCACTAACCACCGCCAACTCCAACCAGTCCTAGTTCCACCACCCCCTCAACCCTAAACTACCAACCCTCACCCATTCCTCCAAATCAACCACCATCATTGTGCCACCACCGTGACCATCGTCGTGCGCTACCTACACCATTTTCCTCCCCCACTTTGTTCACCTCCATTTCATTTCTCCTCCTTTATCTTTCCTTAGGTTCAGTTCTCTTTTATTTTGTAAAGAAGAAGAAGAAGAAGAAACAAAAATCTAAACTATGCATATTACCATTTCTAGGTAATATTTCAATGATAGCGAAAGAGGAGACGCGGGTCATGTGGAGATAGGGGCCACTTTGGTAAGGATAAAGTCATAGATGGGGTTTACTATGATTAATATATGTCCTTAGTGTATGTTATGTGATGTCATGCATAAAATGATAAATGAATCTAATGTTGTATATGCTATTTTGGCTTGACAGTAGCTGCAGGTGGCTGTGTGGTCATGACTGTATTGATTTTAAGTATTTATATATATCCATATCCATGTTATATTCTATTTTATGTGTGAAAAGTTGGAGATTTTTTTGTGTTGGATGTCCTATGACTTAGGTAGGATTTTTGAGACCTAGGGGCAATTTCTTTAATATTGTAAAAAAGCGGCATGTAGTGTATGGTAAATACTGTATAGGGAGAAAGACTATAAATGGGATGAGTAAAACTCAATGGCAATTATGATCATATGTGAGTAGAATGTGGGTTTGGTACTAGGTAGTGGATATAAGGTTAATGATGGAATTTTTGATATTCATGCAAGTTTGGGACATCATTTGGGTACTAGGGGAGGAGATATGACCAAAAGGTGAGATTAAGGTTTTGGTAGGCTAAGATGAAAAACCCTAAGGGTAAGATGTTATTGCATGTACGAGATGGGAGAGTTGGATTGAAAAATTAGAACATGATTTTAATCATAACATTTTGGGAATGTGTACCAAATTTTAGTATCCATGCAGGGTAAAGGGGAGTAGTTACAATCAAACTAAGGGATTAGCGTTTGGAGAGGGCTCAAATAGGTAGGGTATTATCACATTTACAAAATGGGGAGTTAGGACACAATTTTTGAGTTGATGGTTAACCATAGCATCTTATGCACGGGTATGGAACCTTAGGAGTAGAAAAGTAGTAGAAAAGGGACTATGCCAACCTAGAGAAATTATAGTTTTGGAGGGGTAACCCTAGAGGCTAGTTATTATCATATGTGAAAAAGGTGGGTAACAAGCAATGACTCTTGACCATAGGTTTTCTAATGACAAGTTAAGGTTTATTGGGTAGATTGGGGGCTAAAAAGGGAAACTAGAGGTGAGGATATGCCAAGGTTGTGAAATTAGGATTTCTTAAGGGAATATGATTGTTTCAGGTTAGTAGTTGGGATAGTGCCATACATGAGTAGGTATGCATGTATGCGTGATGAAGCTTAATTAAATAATACATGAATAAGACACTAATCACCTAAAGTAGAAGATCACATGAGTTGGAACTATTTGTACATGCCGATCCAGCGGTGAGAATAGTGGCCAGGAGCTTCTTATCCTAAAAGTCGTACCCTATTACCATTTAACCGATGAGAATAGTAGGAGTTAAATGAGAATAGTAGGATCCTGAACTCAAGTAAACTAAACCTGTAACACCCCAAAATTCACTTCATTTTTTTTTTTAAAAGCGGAAGCAATTAAAACAGAAATACTTAAGACCTGTGAATTTTGGAAATGTTACCGCCACACTTAGTACCAGACCGGTTTTCTCAAACCGTTCCAATACCAAGTGCTAAGGCTAAGATAACAACCCATAAAAATTAATAAAAGTTCAAATTCATAAATACGAAAATTAAACACGTACAAGTCCTTATTCAATCCAGACTACGAGCGTTAGTTTTTTTTTTTAAGGAAGAGAGAGATATCTCCGAACATAAATTTATTTGGAAGTGCTTAACATAAATAATGAAATAGGAAGGAAAATCTCAATGGAAGTCCGGCCACGCCACTCTGATACGGATTCGGCCCAATCATCACTCGGCCCCACCTGATGACCCATGGATATCAATTGCATCAAAGTAAACATCTCCTACCTGCACCAAATCAGTTGGGCCTACTACTCGTGGGAATGAGCAGCACCCATGAAACGGGTGATCAGTACGCTACGTACTGAGTAAGGTAACCGAGCACTAAGGCCAACACATAACACATATTCCATATAAAATAATAAAAGGCATAATCCAACATAACAACATAAGGGCATATGAGCAATTCAGGTCAAAGTACAAGGCCCATTTATAGTCCAGATTAATTTATTAATTAATCCCTGATCGGAAATCGATTCACACCATGCTTTTATTTAAAAACCATGTGAGTACGAGAGCCCCCACTATTATAGCCGGTGGATCGGAGGCGCATAGGGTATCATACCCTAACCACTATTATAGCCGGTGGATCGGAGACACATAGAACTACGCGTCCTAACCACTATTCCTAACCGGTGGATCGGTTGGCCCCGTATCACATGGTATTCCGCTGTAAGTAATTAATGTCTTTTAGGTATTTTAACGAAACTCTGGTTTAGTTTTGGTTGAGCTCGGGAACCCCCACTATTGTAACCGGTGGATCGGTTTTCGCATAGAGCATCTTGCTCTAACCACTATTATAACCGGTGGATCGGTCACGCATAGGGTAAAAATCCTAACCACTATTCCGAACCGGTGGATCGGTTGGTCCCGTCTCAACCATCTTCCACTTTATGTAATTAATATCTTAAGTATCTTATTCGCAATTGTAGCTTCAGACACGCATTACTAACTCCATGCAAACCCTAGCACTACGTAAACCATGCACTCCTGACTCCCATGCACATACCCCACTTCCATGCGAACCCTATCTCTCATGCAAACCCTAGCACCACGTAAACCATGCAATTCTGACTCCCACGCACATACCCCACTTCCATGCGAACCCTATCTCTCATGCAAACCCTAGTACCACGTAAACCATGCAATCCTGACTCCCATGCACATACCCCACTTCCATGCGAACCCTAACTCTCATGCAAACCCTAGTACCACGTAAACCATGCAATCCTGACTCCCATGCACATACCCCACTTCCATGCGAACCCTATCTCTTATGCAAACCCTAGCACCACGTAAACCATGCAATCCTGATTCCCATGCAACATACCCCACTTCCATGCGAACCCTAGCTCCATGCAACGTACCACCTTTCCATGCAACCCTAATATTATCATGCAACGTACCACCTTTCCATGCAACCCTAATATTATCATGCAACGTACCACCTTTCCATGTAACCCCGATATTGTTATGTGAAACCCTAACACCATGCACTATTAATAACACCGGGAGAATCCTAATATGCATGTCTTAAGGCCAAATCACATATTATCACATATAAGTAAAAACCCATGCCATATAACAACCCAATATCATACGTGGACTCCACATCACATTGTATATAACATGAATAATAATGATAGGCATATGATACATAGCATGCGAATCACATTATGCAAATAAGCACACAAAAAGGCCTTAGCACCCCTTACCTAATACGACACCGGTCTTGGTGCACGCTCCTATTCCTCTTGAGGGATTAGACTAGGTTCACCTATTAAATAAAAGTATACTATAATTAGGCTCTCTTATAAAATTTTTATTATCCTCTAATTTATTCTAAGATTTTGTTTTTAATTAAAACAATACTATACAATAATTAATTATACAAAATATTACTTAAAGTACAAATAAATTATTGTTTTCATTTGAAAGGGTGGTGATACAAGGGTTTCTACCCTTCACCAAAATAATAATAATAACAATAAGGGTAATAATAGTAATAATAATAATAATAATAATAACAATAATAATAAAACATTATTAATAACACTTTTATTAGAGAATATTAATATTAATACTACCAAAATTCTTAAAATTACAATGTGGCTTTCAAAATCAACCCATTTAATAATAACACCATTCAAAAATGTAATAATGATATTAATATTATATATACTTATAATATAAAGTTAATAAATATAATAATAATGATATTATAATAAAAAAAATGTTAAAAATGTTAATAATAGTTGTAAAAAGCAAAAGTGCGTGACTTAGTTAAAATTTTAGGTTTATAATCCTCCTGAAATAATTACAATATTAACTAAATAATTACACTAATAATAATAATAATATTATTATTATTATTAATAACATTAAACATGCAAAAATTAGATTAAATAAGTAAAGGCCGAGATGAATGATATATCTTACTCAATAATACTCCCTGACCTGTCAACAAAATTTAGAAATAAAATTGCAGTCAATATTACTAATATTAATAATTATAATAATAATAATAAAAGTTGAATTAATGCTAAAATTTTGCTAAAATTAGGATAATCATAAATAAATCGAAAATAAGTACTTAAAATGTCTATGACATCACCTTGAGTCGGAGGGTGTAGGTGGAAATGGCGGTGGTTCCCGGAGGTGGCCGGAAAATGGATCTAAGAGAGGTAAAAATGAAGAAAAAGAGGTAAGGGGTAAGGAGAAAAATAAACTAAGCTTATGGTTCGATGGAGGATACTTAGTAGAAGATTTTGAGTGGTTTATAGGGTGGTAGAAGTGGCGTTAGTGGCGGAGAGCGGTGGTTTAAGGTCTCGGGGTCAAGATTTTGGGCGAGGTGAGAAGCAAACTTTGCACGGTTATGGACGCCCGTGCAAGAAGAATCGATGTTTGAAAATGGTATGGTTAGCTAGAGGAAATTGCAACGAAGAATTTGAGATGTGTTGGTGGCGTTGGGGTTGGCTATCGGCGTCGGAATATACGTCTGAAGTCACGGTGGTGGGCGATTCTTACTTAGGGTTTCGGAAGGAAGAAGTCCCGACCACACTCACAACCAGGCTATATATAGATTTTAGAAGGGCTATTAGGGTTTTGGGGGTCGCGTAGATGACATTCCTTGCTATGGTTTTGGCGGCCGGTGACAGATATCGACCGACCTAAGCTTGGGTCGGGTCGAACCTTCGCGAAGCCAGAGAGAGAGAATGAGCGGGAGTTAGGGGTAATCGATTACTCCAAGCTAATGTGCGAGCTGAGAGGAAGAAAAAGAGAGGTGACTCGGCCAGTCAGACCTCTCGTAGCCGGTGCCGCCATTTTCGGCGGGGAGTTGCAGGTGCGTCGGGCTGGCAGGTGCGAGGGGTTGGGGGAGGAAGAAGGGGACTGGACCGGGCGGTTCGCGAGGAAAGAAAAGAAAGAAAAAGGGGGCAGGCCGGGCGGTCGGGCGCGAGGGAGGTGGGAGTTAAGTGGAACGACGCATTTAAGGGATAAAAGGGACGAAACGCAGAGCTCTGGATGCCGAAGTAAAAATAAAAGAAACAACGGAAGTGGGCCGCGGCAGGGGAAGAAAAGAGAGAAGGAAATTGGGCCGCGTCAGGTCCAATTCGGGGGAGGGGAGGAAGGAAAGAAGGAAAAAGGAAAAAGAGGAAAAGGAAAAAAAATAATAATAATGGGGTATTTAAATTAATTAAAATATTTGATATATTTAAAAATAATAATATTTAAATAAAATAATATTTAAATCACTTTTTAGGCTAAATAAGGATTTTTGAAAGATTTTCCATAAATTCCTTTTTAATTAGCATAACATCCTAATTTTCTCTAATTAACTTATTTATAAAATTAATATTAATTTGAAACTATTTTCTCCCTTTATTTTAATGAAAATAATTTATTTAATAAATTTTCAAAATAAAATGCTTAATTAGCTAAAATACCCAAATTCTTCCTAATTAGAATACTAATAAATTCCTTCTTTATTTTTCCTAATTAAATATCCTTTTATTTTAATGAAAATAATTTATTTAGATAACTTTTCTAATAAAACCTCATTTAAATATAATTTATAAAATTAGAAATTTTCGGGGCATTTCATCACTACCCCCTTAAAAACAGACTTCGCCCCCGAAGTCTCCAGAGGTGCCTAGGGTTAGGGCTAAAGTATTCTAACTTCTGGAATAATGCCTTATTAACTATATTTAAATCCACTACCCCCTTAGGGACAAACTAGATAATAAGTAAAATAAATCTAACCTGTAGCGAAAAGTTCCGGATATGTTTCTCGCATATCTTTTTCAGTCTCCCAAGTAGCTTCCTCAGTCCCATGTCGATTCCATAGGATTTTAACTAGAGGCACCGAACTCGTACGAGTCTTTCTTAGTTTGGTGTCGAGAATCCGCACTGGTCGTTCCTCGTAAGTTAGGGAATCATCCAATTCGACCTCATCTGGTTGAATTACATGTGATGGATCGGCCACATACTTTCGCGGCTGAGAAATGTGGAACACATTATGCACTCGTGCCAATTCCGGAGGAAGAGCCAATCTATAAGCGACTTCACCTACTCGCTCCAATATCTCATAGGGCCCAATATATCTAGGGCTCAACTTGCCTTTCCTTCCAAACCTCTGCACCCCCTTGGTAGGCGAAACCCTTAGCATTACTCTTTCTCCAGGCTCAAAATCTCCATCCCTACGCTTCTGATCAGCATAACTCTTTTGTCGGCTCTGAGCTGCTTTCATCCGATCCTGGATTTGTCTGACCTGCTGAGTCATATCTTCAATCATCTCTGGTCCCAGCACAATTGTCTCACTGATGTCACTCCAACACAAAGGAGTTCTGCACTTCCGCCCATACAATGCCTCAAAGGGAGCCATCCCAATACTAGCGTGATAACTATTATTATACGAGAACTCCACCAAATGCAAGCGCTCCTCCCAACATCCCTGGAAGTCCAATACACATGCTCTCAACATATCCTCCAAAGTCTGAATGGTCCGCTCTGTCTGCCCATCTGTGGCAGGGTGAAAAGCAGTGCTCATCTTTAATTTGGTTCCTAAAACTTCCTGTAGTTTTCCCCAAAAGTGAGAGAGAAACCTCGAATCTCGATCCGAAACTATATCCTTCGGGACTCCATGGCGGCTAACCACAAACTTCATATAAGCATTTGCCAATTGCTCCATAATCCAGGTAGACTTCATAGGAATGAACACGGCCGACTTGGTTAATCTATCAACAATAACCCAGATAGTATCACAGCCGCTCCTGGTCCTCGGTAGACCACTCACAAAGTCCATAGAAATGGAATCCCATTTCCATCTTGGTACCTCTAAAGACTGAAGTAATCCCGTTGGTCTCCGGTGTTCAATCTTGACCTTCTGACACACAAGACACCGGGATACAAACTCAGCTACTTCTCGCTTCATACGGGGCCACCAGTACACCTTCTTGAGATCCTTATATAACTTCGATCCTCCTGGGTGAACCGAATAGGGAGTTTGATGTCCCTCTTCCATAATACGACGCTTGAGGTCGGGACAACTCTGGGGCACACACCAACGGCCCCTGAACCGAATACTTCCATCATCATGGACTTTGAATCCTTCCGCCTTGCCTTTTCGCATCTTCTGTCGGATCCTTTCCAACTTAACATCTCCAACCTGGCCAGCTCGGATCTCTTCAAATATAGTTGGAGTAAGCGTCAAGGCATTCATACGGGCTTCGAGGTTTCCCTGCTGAATCATCTCAATCTCCAGATCTGATAACTCTCTTATTGTCCGATCAGCAACCACACAACACAGTGTGGAATGTGCAGTCTTCCTACTTAGAGCATCAGCAACCACGTTGGCCTTACCCTCATGGTAGGTCAACTCAATATCATAGTCCTTTACCAGCTCCAACCATCGTCTCTGCCTCAAGTTGAGCTCCTTCTGAGTGAAGATATACTTGAGGCTTTTGTGGTCCGTAAAGAATTTACACTTCGCCCCGTATAGATAATGCCTCCAAATCTTCAAGGCAAACACCACAGCAGCTAACTCGAGATCATGCGTGGGATAATTTTTCTCATGTTTCTTCAACTGTCGTGAGGCATAAGCTACCACTTTACCCTTCTGCATTAACACACATCCCAACCCATGCTTGGATGCATCGCTGTAAACCTCGAACTCTTCAGTACCCTCGGGTAAAGTCAACACCGGTGCAGTGGTCAACCTCTTCTTCAAATCTCGAAAAGCCTCTTCACACGCCTCATCCCACTGAAACTTCGTAGTCTTCTTCAAGAGATTAGTCAATGGTCTCACTATTTTGGAAAAGTTCTGTACAAATCGTCTGTAATATCCAGCCAAACCCAGAAAACTCCGAATCTCCGATATATTTGTAGGAGGCTTCCACTCCGTGATGGCCACAATCTTAGCGGGGTCCACAGCCACCCCCTTAGCCGATACAATGTGACCAAGGAAAGCTACTTCATGGAGCCAGAACCCGCACTTCGATAACTTAGCATATAGGTGATGTTCTCTCAATGTCATCAAAATGGTGCGTAGATGCTGTTCGTGCTCCTCATTTCCCCGGGAATACACCAAAATATCGTCTATAAATACCACCACAAATTGATCGAGGAAAGGTTTGAATATCCTCGTCATTAGATCCATGAATACTGCAGGAGCATTTGTGAGTCCAAAGGGCATCACTGTAAATTCGTAATGCCCATATCGGGTCCGGAATGCAGTCTTCATGATGTCAGCATCAGCTATCCTCAACTGATGGTACCCGGACCTCAAATCGATCTTGGAAAACACCGTAGCACCCTTCAGTTGGTCAAATAGATCGTCTATTCTCGGGAGTGGATACCGGTTCTTTATCGTCAATTGATTCAACCCCCGGTAGTCAATGCAGAGACGGAGACTACCATCCTTCTTCTTCACAAACAAAACCGGTGCTCCCCATGGCGATACACTAGGCCGGATATACCCGTGCTCTAAGAGTTCCTCCAACTGGGCCTTCAATTCTTTCAACTCAACTGGTGCCATTCTGTAAGGAGCCTTGGAAACGGGCTCAGCTCCTGGCACTAACTCGGTCTTGAAGTCAATTTCCCGAACCGGAGGCATACCTGGTATTTCTTCGGAAAACACGTCCGGAAATTCTTTAACTACTGGAATACTATCCAATGCCGCCAAATCCTTGTTGAGCTCCTGCACACTGCATAAATATAAGGGGTACCCTTTCTGGATCAAAGCGTGCAATGTGACCGCTGACACCACCTTAGTGGTTGGCTCAGGCTGAGTCTTCCGGTAAGAAACCCTTGTTCCATTCGGGCCTCGCAAAATCACCCGCTCCTGGGCACAATCGATAACCGCTTTGTACTTCCCCAACATATCCATGCCCAAAATCACGTCGAAGTCTCTCAAGTCCATCCCAATTAGGTCTACTAGGAAGTCTACCCCTCCTATATCTAAGGCCACGTCGGAAAACCTCCGACTACATTCCATCCTGTCACCCGACGGAAGCATAACAGATAGCTCTACTCTAGTAGATGGTGACAATCCAGCCTTAGCAACAAATGCAGAGGAAATGAAAGACAACGTAGCACCGGAATCAAACAGAACATAGGCTGGTAATTAATAGATGGTGAACATACCAGTAACAACATCCAGCTGTCGGTCTGCCTCTGCCTGACTAATAACGTTCAGGCGCCCTCCTGACTGACCTCCCTTTTGAGGATAAGGCCTAGATCCCTGCGGTCTTCCCCCTGTCTCTCGAGCTGGGGCACCGGGTGGAGCAGGTGCTCTCTGATAGTGTTGCTGGGATGAGTTCTGACGGTACTGCTAATAGGCCTGCTGCTGAGGCATGAGAGCTCCTCCCTGCTGAGATGATCTGTTCTGATTATGCTGGAAATGAGGGGGCCTCCAACACTCCACTGCCCTATGACCCATTTTCCCACAGTTTAGGCATGTAATCAACTTGCCTGCACAGGTTCTGCCTGGATGGGCTCGGCTACATTTCCTGCAAATTGGGCCTCTTGGGGGACCTTGGCTCCCACTGTTATCCCTTGGTGGTGGCCTCCTAGATTCTCCATACCTGGGCTGGGTTCTGCTCCCAGAACTCTGACTCTCAGGCTTCCTCTTACCCAAGATGGCTGCCTGCTCATGGACTAGTGTGTCGGCCACACAAGCACTCTCATACAAGGACGCTATATCTTTGAACGTCACGGCACCCATCATGCGGCGGATGCTAAAATTTAGTCCCTGTTCGAACTGAAAGACCATCGTGGATTCGTTGGCAGCAATCCCTGGGGCAAACCGGAGCAGCTCAGTAAACTTGGCGTAGTACTGACGAACTGACATTGGCCCTTGTGTCGGCTGCATGAACTCCCGGAGCTTATCCCTCTTGAGGCTCTCAGGATAGAATCTGGTACGAAGGGCGGTCTTAAATGCCTCCCAAGTAGCCGGGGGACCTTCTTTGGCACTAAAATCCTCCCACCAGGCGTCTGCTACGCCCCGGAGGAAGAATGCTGCAATGTTGGACCGTCGGTTGAGGGGGCAATTCACGGCCTCAAAGGTACGGATCCACCCCTCTAAAACCACTGGATTCTCCTCCCCGGAATACGTCGGAGGGTGATGTCCGGTAACCCTTCCAAGCCAATCTTCCTCAACGTTTTGAGCGTGTTGTGTGAACTCTAGGAAGGCGGTGACGGCATCCTCCAAACGCTGAATTCTCCCGTTGCTTGCCATCTAGCTACACAAAAATAAACACTTAGATACAACCCACAGGTTCGAAATTATCAATAAGATTTCTAATTCCTAGGGAAAACCCTAATCTACCCTGGTACTTCTCACCGTGGCCGAGCTCCAAAACTTTTAAAACAGAAAGATTTTCACTTAAGGCAGAAAATATATAGATATTTTTTTTTCAAAATTTCAATAGCAACTTCCAAAACTAAATTTCATTTTCAAAAACAAGCGTGGTCAACAGGATCAACCGCTCTGATACCAACTTGTAACACCCCAAAATTCACTTCATTTTTTTTTTTAAAAGCGGAAGCAATTAAAATAGAAATACTTAAGACCTGTGAATTTTGGAAATGTTACCGCCACACTTAGTACCAGACCGGTTTTCTCAAACCGTTCCAATACCAAGTGCTAAGGCTAAGATAACAACCCATAAAAATTAATAAAAGTTCAAATTCATAAATACGAAAACTAAACACGTACAAGTCCTTATTCAATCCAGACTACGAGCGTTAGTTTTTTTTTTAAGGAAGAGAGAGATATCTCCGAACATAAATTTATTTGGAAGTGCTTAACATAAATAATGAAATAGGAAGGAAAATCTCAATGGAAGTCCGGCCACGCCACTCTGATACGGATTCGGCCCAATCATCACTCGGCCCCACCTGATGACCCATGGATATCAATTGCATCAAAGTAAACATCTCCTACCTGCACCAAATCAGTTGGGCCTACTACTCGTGGGAATGAGCAGCACCCATGAAACGGGTGATCAGTACGCTACGTACTGAGTAAGGTAACCGAGCACTAAGGCCAACACATAACACATATTCCATATAAAATAATAAAAGGCATAATCCAACATAACAACATAAGGGCATATGAGCAATTCAGGTCAAAGTACAAGGCCCATTTATAGTCCAGATTAATTTATTAATTAATCCCTGATCGGAAATCGATTCACACCATGCTTTTATTTAAAAACCATGTGAGTACGAGAGCCCCCACTATTATAGCCGGTGGATCGGAGGCGCATAGGGTATCATACCCTAACCACTATTATAGCCGGTGGATCGGAGACACATAGGACTACGCGTCCTAACCACTATTCCTAACCGGTGGATCGGTTGGCCCCGTATCACATGGTATTCCGCTGTAAGTAATTAATGTCTTTTAGGTATTTTAACGAAACTCTGGTTTAGTTTTGGTTGAGCTCGGGAACCCCCACTATTGTAACCGGTGGATCGGTTTACGCATAGAGCATCTTGCTCTAACCACTATTATAACCGGTGGATCGGTCACGCATAGGGTAAAAATCCTAACCACTATTCCGAACCGGTGGATCGGTTGGTCCCGTCTCAACCATCTTCCACTTTATGTAATTAATATCTTAAGTATCTTATTCGCAATTGTAGCTTCAGACACGCATTACTAACTCCATGCAAACCCTAGCACTACGTAAACCATGCACTCCTGACTCCCATGCACATACCCCACTTCCATGCGAACCCTATCTCTCATGCAAACCCTAGCACCACGTAAACCATGCAATCCTGACTCCCACGCACATACCCCACTTCCATGCGAACCCTATCTCTCATGCAAACCCTAGTACCACGTAAACCATGCAATCCTGACTCCCATGCACATACCCCACTTCCATGCGAACCCTAACTCTCATGCAAACCCTAGTACCACGTAAACCATGCAATCCTGACTCCCATGCACATACCCCACTTCCATGCGAACCCTATCTCTCATGCAAACCCTAGCACCACGTAAACCATGCAATCCTGATTCCCATGCAACATACCCCACTTCCATGCGAACCCTAGCTCCATGCAACGTACCACCTTTCCATGCAACCCTAATATTATCATGCAACGTACCACCTTTCCATGCAACCCTAATATTATCATGCAACGTACCACCTTTCCATGTAACCCCGATATTGTTATGTGAAACCCTAACACCATGCACTATTAATAACACCGGGAGAATCCTAATATGCATGTCTTAAGGCCAAATCACATATTATCACATATAAGTAAAACCCCATGCCATATAACAACCCAATATCATACGTGGACTCCACATCACATTGTATATAACATGAATAATAATGATAGGCATATGATACATAGCATGCGAATCACATTATGCAAATAAGCACACAAAAAGGCCTTAGCACCCCTTACCTAATACGACACCGGTATTGGTGCACGCTCCTATTCCTCTTGAGGGATTAGACTAGGTTCACCTATTAAATAAAAGTATACTATAATTAGGCTCTCTTATAAAATTTTTATTATCCTCTAATTTATTCTAAGATTTTGTTTTTAATTAAAACAATACTATACAATAATTAATTATACAAAATATTACTTAAAGTACAAATAAATTATTGTTTTCATTTGAAAGGGTGGTGATACAAAGGTTTCTACCCTTCACCAAAATAATAATAATAACAATAAGGGTAATAATAGTAATAATAATAATAATAGTAATAACAATAATAATAAAACATTATTAATAACACTTTTATTAGAGAATATTAATATTAATACTACCAAAATTCTTAAAATTACAATGTGGCTTTCAAAATCAACCCATTTAATAATAACACCATTCAAAAATGTAATAATGATATTAATATTATATATACTTATAATATAAAGTTAATAAATATAATAATAATGATATTATAATAAAAAAAATGTTAAAAATGTTAATAATAGTTGTAAAAAGCAAAAGTGCGTGACTTAGTTAAAATTTTAGGTTTATAATCCTCCTGAAATAATTACAATATTAACTAAATAATTACACTAATAATAATAATATTATTATTATTATTAATAATAACATTAAACATGCAAAAATTAGATTAAATAAGTAAAGGCCGAGATGAATGATATATCTTACTCAATAATACTCCCTGACCTGTCAACAAAATTTAGAAATAAAATTGCAGTCAATATTACTAATATTAATAATTATAATAATAATAATAAAAGTTGAATTAATGCTAAAATTTTGCTAAAATTAGGATAATCATAAATAAATCGAAAATAAGTACTTAAAATGTCTATGACATCACCTTGAGTCGGAGGGTGTAGGTGGAAATGGCGGTGGTTCCCGGAGGTGGCCGGAAAATAGATCTAAGAGAGGTAAAAATGAAGAAAAAGAGGTAAGGGGTAAGGAGAAAAATAAACTAAGCTTATGGTTCGATGGAGGATACTTAGTAGAAGATTTTGAGTGGTTTATAGGGTGGTAGAAGTGGCGTTAGTGGCGGAGAGCGGTGGTTTAAGGTCTCGGGGTCAAGATTTTGGGCGAGGTGAGAAGCAAACTTTGCACGGTTATGGACGCCCGTGCAAGAAGAATCGATGTTTGAAAATGGTATGGTTAGCTAGAGGAAATTGCAACGAAGAATTTGAGATGTGTTGGTGGCGTTGGGGTTGGCTATCGGCGTCGGAATATACGTCTGAAGTCACGGTGGTGGGCGATTCTTACTTAGGGTTTCGGAAGGAAGAAGTCCCGACCACACTCACAACCAGGCTATATATAGATTTTAGAAGGGCTATTAGGGTTTTGGGGGTCGCGTAGATGACATTCCTTGCTATGGTTTTGGCGGCCAGTGACAGAAATCGACCGACCTAAGCTTGGGTCGGGTCGAACCTTCGCGAAGCCAGAGAGAGAGAATGAGCGGGAGTTAGGGGTAATCGATTACTCCAAGCTAATGTGCGAGCTGAGAGGAAGAAAAAGAGAGGTGACTCGGCCGGTCAGACCTCTCGTAGCCGGTGCCGCCATTTTCGGCGGGGAGTTGCAGGTGCGTCGGGCTGGCAGGTGCGAGGGGTTGGGGGAGGAAGAAGGGGACTGGACCGGGCGGTTCGCGAGGAAAGAAAAGAAAGAAAAAGGGGGCAGGTCTGGCGGTTGGGCGCGAGGGAGGTGGGAGTTAAGTGGAACGACGCATTTAAGGGATAAAAGGGACGAAACGCAGAGCTCTGGATGCCGAAGTAAAAATAAAAGAAACAACGGAAGTGGGCCGCGGCAGGGGAAGAAAAGAGAGAAGGAAATTGGGCCGCGTCAGGTCCAATTCGGGGGAGGGGAGGAAGGAAAGAAGGAAAAAGAGGAAAAGAGGAAAAGGAAAAAAAATAATAATAATGGGGTATTTAAATTAATTAAAATATTTGATATATTTAAAAATAATAATATTTAAATAAAATAATATTTAAATCACTTTTTAGGCTAAATAAGGATTTTTGAAAGATTTTCCATAAATTCCTTTTTAATTAGCATAACATCCTAATTTTCTCTAATTAACTTATTTATAAAATTAATATTAATTTGAAACTATTTTCTCCCTTTATTTTAATGAAAATAATTTATTTAATAAATTTTCAAAATAAAATGCTTAATTAGCTAAAATACCCAAATTCTTCCTAATTAGAATACTAATAAATTCCTTCTTTATTTTTCCTAATTAAATATCCTTTTATTTTAATGAAAATAATTTATTTAGATAACTTTTCTAATAAAACCTCATTTAAATATAATTTATAAAATTAGAAATTTTCGGGGCATTTCAAAACCAATATATGATAATAACCCATGGTAAAACACTAATTACATATAGCGGAATAGCACATGTGGCAAGACCGATTGTACCTTGATTATTGATCACCGGTGAGAATAATGGCTAGGAGTGTTATGTCCTAGACTTGTACTCTAATTACTAATCTACTAGTGAGAATAGTAGTCAGGAGCATCCTACCTTGGAAGTTGTACTTGCTTACCGTTCCACTATTTGAGAATAATGGGGTCTTTAAGCCCAATGTGATTAAAATCATGAGATAATTATCATTATACTAATACCGTATGTTCGAAATATATTAAATAAAGTCAGTATGATCAATCAATGCATGTGTACTCTCTTATTGTGGTTTTATTTATTTATGTGATCTTCTTGACTATATTGTTCCCTTACCCAGTACTTTTGATTGATATTGGGGCTAGGGATCGAAGAGTTGTATTATCCAGTTATTGTTTTTAACTAATTTTTTCCTTGTTATTTTCAATTGGAAGTTTATTTATGTATTTCCATTTCACTTTCAAAGTGCATATCTAACTCTTATTTATGAATAGATTGCACTTGTACTATATTTATCATGGTTTGTTATTTTATGTTTACCTTAGCCTTGTAGTTGGTGTGAGGATTATGGCCAGACTTATACAGATTATGACAACAACACCCCTTTATGTTTGAATGTTTCTTCCACCTAAATGAAATTTTTTAGTTGTAAATTTGGTTAGTGTTACACAAACCCAATTATAGGTCTAAATTAAGATCAAATTTTATTAAACACCATAATTTTCATTTTATTAATCATACAAAATATAAGGTATTACAAGTTGTATAGCCCAACGGGTAGAAAATCAACATTTAATGCTTACCAATTGATCGATCTAGCTAAATCAGTTAAGTAGTTGCATGGCCAGTTGATCAATGGTTCAAACAAGTTAACTAATTATGTTCATACTAGAAATGAAAAGTTACCATTGTGTGAACTAGTTGATCAGTTTATTAAAATCATTTTTCCGGTTGTGCATAGTGCTTAATTGGTTGTATGGATATATATAAACAGTGACATGTTAAGGTAACAATAGTCAATTTATTCATATCAGCAACTGATTGGGTTTTTCAAACTAGTCTATTGGTTATAAACAAGTTGATCGGTTTGGCAAAACTAGACAATGAGTTTAAATAAAGACAAATGGGTTTCTACAAGAGTAAAACCCCCAAACAAGTTGGTTAAACCAGTCGATCGGTTCCCCTAAACAGGTTAATCAGTTGGTCAAAATCAGATGATGAGTTTAAATAGAGGCAAATGAGTTTTTACAAGAGCGAACATGGATTGGTTGGTCAAACTAATCAATCGATTTTGTCAAACTAGTTGGTCAATTTGTTAAAATCAGTCGATAAGTTTAAATAAAGGTGAATGAACTTCCGAAGGAGTGAAATCCATAAACTGATTAGTCAAATTAGTCGATCAATTACTTCAAACTAGTTGATTGGTTTGATGAAATAAGTTGATAAGTTTAAACAGAGATGAATGGATTTTTGTAGGAGTAAAATCCATAAATTAGTTGATCAAACTATTTGATCGGTTTGGCATAACCAATCAATCGGTTTGTTGCGCTTGTTGATTTGTTTGAGTTCAACTCATTTTATGCCTTTGATTAAACCAAACTAGTCGATCGGTCTTGAAATCAGTTGATAGGTTCTGACTGGACGCAACAATTTAGTTTTAAAACACTTTTAAGGAATTTAGAAATCAAGATCAACCATGAATTCTTATAAAATGAATTCAAATCAAGTGTTTAAAAAAGTTTTATAGAGTTTTAATCAAAACATGAACTTGCTCAACTTAACTCTGTACATAGAACATAAGAATTTAGATATATGATTCTTAGCCTTCAAGTCTTAGTTATATTTTATCCGTTGTTCTCTTGTGCTTGGAAATTTAATTACTCTTTTAAATTTACATGTCTAGAGAAATGCTTTGAGTAAGTGTGTTTAGATTTCTTTATAAGGTAATCATAGCACATGCACACCTAAACAAACACATTAGTTTCTAATATCCATTTGTTATATTCAAAATAAGGACAGTGACATTGTTTGACCTATGAGATGAACATTAGCAAACTTCATATTGAATGAAGCTCCTATTTGGACTTTGAATGGTTACCTAGTCAAGCAAAGATCTATGGGCATCCACCTCGACAAGAATTTGAGCACAAGAGATGTGATCTCTATTGGCGGTGACAACAGCCATGCTCGAAAGCTTGCCTATATTTTCTATGCACCCAATTGAATCTTTGACTAATAGGCTAGGGGCAGGTAGATTGATCCATGTATGGATGAATTAAAATTTTTCTTTCCAAAACTTAAAGCCTGTTGTCCATTGCTTGAGAATCGATGGCCTAGATGCACGCTTCCAATACGGGGTGTTCAAGATTTGAATTGAAAAACAATATAACATCATCATACATATGGATGGTTGGGGAGTCACGTGGTTCCCGTGCTGAAGATAGGAAGACCTACATAAAAGTATCGGAAGGTCGGCATCCGCAAATGTACCCCACCAGGCTGTGTTCTCAGCACTTAGCTTCGCTCTGGATCTCTTTTGGTGGCAGGACAGCAACTGGATTTCCCTTGCAAACTAGTGGACGAATGTAAGGTAAATGAACAAGTTGACCTATATGGTGGTTCTGACTTCCGCTATTGTGCCAAGTTCTCCCTGTATACAAAGGCAAATCATCTGGTTGTGAGGATTCAGTGGGTTCATGTGTTGCAAACGACATGGGAGGAACTGCGTGTGATACAGACAACGAGATAGGATCTTCAATGGGTTCTTCAACCATAGTCTTCGCATTAGGGTCCTCGCTTAGCATACATCGTCTATACTGGAGTCATGCATTAGACTCTTTACCGGCGTTGGAGTAATAATGGACAAGAGGGGTTGATGACCAGCGGTGTGGCCGATGGGGCTCGCTTCTGGTGTACCATGGGGACGCAGGAGGGAAATCTAGGGATTCTCTCTCAGCGCGTCTGGCTTATTAAAAAATAAATTTAATGTCTCAATGCATCAATGGATGATTCTATGAGCAATGGACATGATCAAAATTTTGTATGAACACATTAACATATCAAACCATTACCTTCATTTAATAGGAAATCATCATACGTCATTCACTAATATACATTATGTCATTTCAAGGCCCATTAAAAAAATCCTTCGATAAACAAATAACATTTAATTACTACACTTATAAGACAACACAATTGCAGCCTAAAAATTGTACGAACGTATAACAATGCAAAAAATGATAATAGACATATTGAGATGTAAAAAATAAAAATAAATAAATAAATAAAAATAAAAAGATATTGTAAATCCAAATGAACGATAAAACTATAGAAATCATTATTAATTTGCAAAAGAAAAATATAAAAGACTAATAAATAATTTGATTACATATAGATCTAAAGAGAGTTTCAAAAAGAAAATTAAAGAAAGGAGAACTTATCTTTAGTGATAGACATGATTATCCCTAAATCCAAGTAATTATATTCTCATCTCGATTGAACATTAATAAACATATATATATATATATATATATATATATATATGACATTTGTTCATTTTGTTCGCGTTAACTTTATTTATAGACAAACCAATGTTTATATTTTTCTTTAATAATTAAAAATAGTATCAAAATATTTTTTAATATTAACCTATTATAAGAAATATTATTTATCAAAAAGGATTTTTTTTCTAAACTATAAGATCCTAATGTGATGCAACTTTTGGTAGCTGACTTATTTGTATGCTCTTGGAAAAAAAAAATTTTGAGGGATATGTTCTTGCCTTCTTGAGTATTTTAATTTTTTTTTTTCCATAAACCTTATCAAATTTATGGCTACCTTATTTGTAATCTTAACATAATCACATTAATGTATAAATAATAATGTGTGATATTATTTACTATTTTGATATACACTTATATTATTATGTTGTGTCTTAAGTAGTTCCCAGGCATTACACACATATTAATTTTTTATCTAGCTATGAATAAAAATAGATACCTACTAGCAAAAAGAAAATTTCCTGAAAGAAAAATTTACAAAATAAGTTTCTTTCTTTCTTCGAAAATGTAATTTATTGTCGTAGAGAAAAATTAAACAGATTCACGTGAATATTAATGACAAGAAAGAGCGAACAAAGAGGACAAAAGCTTAAGAAAAATGTTTTACTTAATTTGTCGATTAACATTATATTAGACTAATAATATATGTTGCTACTTATTGAATTAGAGTATCATTTTTTTTATATATATAACACAGACAAACAAAGAATGCAATCAACAAGAAAAAGGGAACGCGATGGATTCAAAAACCATAAAGTAACTCAGTTTGTTCAATTATTTTAGCACCATATTTATTCACGATCTTTATCCATACACGAATGTACTCTTGGAATTTAAGATATTTACTTTTTCTTATTTCCTCATCAAAACCTTTTTATACTTCATTCTCATAGCAAAAGTTATTTTAGAAATTAAAAGAGTTGTTTAGTTTAATATATATACACACAACACACGTAAAACCAAATCGCATCCAAAATTATTAATGTATATCATATTTCTCTATTATCTCCCTTCAAAATGAAACAAATATATTGTTGATATTATTGAATCTATATTTATTTTTTAATAAAAAATCGTGCGTGGCACGAATAGCAGAATTAGTAATTATTAAAATGGTAGGGAGTAGACAATATTTGCGCCCAATTTAAACATGTAAATTGTACTCCTTGAGTCTTCACACTTAACTGCCCTCTTAATATTTATAGCAGCAACAAGGAAGAGTATAATCATAATTTGGATCTGGTTCACATCCACCACCAAGAGCATCTAATTGATCGCACAACAACAAGCAACTAACGTAGTCACACTCCCCAGGAATAGGAAAGCATGCTGGTAATTGATGTTGTAACTTTCCCATCATAAATCCTGATTAATAAATCACGATCCCTAAATATTAGTTCTGAGAACAAGGAAAAATAGATGCTTGAGAACAAATTAATTAAACAAACAACTATGGGTGTTCAAGAATCATATATGTTATAATAATAAAAATTATGAAAAACCTTCGAATTTATGAAACATCGGATATTCGAAACTTTAAATAGAATGACAAATAATTTATCAAATATCTAAAACTTCAAACAACTCACAAATAAACTGGTCCAATTTGAATCAATATGATCTAATGATTTGATTCGAGTCTTAAATTACATTAAATTTAATCAATAATTCCACAATTTTAATAATATTTAAATTTTTAGTACAAATATTAATTAAAAAGTATATAATTTACTAACAATAACTAAATTTTTTAACATATATCACATATGCATATAATTTATCAAATCAAATGTTATTTGTAATTGTTGGATTGAATATTTAATTTGTATGACTTTTTATTAACTGAATCAGTAATTTGATTCGGAAAAAATATATATCAAATTAATTATTTAATTTTTTTTAGATATAATCAAATCGAATCGAATAATTGGATCATATGAAAAATTATATAAAGTAAACGATCCTACAAATCATAGTTTTAAAAATCAAACTGAATTGGTAAGTCCAACCGGTGAGCCAGTTAGGCTACCAAACAAATTTCATGTATTAGTTCTTAGAAGTTCAGAACCAATACAAATTGATTTAGAATCAATTAAATTTATATATAGTTTAATTTTAACACATATTTTATATTTTTTAACTTAATATATATCAGTGATTCAATTAATTCAAACTAATAATCTAACAACTAATTAGTAAACTAATTACAATTATCGATTTGATAGGTAAACTAATTTTTAAAACTATCATACAAACAATGCATCGACGCGGATACAAATGTTTAATCAATGGCGCTCTCGTTAGTTAGAACAATTAATTTATAAACGATACCCTTTCGTTGGATCCTTTTGTCTTTTGTAGCCCAAGTATTTTATATTATTTTGACTCCATCGGTTTGTCTTGAATCAAGAAAATTGACTACAGAAAACAAGGCATATTATAAGGCTATAATTAGAGATGGTAAAATGATTGTTGGGATTAAATTTGAGTTAGATCAATTTAAATCATATTAAATTAAAACTAAAGTGTTATGTAATTGGATTAGGATCCAAGTCAGGTCTAATTCGAATCACAGTTGTTCAGATTGAGTTATTTTAAATCAAAAGAATATTGAATCGGATTCGGATCTAACCTATTATATTTCTTCGGATTTGGGTCAATAAACTCTAGGTCACATTAGATTTGCGTATGATAAATTCAAGTCTATATACATCGGTTCATATTAAATTTGGACCAAGTTAATTCAATTTAGAATTTGTATTGATATTAATTGTTACTAATTCCATATAATTAATAAATTAAATTTTGCATATTATTACTATTATTATGATTATCATAGTAATATTTATCATAATATATGTAATGATGTAACAAATTGTTATCATAAAATATGTAATAATAAATTATCATCATCATCATCATCATCATCATCATCATTATTATTGTTGTTGTTGTTGTTGTTGTTGTTGTTGTTGTTGTTGTTGTTATAAATATAATTATAAATATTATTATATAATAATATTTTCATAATAATTATAATTGTTATGTTAATTATAATAATTATTGTTATTATTAGAATTATCTTTAGAAATATAATAATAATAATAATAATAATAATAATAATAATAATAATAATAATTAGTAGAAATATAAATAAAATTTTTATTATTTTTATTATAATAATATATATTACAATTATTATATCTACAATTATAATTTTTATTTTTATAATATTTAATAGCCATAAATATTAATAATAATAATAATACGAACAATAATAAGAACAATAATAATATATGAGGATAAGGATCTTATCACATATCTATTTATTTAATTATACAAGTAATGAGTTGTGTGTTTAAAAAAAACTTTAAATAAGTAGTTATCAAATAATTTACATTAATAAAATTTAACAATAAATAGAGCCTTGACTATTTCAAATTATGTTTAGTAACAAATTATCTTTCAATAAATAATTAAGTTCTAGAAATCAACATTTACTAAACATGTTCTATTATACTCTACCACCCTTATCTATTATATATAGTCTACTAAATCTTTGTAATTAGCATAGCAACTGCATATCCCAAGAAAAAAATATATTTACATATAAGAGCCATCACCGTCGTAGGCATATTGTTGAAAACTATAATACTACACGATATTCATAGATATTTGACCAATAATATAAAGCATGCATGCTTATATCATACTATTCCTTTTTATTATTTCAATATAGAATTAAGGTATAGAAGTGTATAATATTATCCCTTATCAATAAACTAGGTTTGTAATTAGCTAGACATCTTTCGTAGATACAATTAATAATAGATTTATAATATTTACATGAATAAATAAAGGTGGGGGAAATCAGATAGTATTGTACACTATACATCTCTTTTTTGTATTTACTAAGTAGTATATGTATCTTTAATTCATATTCTGAAGTCAGCAAGTCATAATTTTTACACATCCAACTATAGCATATGACATTAGATACAATAGAAGATAGTAGAAGTCCTATATAAAGACAAATAGATGAATTTATAAATAAATACATAAAGAGTAACAATTGCACTAATGATGTCACATAGTAGTAGACAAGTATGAAGATAAAGTACCGACCTTTTGACTTAATTTTGAGAATTTCAATTTTATTGATTTACATAATAATAACCTCTAACGATGCTATCATATTGATTTTATTTTCCCAACAATAGTTACAACTAAGTAACAAGTATTAGTATTAGATTATTTTAGTTTAAATTTATTATTTTATTTGGAATTAAATAATTGGGTACATGTTCACTTAGAAATTTATTTATTAGAGTAATTCCATTTCCCTTTAATTATTCTAGAATTACGGGATTATATATAAATATTAGGTGATAAACTTAAATATTATTGAATTTAATTATTTTAATAAGTTGAGCTTGAGATAGTTATTATACACTAATCTAATATATTTCACCTAGCATTAATAATATAATATTTTTAACTTTAGGATTGATTGATTATTGAGCCTTCAATGATATAATTGCATTTCAGGCAACTCACTTATTTTTCTAACTACTCATAGATAAATTACTGATTATATTTTAGTATATGTGATACTATTTTTATAATATATGATTTTAGGTGCTTTAAATTTTATATATGGGGTAAACCTTATTTTAAAAACATCTATGTTTCATCAACTTGGTGCATAACTTTATATAACAATTTGAGTTTTATGAATATAAGTTTATTTATACATGTTTTCATAAATTTATTTTACTAATTTATTCGACACGTATATAGGTATTTCTATGATTTTTATATATTGTGGGTGATTGTATGAAATTTATGGTATATGTAATCATATGATATTATTAAAAATATATGACATTTATTTTCCTAATTAGTATTAAATTACAATAATTGTTGATTGGATTTTAATCCAAGTGGTCAACTCTTATGGAAATTGTTCAAATTGGAAAGTGGTATTGTGGAAAGCCTTATTTAATAAAAATGTTATTTATGAAAGTCTTATTTATGGGTTGTGTTCATTATAGAAAATGTTATTTATGGAAGTTATTATTTTTAGAAAGTACCCAAATTTACAAATGTTGATAATTAAGGAGTGGATATGGTTGTCTTTTGAATGTGTTATATGGTCACTTTGAATAAAACGCTAAAATTTAAATTGGAAGATGAGAGTGTGATAGGATCCTTGAATCGACAATAGTCTTTCCTTTAATTGTAGTGACATGTAATTACTTGATTTAATTTAATTGGCCAAGATTCAATAAGGTTCCATATATATTCTATTATGATATTTGGACCTCTTAAAGAGTGTGTGCACTTAAGGACTAAATAATCAAAAATGGATTTTACCCTTTGGTGTTAGGACTATTGAGATTGCCCAAGAGGTGGATCTCTCGTGGTAGATTTTGGTTGTTATTAGATGTCTTTGGGCTTATTTAGCAAGCAACCCTCCTAGTTAGGTTTTGCCCACTCAATAAAAAGATTAGATTGTGTCTTTATGGAATTACTAATTTAAGAGACTTTTATAAATGATGAACTAATATTTGCCTTATCATTTGGCTCATATGTAGTTATATTTAATATATTATAGTTGTCCTATACATTTTGATATTTTCCTTCTAACTAATGGATTGCTTAGTTGTTTTTCTAATAAACTTGTTGCTATTTTAAACATGGTTATGATAATCTATAATGTACATAGTTAGCAGATAGCCTTGTGCAGATAGATTGTGACTATACTTGATGATGGATGCTTGCCTGCATATGAGTTCATATAGTAGTTTGGTTTTTGGAGTTCTATCTTTCGATGGTGTTTCAATTTTAATGGGTTTTAAATATATTAAAGTCATTTGATTTATTAATATATCATTAACTATTTTCGATGTTGTTATTTACCTTTATTATGGTGTCCTATTATATTAAGAATGTTGTGGAATTTTGTTTTAGTTTTAATATTTAGTTTAAGCATTAGCATTTAGTTTAATTGGAACAATGATGTCTACTTACATTAGATGTGACACTAATACCATCATTTATATTTAACTTTTGCATTGTTTTATAAATATTTTGTGTTTTAAAAATGGAGGTGTTACAATAATAATAATAACAATAATAACAACACAACAACAACAACAACAACAACAATAATAATAATAATAATAATAATAGAAATTTCTATGATATAATATTATTGATGCTGATATAATAATAAAACATAGTGAGGAGAAAAGAATCTTCCTAGTTTTATATTATTTATTGTTATATGCATTACATATTTTTATTTATATAAAAATTTATTAATAAGATTATTTATTGGCATTTATGTATCAATTTATATGAGATAAAATATTACCTTTGTGAATCAAATTTGATTTTAGTTTAACTCAAGTTTGAAATTATAGATGGATATGGTATGGGTTTAAATAGGGTCATTTCAGATTGGGTAAATTGATTGAGTTATTATTGGATATTTTTCTGAATATGAGTTGGAATATTTTCAAATTAGATTATTTTGGATACAAATCAATATTGGATTAACTGAATTTGGATAAGATTAAGATTCTTTTAGATTGGGATTGAATTTAATTTTTCTCTAAATTAAATTTTAGATTAAAATATTTTAATAAAATAGTATCAAGTTAGCTTTTTGGGATCTAACTATTACTATCAAGGACGTTGGCAACTGTTTTGCAATTCCTAAATGTTTTGATAATGGCAGTGACTAATAGAGCTGACAAAAGTTTATTCGACCTAAAAAATTCGACGAATACTGACCCGATCCGTTAGAAATCTGATCCTATTTTATCCAAAAAATTAGAAGCCCAAAACTTATCCAACCCAATCCAATATATATCCAATATCTGATATAACTCAAGAAATTATAAGCCCAAAATAAACCCAACTCGACCCGATACTAACCCAAAACTCAATATAATCCGTAAAACTATAAATCCAAAATTACTCGACTCAATCCATCATTTATCCCATATCTGATCTATTCTAAAAAGTTATAAATCTATAAAGATTCAACCTAGTACTACCCAAAATTAACATTAACCCATTACTCAAAATTTCCAAAACTTCATAAAACATGAAATAATATTGATGTACAACTAGTCCATACCAGTACTTACATTAAAATCTAGAAACAATACACTTTCTTAAAGTTTATATCACTTCTTATATATATACAAGTACAATATCCAGTGATACCAATATTAAAGTATAGAAATAAAAGTAGAGAAAAAGGAAAAACCCTACTATACCATCTAAATATTAGTTCACTTCCATGTAGTAACATAAGATAATAATAGTGTAAATACATCAAACACCCTAAACTCAATATATAAACATATAATCTATAAAAAGACACCATATAAGCACTTAAAAAGCCTAAAAAGGTACATTTTCACATTGATAACTCAAAGCAGAAATATGCAAACCTTAAAAGGTACGATATAAGCATTTCAAGTACATAGTAGTAGTAGTAGTAGTAGTAGTAGTAGTAGTAGTAATGATGATGATGATGATGCAAATATATCCAACATCTATAAATAAAAACACACACAAAAAAAATAATAATAAAAAACCTCAAAAGGCACACATACAACACTTAATTTACCTAATATACCTAAACTAAACAAAAGCCTGAGTTTACTACACGTCGGTAGCTTCAGTATCAAAATACCAATGGGTGTAAAATTAGTCATTATTACTTACTTTATCTAATTTTTATCATATTTAACTTCATATGATCTAATCAAAATATTTTTTTTTTAAAAACTTATGTTTTTTATTATTATTTTTGCCATAATTGATATTCATTAATTACTATTATTATTGTTATCATTATTTTTATATTATTATCATTCTTATATTTATTAAAATTATGTTGATATGATATGATCAATCTATTATAAAAATAATATGAGAAGTACAACCTTAGAATCCTTCATTTGTTATCAATTAACAGAGATCATTATAAGTTAATATTATGTAAGGATTGTCTAAAATATAAATATAATATCAAATTAAAATAATACTCAAACTCAATATGACCAAGCTAATAATGGAGTTAAATTATAAGCTATACTTTAACATAATAAGAAAAATAATTCAATTTGAAGACTTTTAAATTTGAAATATCAAATACATCTCCAATGAGGAAATAATGCCAAAAAATTTTAAGGTCCAAAAATCAATTAATATAATAATTCCCTTTTAATTGAATAAGATAAATTGAAATAAACGTTCTCAAAATAATTAGATTTTAATAACATCTTACGGGGGGAAAAAGGGAACAATCCTGACTCAAATCTTAAATGATCTGAATTTGATCCAAACTTGACCTGAAAATATAATAATTCGAACTCACTCGAGCGTGATCAAAACTCGAACTGAAATTAAAGTCACCCAAATTTATTTGAACTGAGTATATCTTATCTCAATCCGATCATATCTGAAAACTTAGAATAACCCAAAATTATCCGATATTGGATTTATTCGAATCAAACCCAACCCGATAAAATGATCCAAGATTATTCGAAACTGAAATGATCTAATTATTATATAATTCGATCCGACAGTTATTCGACCCACCCGATTGCCTGCTGCTCTAGTGACTAGTGAGCCTTGAAATGTTGGAATCCTAAGGGAACACTATGGAAAAGAGAAAGTACTGATACAAGACAGATCTACCCTCTCAAGACCTACAAGTTTCACCATCGCCGATGATCTTTGCTTTCCTGGCTGTCGTGCTCTGTCTTTAGGCTTCACCAGATTTCTAGATCATCCTCGTCTTTTAGTGATCGTTGCCATTTGCCAGTCCTCATTGCACCAGTTTTTCCATCTTCACTATGCAGGAATGCGAGGCTCTGTTTGAGGCTTCTAGTAGATTGAGGCATCAAGATGTTTATTGCGAGTCAAAAGAGCAGCTATGGACATGGGAGACGGCTAAGGGTTGTTGAAGAATTATGGTTCATTTAGATTGGGGTGAATTGGGGTAAGGGTAAACATTAAAAATTAACCTAGGTGAAGGGAATAGAGGTGAATTAGGGTAAATATTTTTAAATGCTATTTGGATGATATTAACCTAACCTAGGTGAATCAGGGTGAATGTTTTAAAATTTTCATTTAAATTAAGGTGAATGAAGGTTAAAAAATAAAACAAGTGATATTTATACCCTTGTATTAAATAGATAAGTCCTATTGAGGGGTATTTTAGTCCTATCAGGTCAAAAATTTACTTATTCTTTCACCTTCACTTCAATTACTCCCAAAATCGAAGATTAATAAAAACGAGGTTAATCAAGGTGAACGGAGGTGAAACATTAACCCCAATTTACCCAAGTAAAGTTATTAAAAACGGTAACTAAATGGGGTGAATCAATTGATTTACCTCCAATAACTCTCTTTCATCCCCAATCCAAACGAACTATTAGAGACAAGAGCGAGGGAGGGGAGAATTATTTGTTTTCTATATCCTTTGAAACTCGTCTGATAAATGAAAATAGAAATTTGGAAGGAGGGTGTAAAAATGGAAATAAAATAAAAATATATGATTAAAAATTTATTTACAAATAAAAAAATAATTTAATAATTTTTTTTAGTTTTATATATATGAGTAACTAAGTATCTTTCTAAAATATTAAATAAAGATATTTTATTTTATAAACCTAGAATCTTATTCTCAAATCTTAATACCTGACCTCTGGATAATAATTTGGTGGGAATTAAAGCATTTTATTCACAATCTCCATTTTAATTCACACCCCCTATTAACAAACACACCAAATGGTAGATGTTTTCTCAATTTCCATTCCCACCACTTTACTCCATAAACCAATAGAGTTGTTGGGTTGTTTTCTTCTTTTTTTTTTCTTTTTGTAGATTGCTAGTAGCAAGACGGGGTTTAGATTTTAGCTAGTCTATGTAATTTTAAAGTTAAGAGCATAAGCCACTAAAAAGTTTTTTTCACTGGGCTTTTTCCTAATTCTCTAAGTTTTTAGAGTAGAATAATATCCTTTGTTATTCGTTACATAATGTTTCTTTTTTCTTTTTTTTCTTCTTTTTTTTTTTTTGCTTTACATTAACCTAGTTTACCTTAAAAAAATATTAAATAGCTTAGAATATTATTAATAAATTACCATATACATTATTTAATTATGGTATATGGTTTTTATTTTAATTTTTTTAATGTCCTCATTTCCTATAATTTTAGAAATTATTATTTCCATGTTGCGGTAGACACCTGGTTTTGTGCAACACTCCCTATAATTGCCTTCTTTTCCATTTTTGTATATCTATACACATACATACGATGCCATTTTCCCGTTATTTTTAAATTTGTGATAAAATATTCATCTTAGTTTATAAAACTACTTTATATATGTTTGATATATGAAGCTATTTATTTTAGTTTATGAAAAATAATTTGTGTATATAATAAATATAATTATATTAATTTATAAAACTACTGTAAGATTCTAATAAAATTACGTGTTTCAATCTATGAAATTTAAGTATCTATTTTAAATAATGAAACTACGGAAAGTTTTTCAATGAAACTACTTACCTGAGTAGTTTTGTCATAAATTTAGAGTATTTTTGTAAAATAAAATGAGTAATTTCAATATAAATTATAATTAGTTTTATAAACTAAAACGAGTAGTTTTATTAGAAGAATGAAGTTTCTTGATTAGGTGAAATAGATGGTACTCATTAGAAAGTTATTGTAGTTTCATATACCCTAGTGAGCAATTTTATATAATGAAACATAAGTAGTTTCAATATAAATTTAGAATAGTTTCATAGTCTAAAGTAGTTTCATTTAATGGAATGAGTAGTAAGTAGAAATTTAATGTATATAAAATTTAGAGTAGTTTTATATAGCAAAATAAATAATTTTACATACGAAAATAAGAAGTTTCACATGATGATATTTACTGCAGTTTCATATAAAATTCAAGCATGTTGTTTTATTAGAAAAGTAGAATAGTTTTGTAAAGGAAACGAATAGTTTTATCTAATAAAATTAGTAATTTCATTGGAAATTTAATGTAATTTCATATCAAATTGGATTAGTTTTATATACTGAAATTAGAAATTTTATAAATCAAAATGAGTAGTTACATAACAAACTAAATGCAACTTCATAAACTAAAATGAATAGTTTTGCTAGAAATTTAGGATAGTTTTATAAATCAAAATGGGTAGTTTTATTTTAGACTCAGATTAGTTTTATAAATTTAAATGAGTAGTTAATAAAAAAAACTTAAATGGTTTTATGAATTGAAACAGGTAGTTTAAAACAAACTTCTCAAGGAAACTACTCTCTCTGTTTAAAAAATAATAATTGTGGATTTTGATTAAAAAAAATTGACAATTTATTTTTCTCAAAATATAATATATTATGATATAAAAATATAAATATAATATTTGAATCAAAAAAGTACTTTCATGCTATAATTTATTTTCTATCAGTTTAAATACATATATATTAAAATATTAATAATTAAAATTTATTTTTGAAATTTGTGTGAACTTTTTAAAAAAAAAAACAGAGAAAGTATTATATTAACAGACTGAACAAAAGTCATAAAATTAACGTCACAAAAGGCTACGTAACTGGTTAAAGAAACCTTCGGTAAATCCTTCCCGATGGATTTAGAGCAAGCTTGGTTTTGAAAGTCTGTTATTATACATAACTATCTATATAGATCAGCACCCTGTTTAAGGAACTATCATTCCAAATAATTCAACGTCTTATTCTAGAATATAAAAAGAAGGGGGGAAAGGCAAGGGAAGAAGATAAAGGAGTCAAATAAAGATGATAATCAAATAAATTTAATATTAAATTTGATGACTTTTTTTCAATAGGTATGTAAATAGATATAGATAAAATAAAAAGATATGTATCAAGTTTAGATATGGATAAAAAATTTATCAAATTTGTATCCACCTTTATATCCATATTATACTCGTATTCGTTTATCTAATATAAAATTACTTATTTATAATTTATTTCTGATAACATTTAATACATTTTTTAAGGTAAAAGTAAAAATATAATTAAACCTTAATAATATAAGTTCTTAATTCTAATATTAAATTTTTTTTTTTTAAAAAACTTACATCAACGTGTGGCATGATAAGTGTTTACCGCGACCATTATCCTTCAAAGCGGTTACTCCTCTACTTTAGGACTTGAAGGTTAACGAACTCATTTTTTATGGAGGGAATAAATGGAATGTAGAGTTGCTACCCTGCGATGTGGAACAAATACTTAGCATCCCACTCTATGATGGTAACATAGAGGACTTTCAATGCTGGTATCATAATATTGATGGCATGTACATAATTAGCAACGTTTACAAGTTGTTAGAGTTAAATGCAAAACATTGACAAGGCTAGGAGTTCGGTGGGTTATAAGGATTAAGTATGGGGAAAATTATGGTGAGTGGAATCATTGCCGAGGGTTAAAAAATTCGCTTGGAGTTGCGGTAAGGCTACCTTGCCCAACAACGAAAAGCTGAAAAGTAAGGGAGTGCCACTGAATAAATTGTGCCCGAGGTGTGGGAGGATTGAATATGATGTGCATGCGATTTTGTATTGCCATTTAGCTAAAAATTATTGGTGGTTTTGTCCTTCAGTGGTGGAGTTCCGGGCAATACTATACTTACATGCGGAATTGGATTAGCGACGTGTGCATGACCTCATGTTGATCACCCTTTGCTAGCAGTAAGTCCACACTGTCTCTGCTTTTGTTCAGAACTGTGGCACAAAGATCCTGTTTGCCTTGTCTGTGGTGTATGGTTTATATACTATTCCAGATAGGTATTGTCATTGGGAGAATCTGATACATATGTCTCGGATGTTTGTTTGCTCGTGGATTGTTTATGGTGATTTCAACTGCCCTCTTAATGCCTCTGACCGAGTAGGTAGTAAACCTGTATCTGACTATGAAATTGCCGATTTTAAAAGTTGCTGCCTTTTGACTCAGTTGTCTGATGTTCGTGTTACTGGCTGCTACTTCACCTTTTCTGCGAAAAATGTTAAATTGCCGATTTTTAAAATGTTTAAAGTTTGCTGAGGGATTCTCGGTTTCCTCTAACTTCCTCCCTCCAGGGTCTTTCTCTAATCATTCCCCAGATCTTATCTCGGTTGGAGAACAAGTTAAGAGGAAGAAACCTTTCAAAATTTACAACATGTGGTGTGACCACTCTAGCTTTCTTGATACTGTTTTCAATAATTGGGGTTCGATGGAACTGGGACATTTCAGTTATCTCTATGCGGGGAATTGAGCGGCTAGGAACCTCCTTTGAAGCTATTGATCTAACATCATTATTCACACATCATATCTCGAGTCGAAGAGGCTGATGACTGATGAGCAGCTCAAGCTTGCCCCAACTGAGAGTGCTTGCGGGTCAAAATCCGGACAGGGGTGAAGATATTCTTGTCTAAAAAGGAGCGCTGGATTTCTGAACAAGGCAAATGCCAGTTTTGTGGCACAGAAGGGTACGAATAAATTCATGTTCCATCCCGACAAGAACTCACGTTTGTTCCAAGATTTTATTAAAGCCAAACAAAGCAAACCTTACACTGCTAAGGCTTTGTAAGTAAATGGAAAATATGGTGAATCTGCTAGAACATTTGGACTCCCTTCTACATCATAAAGCCTATTTTTTTTAAACTAAGGTTATTTTTATCATTTTTATTAATGACCTAAATTGGAGAATGCTAAACATCAGTTGCAAATTTGACATTAAAAGGTGAGTAATTGTATAAAAAAAAATGAGATTTGAATCTCATAGGTGTGTGTGAGAGAGAAATACAAAAAAAAAAAAAAATTGTTGTTATTCTTTTTAGCACAAGTGTGATTAATTCAAGGATCTGAAGTCATTCATTGTTGGATCTTTTTAGATGTTTTGATACAAGCTTCCTACGTCTTGATTCTGAATGGTGGAGATTTAAATGAAATATCTTCAAGTGAGGTTTTTGTTGGTATTTCAGTAGGTATTTTTGTTTAGATCAACTTTAGATTGGTTTTGGTTCTAGTTTTAATTAAGTAGTATATTGTATTCGGTTTTGGCTTCAACGTTTTGAGGTATATACTAACATCTTTTTGTTGATTACTACGAAAGGGCTCACTATTTTGTGGCCTGTAGATTGACCTTTGGGTGTGTTTATAGAAGCTTAATTTTAGGACTGCAAACTCTTCTCTTTGGGTGTTGTAATTCTTGTCTAATTGTGTTATTTTGGGTTTAATGATTGTAGCATCTAGTTAGCACTTGAATTATAGACTTTGTATCTCATATTTATCATAGTGAAAGTTTTGTAATTAGACTAAAGTATCTCGTGGTTGTTTTCCTTTCACATTGGAAAGGTCTTTCCATATAAATCATGTGTTATTGATTTATTATTGTTTCTATTTTTTGGTTGACGTTGTTAACCCATTCTCCTTTTACCCCCATCAAAGTAGTATCAAAGCATAAGATGGAGGCTAATATAAGTAAGATGGCTTCTTTGAATAGATCTAATTACCATATATGGAAAGATAAAATGAAGGATCTTTGGTATGTAAAAAGTTTGCATCTATAGATTTTTCCTAAGAGTAAACTAATAGATAAAAATGATGAAGATTGACAATTTGATCATGAAAAATTATGTGGTTTTATTCCACAATGGGTAGAGGACAATGTTTACAACTACATTGTAAATGAGACAAATGCAAAGACATTATAGGATAAGCTAGAAAATTTATATGCCTCAAAAACTAGGAAAAATAAATTGTATCTCTTAAACCAATTGATGAATTTGATATATAAAGATGGTTCTTTGATTTCTAATCATTTGAATGACTTTCAAGGAGTGTTAGATCAGTTGTTAAGTATGAGAGTGAAGTTTGAAGATGAGGTTCAAGCATTGTGGCTCTTTAATACTCTACCAGAGTCTCGGGAGACATTTCTGGTCTCACTTACCAACTCTACCCCAAATGGTGAGGTTTCCATAGAGCTTGTCAAGATTGGTGTTCTAAATGAGGAGATGAGAAGAAGGACTAAAGGGCCATCTTCACAATCAGATGTTTTATTCACCAAAATAGGGGAGAATCAAGGAAAAATTCAGAAGGGTAGAGATAAGAGTCATGGTAAGTTTAGAGATAAGTACAAGAATCTTGAATGCCATTATTGTGAAAAATAGGGCATATCAAGAAGCAATATTACAAGTGGAAGAGAGATAACAAGAATCCCAAGCAAGAAAAGAATAAAGGATGATGATAACAATAATGTTTCTGTTCTCGCATTTGATGATATTCTCATTGTTGTTAATGGAAATGATGTGAATCTTGCAAATCATGAGATGAGCTAGATTATTGATAGTAGCGCTTCACAACATATTATCTGTAGGAAGGAATTATTTACTTCTTACACTTTGGGTGATTTTGGTGTTTTGAAGATGGGTATTGATGTCTTGTCTAAGGTGATTGGCATGGGAGATATATACTTGGAGACTAAGATTGGGACAAAGCTTGTTCTCAAAGATGTTTGATTGCTCTCAAAGATGATTGTCTAAATTTAATTTCAGCTGGCAAACTTGATGATGAGGTTTTTTTTTCAATAGCTTTGGTTTTGGCCAATGGAAGCTCACCAATGGTAATCTAGTTGTGGCCTGAGGTAACGAATTTACTAACTTATATTTTATACAAGCTTTGATTTATAGTGATTATGTGAATGCAATGGAAAACAAAGATGTAACTGATTTGTGGCACAAGAGGCTTAGTCACATAAGTAAGAGAGGACTTAACAGTATGGCAAAGAAGAATGTGCTATCTGGTGTGCAATTCGCCAAATTGGAGAAGTGTTATCATTTTATGGTGGGAAAACAATGCAGGGTTTTTTCCACAAGGATACTCCTTTAAAAAGAGCCAAGGTTCTTGAATTAGTGCATTCAGATATTTGTGGTCCCATTAAGGTAAAATCTCTTAGTGTTGCACTTTATTTTTTCACTTTTATTGATGATTGTTCTATAAAGATTTGGGTTTATGCTTGAAATCCAAAGATGAAGTATTTGATAAGTTTAAACACTTTCATACCTATATTGAAAGAGAGACTGGTAAGAAGTTGAAATGCATTGGTATTGATATTAGTGGTAAATATTTTATTCATTTTGATATATATTTCATTCAGTGGGGTATTAAGCACTAGAAGACTCCTCAATAGAATGGTTTGTTAGAAAGGATGAACAGAAGTCCAATTGAAATAGTTAGATGTATGCTTTTACAGGTAAAGGTTTTTAAGCCTTTTTGGGGATAATCTTTACTTACAACTACACATGTGATGAATTTGAGTCCTGTAGTTGGTCTGAATGGTGGTGTTCCCAATCGAGTTTGGTTTGGTAGGGATGTTTCATATGATCACTTATGTGTGTTTGGTTGTAAGTATATGTTTATATCCCTAGTGATGAGAGGTCAAAGTTGGATCCAAAGAATTGTTAGTTTATCTTTCTGGGTTATGGTTATGATGAATTTGGCTACATATTATATGATCTTATGCAAAAAAAGATAGTGATAAATAGAGATGAAGTGTTCATTGAAGACCAAACTATTGCTGACATTAAGTTGAGAGTGATGATCAACTGATAGATATGGATCCAGTGAAGATGCAATAGGTGCATGAAATTGTCGATCGTGGAGTACAAGATGATATGGATGAGCATTTGGCTCAATATGAATAGAAACATGATGGTGTTATTAATGTTATAGCAAATGAAATTATGGGTGATCATCAAGAAACTTCTATAGATGAACCAAAAACTCCACTTAGGAGGTCCACTGGAGATCATAGATCTTCTTTCGAATACTCTTCATAATATTATGTACTTTTGACTAATGGGGGAGAGCCTGAGTCTTATGAATAAGTTGTTGAAAGTGGAGAAAAAAGATAGATGTCTTGAAGCAATGCAATATGAGATGCAATTTTTGTATGACAACCACACCTTTGAGCTAATGAAGCAGCCTAAATGTAAGAGAACTTTGAAGATTCGGTGGGCTTATAAGTTGAAGCAAGAGGAACATTCTTCAGTTCCACGATATAAAGCTATGTTGGTGGTCAAAGGTTTCAAGAAAAAGAATGGTGTTGATTTTGGATAAATTTTTTCTCCTATTGTGAAAATGTCTTTGTTCCAATTTGTGCTAGGCTTGGCTGCTAATCTTGATTTAGAGGTTGACTAGATGTATATGAAGACCTATTTCTTACATGGTGAGTTGGGAGAAGAGAATTACATGGAGCAACCAAAGGGTTTTAGGTGAAAGGTAAGGAAGACCATGTCTACAAGATTAAAAAGAGTTTATATGGATTGAAATAGGCATCGAGGTAGTGGTACAGGAAGTTTGAGTCTATCATCAAACAACATGCCATAAGAAGACTAATTTAGATCATTGTGTTTTTATGCAAAAATTTGATGATGGTGATTTCATCATTTTATTGATCTATGTTGATGATAAGCTCATTGTTGGAAATAACACTTCTAGGATTGATAAGTTCAAGCAAGAGTTAATCAAGTCTTTTTCCATGAATGACTTGGTTCTAGTGAAGTAAATTTTTGGAGTTAGAATAATTTGAGACAGAGGAGCTAAGAAGTTATGATTATCTCAAGAAAAATATATTAAGAATATACTTCAAAGACTCAAGATGGATAATGCCAAAGGCTTAGGCACTCCACTTGTTCCTCACTTGAAGTTGAGCTCTAAGCAATGTCCCTAATGTAATGTGGAGAAGCAAGAGATGAAGAAGATTCCTTATCCATCCATTGTGGGTACTTTTATGTATGTTATTGTGTGTATGAGACTTAATATAGTTCATGTAGTTGGAGTTGTTAGCGTGTCTCTTTCTAACCCTGGTAGAGAGTATTAGAATGTAGTACAGTGGATATTCAGATATCTCTGTGGCACTTCGAGTTCATGTAGTTGGAGTTGTTAGCGGGTCTCTTTCTAACCCTGGTAGAGAGTATTAGAATGTAGTACAGTGGATATTCAGATATCTCTATGGCACTTTGTCTTGGAAGTGATAAGCTAGTCATTAAGGAATATACTGATTCATATATGGCTAGGGATATTTACTCAAGGAAATCTACTTCAAGTTATTTGAGCAATTTTATAGGGGGGGCAATGTCAGGTAGTCTAGGCTTAAGAAATGTGTTTCTTTGTTGACCATCGAATTAGAGTTCATTGCTATAATTGAAGCTAGTGAGGAGTTTCTAGGGATAAAGAAATTTCTTCGAGAGATTGGTATTGTTCAAGAAAGATATGTGCTCCCTTGTGAAAACCAAATCACTATACATCTTCATAAGAATCCTACCTTCCATTCTAGATAAAAATACATTGCTGCACAATATCATTATATACATGATGTTTTGGATGCTAAGTTGCCAAAGGTTAAGAAGGTACATATTGATGATAATGTGGTTGATATGTTGACAAAAGCCTTACCAAGATGTAAGTTTGAGGTTTGTTATATGACTACTAGGTTGGCAATCACATCTACATCGTTAGGAGGGGAGAATTTTTTAGGGAATTTGGGCTCCCTCCTATGTGGTAAAGCCCATTCTTTTTAACCAAAGTTTTTTTTTTTACTTTTATTAATAACCTAAATTTGGAAAGGATAAACATCAACTATAAAGTGGATGTCAGAAAAACTAAGATTTGAATCTCGTAGGTAAGAGAGAGAAATACAAAAATTCTACCAATATTCTCTTAAGCACATGTTTAATCAATTTAAATATCTAAAGTCGTTCAATGTTAGTTCACTCTGAATTTTTGAAATAAGCTTCTCATGACAACAATTTTGATTCGAAGTAGTGAAGATTTGATTTAGAGCTCTTCAGGTTAGGTTTTCATTAGTATTTCAATAGAAATTTTTGTTTAGGTTAATTTGAGATTGTTTTTAGTGTTGGATTTAATTGAGTAGTATATTTTGCTTAGTTTTAGATAAAAATTTGTGAGGTTGCTTTAAACATCATTTTGTTGATTATTGTAGAATGGATCGCTGGTTTGTGGCCTATATATTGACCTTTGGGTGTATTTATAACAACTTAATTTTAGGGTTGCAAACTCTTCTCTTTAGGTGTTGTAATTGTTGTCTAGTTGTATTATTTTTGGGTTGATGATTGTAGAATATAGTTATCACTTGAATGCTACACTTTATATCTCATATTTTTCATAGTGAAATTTTTCTAAGTGGATCAAAGTGTCCCATGGTTGTTTTTCTTTTGCATCAGAAGGGTTTTTCCACATAAATCATATATCATTAACTTGTTATTGTTTCTATTTTGTGGTTTGTGTTATTGACTCATTCTCCCTTTGCCCCATCAGAATAGAAGGAGTGCATGAAAGTGGAATTCTTGATTTTTATGAGAAATTGTCGGAGTCTTCTTCTTTGTGTGCATCGTCTGATCTCTAAGTTTTTAGGCAAGGGTGGTTTGGATGATGACATACAGCAACGTTTACTTTCCTCTATCTCTGATGCTGACATTAAAAGTGTTGTGTTCGATTTTGGGGTAATAAATTTCCAAATATGATAGATTCTCTACAAAATAAAAATAAAAATAAAAATAAAATAATAATAATAATAATAATAATAATAATAATAATAATAATAATAATAATAATAATAATAAAGATGCTTGGATTATGGTTAGAAAGGGTGTCTAGGCTACAGTGCATGAAGTTTTCAGATTGGGAAAGCTCCTGAAGCAAATTTATCACACTATACTTACTCTTATTCTCAAAGTTTTACAAGCCTCACAAGTAGCGGATTTTAGGCTGATTGCTTATTGTAATATTGTTTATAAAATGATTTATAAATTCTTGGTTGCTAAGCTTGTTCAAGGTCTAAAATTTATTATTAGTCCAGCTCAAGGGCCCTTTGTTCATAACTAGTTGATGGTGGTGGCATATCTTCCTCAAGGAATAACTCCTCCGTGAGTACTACGGAAAGCATACCTCCTTCAAATTTATGATCAAGGTGGACTTGAAGAAGGCTTATGACTCCATTTCATAGGAATTTCTCAAACAAGTTCTTCATGGGTTTGAATTCCCCTCAATGTACATTGATTGGATTATGAAGTATGTGCCCTCATGTTCCTTCTCCCTCTAGCTTAGTGGAGACACGTTTGGATTCTTCAAGGATACTAAAGGGCTATGACAAGGAGATAATATTTCTCCCTATATATTTTTTATTTACATGGAATAATTCTCTAGATTATTATCTCATAACTTTTATTATACTAGATTATCCTTCCATACTAAATGTAAGGATATGGGTATTACACATCTAGCTTTTATTGATGACTTAAAGTTGCTTATCAAAGGGGATGTGCCTTCGATTGCTACCTTAATGGATTTTCTCAACTCCTTTTCCAAGATTTTAAGGCTATAGTGCAACCTCTCAAAATACCAAATTTTCCTTCTGGGATCAACAACAATATTAAGGAAGATATTCTAGAATTGATTAGTATGTCTGAAGGGAATCTACCCTTTAGGTATCATGGAGTTCCCCTTAATCCATCTAAGATAAGGTTGATTAATGATGTTTGCTCCCAACTCCAAGATTTGAGTGGAAAAGCTTTATCATTTGTGGGTAGGTTGGAATTATTAACCTCTATTGTCCAAGGGGTGGTTGCCTTCTGGATAGGTATTTTCTCTCTCCCTAAAGTAGTGACTCACAAAATTACTTGCCTTTGTCATAACTTTCTTGGGCTATCAAAGTAGCCTTTAGTTGCTTGGAAGACCCTTTATGTGCTAAAGAAAGAAGGTGGTTCGGGGCTTAAGGATCTCCCTGCTTGGAATATGGCTCTTCTTTGCAAATACCTTTTGTTCCTTTATAATGAAGAGAGGTTGTTATGGATGAAATAGATTGACAATAGTTGTTTAAGAAGCTAGCGTTTGGAGGCCTTCACTCCCAGGCATGACACTTCCACCATGATCAAGAAGCTTTTTCCATATTAGGGATGTAATTGTGGAGGCCATATGATCTTTTCAGGGTGCCACAATTCTTCTACTTGCATAGTCTTCTCAAGGTTGCTTCTCTACCTAAGCCACCTATGATTTATTTTTATCGCGCTTCTCCTTCATTCTCTAGTTGGCATCCCTGCATAGACTAAACATCAGAGATAGGTTGGCATACCTTGATGGTGATTTGGTGTGTCCATTTTGGAACAATGTGAATGAGAGCCACCAATATCTTTTCTTTGATTTCCCTATTTCTTCAAATGTATGGAAGCACATAAGGGTATGGTTAGGGATAAATAGAGGGTCTTCAAATCTCTACAATGCAATTAAGAGTTTAAGGAGAAGAAAGAGGGGATCTAAACTTATCTCTCACGCTAGAGGATTGGCACTAGCAGCAGTGACTTACTTTGTTTGGAGAGCAAGGAATTCGGTTGCCTTTGACCATGTCGATTTTGATACTTGTGGTCTCATTGTACCAAAAAAAAAATGTATTTAGTGCTCTGTATTTTGCCTACCCAAGAGTAAGCTTTTGACTGTATAGTTGGAACTATTGTTCTGTGATAGAGCTGCCAGAGTGTGGTATGCTTATCCATACTTTATGAGCTTTTTGCCCTCGTGTACTTTTTGCTATTAGAGTGACCGACTTGTGGTCCGCCTACGTAAGTTATGTTCTCCCTGGGCCATATTAGTGATTTTGTACAACCCACAGGTTTCTTGGCTATATAATTTACCCCTCTTACCTGACCTACACATGGGCTCTATGGTGGGCTAGGAATGACGCTGTTTTCAACGAGTTAATCAGGTCGGGTAGGATTTACGGGGCCTCTTATGAACAAACAAATCTTCCAGGGCCTCTAAGCCGATAGTTGGTAAGAAGTGGAAGCTCCCAACACATGATTTTTTGAAGGTTAATATGGATGTAGGCATGGTGGGATCACATATTTGGGGTATGCGATATGTAATTTGCAACAACAGTGATGCAATCAAGCAAGCAGGACGAGGGGGAGGTAGCAGGGGACTAGACATTAGAGGAAGCGGAGGGCCTCACACTTCTTCTCGCTCATTGCGCTGTTGAAGCAAACCAACCAAATCGCCTGATTTTGGAAATGGACTGTACGTCGATCATCAAGAAGATCCAGAACAAGAGGCATGGAAAGTATTCAGTTATTAAGAATATCATGGAGGTGGTAGAAAACTGTGGATGTGGTGTCGAGTCAAACAGCCCTAGCAGGTAATATGGCAGCCAAGCTTTGGCCAAGCATCCTACTCGTAATTAATTAGATGTTTGATATGAGGCAGTAACACTACATATTATAATAGGGCTCTAGACAACTTATGTTAATAGTTTAACAGTCTTCTGGTAAAAAAAATAAATTATGTTGTTATTATCTAAATAAAATTTTTAAATATTCATCTTAAATCACATTATTTCTTTTCATGTGAAAATTGAAATTTTATCTTTATCCCAATTCTCACCAAGTCAAACGAATCATAACATCAATAATCAATGCCGGCCTAGGTTTAATAAGAGTTAAGTTATATCAATCAAAAATAAATCCCCCTCGACTCCCAACCCTCTGCACCCCCGCCGACAACACCTTCGCGGCCCTCTTGCCTACAGCCCACCGACACTGCACTACCGTCGCTACCACCTCTCCAGTCGTCGAAAAGCCACTCCTAGCTCTACCCGCTTCTGCCAGGGAAGGAATGAATGAGCAGCACCGTACAAAATTTGAAGCAACTTGAGGCCCGGGGGGTGAGGGGGAGGCAAAAAATAAAGCTCAATAGCAGTGGAAGAATTGAGCAGCGAAACCGGTAAATTAGGAATACTCGTACCCGAGTGCAGCCGCAGACACCGCCCTTCCACGTAAAATAAAGGAAAACAAATATTGATTTTAACTTGTGAATAAAAATTATTAAAAAATAAAAAAAATAACTATTATAAGTATCATATAGATATTTATAATTATTATAGTAGTTGATATAACAATTATATGAATATATATAGTTATTATGATATTAGATACAATTATTATAGAAATATATATAATATATATAATAGTCGATACAATCAATATAAAATATTACATAATAACTACATTAGTAAATATAATTATTATAAAAATGAATGTTATATGTTGTGTGTGTGTGTGTGTGTCTATATATATATATATGCTGTCAGGGCTGAGTGTTAACTTTGCAAAGTCTGAGCTCATAGGTCTTAGGGTGGATGCACAGTTCTAAAAGGAAGCTGCAGAGATTATGAACTGTAAGATCAGCTATCTGCCAATTAATTACCTTCTCCTTCCATTGGGGGCTAATATGAGGAATAGTGAGGTTTGAAAACCAGTGGTTGATAAGATTAAGCAGAGATTAGTTGGGTGGAAGACAAAAAAATTTTCAAGAGCAAGGAGATTGGTACCAATAAAAAATGTCTTGAACAGCTTACCAATGTACTACATGAATTCATTTAGAATTCCAAAAGGGGTAGTTAAGGATAATATTAGTGCCCAAATGAACTTTTTCTGGGGTGGTAGTAGGGAGAGGAAGAAGCTGCCTCTGATTAGTTGGAGTGTGATCCAACGACCCAAAACCCTAGGTGGCTTGGGGGTTGGAGATTTAATCATAAGGAATAATGCGTTATTATTCAAATGGTGGTGGATGTTCTATACCATAGAGGAGGCATCTTGGAAAATGATTATATCTTTTATTTACTCTGGTGACCATTTCGAAAGTTTAGAGACTTTGGATCAAAGGAGAGGGTGGATCCCGTGGGTGGATATTGTTAAAATTGGATAGACAAATCCCATCCTTAATTCAGGGCTAAAGATTGTTCTCGACAATAGTAGAAGCGTCAGGTTTTGGCATGATAATTGGATAGGACAGGATTCTTTGAAAAGTTTATTTCCTAGACTGTTTAGGGTTTCAGGCCAACAAAAAGAAAAAGTAGTAGAAATGGGTTTTTAGGATGGAGCACAATGGAATTGGTAACTATCGTGGAGGCGTCATCTCTTCTCTTGGGAGGAAAATCAAGCGGAACAGTTGAAAAGTTTGACCAAGTAGTTTTACTTGAGTAGGGATAGGAAGGATATTATTAGTTGGGCCTATGATGATAAGGGGATCTTTTCTGTTAAATTCTTTTATGAGTCCTCATATCAAAATTTACATGGGGATGATTCGATGAGTAGCACCTTCAGCAGAATTTGGATCGGCATGGTACCACCGATGATTGAACTTATTACTTGGTTTACCATTCAACAGAGACTTAACACAAGAGATAGATTTGTTAGGTTTCATATTGTTGATATAAGGGAATCAGGCTGTCCTTTTTGCAAGATTGAACAAGAATCGGTCAACCACGTTTTTCTTCATTGTACCGTGATGGAGAAGATCTGGTATGAGATTTACGAATGGCTCGGATGCACGTGGGTGATGCCGAGATCTACTGAGGATAATGCTATTACTTGGCTAGGAGATGGAAGAAGGGGAATCATGGGGGAAATTTGGAACACAATATTCTTTGCAATAACAGGAATTATATGGAAATTCAGGAGTAAGATATTGTTTGAAAGTTGTCAAATTTGCATAAGATGGATGGTAATGCTAATCAAGTCGAGGATCAATTTTTGTATTAAGAATAGAATAGAGGAGTTTTCATACGAAATCGATGAGATGGTTCACAATGTGCAGTTTTTCTTTTGATATGGGCTTACCGTAGGGAGTTCCTTTCTTTATTTTGTTCTTTATGCTATTGTCATCCTATATTTATTTTGTCATCTTTGCTCTTTTCGTGTCAATTATAAAAAATAAAAAAAAAACATCTTAAAAATCATTCAATTACAATAGAAATATATATAATAAATATAGTACCTAACATAATTAGCATAATAAAATACATAATAAATATAGTAGCTCAAATAATTCATATAGGAATGGACGTTACATTCATCTAAAAATATATCACTACTCATGCTCATAAATTTTATCATAATTGGACTAATATTTCAATATAGAATGTAATCAAAATTTCAGCGTAAATTATTTGATATTTTACCATATATAAATTAATATTTCTCTATAACTAATTTATTTTTTTTACTATTAATGTACTGATTTTTTATTACTAATGTAATATTCTTTTTACTGACAAATGTATCTTTCACCAACAAATGAATCTTTGACTATTATTTTATTTTAAATTAATATTTTACCATTAATATATAATTTTTTTTTACTAATAATATAATTTTTCACCATTATTTTACTTCAATTAATCTTTCATCACTAATATATTAATTAATTACATATTTTGTAATTAAAAATATATGAATATAAATATCTATTTATAAATTATAATTTTAGAAACAATATAATATTTATTTTAAGAAATTAATTAGAAAAACTTATTATATGGATCATGTGACTTGTCGCATCGTAAACATTATGGCAGTATATATCCAGATGTATCTAATAATTCTTGATAAATTATCCTCAAAAGAGGAAATCTCAGTAAAAATTGATGCGGTTAAAATGCAAGGGATAAGTGACAAGAGTTGGCTTACAATTAAATTTTATTTTTTCCCATCTCAAAACGAATATTTTCCAATCGTCATTTGATTTTCGTTCATTTCCACTCCAGTAATTTAGATCTGTCTTGATTTCAGTTTAAACAAAGGGAAGACCTCTAAAGCTGTCGATTCTCACTTTTTATTGGGAGATTTGTTTGTTTTAGATTAGGATAAATTAAAGAGAGTAAATATTAAAAAAAATATTTAATTAAATAAAATATAGAAAAATGTTTTTAAATAATACTAAATTCAGGTAAAAGATATTTTAAGTATGTTTAAATCGGGATAAATTCAGTTGAAATAAATTTATACTAATTAATTTTTATATTTATCTTTGTAACTTGTCAAATGTAAAGTCAATAACAATGGAACGAATCAGTCGAGTAAAAGAAAACAATTCACCAATTCAAGTAATTTTTTTAAATAATATGCTTAAGATGAATAACGTACCGGGTGCAATAGTTCTAGAGAAGAATAAGATGACGAGTTTAAAACAAAGGCGTTCCGTCCTGGTGTAATTCTTCGGCTGATGCTACTAGACCTGTACGAGATTTTAAAAACCTCAAACCTGCTTCTATTTATACATGAATGCGATTTTTTTTTTCTTCTTCTTTTATGATTCGACGCATGTGAATTGTAATTCATAAAGTACGGAAACGTTTTCTTACTCTTTTTCCTACCGAAAGTTTTTAGATATTAAAATTAATATAAAAAATATTCAATTATTTTTTATTTATTTTTATTAAGAAATAGTTATTAAAAATTTACATTAATTAAAATAAATAATAATTTTTATTTTTTTATTTTTTCTCTTAATTTTAATATATTTAATTCTTTATATATATATATATATATATAATTTTTTTCTCCATTTATTAATTTATTTACAGATGATATTTTTACGTTTTTTTTTACCCTTTTTCATCCACGTACCTGTCCCCGCAGGGGGAGTTGAGAAACCCATATTTCCTTTCACTCTGAGCTACTGTACGGGTCACACAGATTTCTCGTATTAGTAATTAGTAATTAGTCATGCGAATATGCATATTTTCTGCCCGATTTAAAAAGGCTTTGTAATTAGTTCGAATAAATTTTTGATCATAATCGTAATCTTTACCTGTAACTTTTTAAAATCTCTACTTTATAAAATTAGATCAGAATACTAATTTTTAGTATTCTACCTTTTTGAAAATTGTTTATCTGTTTTCGTACCCTTTTTCTTTCTTGTTTTTCCTAAATGTGATAAAGTTACATCAATCTAAGGTATTATTAAATTCTAAGATCAGATTAAATTCTTCACGTTATGAGTGAATTTATACATTTTGTAACTTTCTTCAGAGCTACCTACATCTATAATACAACCTAACGTTTCAATACCGTTAATGTATGAAAGTATTTGAGTATTTAACTGTTATAAAATTCAAACATATCTAATGCAAACATTAATATTATTATGCAATTAATATCATAAATTAATAAAGCACATTGTTGTTAAACGAAACAGTAAGTATGAAACAAAAAAATTAGCACTATTTTTAGAATACCCCTTTCATTCTCTTTTTTTTTTCGGGGCTACTGTTCTCCTCAAAACCTGCACAACCTTCGCACAATTTTTTTTTACTAAGAACGGTGACAGGCTATAGTGCGGGCCTCGGGTGGTGCTGCGGCACCCCGCCTCCGATCAGGGAGGGCCGCGAGTTTATCACTTCAGTAGCTCTACTTTACATTAAAAAAACGAGGATAGCATTTTACTTATACGGTCGGTTTGAATTGAGATAAACCGAGGTATGAGTAAATATTAAAAATTAATTTAGATAAAGAGAATGAATGAAGGTGAATTGGGATAAATATTTTAAAATTTTTATTTAGATTGAGGTAGATAAAGATTAAAAAATTAAAATAAATAATATTTATACCCTTGTATTAAATAGATAATCCTATTAAGAGATATTTTGGTCTTATTAAGTTAAAAATTTACTTATTCTTTTACCTTCACTTTAATTATCCCCAAAATCAAAGGTTAATAAAAATAAAGTTAATCGAAGTAAATGAAGGTGAAATATTAACCTTAATTTATCTGAATAAAATTATTAAACTGGTATCCAAACGGATGAATCAATTGATTCACGTCAGTTGACCTCATTTTACTCCGATCCAAATGCAGGGATAGAGTAGCGTAGCTGGGTGAGACTGTCTAAGCACTCACCAACGTATTGTCCATTACCCGCGTGCCATTTTTTATGCGTCTTTCTTTTAATTTCACAATAGAAAAACTAAAGGAATTTGAGAAGTCTGGTCCTCATATCTGAATAGGTGATGTTATGTGGCAAAGTTATGAGTTGACATCCTTTCAAATCGAACTTTTTTAATTTTTGATCAATTTAGTTCTTTTATTTGTGTATAACTTGTACAGGCCCTCTTTTGTTTCTTTTTTTTCTTCTTCTCAATTAATAATACAATATCATATTCTTCTTCTTGTCTAAAAATATTTGAAAAGTTATTGAGTTATTAAAGAAACCTTTGTACGGTGATTATAAGACGTTTACTCGATTATTTGCTACTTTAAAGTTGTGCAATTTAAAAATATGTAACGGATGAAGTGATAAGAGCGTCATAGAATTATTGACACTTATAAAGAATATACTTCCTAATAATAACTTTCTACCCGATTATATCTATGAAGCAAAAAAGATCATTTCTATGGACATAAGTTATGAGAACATACATGTATGCCCTAATTATTGTATATTATTTTGTAATGAGAATGCGTCTTTGGATAGTTGTCCTAATCCTGAATATAAAGCACAATAATATAAGAACAAGGTGCTAGCTAAGGTGCTATGGTATGTTCTTATAATACCAAGATTCAGGCGGATGTTTAATGATGTCTAAGATGCCATACTGATGAGAAGATAAATGACGAGCTTCTTAGACATCCATCTGACTCTCCACAATAGATGTCAATTGATGGCTTGTTCCCTGAATTTGGTAAAGAAGTAAGAAGCATACGTCTTGTGCTTTCTACAAATGGAATGAATTCGCACAATCAAGACACCTATAGTATATGGCCAGTGATTTTGGTTATATACATTCTACCTCTGTGGCTTTATATAAAATACAAGTATATGATATTGTCTTTCTTAGTTCAGGGCCAAACCAACCGAGGAATAATATTGATATTTATTTGACACCTTTGATTGATGATTTAAAGTTCTTGTGGGATATTGGTGTTGTAGTATTTGATGTATATAGTAAAGAAAATTTTACTTTGAGAGCAATGTTATTCTATACTATAAATGATTTTCTGACATATGGTAACTTGTCAAGTTATAGTGTGAAAGGCTATTATGCATGCCTAATATGTGAGGAAAATATATACTTCATTTGTTCAGGTAGCATATGGCCAGAATATTTTTTTTCTCAAACATCGTAGATTTTTACCAAAAAATCATCATTATCATAGGTAAAGGAAAGCTTTCAATAGCTTCCAAGAAGAAGGGCAGGCACCAATCTGGTTGAAGGGTCAACAAGTATATTTGAAAAAATAAATAAATATTTAAGTGTCATGTTTGGAAACAAGAATAAGGATAAGACTTCATTAGTTGGGTGGAAGAAGATGCCTATATTCTTCGACCTTCCTTATTGGAAATCTCTGTATATGAGACATGTCCTTGATATGATGCGTATCAAGAAAAATATATGTGATAGTCTTGTTGGTACATTACTTAATGTTTCACAAAATACTAAAGATGGCATCACTGCTCAAATGGATATGGAAGAAATAGGTATTAGAAAGGAATTGGCACTGTAAGACAATGAAAGAAGAATATATTTACCACCTGTGTCTCATACACTTTCTAGAAAAGAGAATTTTTCATTTTGTGAATTATTTAATAGGGGTAAGGTTCTAGAAGGGTATTCTTTAAATGTTAGAAGGCTCGTATCAATGAAAGAGTTGAAGCTAGTTAACATGAAGTCTCATGATTGTCATATATTGATGTGGCACTTGTTACCAATAGCGATATATGGAATTTTACCAAAACGTGTTTGATTTACTATCACGAGGCATTATTGGTTCTCTAACACCGTCTACTATAAATTTATACATCCTGATAGTTTGGATGCCTTGTAAAGAGGGATTGTGATTACTTTATGCCGGCTTAAAATGTACTTTCCACCCTCATTCTTTAACATTATGGTACATCTAATTATTCATTTAGTTTATGAGATAAAAATGTTAGGACATGTTTATGGGCACTAGATGTACTCCTTTGAGTGGTTTATAAAGTTGATAAAAGTTTATATGAAGAATCAATATCGGCCAAAAAGATAAATTGAAACCTACATAGTTTTCTTTGAGAAAACTATTATATTGTGTATTTTTTTCTATAAGCTCAATTCAAATATATTACATATATTACAATACGAACTTGAAACGTCATATTCTATGGAGGGTGTGAACCAATATAACATTATGTCATAGGCTATAGGAATTGTAGAACACCTCAGAAGACACAAGAGTCTTGAATTAGGGGTTACGAGAACAAGCGTGTGTGGTAGATCTTGTGGCTCTCGTAGCATTAATGAGCAAGCAGCTATTCTCACCTAGAAATTGAATATGCCATTTGAATGGATGATAAAAATGGAGCAATATTTATCATTTTCCAAATCTCAAGGGTATAAGTCATCCTATTCAGTTGAACATGATCAGCTTCACATACCCAATGTAAATGGTGTTAGAGACACTTGCAAAGCTGGTGCACATCTTTCTTCTCTTCTCGAAGTAAGCATTACAAACTATGAATTGTTATTAAATATATTTGATGTTATAAATAATTAAGAACGTGTAATATTTTATTTCTAGGTTTACATAAATGTAACTTGTTAACTAATGATCTTTCAACTCTTTTGGCAAAAGGAAGGGTACACATCAATCATAGTACCCAAATGTAAATAGTACATGGTATAATTTGGCCCTAAATACAAGTCCAGCAAGTATTTACACTCCAAGCATTGGCAGTGCACCCTTACCTTGTTATAAAAAAGGTGATGAGGCAGCCACAATGCTAGAAGCTCATGAATGCTTTGTGACTTGGCCCGCGGATCAGATACATCTCACTACTGAAGAGGTAATGACATTCGACATCATTATTAAATTTTATTTGTTACTTACATTGTTAATGCCTTTTTAATATATATATATATATATATATATATATATATGCTCATTACATATTTTGTTTATTATTATAAATTAAGGAATTGAAGAGAGGTACTAGCATAACGAGCAACACAAAAGAGGGTGCTGCTAAAGAAAAGAGAGCTAAATCAGAAAAATCAATTGCCCCACGAAAGACTCCATCTTCAAAGAAGAACCAATCGCCACAAGCACTGGCTTTGTTGTATTTCTATGCCTAAAACTACCTTAGTGACAATAATATTTTAGTTTATAGTCATCCTGAGTATGTTGGGAGGGACGATGCTACTTATATGGTATCAACGATTGACATAAATGACATTTATAATCAGAAATGGATGTCAACTACGAGTGTTGTCATATATGTTACGTAAGTATTATTTCATATTTCATATTTTAGTACTTCTTGTTGCATTGGAATTTTTATGACATTGTATATGAGTTATCAGTTATTAATAAATATGCATTGTTATTATCATCCATAGGTAAGTAGCTAGTGGCGTTGTGGTAAAGGGAATGGTGTCCTTTATTGTGTTTGTGTGCCCATACTACATAGCTAATGGTACTATAATAAGATAGGGTAGGTACATAAACTATTTAGCTGATCACATTTTGATTGAGGGATACAACAGGTTTTATCTCATTTTTGACTTGGTAAATGAACATTAGGTTTTATACGCCATCCAACCTGATCATGATAAAGTTTACGTGTTTGATTCCCTTCGAAAATATGACGTGTCTTTTGAAGTTTCTCATCGTGGTGGAAAAGAATATATTGACATGTTAGTATACTTTTTTACTTCTTACTTCATTAGCTTATTTATACATATATTCTACTTTAATTATTTTAGGTATATATAGTTATAATACTGTGTATCCAACTCTATTTATTAGGGCACTACAAACGGCGTATCAGAAGAGAGGAGGGGATGGTGTAATACCCCAAATTGATTAGAGTCCTATAATGATTGATATAGCTACTTATATCAACATGGTATACCATTTTTTTGTAATTTTGTCCTAATAACTCCATAGTTAAACATGTTGACCGTGGAGTAATTTTTAGGATGGGTAATCCTCCTGAGAAGTTTTAGAAATTTTTTGAAAATTTCTCAAGAAGTATGTGAGTGAGGATAAAGCACGTTGAAAGGACTCGTGGTGATCTGTGCGGCTAACTAATCAATCTGAAAGTGCTCCAAGTTAGCTCCCGTGTGGTCGTATCTAGTTGGGGTATTACAAATGGTATCCCAAACCCAAAGAGTCTTGAATATAAGCCTGTAATGATAAGTAGGAAGATAAATATTTTGTATTTTTTTAATTTGAATTAATATCTAATATTTAGAAAGCTAAATAAATTCATTTGATAGTGTCCACAACAATAGAATAACAATGATCATGGATATTATATTTGTAGAGCAATGGATCTGATACTCCAAAATACATCGGTCAACATAGATCCACGCCATGTATGTTTGTTTTTCCATATTTTTTCATTAATGAATCATGACATATATATTTGGTACTTTACTTAATTACTGTAACACCCCCAAAATTCACTACTGAAAAATTTCGTTTTATTAAAAGATAATAGCGGAAGCAGATAAACAAAACGTGAACTTTGGGAGTATTACCGCCACACTTAGTACCAGACCGGTTCACTCATACCGTTCCAGTACCAAGTGCTAAGGCTAATAAAATGAAATACAGATCGAAAGACATTCAACATGCATAAATTAGAGTAAATTGCAAGCTTCAACATATTTAAATCAGAGTAGCGCATCAAATCGTTTTCTGGAATAAAATCCACCAAGGGTGGTTACTTTAACAACGTTAACATTTAAAACCGAGAAATTAAATGAGAAAGAGAAAAAGTCATGATACCGGAAAATTCCTTACTCTCCTTCCCGTAACCCACTTGAGTAGCACCTGAAAATACCTGCAAGGGCACTGCCCATTGAATAGGCAGGGGCCCCATAAAGGGAATCCCTTCAGTACTACGGTACTGAGTAACCCTTTAATACCACACTTAAAGATAGGCCCGCATACGACACATAATGCAAGCCGCACACATATAAATAATAAGAGATGCATACATAACAATGACAAACACAATACTTTATAAGTCACGATCGATACTTTGGGCCTTAAGCCATTATTCTGTCATTAACCCATCAATATCATATTTTGTATCCATGTGAGTACGAGAACCCCACTATTATAGCCGGTGGACCGGAAGTCAACACACAGGGCAGAACGCCTCTGACCACTATTATTGCCGGTGGACCGGAAGATAAACACACAGGGCAGAACGCACCTGACCACTATTATTTGCCGGTGGACCGGTCTAGCCCCGACTCACATGGTGTTCCACTATAAGTGATTAGTATTTTTCCATAATCTTATTCACATACATAACTGATTTTATTGAGCTCGGGACCCCCACTATTATTGCCGGTGGACCGAAATATATATGTAATCGTCATCCAGGGCACAATGCTCCTGGCCACTATTATAACCGGTGGACCGGGATATATATAACTCATCATCCAGGGCACAACGCTCCTGGCCACTATTATATCCGGTGGACCGGTACTCATAATCACACACCAGGGCAACACGCTCCTGGACCACTATTATAACCGGTGGACCGGTACGCAATATCACATACCAGGGCAACACGCTCTTGGACCACTATTATAACCGGTGGACCGGTACGCAATATCATAAATCATCTGGGCCCGGCTCATTAATATTCCACTTTCAATTATCGTATCTTTCCTTTTGTTAATCAGCACATCAATCATATTTATTTGCCTCGATTGGGAGATCGATAACCCGGGACACAAAGGTACACCGGTCGTACCGGTGCATATCAGCTACTCAGTACCCTTCAACCATGAACCCAAGGACGCAAAGGTACCTTGGTCGTACTGGTGCATAAAGCTAACTCAGTACCCTACCGACAAGGACACCTAATCCATAAGTATGCATACCCCCTAACTAGGTCCGTAGAGCTAGAAAGAGTAAGATATAGGGCCTGGCTGGGGCACAAAGGCACACCAGCAAATACCAGAATAATCGTGGACTAAACCACGTCCTTAGGGTAGCGACCCCTAAGGAGTCACCATTCTCGATCTCGAGGTCTTTCACTTTAAGTAATAGTGTCTTAATTAAGGTGATCACATAAAGCACGATAATCCGATACTTATTCACTTTCAATCGTTTCGATATCATTAATCATTTTTTTATTCAGAGGATTATCCAGGATGTCACAGAGAAACCATCAAGGCCATACTAATCATTAGATACCCTTACTTGGCTAATCAGCATTATTTAATCATATTAATATTCCACAATATCAAAGGCATGGCAGGTACAAACCACTCATTTACCCTTCACTCATATAATTGTTAAGTATCCGTTCCTTACCTGATAATTTACCACATTACCCTTAAGGTTGCATAATTACCAAATTGCCCTTTGTCCGATTTAGATTACCAAATTATCTCATACACTTTTTAGATTATCATTCACCCCTCATAATTACTATACTTATCATATTTCCCTTTTGGTTGGTTATATTACCAAATCGCCCTTCTCTTTTGTTATAATTACTAAATTGCCCTCGAGTGGGATAAATTACTAAATTACCCTCCTTCATTATCATGATTACTATTTTGCCCCTTTAGTTGGTTAAACAATTATCACTTTACCCTTTTATCGGCTAAATTACCAAATTGCCCCTTTAGTTGAACAAATTACCAAATTGCCCTTCTCCTTTACCATAATTACCATTTTACCCCTCTCAATTATTTTAATTACCATTTACCTTTTTTAATTATCACAATCCCAAATTAATCTTCTTCATAATTACCAATATTAATTTACCCTTTTTCATAATCAAAATTACTATATTGCCCTTCCCCATTATTAAAATTACCATAATGCCCTTTAGTTGGTTAATTTACCAAATTACCCTTCTATAGTATCATACTTATCCAATTGCCCTTCTACAATCATAATTTACTTGCTAAATTATCTTTTGTCGTTATCATAATTACCAAGTTACCCCTTACTCCCAAGTTTACCATAATATCCTTTCTTTTACAAAATTACCATTTTACCCCTTACGTCCAATTTTACCATAATATCCTTTTATTTATGAAATTTACCACCATACCTCTTTTACTTTACAAATTACTATTTTACCCTTTTACATCCAAGATTACCATCTTTATCTTTCCTTACATAATTACCATTTTTCCCTTCTTTTCCAATTTACCATATTACCCTTTTACTTATAAATTTCCACTTCGCCCTTCACTTATAAAAGTTACCATATTACCCCTTTACTTATGAAATTACGATTTTGCCCCTCTACCTCCAAAATTACCATAATGCCCTTTTTACTTGAACAATTACCATAATGCCCTCCTTCATCCAAAATTACTATTTTACCCCTACTTCCAAAATTACCATTTTACCACTTACTTATAAAATTACCATATTGCCCCTTGACTCCAAATTTACCACTTTACCCTTTTCCCCCAAAAATTACTATAATACCCCTTTACTTATAAAATTATCATTTGGCTATTTAATCATAAAATTTCCATATTATTCTTTTGTTTCAAAAATTACCATCATACCCTTCTTTCTCACAACTTACAATTTTATCCTTTTTTACTTATAAAATTATCATCTCACCCCTTCCCTTTGAAATTACCAAAATGCCCTTTTGTTTACCAAATTACCAAAATGCCCTTTTTACTTATGAAATTTCCATTTTTATGAATTTACTAACACTACATAAAATAATAACATTAATACTTTATTTTTATCATCTAAGTCCACCAACTTATCATTATTCAACATAATACTCATTAGCAACTATATACATTGATTCACATACCTCATAAGCATAATTACTAAAATACCCTTAGACAATAATATTATTCATGTATTAGCAACATGATACATCATAAACAAGCATTTAACATTTCCATCAATAATCAAACACCTTTCTTAGTTAACATACCTACATATAGCATAAAAGTTATCATGCTTTTTCTTTTTAACAACCAATATAAGAAACCATAAACATATCATGCTAAGCATACAAAACATGCATAAAATCATACTAAACCCTAAATGTGCTAGCATGCGTTTTTCCATATATTTAAGGGAGGATTAACGGTTACCTTAATCCCGCAAAATATCAAATCTTACCAAGCATAATTAGCAACTCAACACCTAAAAATAATATCCATCATACTTATGTTAGAAATAAGAACCAAAGCATAAAACTTTATAAATTTTAATTAATAAAACACTTAACATAAAATACCATTTTACCTTAAAAAGTATCCAAACTATTTTTAAAACCAAGGGGAGCTCATGTTGCATGAGCAGCGTGAGTTTCATGCAAAATTATGGGGAGAAAAGGGTTCGAAGGGGGTGAAGGAAGAAAAATAAACCATTTTCGGGTTAGGGTCTTTAGGCTAGAAAATAAGGTGGTTAGGGGAGGTTCTAAGGCAGGTGAATGGTGCAGAAGTGTAGAGGGGGTGTAGGTGGAGGCTAAGGGTGGTTTCGAGGTGGCTCAAGGCGGAGGAGACGGCGGAGGCAGGGAGGCGAAGTTGGCTGCCAAGCAGGGTCGAGGGTGAGGGGCTGAGAAGGAAGGAAAAGGAGAGGGAAAAATGGAGGGGTTAAAGGGCTGTTTTTGGCTAACTAATGAATGGCGGTTGTAGAGGGGGTTGCAGGGTCTTGAATGGTGGCTTGGGTGGTGGAATAGGCGGCCGGAAGGCGGCGATAGGCGGCGTTACAGGTGGGCTTTCGGGAAGGGTGAAAAACCGGGAGAAAAGGAAGAGGGGAGGAAGAGGGAGTTGCGGGGTGGCTCGGGTGGTGTTGTGGTGGCGCAAGGTTGAGGTGGAGAGTGGCAGGGAGAGGTGCAGGGGCTTGGTGAGGCGGCAGGAGCGGCGGGCGGTGGTGGCGACGCAAAAACAGGGTGGAAATGGGAGGGAAGAAAATGAGAGAAAGAAGGGAGGATCGGGGGTGAGGGAGCTCGAAAGGATGGGCAGAAATGGGGTGAAGAGGAGAAGAAAAAGAAAAGGGAGAAGAGAGGGGCAGGGGCTGTTCGGATGGCAGGCATAGGGTGGCAGGGCATCGCAGGGTGCAGGGAAGAAGGAAACGATGAAGAGGAAGGGTAAGCCATGCGGGACGGGGTGCATGGCTGGCCTATTCTAATTTCGTGAAAAATGCAGGGGAGAGAGAGAGGAGGAGGATGCAGGTGGTGGCAGTGGTTGCAGGGGTGGTGGTCGGCGTCTCGGTGGTCGGGCAGGGTGGCAGGCATGGCGATGGTGACGAGTCGAGGGGCTTGGGGTCGAGAGCTGAGACGCTGGAAGAAGAAGAAATAAGGGAGCAGGCCGGTCGGGGAAGGGAGAAAAGAAAAGGAGCTGGCCGGCCGGTCTGGGGAAGGAAGGAGGGATGGGTTGGCCGTGCGGGCTGGGGTGCGAGAAACGGGCCAACGGCCCAAGCGGGGGGGAAAGGGAGAGCAGGCCGAACGGGCGGCCCAAGGGTGAGAAAAAGGAGAAGAGAAGGAAGAAGAAAAAGGAGAGAAAGGAGAAGGAAAAGAAAAAGGAAAAAAAATGGGAAAATAAGGGAAATAAATTAAATCCATTCATAAAATCATAAAACGTGATATTCTTGATAAATTATTTAATTTAATAATTTAATTTATTATAATCTAATATTTTAGTTTAAAAAGGATAAAGTCGATGAAATATTAGTTTGGAAAATTATTTAAATAAAATAATATGATAAATAGCAAAATATTTATTTTTAATTTATTAAATACTTTTATCCAACTTTATATACTCTAAAATCCATAAAATAAATAAAATAAATAATTTTACAAGCAAATTTTATTTCAAATAAAGTTATTTATTAAAATATAGGTTTTTGAAATTTTTGGGGTATTACAATTACTAACTGAATAATTGAAACTTGTGAATTTATAGTTTTTTAGCGGTGGTTATACATAAGGTCAGAAATGCAATGATGATGAAATTGATAAAGTTAGATACCAATGGGCCAAGCACGTGCATTCATATATTTGGTGTTAGGGATCTACTTTCTACATGCATGTTCAAGTTTGTATTGCATCTATGTCTTTTGGTCATCTAAGTTATGATTTATGGACTTTTGACTTTGGAATGTAGAGCTACCAAGTTGTGGTACACCTACTAATTTTGATTCCTAGGTATGCCCAATGTACTGAGACATACCAATTTCATATTGATTAAAAATATGTAGTATCATCTGGGAGGAAGACATGCATGTATATATGAATTGATATTATTTTATATTACAAATTTGGTAAATATTTAAAAGTACAACTATGTATTTGGGATGGAATAAAACAACAAAAATATACAAAAAATATAGACAAGTTTTAATAACGATTCTTACTTAAAACTATTATTAAACTACTTTATAAGATGTTTTAATAATAGTTGTACGTAAGAATTGTTATTAAAACCATTTTAATTACAGTTATATCTAAACACCATTATTAAAAGTTCCATATAATGCTCATTTAATATGAATTAGGATTTAATAAATGTGTAGTCAATTATTAAAACCCTAAATCGAGTGTGTTTTAACAAGGGTTTTAACTAAAAGATATTATTAAAAGATCCATTTAATGCTTATTTAATACGTGTCAGGATTTAATAAATGCATAATCAATGATTAAAATCCTAATTTGTTGACATTTTAAAAAATTAGAACATTATTTTTAACAACAGTTGTGATGTACAAACCGTTATTAAAACAAATTTATCCCAATATGTATGGTTTTTTGTATATTTTTTATGATAGTTATCAACCGTTATTAAAACATTAATAATAGGTGATTCAATAACAGTTCAAAACTGTTATTAAAATCATAAAGTAACTGTTATTAAAATCTTTTTTGGGGGTAGTGATTATATCAACACATCCTTCCCATTCTCACCTCCTTTATATCATATAAATCCACATTAACACAACATATCATTAATAGCATATATTTCGACATATAATAATAATATCATGATAATACACATAGTCATGGAAGCATTCGACACAAAACCCTAAAACATTGATTAGTATCCTTATCAACTAGAATACCAGACTCTAAACATGCAAATCCTAGACTTCCTCTTCTGAGTTCACTGGAATATCACCTATGGAAAATAATATAATACACGCTAAGGCTGGAAGATTAAAACTAAGGGACAAGTTAAGGTAAAGGAGAGTACAAACTAGAAATAACTAGTGTCAAGTAGAAGCTTGAGTTATGTGGATTTGTGGTGGAATGTATGATGGAGCTATGGTGAGAACTTGGTGGTGTTGGGATAAGGTTTAGGGGTGAAAAAGAGGGTGCACAACCAAAATAGTAAGGTTGCACAGGCGTACAACAAGTGGTGCACCCCAAGTTGTGTGCTGGGATTGCGTAGGGCAGGTAGTGTGAAGAGACATTACCGTGCTCAAGCACTAGTTGCATAGAATCAAAACCTTACAGGTGAACACGGGCGTGTGATGGTTGTGCGTAAGTTGTGCGAGGGTGCACGGGCAAACCATGTCATTTGGCACAGGTACGTGATAAGGAAATTTAGTATTTCATGGTCGTGTGTAGGCTATGCATTTCACAAAAAGATGAAGGACATGAGGAAAGAAGAGGAAAAAATTATTGTAGGAAGAACAAGAAGAAGAAGGAAAAAGAGAGGGACCTCAGGGAAGTGGTTGCTTGACACAAAATGAGTAGAATGGAGGTAAAAAAAAAGAAGAATGAAGGAGGGTGGAGTAGTACGTATGTATGTATATGTATACATATGGTGGTGGCGTGTGAATGAGCAAAAGAAAAGGGTGATAGCAACTGCAGCATATGGATATGAGGGGGTGAAGTGTTGGGTGAAAAGGGCAAGGTTTGTAGCATAAGAGGGAAAGTTGTATGAAGAAGAAAAATGGCATGGGAGAAAATGGTGTGTGCACGGTAGAGTCGGGGCAACATCAATGAGATGGTGAAGGATGATGGATGATGGTGATCATGGTGACTGCAATAGGGTGAGAGTGATGGTTGATGGTGCAAGTTGTAAGAATGAGAATACCAAGGTCAAGCATTACGTTATAAAGGTGACGGGAGAAAGGAGAAGGAAAAGGAAAAGGAGAAAGAAAAGGAAAAATAGAAAGGTTTTAAGATAAATTTTGGATTTGCCAAAATATGTAAGGTTAGTGATAAATTTTAGCAGAATTAAGATCGGTTTATAAAATATAGTTTATTCAGGCCAAATATTTATATTAGGTTAAGGTTTCAAGATTAAGACATTCGGTTAAGGATAAAATAAGATTTTCTCCTAATTAGAATCAAATTAAGGTATTAATGTATAGGATTAGCTAAGAAAAATGATCGGTGTATTATAATAATACTGGGAGTACTTAACTCATCCATAATTTCTAGTGGTCTTTTGATATTGAGGTAGCTATGATCCCATGGGTGGAATCATAGTATGAGGTTTTAGGTGATACAAGTATATAGCTGGGAATTAGAATGGTCAAATGTTAGAGCTGCAATGTATAAGATATTCGTGACGTATCAAGAGTTATATGAGCTTACTTTTATAGATCCTATTGTTAAAAACATGTAATGCTTGGTACATTGGAGGGGATTAGCTCCAATGGAAAAATGATGGCATTAGACTAACTTTGGATTCCTCTTTTCAATAATGTATAATGTTGTATTTGTTTGCTTGAATATTTATGGGTCAATTACATGTTTATCACACAAAACTCCGCCTAAAGACCAACAACCTAATAAGATCATCACCATCTTAAGCATGAATAATTTATCACACTATGTATCAATATGCCTTTTACTCACACTAATTTTGTATATAGTTTTCATTATACTATACATGTCTGATACTCATCTTATGATACTTTATATGTTTGTAGTTAACCTTGATGGAAAACACAATATTACCACCTATATTTAATTTGTGGTACAAACATGTTGCTTCAAGCGTATTTTGATGGGACAAGCCATATGGTGCTTAGGTTGATGATTCATGTTTAATGTAACAAGTTTAGTGAAGAACTTTATGTATTTCAGTTTATTGCATTCTCTTAAGTGTTTAGTCTAAAACTTCATTTAATTTGGTTTACTGCATTCTCATAAGTATTTTGTTGCAGAAGTTTATGCACTTGTTGAGGAATAATCATGGTGTAACATGAATTTAAAAGTAGCATACAAATAAATTGCTATGATAACAACATCATAACAACCTTAATACAAATTTAAATCAAAGTGTCAAGAATTTTTTTTACTAAATATCATCAACAGGTTTCTCTTCACTAGAGAAGAGTTTGAGCCCGCCTATTGCGAGATACAACTCCTTTAGCCTATCAAAACCTTCATCCTTGCCATTTCTACCTTTCTTCTCTTCTTTGAACTAGCAACATAATCTACCCATCAATTCATTATTTGTTTCCTCTTCCATCCTAATGTATGGGGCATCACTCGATCCTTTATATATTGGTACAAGATGGACTACCGAATGGGTCTAAGGATGATACAAAGGAAGGTATTTAGATGAGGCATCATTCTTATATGTATAGTGATGAAAATGGGAGCTAAAGTCAAATCGGTGGTGTGGCTAAGTGTAACACCCCATTTTTAAAAATCTTAATTATAAATTAATAATCATATGATTAATTATAATTATTATTTTAGGAGGTTTAATATTAAAAGTGTTATTATTATTCGTATTATTATGACAGTTTAAGTATAAATTTAATCAGGTTAAAATTTTGATAGAAATTGGATTATTTAATTTAATCCTAGTTATACCCGTAAATCTTATCCTAAATTATTTTACTAATAATCTTTTGATCCATAATCCAATTATAATTTCCTAAAATTTATTCCTGATTATTTTATTCTTTCTGACCTTTTTTAAACCTATCCTAATCTGGATTATTGTTCTACCCAGTACCCTAATCTATCCAAACTAAACCTAAACATAAAATAAACTCTACCTACTTTATCCTACCATTTTTACGTGACTAAACTTACCTATTGCTTGCCCCAATTTCCTCCCCCAATCATTCTTCCTATCTCCCTCAACTCCTTACCTGTGCTCTACATTTTTATATACATATACGCATGCTACACATTCACAACCCTCCACTACACAACTCCCTCTCCCTGTTTTGTTCAGATATCCCTACCCCGACCAACCAACCTCCAGGCACCCAAACAGCCCCTCTCAACTTGCTTCTTGCTTCACAAACCACAACCCCAGCCCCTTTGATCCCCAACATAGCCCCCATTCCTTTCACCGCACCAAACATAGCCCCCTCTCTCTGCATACACATGCATGACACCCTTCCCCGATCCAAACAGCCCCTCTCAACTTGCTTCTTGCTTCACACACCACAACCCCAGCCCCTTTGATCCCCAACATAGCCCCCATTCCTTTCAACGCACCAAACATAGTCCCCATTCCTTTCAGCGCTCCAAACATAGCCCCATCTCTCTGCATACACACGCACAACACCCTTCCCCAAGCCAAACCCGGCCTTCCTCATCCCCCAACTCTCCTTGCCTTTCTCGGCTCTGTTTGGTTTCTAGCCATCACCGCCCACCTAAGCAACTCTAGTAAGTCATCCCCCCAACAAAACAACACCCCAGCGTACCAACCCCCATCTCCCCCAATTATTTTTGCATAGCCAAATACCTAACCAAATGCCATCTACTCCCTCTCTTCCCTCGTCCTTAGCTCTACCTCAGCCTGCACAACCCCATTGTCTAGCAGCCCTCTACATTTCTTCATCCATCACCGAACCCACCTCACTAACCCATCCTTTTCCGCTGCACCCAGCCCATTGTAGCCCCTACCCCTTTCCTTCCCTACCCCGTTTTTTTCCCGTGCACACAACACCCAACTTCCCCCTTCTCCCATGTACATTTCTCCTCTGCCCTTTGCAACCACCACCAACAAAGCCCCTACACCCTCATGCCTCTACCAGCCCATTCCGCCACCTCCTTTACCTATCACTTGCCCTACCATTTTTGACCCTGCACCCAACAGCCCCCACTGAGCCAGCAGTAGCCATAAACCATCGCACCAACCACCATTCTCCCCCTCCTACATTTCCCAACACCCGAAAACGCCACGCACCAGCCACCACCGAGCAGCCTATCGCAGTAACCAATCACCACCCCCACAGCCCTAGTCCTCCACCACAATACCCCTACCTTCAGCCCTTCCTAGCCACCAACGCCACCAGCTACCACCCTACACCCATCCCCTACCTCACCCTTGCAGCCCCCTGGTGCATGCAATCCTCACGCTGCATGTGCAGCAAGAGTGAATTGTGTATCTTATATTATTTTGGTATATATATTAAATTTAAGGGTATTTTGGTAATTTTTAAAAAATAAATATTTTTATATTATAATTATTATTTTACTTGATAGATATTAATTTGATAATTGCGGTATTATTTTTAGGTACAAAAGGTTAATTAACGGGATCCTATAACTTTAGTAGGATACCACTATTTTTGTATTTTTAATGGACTTTAGAAAATCATTGTATCCTACTAAAATTATAAATATAGCGTGATAGCACATTAGGGTTTTGATGTATGAAATATGTTAAATATGATTTGTTACGTTACAGTCATGTATTATTAATTGTTATCATGAAAAATCAGAAAAATAAGCATGTTATTTGATATAAAATATATCGAGTATGAATGTGTGATCGAAATGATTATTATGTTTGGAAAATATTTCGTATAATAGGTATGTATAAAAATATAAGTTGACTATGCTTCAACATAATTTTAGAATAATTATTATGGACGTGTGCCCTAGGGATAATTTAGACATTTGTGTATATTATGATATTTATCGTAAAAATCATGTATAATATGTATTAGTTATTGTTGAGTATGTAAGTATATGTTTTAGATGGATTAAAGATGCAAAAAAGGATTTTATGTGCAAAATTATGTATAAGGGTAAAATGGTCATTTGATATATCTGATAATTTAAATCACATAATAAATAATTTATTTATGGTATTTTATCCTTTTCATGACAAGTTAATAAATAAAATTGAATTATTATTTAAGTAGATGATAATCTGGGAATTTTAGTCTTAGGGGTATTTTGGTCATTTTCAGCCTAAGTGTCCAAATGTGAATAATTGAGCCTAAGATGACGTTAGTATATTTTAATGTTGGCCTCGATGTTGAACTTGATTATGGTTTTCTCGAATGATTGGAAATAAATAAAAATGGTTAAGTATGGAAATTAGATTTATTTGTATTGTATACGATTTTGTAGTCAACTTAATAAAATACTAATACTTAAAGTGAAAGACCTCAAAATTGGGAATGGTGGCTCCTCAGGGGTCACTACCCTAAGGATATGATTTACCCTATGGTTGATATTATGGATTTTTGCTGGTGTGCCCTAGTCAGGCCATACATCCTACTCTATTCTATTTTGCGGACTAATATGGGTAATGCATACTTATGGATTAGGCGTCCTTGTCGGTAGGGTACTGTATTACCTTCGTGTATTAGTATGACCAGGGTACCCTTGTGTCCTTACACTGATAATTGGTAGGATACTGTGTTACCTTGTTATACTGGTATGATTAGAGTATCTTTGTGCTTCAAGTTGATTGATCTCCCCTCGAGAAAGTAAATAAAAATAAAAATGATATGATTTGGTTGAAATGATAATTATTGGATTACTGGATTGTTTGGTAGCAGTCTTTGTGCCTACATGTGGTTTCGGTAGTAGCCTTTGTGCCTACTTGTAGTTTCAGTAGTAGCCTTTGTACCTATCTTTAGTTTTATAGTAGCCTTCATGCTTACTTATAGCATGTGGCTTCGGTAGTAGCTTTCGTGCCTACCTGTGGTTTCGGTAGCAGCGTTCGTGCCTACTTGCAGTTTTATGTGGTTTTGGTAGCAAACTTTGTGCTTACCTACTATTTACTGTGGTTTTGGTAGCAACCACTACAAAATTCACGACTTGTGTCTATAGAAATTTAGTCATAGAATTTTTTTCTGTTGGCAAAAGTTACTAATACCAACAGATATTTTTTTGTGGGCAATGAAGAAAGTTTTCCCTACTGAAAATTTTTATCTGTTGGTAATAGTATGTTATGCCAACAAATATTTTGCTTACTTTTATATCTGTGGGTATTAGTAACATTGTACCAACAAACTAATATCCACTCATATATCTATTGGTATTAGTAATGTTGTGGATTATTCTAGAAAAATTCATTCACAATTATGACTTTTATGAATTTCATATGATCGTCGTTTCTACTTAAAAATATATTTCCATTTACGAAAATTATTTAAATTTTTTTACAATTCCTTAGAATTTGATTTATTTATTTTCTAATTTCTTTTAATTATTATTTTGATATTTTATTTCATTTCCACAAGCTATATGATTTTTATTTAAAATATATTTCCATTTTCATTGTGTGTTTTTATTTTAATATTTTAAATTTATTTCCTATTATAATTTCGTTGTGTGATTACGACTTTGTTATGGAGTTATATTTCATTTGCAAAAATAAATTATTTTTTATTATAAAATCTATTTAAATTAGTAAAATCATTTATTGCGACTAATATAATTTTTTATCGTTAATCATTAATTTATTGGTCGCTAAAAATGTTCAAATTCCATATATACATATATATATGTTTTATAATAATTTTTTTCAAATCTCTAAAATTCTAAAAAATAAAATATAATAAAAAAATACTTAAACCCCTCAATTTCTTAAAATTTCAAAAAAAAAACAAAAATTCACTCTCGTGCACCTGTTACCCCCGCCCTTATATGTTTCTAAATTTCGGCCCCCGACCCCCGTCCCTAGTCCCTGGACCCCCGACCCTAGACTCCTCCTGCTCTGCACCTTGAACCCAGGCTGCACCACCATACCAGCCACCCCCGCTCGAGCACACCACCACACCTGCTGTAGCTCGTCGTCCTCCTCCTCCAGCGAAGCAGCAGCAGCAACCGTCAGCAATGCACGAGGGTAGCCGCCATGTGCCGCCACCCGTCTACCTCTAGCGCCGCTCGTCACCAGCGAGTGGTCCTTGACCACCAGCGACGCTCTAGCACCCCTCACTCCCTCCAATTTCGCAGCAATTCATTTGGTATAAATACTCAAACCCTAACTTCTGTTTTGATTAATTTTAAATGAATTAGCTTATGATAAGATAAGTTAGTTGTTTAAGTATATATATATATGTGTGTTGTATGAGTGATTTGGAATGGTTAATTGTATTGGTTATGGTTGATTTGTGAAAATTGGATTTGTGACCCGGCTATATCTAGATTTGTCGGTTTTATCCAATTAAGCTATTTTAGATAAATTAAATTTACATTATGCTTTAAAATGTATCTAATTTCATGTTACAAGTATCAATTTGAAAACTTTGTGCTAAATTAATCGGAATTAGATTCTTAGAAATAATTTATTTTGGTTACACCGATCTATGTTGTTATTGAAAATGTATCGAATAGTGATTTTGTGTAGAATGGAATTTAATATAAATGAGTGGTTGAGGATGGAGTATAGGATAAGTTTATCAAGGTGTGTATTAGAATTTATCTACTATAATGATTACATTGCTTCAAATCTATTTATCAATTTTGGTTCATTTAGTTAGTTTTGTTTAATATTACTCAAATTAATTTATTTCGGTTTGAGGTTCATCCTATAGTTGTTGATTGGAGAAACAAGTCCATTATCTTGTATCCAAAAAATGATTGAGCCTTATGTGAAAGATAGAGCATTAAGATATGATGCTGAAATAGTGGTAAAAAATCAGGCAAGGAGAAGGTGTGATGCATAACATCATGGAAATTTAGGTAGCTCAAAGGATTAATTAATGACATACATTAGATGATTTTTAAATCAAAGTTGAAATTAAAGGGTTTACTTCATTTGACATCGACAACAATTCTCATCCTATTCTTGATTTTTCAACTTTAAATGTATATAATGTCACTTCAAGCAATGTAAATGTTTAGGTGAGAAAAAGAAACAAATGTAATGGAACATTTGATACATATGCATTCTTTGAGAAATGCTATGATGTATTAGATGCTAGTATTGAGAGGTGAGGTAATCAAATTGCAAACTCAAGAAAAAAGAATCTTCGTATTCACAATTCAATATTTTGGCACCAACTCAAAGGTATCAAACTCCATGAAGTACCCTCAAATATTTAGGATTCCTTGTAAGAATGCCATTTTGATACAACTTAATTTTATCTTACAAGGAATCCTAAATATTTGAGGGTGCTTCTTGGAGTATCAATGGAAGGTCATAAATGTATAGTGTGTGGGATTGTTGAATATTTCAACTAAAATTTTTGTGTTAGGTCTAAAATTGTATATGGTTGAATATTTTTTCTAAAATTTTTGATGGTTGAATATTTGTGTTTCTTGTTCTTTGTTGTTCAGTACTCCTCATGTAGCTCTAGTAATGCATTGAGGTATTAGTTTTTCCTTGGCTTTTAGTGATCTTCACAACATTTTTCTTTAATTTTATCATTGAGTTGCCTTGTGCATTTATCCCTTTTGTATGCCTTATTATTGGACTTTAGATGTCTTTTGTCAACATTAATAATAAACTGTTAGTACTTGTTGGAGTTTTCCTAACTACCCAATTACTTGTGGTTCTATTACCATTGAACATGTATATTTTTCTAAGGCCCCAATACACGTGCCTCTTTTTATTACATTCTAGTAAGCTTGTTACTGTAGTGTCAATGGTGGTCATTTTGTACTTTTATACGAGATCATTCATGTATATGCTTTTTATTTATTTATTTTGTAATCTATTTTATAGTACTCAAAACATAATCATGATTTATTTGATAATACCATTTTGATCCCGAAAAATTTAATGGAAAGTAACAACATTGGGGAGGGGGATGGATATAGAGGAAAAGTAAGGACAAAAAAACTATTATGCCCTTTACTTAAATGAGAATTATAAATTTAGATGAAAAGGGAGCAGTTATTCACCCATATTTGTATATTTGCTAGCCATGATTATATTATCCAAGATGGTTCCAAGCCTCTTCTAGCTCTTCTACAAAACCATCTCAACTACTACATCACCTTACACTTCAATTATGCTGATAAAGTGATGGAGGAGCATCCCCTTCAAATAATTCCATTTTAGCCACCCTTCTTCCCAAATTAGACAACCCCAAAATTATTCTAATTTGGGAAGGTTTCCAATGAGCTATTCTCCCATCAACTTTCCCTTCCTAACCCCATTCTTTTTTTTTTTGTGCTCACTATATGTAAACAAACACAACCCAAATCTACCACCTTTTTATTTAAGAAAACAATCATACATGAGCTATGCAAACTCCCCCCTAAGCCACTCTAACTTGCATCCGTATTTTTAGCCAATTTTTAAGACACTTTCGATGTCATCATTCAAGCCACTTTGCAGACAATATTCAACCACCTTTTTTCCTCCCCCTGGACCCCACCTTTAAGACTTTTACAGGACAAAATGCACGTCCACACTGCCATGTCTAGCTTACAAAAATACCTCCCCCTACCACCTTTTCCACCTTACACAAGCCACCATCACTTCCACCCTTTTTGCATCCTATAGCGCCAGCACAACCTGTAGAATATCTACAAAGAAAAAAAAGGGAAAAGGAAAGTGTCTAGCCTGCCATTATGTAGAATCATGACCACTTTTGATGCCTTGTAATCCCCACTTATACTTATGGAAGCCCCTTCTTACAAGTTGACTTTAGAGGTTAACAATTTGTATGTTTAAAGCTTATAATAACTTATACTTATATGGGATAACTTACACTCAAATAAAATCAGACATAGTAAAGGCTGATTGAAGATGGTGCTTAACCATTTTGGTTGGGGGAAAATTAGGCTTTGTTTGGTTTAATTCTAACCAAGAACACTTTTGGTTAGAATTAAACAAAAAAATATCACACTTCTACATGTAGATATCTTATTTCTTTTGTTGTGACTCCCTTTCTCTAGTTTTTATATTCAGGAGTAGTGTTACAGAAATGATTTTCATGAATTTTTGAATTTTTGAATTTACAGGTAAATGTAGTAAAATTCAAATGTAGACCACAAGCAAAAGACTTCATACAAATTGAAATTGTTACTAGAAAGAACTCTCAGAAGATGATTCTTGTTGGAAAGGTGAGTTACATAATGTTTATAGTAAAGGTCTAAAATGTGTCTGCATGTGTGTGTGTGATATGTTTTTTGGAGGGGGTGCTTTGATATATACACCACCCAATCAATTTTTTCCTATCAATCTTTCTTTCATTGCCACGTGTATTAAATTAAACTGTGACATTTGGTATGATACATGATAGCATTAATTATATCTCATTTAGTTTTTATTTTTTTGTTTGTTTTTACCAACTTCTCTCTCCATACAATGAAATATCATTACCGCAATTGCATATTGGCCGCAATTTTATGATTTTTGGGTCAGCCGTGACATGAAATTATGAAAATACGGCCGTTTTAGAAAATTAAATATATATCACCGCGATATCAGTGAAATTTTGGATATCAGCTGATATTTTACTTATTGGTCGATATTAGCCAATATTGGCCAATATTTATCGATATTTGCCAATATTTGTTGTGTAAAATAATTAAAAAATCACGCTGCGATAACCACGACATATAAAATATCATTCATGACACCCCGATACCGCGAATACAACCGCAATCATGACCGCAGCTGCGGTTTTATTGTATGGCTCTCTGTTTAATAGATGGTAAGTGTTTTGAGTCATTTGACCTTTTTTACCATGATATATATTCTTTTATTTACCTTCTCCCTAATATTTTAGATTTCCATCTCCTGTGAAATGGCCTTTCCATGTTTGCTTTGGTCTCCATGTCCATGCATCCAATATTTATAGCTTAGGCTTTTTCTTAAATGGATTGAATTATGAATATAATTTTGTAAATATCTATACAAAGTGATATTCTTTTTTAACTTGATTATTTGACTGATATTGCTTTCGTTAATGGTACTGTTGAATCAAATCTGTACCAACTGAAAATTTTCATGAAGATTACTTGTGCATTATTTTCTTAGGGAATACATCTTGATGATTATCAAAGAGAATGTTGAAGGCATTGAAGTCATTGGAGGTGCTAAACAGGATGAGAATGAAGAGGATGGTGTTTGATGTTTTAATGAGATGTCTTGTATGTCAACGTATGTTACAAGTTATATTTATAGTATTGTACCTACAAGACTATATTATCACTTTGACAAATAAACTAAACGTTGATGATTATGTATGCTGTACTTAATTGTATATAAGGATAAGGTGTTATTATAGGTAAATATTACAACAACAGGTATTATGGACATCATTATTGTTTTATGAATATATATATATATAGGTTAAAATATGTATAACTAATAATATATATTTGTTGGTAATAGTTTTAGCAATATATATGATTGTGTGGATAATACTTTTAGTCACAGATATCATTTTGTGGACAATAGTTTTAGTCACATATATCGTTTTGTGGTTAATACTTTTAGTCACAGATATCGTTTTGTGGACAATAGTTTTAGTCATAGATATCGTTTTGTGGTTAATACTTTTACTTACAGATATAATTGTGGGTAAAAGTTTTACCAATAGATAAATATATGTGGGTATTATCCATTATTCCTAACAGATCATATTTATCTGTGGGCAAAACTTTTAAGCACAGAGTTTTTACCCATAGTTTTGTCATAGAAAAATATATGTTGGTAAAACTTTTGCCAACAAAAAAATGGCTTTTGCCAATAGATAATGCCCTGTTGGTATAAATGAATTATTTTGTAGTGAGCCTTCGTGTCTACTTATGTTGGTACTATGTCTGTGAGTATACCTATGATGTTATAGATCTTATGATGTTGTACTTATCAGTATATTTGTGATGTTATAGATTTGATAATGTTGTACCTATGAGCATACCTTTGATACCTTTGATTTTATCATGTTGTATCTGTAAGTATACCTGGGATGATATGGATCTTAGTATATTATACCTGTGAACATATTTGTGATGTATGTAATTGGTTGGGATTTATGCTGAGACATGAATTATGCTGTGAATGTTAAAGTTGTAGTGTAGAGTTGGGTTTTAATTATTACTTCATAGAGTATCTCTAGGATGTTCAATAATAAGTTCATCTATTTCAGATGAATTAATATGATTAGTACGTGACCCTCATAGAATTTGATTATTTAAATGATTATTGTATCTCAATCATCATATGTATATGTATATGTCTTATACCATGTTAGTTGTATACCTTGCATGTGTCACATGTTGTTTTATCATATTAGTTTCGTATAAAGGGTTGCTCAGTATCGTAGTACTAAAGGATTCATTCTTGTGCGCCCCTACCTATTTAATGGGCAGTAGACTTTGCAGGTTAGCCTCCGAGTTCAATCAATGCTAGAAGTTCTGATTTGAGAGTGTAGGACTATCTGGTGTCTCTTTGCTATCTTATTTCTGGTTTTACTTGGACCCTTATGTTCTCCTGTAATTTTTCTCTTGAGTTGTGTAAACTGTTGATGTTGTTTTTAATTAGCACGGTATTCATCTAACAATCTCTCTATTTTGATTTCTGTAATCATGTTATTAATTTAAGTGGAGTAATGATTTCAGCCTTAGCACTTGGTATGAGAATGGTAGAGGAAACCAGACCTGTACCAAGTGTAGCGGTAACACCCTTTGTTTTAATTATTTTAGCTTTTTCACTTAACTCTACAAATAAAATTTTTCAGTAGTAAATTGTGGGGTGTTACACCAAGCATTCCAAAATGATGCAAAACTAGAGTAATTTGCCTTATACTTCATAATTATTGTACTATGACATAATTCATGTGTTGGAACAATAGGAGAAATTGGGATGAGTTGGGGTAGCAAAATTGTCGAGCAACTTAATTTGGCATATAAGGCTCCACAACATCTATAAAGCACAAGCCACCTTGGTATGTCGATTCATGATGTTTTATACTTAGATCTTGGTCAAACGATAAGAAGCCAACCTACAAACTTATGTAAAAAAATTTGGAATATCAATTATTAAAAATAACTACAATTAAAAACTACTTAAACAAAAAGTATGCCACCCATTTTCCAGGCCCTTATAGAATCCAATTACCTCTTATACTAAATTATGACATCCATGAACTCAGGGGGAAGTGCCTGATGAGATGTATCCCACCTCATCATTGCATAATCATAGGATGGATTATATGTATGAGAATAAATCTACCGAAAGCACGAGAAATACTCATAAATCTAGGCCCATGCACCATTATAACACAATTAAACTAATAATTAAATAATTTTTGTCAAACCACAAATTAGCAATAAAATAATTACCTCTAATAGTGTCATGTGACCACCAATTTGCTTGCACTTGGTCCTAAATTCTTTCCTAAGTTGCTTATATAAATACACTAAAGTCTTAGCTCTAAAGGCTCGATCACCTAAGTTACTCAAATCAGCTACTAATGTGAGCAATGATAATGGAGGTGAAGTCTGATAGGTAAATTGCTTGGTAGAGGAGGTGTATGACAAGCGAGTTACCTGTATGTTGGGACTCTTGATGAGTGAACTTCCCACTTGGTTATTGTGTTGTCGGGTGAGTTACCCATTGGTAGTTATAACTATGAGGTGAACCATCTACTGACACTACTATTTTGACCCCGACATCCATTCATATCATTTGAAGCTTATATTTTAACCCAAAATTACAATTAATCTAAGTTCGATCTATGTATGCGAATATTAATTTTGGTAAAATAACAACTAAAATTAGAAAAATGCAATAATGAAATCTTTCATTTACAACTACTTCAAAAATCATAAGAATTAACAATAAAGGACAAAATATTGCATACCTTTATATGTAGAATGAATTGGATTGTTGATTAAAATCTAATTTCTTGAATTGATGGAAAATTTGAGAAGAATTTAAAGAGAGTTGAGATGAGGGGGAAAAGAGAGAAGAGAGAAAATTTGTTAGAGAGATAGGAGGGATGAAGAAATGAGAAGGGTAAAATTGAAAATGATGAAAATTTGGGGGTATATGGATATGCATTTAGTAAAAGAGGTGTGTAAGGAGAGGCGAGATATCGAAATTGAAGCATAGCTAAGGTGGATGGCAAGGTCATTCTCATTTCATCGGCACTCAATTCTTACATCTTACTTTCTTTTTGTTTTCCTTTGTCATTTTTCCCTCATTTTAGAGCACAAGTCTCATTTCCATTGCAAATAAATTATTGGAATAATTTAAATATAAATTATTACCCTCTCTTCTTTTGAAATGAGGTGTTTTGAACTCATTTTTTTAAATAAAAATTCTTTTAGACAAGTTAAAGCTTACTTTTTATTTGTATCCATACTTTTTCTCTTTCTTATTTTATGTATTAATTATCATATTAATTTTGAATAAAGGATATAAATGTCATATTAGGATTAAATTTTTTAGCCTCTAAAATAATGTGTAAATTGTTTACAAAACTTTTTTTAAAATGAAGGGAGTAATTGATGGTTTTGTTTCTAAAAGTGTAACAAGTTACTTGAAATGCAATTATATAATGGTTGTTATCCCTGGTAAAAAAAATTTCATAGCATCAAAATTTGGAAGTGCATGATAAAATATTGCCATATATATTTTCACATAAATACATTATCTATATTTTTTTAGAAAAATTTGATTAGTTTTTTTTCAATTATTTTAATGTATGTTGATCACTATACTATTTTTTTCCCATCAAGATGTAGTTTAAAATTTTTTGTGGCAAGATTTTGGCAGTTGAACCATTAGTACATGAATATGTTGTCTGAACTATATTCAACATATCCATAATGAATTCACAGATGTATAATCTTAGCTTATTATAATAAAAATTATTATATTTATATGAATTTAGATATAATAATAAAAATAAAGATCATTATGTTAGATTTTGACAAAGATGTAGCATTGATAAAAAGAAAAGAAAAAAAATTAAGGCAACACTTTTATTTTTCATCAGCCAGTTCATATTCAAAACTAGCCCTGGTGGGTTATGGAAAATCCAATGAGCAATTTTGTCAATATCGATATTGATAGGAACAATAAAAAAATCTAATAATAATAAAAGAGTTATATTATTTAATCTGATTATGAATGTATTGTTATTTTAGAAGATGAGGCAATTTGGCTTTATCATACACACAAGCGATGCATAAATATAATGCGCACAACTAAAACCCACATATGCACAAGCACAAACAATACCCACATATGCAAAAACATGACACATACGCCATAGCACACATTAAATTGATGCACACAACACCTATACCATGCACTCATAACATGGAAAAGCTGCACACATAATCTAGAATAAATAAAATTCAAGTATCAATGACTTAGATTATACCGTTAAAGTCAAATGTTTGATCAAGATTGTTAAAATAAAAATTCTATATATCATCAATTTAGTGGCTCATGATTGGATTGTGAGATCCTAGAAAAACCTTAATAATATAAAACTTATATATTTATATGCTATAAAATTACATATTTTAAGTTTAAAGGACACAAAAATTTACACTCAAGCTCTTATATAATCAGTAATTGAGTTATAGCAACTTACAAGTACCATAAATTGTTGAATTCATTTTACATATTAAGAACTATATAATATTAACAACACCATAAATAAATTGTTAAATGAAAAGTAAAAATTACAATAACATTATGGGTATAGGTAACATACAACTTATTATGTTAAAAATATACAATATTATTAGCCTTAAAAAAACACAAACAATGAAAAAACCAATGATAATGAAGGAAACAATACAATGACAAATTTTTCACTCATTTAAGAGAATAAGACAAGTATATATATATATGCTGGCATTTAAAATTTTGATGAATCAAAATAAATAAAAAAATTAAGTAAAATATTTTTTGGCTATATGCATACATGTTAAGTTACTATATAAACCATATTTACACCATAACCTAAAGCTTGTTTGTCTTATTAAGCTAACATGAGCATACAAAATAAGAAAAATATATTAATTTTTACATCAATAGAATTTACCAATTAATAATATTGTAAAATTTAATAAATTTATTATACCATTTAGATGAAGATTACATTATTTCTTAATATTTTACTTTAACAATCAACTTCACTTTCTTAGTGGTATCTTAATCATATAATCTTCGCTTCAGGTCATTTTTTAGGCATGTTGAAAAAAAAATATAGGGTCGAGAATCAAAGGGTTAAGAAAGAAATATATGTGAAATCAAAGAAGTAATAGATTTGGAGAAAAATCAATAAAAAATAAAGTTATTATTTAAAAGTGTGGAATTTTACATAGGATCGGCTGATTCTACTATAAGATCATGAAATTATATAATTATTTAACTACTTTCATATTCCACCTAAAATCTTGAATCATTTGTGATTTTGTATCATAAGATCAAATCAAGATTTAAATACCAATGGGTTTAATGAAATAAAATTTGAATAAATATGCAAAATAAATGATTTATGATATTTATTTAAATTAAATTCTTCTTCACGTACTCCTTCTCATCTTTCTCCTTCGTCTTCTTCTTACAAATTTTTTTTACAAATTAATTATTTTGTTTAATTAGTGACATAAAACTACTTAAAATATTAATAAATTTTATTCATAGCACATTAATTATTATTACCATGTTAACACTTATAAAATTTCTTATTAAAATATAACATTTATTTTAAATTTTAAATATTCATTTAGAAGATCAAATAAAGAGTAACTATAAGATAATTGCTTTATTTTTTTAAAATTCATATTTATAAAATTTATTAATTTTTTTTTATAAAATTTGAATCAAGAAAAATTGACTTTACAAAAAAAAAAGTTTTCAAAATGCTTGGAATTTTATGTAAAGTTAAGATTTGAAAAAAAATATATATAAATTATTTGAACTGTTAGATTATCTAAAACCAACTAATAAAACAAAAAATTTATGAAAACCTAAAATGGTTTGTCTTGTCTTTGCTGTCCTGACTATTCCTGTAAGGAATAGAATCAAGGACGACATTCTTGTAGTGAAAGCTTGTAATTGAGTCTTTTCATTTATTAAGGAACCATTTCAAAGGCTGTTTTTTCCCTTGAAATTAACTGTAAAAATTCTTTTATAACATAAACCATTATCCTTATCCTTATGGTTGTTAGTTTTAATATGTGAACTCTTCCTTTAAGATAGGAATATGATAGTGATAAGGGGCGAGGGCCGCCTTCTCCCTCTACTTCACCTCCTCCTAAAGTAGGAGTATTCACTGATATAGTGTTAACTCCCAGATCCTGAGTGAAGAACCAGTTTTAAATACCTAATAAAACCAGGTAACTCAATCAGACAAGAGAGAATTCCGGGTTTCCTTATTTAACCTAAAATTCCTGGCATTCAAGAACATAAAGACGAGACGGCTGACATCTGGCACTTACGGGGGAGTGAACTAAAACCTAGATCCTCTTAGTGAGACTTGCCGAACTCTTACCTATGCTTAGTTAGCCACAAAAATTTTTAATTTCATATTTTAGAATTTTTATTAAAAAAATAATTTTAAAAAATATACAAAGTTTAAGAAAAAAACAAATATTTGAATATGTTAAATAATAGAATTTATAAAATGTTTGGTATGCTTAAAAAAATATAATATTTTTCAATATATCCAAAGAAAAGAACAATAATACCTTGTTGTCGAGCTAGCATATCTGAAGTTGTGTTGCGCGGTGGTTTATGATCACCCACGTCCTGTGAAACTAAACGGTATGAAATTTTTTTGACTAAAGCATGCAATGTAATATTAGTGACCCACTATTTGACTTTCAAACAAAAATTTTGTCATATTCCTTATTGGTTTTTTTTGTTAGTTTCATGATTTCCTTTCTCTCTCTCTCTCTCTCTCTCTTTTGTGTGTGTGTGTGTTCTTTCTTTAGAAAAAACTTAAAAAATGTAACACGAGGGTGTGTTAGTTTCATTTAAATTAAAAAAAATCAATTATCTTTTAATTTTTATTGAATATATTCTTGTTTACGTATCTTTAATCTTTAAAATTCAAAGACCCAAAAAACAAAAAAGTCAAAACATCAAAACATTAGAAGAAGCTTAAAGTAAAAAAATCAATCTCCCTTTATTTCTAACCCAATTTGAGTCATTAATCATTTATCAATCACCATCTGCCAAACACAATTTTTGGAAATAATCACTTGGGCATCACTATTTTTTTCTAAAAATTCAACCAATTCCAACCCTTAAATTTTAGTGATAATCTTCAACCTTAGTGTATAGATAAAAGATGTAAGTACTTTTAGTTTATTATTTTTGATAACTCTTTCAAGATTTTTTTTTTTTTGATAAATATGATTGATAATTATCTGACTATTATACTATCTCTTATGGATTAATTTGTTGTTATGGTAAATGCTAATCGTCACATAAACCATCAATAACCAGAAAGCATAAAGTGGCAAAGTCAAGTTCCACATTTTTCTATCTTCTCCAATCTGTCATGAATTGATTATTAATAATTTAATGTAAGTTTATTGTGTTGTATCACGAACAAATTGTTGGTTTGAATAAATAAACAATATTTTCTATTCCTATTTTATTGTTTTGACCAAGAAAACATAGATGATTTGAAGTAGTGCTAGTACTATCTAGAATCTCACTATCAAGCTTGTTATGAAATTTGATTTAACTCTTACTTATGTGAAAATTTTTAACACTCAATTAATATTTTTATCCAAGACTAAATATTTGATAACTCTTTCTCATAAGCTATTCTTGGAATTTTATTGATTAAGAAATAGAAGATTTTGTTAATTTTGTTTAGTCAAAGAAGAATCTAATTTTAGTTATAATTATGAATATAAGTATTTATATATTTTTTTTATTTGATAGACTTAGGATTTTAATAAAATGCCTCCTACGGGATCATTTAAATCTGGTCATGCGAAACATTAAAAAACAAATAAGCAAAAGTTGAGCAATCAGTTGCTAGTTCAAGGGTAACTCTTAATAGCTTTGTTGTCAAACAACTACAACATCAAACCAATGAAGAGGCAATTCACTTAGATAACAATATTAATCAAGAGCACGAAATAAATTTAAACAACGTTGACGATAGTGGAGAAAAGGATACAAATGTTCATGGAACTGTAGAAGAACCTATGAAAGAAGATGTAGATGTAATAGAAGGCAGTATAGATCATTTTGTGGAACAAAATATGGTGGATCATGGCTTGAATGATGAAGGTAAAAATATTGGTGATATCTCATTAAATATACTTGATCTTATAAAATGAGATAATCTTCATCCCAAATGGAGAGATCTATTGGTGAAAAAATGTTCAAAGAAAGATTTGTTCACATGAAAAGGAGTTCATCCTAAGGAGGGATTGAAAAGATGGTTTTCATCTGAATTTTATGATAACAAATTATTTAATGGAGAAAAGCATCATCAAGATTGGTTGGTATATTCCAAAGATCTTAATGAAGGTTTTTTTTTTGTTATAAAGTGTTCAAGAACAAACAAAAACAAATTCACTTAGCATATGATGGATTCAAGGATTATGGACATCTCACTATAAGATTAAAGACACATGAGAGAAGTCCAAGTCATTTTAATCATATGACTATATGGCTTGAGTTTCATGCTAGGATGTAAATAAATCAAATCATTGATAATGTCATGGAAGACAAAATCAACAAAGAGATGGAAAATCAGAGGAAGGTACTCTAATTTTTATTTTATTTTTACATTAGACAAATATTTCTCAACATAGATTTTATTATTCCATGGAATTAATGAGATGATTTATGAAAAACCACAACTAAGCCAATTAGCACATGATGGATTCAAGGATTGGGAACACTTTCCTAGAAGATTGAAGACACATGAAAGAAGTCCAAAGTATATTGGTCATATGACTATATGGATAGAATTGTGTGTGAGGATGAAAAATAAATAAGTTATGTGTAAAGTTGCATTAGATCAAATCAACAAAGAGACGGAATATTAGAGGAAGGTACTATAAATTTTTTTTGCATTAATGAAATATTTTGCCAAATGGAGCTTGGAATTTTATAAAATTAAATAGAAGATATGTAAAGAATGTAATGGAAATTTTATGGCCTTAGTTAAAATGGTTGTATAGTGGGATCTGACCTTGTATGATGTTATTCATAGAGCAAAAATTCCTGAGATTCATTGTCATTATATGATTCACAAGATTAAAAATGATTTGATACTCTTGTTAGCTTCCAAAATTAAAGGTTTAATATTAAAAAAGAACAAAGATGCTAAGTACTTTTCTAAAATACTTTATTGTACTTCAAATATTAGTATGTAATAATAGATGATGATGATCTTGAGACGTGTTGATGTCTCTATAGTTTTGGCAAAGGTAGGAGAATATTTTTCTAGAATTTTTACTATTTATTTACACAACAAGTCAAGGTGATGTGGAAGATTATCTTCAAATCTTCTACAACACTTCAGGACCTTGTTTGAAGGATTATAAAGATGCAAATTAGAAACCAGAACATTGACTTCAAGTGTTTATGCTTTATTTGCTGTTGAATGTTGATAGAATTGGAGTAGATCTAATCCAAGATCTAACTCCTCTAATGAGAAAATTCTATTTCTCATTAGATCACCCCTGCTACTTCTCAATACACATTTGAGAAAGGAGAAGAAGAAGAAGAAGAAACACACGCTCATGCTACTCTCTCCCAAGTTTGAATAAACTTGTATATCCTGACATAATGATGTAATGTCAACACCTTTGAGTACAAGTATTTATAGGCATGGAACCTTGTAGGCCTTTTCATTAAGAATCCCATTGGTAGCTTCATTAATGATTTAACCTTCCTAATGCACGGTCCAAGTCTTAAAAATAAAGTTATAATGAAAAATTTACAAGATTTATAAAGTAGATAATAAAAACAGCAAAGCTATACAACTTAATAATGTTATACATAGATGTAATCATATGTGATAAAACTTTATAGTATTGTAGCCTTGTTCTTCCTTACACTTTGTAATCTTGTAATTCTTTTTATTGTCTTGTACCTCAAATATATTCAGCCATCATGAACTTCATGAATTTCTTACAAACATACATAATACCTGCAAGAAGAATGACTTTGACAAAACATTAGAAGTATACAAATTTTCAAGCATAATTGGTTCTATCTCCATGTATTCTAACTCCTTTTGATATCCATCATTAGAAGAAGAATATTGAGAGTTTTCAAGAGATGATATTGCATCACAATGGTTGTTTGATGACTTCTAAATATGAAAGGAAAACATAAAGTGCACAAAGAAAGGTCATAGACATAATCTTACAGCACTTTGTGCACCTTGTGTTTGTCATTATCTCAATTATAAATTGCCTGATATAACAAAATCTTGTAGTAGATGTATAGAGTTCTTTGGAGTTGTCCAACATATTTATACATTTTTTTTATTCTACAAATAGGTGGAAGATATTAAGAGATTATAAATTTGAAAAAGGTTTCACTTCAAAGTTAAGTAGAATAGATAGTATGAAACCAATAGTGATTAAAGCTCTGTAGATATGACTGACCCTATTTTAGCTTGTTAAAAGAGAGTCATAGGTAAAGATTAAAAGTAATGCTACTTGTTTAGTAGATAATAACCTTAGAAGATTTGAGTTGATCATTGGTATGATTATTTAGTATCAAATTTTGGCTAAAGATAATATAATAAGAAAAGAGTTATAATCAGATAATATGTTAATTGATGTGGTAATGAATAGTGTGGAGGCATTAATTGTTTTTTTCAAAGAGTATTGATAAATTGGATTTGAAAAGGCATTGGATTGTGCTAAAGAAGTTTCTATTGAGTTAGATATTACTCTATTTTTCCAAGAGTGAAAGAATAAAAAGAATAATTCATAGGAAAAACACTTTTATGAGGTTGCAAATGAGTTATTAGAACCATCTAAAGAATCCATTAGAATTCATTGCCTTATATGCATATTTGATCAAGAAATTGGCTCTCTTGAGAGAATCTATTTTGGCAATATGAAGAAATATTTAGCTTCTTATTCACATCAAAAAAGTTAAAATATAGGATAGTGATGACTTAAAGACAAGGGCAACAATCTTGGGAAGAAGCTAAAGAATGGGCCCATTTCAAACATTGATGATGATGCTTTATTCAATGAAAGCAATTATTAAGAAAATATTTACCGGTATAACATGATATAGTTAGTGCAATACTATTGTTTTTAAAATGATGAATTATTAACCAGCTAGTTTTCTTGTGTATAAGATTTTTTTGATCATTCTACACATAATTGCATAAGTAGAAAGAATTTGTTTTTTCAAAACTTAAAAAATTTATATCCTTATTGTGATCAACCATATCTCAAGAAATATTAAATAATTTAGATTTGATTTCAATCGAAAATGAGTTTTTAGAAAAGCTAAATTATAAAACATTAATTGATGACTTTGCTTATAAAACTGTAAGAATGTCAATGTTTAACTAGTTGTTATCTAGTTTATTTTTGGTAAATGTTTTTTAATGTTATCAATTTTTTATTAATGGCCCATGAAATCTTTGTAGTGCATTTTCAACTTTTATTTCCATATACTTTTATATTTACTCATTAAATGATTTATTTTCAACTATTTGGGTTCATAGTGATCATAATATGAATATCTAATATGTTATCATCCACATATTCAATATCAAAGATTTTAAGGCATGGCTTTTGTGGTTCAACAATTGGTATGTGAATCATTAATCTCCTAAAGCTAATGCAGCCTTTGGCTATTATTACTATTTTTGTAAAAATATATGGATTTACTTATATTAAAAGTCAAAAACTTAATTTGGAATTTGATGAAGACTTTAATAGCCCACAAAAGAAGAGGCCTCATTTCAAATTTTACACTAGAGCTCTAATTAATCAAGACAGTCCCTCGTTTATCACCATAATAGGGCATTTTTATTTGGAAAACAAGTTTTTACTCGATAAAAAATTATCTAAAATTATCCTTCGACACCAACACATTTTGTCATTCCCGGTAATTCCTCACCATCACTCTGTGTTATTTCCTCTCTCCATCCACCAACACTTTATGTAGTTCACTCCCCCCACACTAGCACTTTGTGTCATTCCCTTCTTCCTCCCTCCCCCCCCCCACTAGTACTCTTTGCCAATTTCTACCCTTCCCACCTACATTTTGTGTCGATATTAGCCCCTCCCCCTGGCAAGTTATGCCACACCATTCCCCACCTCATTTGTTTTCTTTCCCTAACCGATCGCTTATACAATTATATTTACAGCACACACTTCCACCACAATTATTTTCTATACGATAGATTTTTATAGGGTATGGTGGCACATATTTGTTATGGATAGAAAATGTAGGGTATGGTAGCACATATTTTGTATACGTATAAAAATGTAGGGTATGGGTATATATAATCGTGAGGTATGGACATAGGTATAGGTAGAAGATAATGTTTTTTCGAATACAAATACATTGCTTTGTGCTTTCTAATATGAAGTTATATAAAATTCTTTCATTCTTAATCTTCATTATATAGACATTAGCAAATGAGTTTCAATATAAATTTTTCAAAAAACAACTTCACTTCTTAGTCGTCCAACGAAACTTCAAATTATTATTTTTTTAAAAATTCACAATGAATAATAAATTTAGAATCTATTCAAACTACGATAATTTTGGAACCCCAAAAACCTATGATGAGTTCGAAACCTCAATAAAACAACAATGATGGGTTCAGAACCTTAACAAACTACAATGATGGATTTAGAATCTTGACAAGCTATGAATACACAACAAAAATATAAAAGGATTTCCTAAATATTGATTAGAACATGGATGGAGAGGTAGAATATGTTTTTTAATTATTTTAAATTGCATTTATATATTTTTTTAGAAATTAATGCTTCTCATTATTATATTATTATGCTCAACTCTTTTTTCAGGTTATAGAACATATGAATACATGTTTTAGGACGCAAAATTGTTATAGTTTTTTTTATGATGGATCAAACATTCTCTGATCTTGAATAACTTATAGCATTGGTTAAAGAAATGAGTAGAATTCATAGGATGATTTTGATCACCAAAGGTTCTTGAAAAGAAAATAGTATAGGGGCATGTAGAGTCTCTATAAGATATGAAAGAGGTAGAACATACGTGCGTACTAGAACTATGCATAGTGAAGGTGCACATAATGCATGCTCAAGGATGATTTATTGTCCCTTTTTGATTGTTGGAATTGAAATTGGAATTGAAGACAATAATGGAGGATGGAAAGAAGTAGTTAGAAATTAGACACACAATCATAAATTGACAAATTATGAAGAAGGACGCGTGCTATTTCAGGTAGGTTGATAGAAAATTAAGTTAAATTTATTTTTGAACTTATCACAACTTAAGTAAGTTTGTCACTTATCACAACTTATGTAAAGCTATGAAAAATCATATTGTATCTTTAGAAATAGTTTGAAGGTAATATAAGTATAAGAAGAAATATTTATAATGCTCGATAGAAGCTTATGGTTGAAGAAATGGATGGTTAAGCAATGTTACAACATTTTATGAGTATGGAAATTGAAAATCATTATTTTTAATTTCGTTAAAGTGAGATAGAATTAAATATAGTAAGCAAGCATATATTCGCATATCCTCTATATGCTAATATTTTATGTGCATTTCCTTTTGTTTTATAAATAGATTGTATGTAAGATGAATAGATATGAAATGCTCTTACTTAAAATTGTTGAACTAACACTAATATAATTGAATTTCAATTTTACACATGTGTACATGTCATTTGAAAAGGAAGATAATTATTTGTGGGTACTAAAGATGTTGAAGACCTTAATGGATCTATTTATGAGTTCAACCACAATTATTATCGGTTGGGAAATTCCTCTCATTTCACCTGTGGAACATATCTTTCCTGCTTCAAAAAAATTATTATGTAGGTGTTATGTTAACAAGAATGTGGAGGAAATATGTAAGAAATTTTGTTACTGTTCATTATTTGCACGTGGTTTTATGTCATGATGGAAAAATATAATAGATGTCACGGATGAACAAACATACAAAGAACAAATTTTATTATTGGAGAAAGACTACATAAACATGTGTAACCTAATTTTGTATCAAAAGACAAATTGGATACAAACTTATAAACACAAAATTGTTTTTACTTTATTCGGTAATGTGTTCTATATCCATTAGATTACAGCAAACAAGTATGATTCATAGTTTATCTCCTAATATAGTTTTTTTTTAATTTCTTTCTACTGATAAAGTAATATACTAATTTTTTTCCAAAGGTTTGATGGTGCTCAAGGATCTTTGAAGAGGTTTCTATAGACATCACCTGCCATCTTCAACATAATATTAAAATAAATGCACGTGTTCCTAGAAAATAACTACTAATCCTACTGAGTTTCGTTGCCTAGTTGGAAAGTTAAATTACTTAACTAATAGTTGGCTAGATATTGCTTTTGTTGTTCAATATGTTAGCCAATTTAGTAGTGCACCACAAGTCCCACATTTTCACGCTGCATTGCATATTTTGAGTTATTCGAATGGTTAGTCTGATCAAGGGATACTTTTCAACAATAACTCCTCCACTTTTCTCCATGCTTTTCATGATTCAGATTTGGCTACATGTCTAATTACTCGTTGTTATATCAGTGGGTATTTCATCACTCTTGATGGTTCACCTATATCTTGGAAATCAAAGAAGCAAACCACTATTTCTTTATCTTTTGATAAAGCTGAATACAGATCCTTGCCTTGTATAACTTCTGAGCTTGCTTGGTTAACTCATGAAATGTCTGTTCCTAATATCACCCTAGTCCCAATCAAGTGTGACAACCAAGCCACAATTTACATTGCCAAGAATCTAGTTTTTCATGAACGCACCAAACACATCGAGTTGGATTATCATTTTGTTCATGACCAACTCCTCGCTGGTTTGATTGATATCACCCGCACACAAGATCAGCTGGCTGATGTGTTCACTAAACCTATTCCAAGATATGATTATACTTAGGCTCCATCCAATCTGGGCATGCATACCCCTGCTCCAGCTTGCAAGGGATGTTAGAGCTATCTCAAAGTCATGATGGTCTAAGTCCAAGTCTCAGCCAAATAAACTCAGCAACTGTTTCTCGTTCTGTGTCATATGCATGCACCGATTTTTGTGATCTTGCCACAAAATTTAGATAACAACCTGCTGATATCTCCTTCCTCCTTTTTAGCTTTTGCTTAACCTTTACTTTTGCTTATAATTAGTTTTACTAGTGTTTATCTTACTATTTGTAAGGCGTGTATGAATATATTCAATGATATATTTTGTAATCTTTAGCACTTAATAAAAATCAATTAACCTTTTCTCCATCAATTGTGCTCTAGTTGAACATAATTAAACATTCACAAGGAAGTGAATGGCTTAACGCAAATTAGTATGAGATTTTGGGATGTAAGTTGGGGTCACTCCCTATTATCTACTTGGGCTTACCGCTTGGTGATGATCCGCGAAAAGAGAGAATGTGGACACCGGTGATCAACAAAATAAAGACAAAGTTGGGAATATCAAAAGCAAAGATGTTATCTAGAGCGGGTCAGCTAGTATTGATCAAGGCTATGATGTCAACTATTCTAGTATTCTATCTCAGCTTGTTCAAAGCCCCAAAAAGAGTGCTGCAAAAGATTTACAGATTGCAGAGGGAGTTTTTCTGGGGAGGTGATGGATCAAAAAAAAAGGATACCTCTTATTAAATGGCAGGATATTCAGAAACCTACGGAGTTTGGAGGCCTGAGTACAGGAGATTTGGAACTCAAGAATATTGCTCTTCTTGCTAAATGGTGGTGGAGGTTTAGTGATGACAAAAATACTTTATGGCAAAAGCTAATTTCTTCTATTTATGATATCAAGGTGGGAGATTCATTAAGGAAGTGTAATCAAAGAGGTAGCTCGGATCCGTGGAAGAATATTGTGAGAATTATCTATAACAACCAAATGGTGTATCATATTTTAGAAGAGGGAGTTAGCATCAAAGTAGGAAATGGACGGAGAACCAGGTTCTGGATTGATAAATGGATTGGTGGAGATAACTTAAAGTCTCAATTACCCAAATTATTTTCCCTGTCTCTTCAGCAAGCAAAGCACATTGGCAACATGGGCATCTGGGACGGAGCTAGGTGGAATTGGACTTTTACATGGAATTGGAGGCTCTTCAGTTGGGAGGAGGTGGAGCTTGAAAGGATGCTGGATAGACTTGATTAAATTCAACTTAATGATAATGAAGACACTCTACTGTGGTATTATGAAGCTTGTTAGAGATATATAGTATAGTCTTTCCAAAAAGTTATGGCTCGCTCTATCTATGGGAGTTCTATTAGCATTGGGAAAGCTAATGAAAAGTGGTGGAGAGAGGCAATCCCCCCGAGGGAAGAGTTGCTCGCATGGTTCGTGATCTAGGAAAAGATGAAGACTAGAGACAAGCTGTTGAGGCTCTCTATCTTAGTAGAGGATGATAGTAAGTGTTCGCTTTGCAAAAAGGGTATTGAAACAGTGAGCCATGTCTTCTTGCATTGCCCCATCACTTCCAGAGTATGGTATGAGGTGTTTGCTTGGTGGGGGAGGCACTGGTGTATGCCAAAAAGCACAAAAGAGGTACAGGAAGAGTGGAAGAGTGTCGAAGGCAAGAATTTGAAAAAGAAGATTTGGGGGGCATGTTTCTATGCCATCCTTTCCACCATTTGGGAAGCACAGAATAGAGTAGTATTTGAAGAAAAAGAGGTACATTAGACTAAGATCTTCTAGAGTGCCAAATGGAAGGTTGCTTGCTGGAGTAAGGGTTGGAAGGAGAACCCTAGTCTTAATACTTATGATATTACGTTTTGTATTGTCAGACTTGCGCAATATCTGTTGGGGGTGGGTATTTAAAGGTCTTGAAGCTAGGTGCTCCATGTGGGTGCTTCATATAGGGTGCTATTATCTTATTATTTCTAAGGAAAGGCAGATCCTGGGTGGCTTTTGTAGTCTTTGCCTGTAGATTTAGCCAGCGCTTATGTGTATCCTATGTTTTATCTATACTTATAAAAAAAAAAGGCAAATCAGCATGAAAATATACATACAATAGACAGTTAGCCATTAGCTCAGCAATGTCAATGCTAAAGGAGTCAAACAAACCCAGACTCAAAACTTTTCCTTAACATCTATAAGTATATATATGTTGTAGAGCTGATATTGATTAACTTGCCACCGAGGGTGAAACTCCAGCTTGCTTCTCAGAAGGCTTGCAATTGGAGATTGGTTTTGGGGATTTATGGTGGTTAAAGTCTAAGCAATGATATATAAGTGGGATGGACAGACAGTTTGGAGGAAGCATTGATCGCATCTTCGAGCTGAGTTATAACTGGCAAATCATGAAGGCTTCAAAGAAGTTGATCGGGGTCCTTTAGCTACCGCTATAATGTGGTCTTGAAGGCTTGAAAGAATTTGATCAGGGTCCTTTAGCTACCGCTATAATATGGTCATGTACTAGTGTAGAGTGGGATTCAATAGGGGATATCAATGACATGTTTGGGAATTTGGCTGAGAATGGTAGGCCGTAATGTCGGTTGAGATCGAACGACTAGGTGGGGCCCTTTAGCTAACCAATGGCCAGTGATGACATCACCTCGTGCAGTTTGAAAAAATGGCTAGGATGGCCAGCACCGGTAGAACTAAGAAGTAGGAGAAGGACAACCTTAAAAGAGTTGAGGAGAAAAGGATTGAAATTGTTGAAACTTCTTAAGAAGGGACCGAAAAGGTCTAATTGCCAATCTAAGTAAATGCAGATGTGCATGCAGCTGTTCAAGTGGCACTACAAAATAACTCACGTATACCAACGGGCCTTATCTATTAGTAAAAGTTATTTTTCTATTGGCAAAAGTTTTTACCAATAAAAACTTTTATATGACAAAACGATGGGTAAAAACTCTGTGCTTAAAAGTTTTACCCAAAGATATGTATGATCTGTTGGCATTAGTTGCTTATACCCACAGATATTTATCTGTTGGTAAAATTTATACCCACAATTATATCTGTGAGTAAAATTATTAACCATAAAACTATATCTGTCACTAAAAGTATCATCCACAAAACATTATCTGTGACTAAAAGTATTATCCACAAAACATTATCTATGACTAAAAGTATTCTCCACAAAAAAAATATCTGCGATTAAAACTATTACCCACAAAAGAAAATGTGTGATTAAAAGTAGTATCCACAAAATTATATCAGTTGCTAAAATTATATATATATATATATATATATATATATATATATATATATATATATATATATATATATATGTTATCTATTAGTAAAACAACAATAATGTTCATAATACATGTTGTAGCTATATTTACCTGTAACAACAACTTATCCTTATATAAAATGTAGTACACCATACATAATCATCGTTCTTTAGTTTAACAACTATCAAAACGATAATAGTATTGTAGGTATAATATATATATATATATATATATATAAAAATTGTAACCTACGCTAACATACAAGACATCTTCATTAACACATCAAACACCATCCTCTTCATTCCCATTCTATTTAGCATCTCCAACGACTTCAGCGTCTTCAATATTTTCTTTGATAATTATCAAGATGTATTTCCTAAGAAAATATACATGTAACTTAATCAGATTAATATAAATTCGCCTAGGATATTGTTTAACTAGTGTAGTGTCTTTTAAGAGATGAAAGAAGCCAAACTAATGCCTCAATTAACTAAGATCTACAAGAAATCCTATGATAATGATAAATATAAAAAGTAAAAGGGGGAAAATGATAGCAAAAGAGCATAGAAAAGAAGATTAACATATAATTTCAAACATTGGAAGTGTTTGCAGTTACATTGCTTTTACCTTTTGAGATTACCGTCTTTTGTTTCACTAAATGCCCCAATGCTAGAAGTCATGTAACTAAATGCAAAGAGAGTATATATTAAAGATAGGGAGCAAAAAAAACTAAAAGAAAGGAATAGAAAGTAAAACAATAAAAACCCAAACTTACATTGTATTGAATTTTTAACTTGAGGTCTCCCTAAATTGCTTATTTGTAGACATAAATTTATTTGTCTATGAACCTTATGAGCACATGTAGCTTCTAAAATTCAGTAGGTACTAAGTTAAAATAAGAATTAGCGTAAGGCTGAAACTCTATTTAACTAAATATAGTCATTATCCAAATTTATTATCTATGTGTTTCAATCTGATTTGGATAAATTTGTCATCAAATGTGAGCTGCTACAGTTCTAGATATGATTGGACACATGGAGAATTTTGATTAAGTGTTAGATGACATGCTCTAATAACCTGAAGCTAATATTTAAAGCTAACTCCTATTATAGTAATTTACAAAACTGCAGGCCATAATCTTGAAATCTAATTTTTCTACTGCTAGTTCCTTCTTATTTTATCTCAAATTTAGTATGCTTCTAAGACAATAAATGGGCTTAAATAATGAAGGAAAGAATCAAAAATGTATATACAAAATAGGGTTGAACCAGGTTATTTTTATACGTTGATAATGAATGCTTAACCTATGTTTACTTGGTATTACTCTCATATCTAATTTTTTCTGGTTTCACTAGCTAAATACATGTTTATAGACCTATAAAATGATGAAAAATTTAGTGCACTATGTGCTAATAGATTCAACTAAGTTTTGATAGGTTTTGATGGTTTGGATTGGCATTTTCTTCATGTTTTTACATTGTTTTTACAACATTCTGCAAATCTAATTTCAGACCTGAAGTCCACTCACCTTCAATTTCTAAAAAATAAGTACAGACCTATAGTACACTAAGGAATACCATTTATAAAGTTTAGATTTCAATAAGGATAGTCTAGATGAGTTCTTAAGTATTTTTTGAGTTGATTTATGCATATTTGGGACTGATTTTGTTGAAAACCTCATACCTAATTTTAGATATGAAAACAGGTTGTTCTTACCATATAAACACATTTAGAGGCCTGTCATGTGAGCGGAGACTCGGTATTTTAATAGTATAATCAAATGGGATAAGTTTAGATAGATTTTTCAGCATTTTCAAAAATAAAAGCTTTAAGTTTTGAGCTGATTTTACGGTTCAGCTCCAAGTCTGATTTATTTTTGTTAGAGCCTGATTTTGCACAGATGTATAGAAGCATAACAACACCAGATGCATAGAAGTGTATGAGTAGATCTTGTATGTAATTCCAAATCAATAGATCTCCCACAAATCATCCAATTTTCAGATGAAACTTTACAGGTAAACAAAAGTGAACAAACCAACAAACATACAAACAACCTATAATTTCAACCATACAATATATAATTTTAATTTTCAATCAAACAACTTGTAATTTCAATTTTCAACCAAACAACTTGTAATTCCAAGTTTTTAACTTGCAATTTCAATTACCAATACTTGCCTTAGCTACAAAAGTCCAACAACAATCAAATACCAGTATTAAAAATGAAGTAATTAGCAAATAACCTCATTTTGAAACAACAATCAAACAAGCCGCTAGACAAAAAGAATTACAATGATGATAGTAGTAGTAGGAGTGGTCATTACAAGAAGATGAAGAAACAAAGATAAGAATTTTAGATTAAGAGTCGGGTTGATATACTTGATAATGGATATAGATGGAGGAAATATAGTCAAAAGGCTATTAAGAACAACAGATTTCCAAGGTATATATATAGTATATATTATGTAGGCATGGCTGCCACTAGCAATCTGATTATCATTAATTAGATTATTAATTCATTCATTTCGACCTTAATTATGTGGCTTAATAATTACTATATATCTAAAATGAAATTGAAATACTAGCTAGTAGCTACTACCTACTACTATAGTTTACTATCTTCTACGTACTCAATTTATTTATAGTACTAGTAATGAAAGAATGAATGAATGATGGAATTTGAAATGATTGTGTCTCCAGAGTTGATGATTGACAATTCACTCACCTATTCATATCAATTCTATTCTTACTAGCTAGTAGTATTAATATTATGTAGGTAGTAGCGACGATGATAATAACTTGAAAATATATACTAAATTTATTCCCATGAAGTAATTAGGATACTAATTTTACATACACTTTTAGATACTTAAAATTTAAGATAATATGAAGACATATAACCCCCCCCCCCCCAAACCCCACAACAAGAACAGAAATGGAAGGAATGAGAAAGAAACAGTGCTCTTTACCCCAGAGGATGATGTAGAAGTCCCACTAAAAGTTCAAATGCAAGTGCTGAAGCAATGGGAGCAAGTCCTAGACGTGTAATGGTGCATTGCTTGTTCAGGGTATGATTGGTAGTGGACTATACAATACAAAGAAAATATAGAAAATAGACATCAATGATCAAAACCAACATAAAGTTAAAGAGGATGAAAGGGTGAAAAATGGCCATTAAATCTATAGGGGAAACCACATCATTGCAAAAATAGCAGCCCAATCTTTACCCTCCTTCTTTATCATGCAATGAAACCATGCTCATCTTAGGAGATAATTGTAACACCCCAAAATTCACTAAATTTTTTTTTCTTAAAAGCGGAAGTAATTAAATTAGAAGCACTGAAAACCTGTGAATTCTGGAAGTGTAACCACCACACTTAGTACCAGACCGGTTCTCTCCGACCGTTCCAGTACCAAGTGCTAAGGCTAAGAAAAGAAATAATCAATACAATTCAATTTCCAAATAAGCATTAAACGGTTGTAAAACAAAATCAGAGTACGCATCAAGAAATGTAATTCATTTCCAAAAGAGAATTAAACTTACAACCGATAAAAGATTAACAAAAAGAATTAGAGTCATATAAAGACTATGATATGGCCACAACTCTCTTGAATCTCGAGCCAAACATGCTCAACACTCAGCCCCAACTGATATTTTGCCCACCTGCACAAATCAGAAGGGCATACTACTCGTGGGAATGAGCAGCACCCATAAAAAGGGTGATCAGTACGCTACGTACTGAGTAAGGTAACCGAGCACTAAGGCCAACACACAAGCGCATAATCCATGCAGAATAATAACAGGCATAATCCAACATAACAATATAAAGGTATATGAACAATTCAGGTAAAAGTACAAAGGCCCAATTATAGTCCGGATTAATTACTTAATTAATCTTTTATCCAAAGTCGATACACACCATGCCATTTTATCAATCCATGCGAGTACAGGAACACCCCACTATTATAGCCAGTGGGCCGGTCACACATAGAGCATCATGCTCTAACCACTATTATTACCGGTGGACCGGTCACACATAGGGTACAACCCTAACCACTATTCCTGACCGGTGGATCGGTCTGGTTCCTGCTCGCATGGTGTTCCACTGTAAGTAATTAGTATCTTTTAAGAGCTTTAACGATACTGGTTTGTGTTTATTGAGCTCGAGTCACCCCACTATTATTACCGGTGGGCCGGTCACATATAGGACCTCATGTCCTAACCACTATTATAACCAGTGGATCGGTCGCACATAGGACTACGCGTCCTAACCACTATTCCTGACCGGTGGATCGGTCTGGACTCGGCTCAATAATCTTCCACTTTAAAAGATTAGTGTCTTAAATATTTTATTCAAAGGCTTTCACCATGCACATGCACGAATCATAAATCATAATTTCCATATTCATCATCATCTTTAATCACCACATACACATATGCTACCACCAAACCCTAGTCATGCATGGATCGCTCCCTTTACACTTATCCTCCAATTCTACTTCACATCTCACTCTAGGGTTTTATCCCAAAACCCTAATTTAGTCTCCTTCGTACCCTTAATTTGCTCCACATACTATTTTTCATCCCAAGTGCTCAAACACCCAAACAACACTTACATTACCTTCCTTACATCCCATATTAACTTTCCACACGTAAATTTCATACCCATGCAGACATTAATCTCCCCGTACAAACCTTCAAACCTTTTTCATGCAAACCCTAAAATTCCATGTGAAACCCTAATTTCAACCATGCAAACATTAACCATTATGTAAAACCCAAAATCTCATCATACAAAACCCTAAATTCAATCCACATAACCCAAAGATTCCTTCATACTAAACCCTAGATTCAAACCATATACATCCCAAAGATTCATTCACCCAAAACCCTAAATTCAATCCATACCAACACAAGGATTCAAATCATATAAAACCCAAAGACTTTTCCACATAATACCATTAATTAGATTCTCCCCTTTCATAACCACAAATTATATTCTCCCATACAAGACTATAAGTTAGATTCTCCCACATAACATCATAAATTAGAATCTCCCAAGCAAAACCATAATTTGGATTAATTGGATTCCCCCAAACAAATCATAAATTAGATTCTCCCAATCAAATCCTAAATTAGGTTCTCCCATATAATATCATAAATTACATTCTCCCCAAATAACGTCTTAAATTAGATTCTCCCTAACAAACCATAAATTCAATTCTCCCATATAACGTCATAAATTATATTGTCTCCCACAAAACCATACAAAACCATAAATTAAACTTCCCCATATAAAACCATAAATTATATTCTCCATACAAAACCTCAAAAATCATAAATCAGATTCTCACACACGAAACCCTAAAATTCTCCATTTTATTCCTTTACTCATGAATCAATGGAATACTTAGGTCAACTCACATCCCTTAATCAACTTCTTTCTCCATCCTCCTTTTTCATCCTTTCTCCCACATAAAAATCATATCAACATCCTCACATGCATGTCTTACAGGGTCATACACAAATAATACACATGCCATACGAAAACATACTTCAACTCCATGTCATAGCATATACGGCATAATTAATAATCATAAACATAGAATGCATAGCATACGAGGCACACAATGCACATTAGCACATAAAAGGCCTTAGCACCCCTTACCTGAAACGACACCGGTCTTGGAGCACGTTCCTACGCCTCCTTAGGGCTTAGACCAAATAATAACATATGAATAAAATAACCTTAACAAAATTATAACTTTACTAAAGACATAAAAAATAATAGAGATATTATAAACCTTGGTAATGTAGGGTTAAATATTTTACCCTAATGATAATAATGATACTAATATAATAATATCAAAGATAATAAAACTAATATCAATGAGAATAATAAATAATAATAACAGTAATAATAATAATAATAACAATAAAAATATCATATAATTTTTCAAATAAATAATGACTTACCAATTATTTAATATTAATAATAAAATTAATGACATATATAATAATATTGAAATAATAAAGATAATGATAATATTATTATTAATGGTTATAAGAATAGTAGAAACAATAATACTAAAATAAATAAGTGCGAATGTTAATACAAAATTAGGGCCTAAGATTTTCCAGAATAATTAATAAAATGATAACAATAATTATTCTAATAATTATAATATTAATAATAATAGTAAGAAGAAGAATGATAATAATCCCATAATAATGCAATTAATAACTTAAAATTCGAAACTAACAATAATATTGTTTTATTACCACTCTCCACCCTGCAAGTACAATTCAGAATAAAATTTCTCATCAAATAATAATAAAACATATTAAGAATATAAATATTAAGAATAATAATAATGGTAATTATATGCAAATAATTGAAATAAATTAAATCAAGGCTTATAATAATATGGAAAATGGTTGAGAGGGTCTAGAGTTCAACCTTAAGCTGGTGGGGATAGGTGGCACCGGCGGTGGTTCACGGCGGCGACGACGGTGGCCGGAAAAATAGAAGAAAAGAGGGAAAGATGAATGTTGGGAAAAAGATAGGGAGAATTGAGGTGATATAATAGGTGTTTATTGTTGCCCAAGAGGAGAGGGACAAAATGATGGTGGTGGTGCAGCCAAAGGTGGCAGCGCACGGCGGTGGAAGGCGGTTTAAGGCTTCGGGGTCAAAATTCCGGCGAGAACGAGTATCCAACTTGGCACGTCTATGGAGGCTCGTGCAAGAAGAATCGAGAGGTAAAAATAGTTTGGTTAACTAGAGGAATTTTCAGGGAAGAGAATGGAATGTTTCGGTGGCGCTGAGGTTGGCTGAAGGCGGAGGAACAGACGTCTGAAGTTGGGGTGGCGGCAGCTCGGGCCGAGGGTTTCGGGGAAGAAAAACTCTAAAAACTCCTATAACAAGGCTATTTATAGATGGTGGATGGGATAATGAGGGGCTGGAGGTCGACATGGAAGTGTTAAATGCAAGAATTTGGGTGGCCGGTGGCAGAAAATGGTCGGGCACCGTTTGGTTGGGTTCGAAGTTTTCGCGACGTTGGGGAGAGGAAACGAGCGAGGGATAACGTCAAATAATTATTCCAATTTATTTCTGGAGTTAATAGGAAGGCAATGAGACAAGAAACGGCCGGTATTATTGACCGTAACCGGAGATGCCATTGACGGGGTCGAAGGTGCAGCAGCGTCGACGGAGGAGGAAGGAGGAAGAAGGAAGAAGGAAGGGAGGCGGCCGGGGAAAGAAAGAAAAAGGGGAGAACCGGGCCGGTTCGCGCGCGGTCGAGTGTGCGTTTAATGGAACGACGAGCTTCGGAGGAAAACGAGCCAAAACGCAGCGTTGGAAGGGCGACGAAGGGCGCCGCGCGGGCTGGGCCGCGCCGAAGAAGAAGAAGAAGAAAAGAAAAAGGGGAACTGGGCCGCGAGCTGGCCCAGTTCGGCGAGGAGAATAGGAAAAAGAAAAAGAAAGAAAAAGAAAAGGAAAAAGGAAGAAAGAAAAAGAAAAAGGGAAAAAGGAAAGGAGAAATAAAATAGGTTAGGCCCAATTAAATTAATCTAAATATTTAGAATATTTAAAAATAATAATATTCAAATAAAATAATATTTAAATTCCTTTTTAGGTTAAAATAGGATTTTTAATAAATTTTCCATAAATTCCATTTTAATTAGCAAAACACCCTATTTTTCTTCCATTAAATTATTTATAAAATCAATATCAATTTAAAACTATTTTCCATTCTTATTTTAAATAAAATAATTTATTTAATTAATTTCCAAAATAACATATTTAATTATTCAAAACACCAAAATTTCTCTAATAAAAATACTTACAAAATTCTTCTTAATTTTTCCTAATGAATTCCTTTTTATTTTAATAAAATTAATTTATTTAAATAATTTTTCTAATAAACTATCATTTAAATATAATTTATAAAATTAGAAATTTTCGGGGCATTTCAATAATATACTTGATAAGAACTATACTGTGAAATCAAGTAAATATCTGAGATAAGGCTTTAAGAATATTTTTATACCATCATTTTTAAGTTCATAGTGTTCATAGTCTAATTGATATTTTCCAATATTTCTGTAGATTTCATGATTGGTTTTTCAATATTTCATAAGTGATTTTAGCTGCTTCTTTTATTATCACTGTAAATTATACAGTATGTTTAATTCTTTGAAATTTAAAACTTTTTTCAAATATTTCTATGTGACATTTTTATGCCATTTATTTTCAAAAAAAATATTTTATTTTTATAGGATGTGTGTATACATGTAACGTTAATGTTCACTACTAAAATGCATAATTGTTTTCATTCATCAGATAATAATACTAATGCATTCAAAACCTTTAAATTATAATTTGAAACAACATGATTCCTACATTACATAGGATGAAAAACTAATAGTAATACTGATAATAAAGTAAAGCTAAGCAAATATAATAAAAGAATGGTCAATAGCTCAATTACTGTTCCTTTCCCGATCTTTGTAGTAAGGTAGGTCTCATGTTTGATATGAGAAAGCCAAAATCAGCAACCTGAAAACAAAGGGAAAAAAATGTGTGACTGAAAGACAGGAAAAGAAAACTGGAAGCTTATATCCTAGATGCTTTCACTACACTAATTTCAAAAACAATTTTCTATGAACAAAACCTGACCATCATAGTCCAATTCTCATCCGACCTAAAATTAAATAAATTATATTGTATAGTTAATTTATCAAAAATATCTTAATTAGATAAATCCCAAAAATTTAGACATAACCGGGTTAAAAGTTCCAAAATCCTTGAAATCGACCTAATTAACCCAAATCAATCCAACCAAAATACACATATAACATATAGAAATCAATCCCAACAATCAATTTAGCTTAACAAAAGCCAATCACAGCCAAATCAATTCAAATTAGAAGTTAGGGTTTGAAAATTATACCCATGAATCAAGCTCGCTAGGGCTCGTTGGAGCCAAGTAGAGGATCGGTTGGTTGTTGGAATGGTTTTCAAACGTTGCTGATGTGCTTTTGTTGATGTCACTTGTCGTCGATCGCCGGAAGGGATGGTGGTGGTGGTCTCGAACTTCTGAGCGTTGTTGCTCTACTTGACCACAGCTGGAATCCCTCACCAATCTCGTTGCTGCTAAAGTTGACTTTTGACGGCCTGAGGTGGTGGCGTGGAGGAGTGATGGTATCTATGCTAATCTCCTAAATCTAAATGGAGGTTGTATTTCTAACTCACTCTGAACCACACCCTTCAAATATTTGTGGGCTGCACTAACTTATGAATACATGTAGACAGTGCAGAATTTCTTAATTTGGGTGTCAAATTAGCTTAAGTAGATTTACTAAGAAAGAAAAACACCTACCTTTTTCCAATTTCCATGCCCATATGTGTGTGTGTGTGTGTGTGTGCGCACACGCGAGCGTGCGTGCGTGCGTGTGTGTGTGGAGAAAGGCCATTACCTCCTCGTTTGACTTTAGGTATCAAATAAATATATATTTCTTTCAAATTTCTGCCCAGTAACTCTTTTAATTTTGAGCAAAGACCAAGTTCAAAGTAGTTCAAACACAAAATCACCCAAAGACAAAATTCTTAAATCCGAACAATCCTCACATAATCGGTCAAAATTCTCAAATTCCAAAAATTAAGCATATACTACATAATTAACCCATCCAAATCAATCATACAACACATACATACTCAATTCAGCAGATAAGTTAGCTTAATCAAAGCTAATTCATAGAAATTTAATCAAAACAAAAGTTAGGGTTTGGAATAATTTATACCAAATAATATTAGCCAAAAGTTATGGTGGATAAAGGACATTGGAGCTTCGTCAAAGGTCGAGGAACATCCGCCGATGGTGGACGTTGTTGGAAGTGGCTGGTGGTGGTGTCGCAGTGTTGCCGTGGAAATGGAGCTAGAGTAGGGTTGAGCGACCCACTATACTTCCCTTCTTGAGTTACTCGTCAGACCACATCTGCTGCGGGCTTGCTCACGTACTGCCGTCGTCTGATGGTCGTATTCCAGTGGTGAGATGGTGTGGTGGTGGCTGAAGAATGCACACAGAGAAGGGAGTAGGAAAAGGAAAGGAGAAAGGAAGCAGGGAGTCGGAGGTCGGGGCCAACAGGCCTCAACGTAGGGAAAAACAATGGGAAAGGAACAGAGAGAAGGAAAGAAAAGGGGGTGGGGGGCAATCGACATATTTTCTTTTTTTTAAGTATCTAAAATATGATAAAGGATAATTTTATCTGAATTTTATTTAATAAAAATTGTTGGGTATAGATTCAAGAAATAAAACTTTTTTTATACAAGTTTAAGTGATTAATAACAATTTAAAATATTTCTAAAAATTTCCTCCGTAAATGAAATTGGAAAATACATAAAAAAAATTATAAAGAAGTTGTAGAAACCTTAAATATAAAATTTTTCAAAGATCTTATCGACTTCATAAAAATAAATAAATTTGTAGACGTAAATATTTTCTACGGATAAAAATTATTAAATTTTTTCCACTATAAAAAAATATATATAAATGTATATGAGACTTAGAGACCAAAAAAATCAACGGTTAACGATCAAAAATTACATTAGTCACAATAGATATACTAATAACAACAACTTTTAATGGTGGTCGTTAATAATCTATCAATAGCGATCAAAAAATAATTTTGGTCGCTAAATTGGTCGTTATCGCACTAGTTTCTTGTAGTGGAAAAAGATCTGGTGGCACAACATATTAATACCAATAGAAAAAAAATTGTTGGGAAAACTACATTATTGTCCACAAAAAATTATCTGTTGGTATTAATTGCTTTTAACAATAGAAAAAGTATCTGTGCCTAAGTTTATGTTGGAAAAAGTCAAATATTTTGTAGTACGGTCACTCATGCATCGAGCAAGGAGCCTAATCAATAGTTCCCAGTAACTGGTGGTCCTTGGTATCCACATAGTGCATTTTGTCCACAAATAATTTAACCTGGCAGAGTACTAACAAAATTGTTTCTCAAAATTGTAACGATGTTTGATGGACGGCTTTGTCTGACATGAAATATTAGTCTCTCTGTGTGTGTGTATAGTTTTATTTCTACCTCATTACTATATATATTCGATTGATCCACCCTCCTGCTAGGATGGGAACAAGTCGTCCATTTTGGTTATGTTTTCCCTATCATTGCTCTACAGAAATCTCATTGCTATATCTCAGTCTGATCTTATGTCAATATGATTCAAGCTTACTGTGGTGCCTACATCGTTGGAATTAATTAACTATTATAGTCTTCAACCTAAAATTATTAGTTTAGCAGCTGCTCGAGCCAATACAAAGGTATGGATGTTAAAATTAATATGCATTATTACTCATGGGTATGGATAATCGACAAGCCAGGGATATAAGCTAGTTCTTAAGCTTCTAACACATAGAACTGCATCGGCCGATTATCTATCACCTCTTAGAAGACAAGATATAGGTGATTTGTTTGTAGTCTGTAGATAAAGCCCTTAGGACAACAGACACACAAGTTTCTGGGGAAGTGCATGTACTCAACATATTCGAAGTTCAAGGAAGAAGTGAAAGGCTCGGATAGTATATGACAACACCCACAAGGATCAACACCAAGACAATCAACCAAATAATAGAATCTAAATTCACCACAAATAATTTACCAAAGTAAATCACCAATTATGGGAAGCAAGTATAAGCGAATAGATCAGAAAAATAAACCACTCAACACACACAATTTATACGTAAAAAACTCATTCGATATGAAGAGTTAAAACTACAGGACATTTGAGGAGTCCACCCTATCTCCTTCTCTTGTTATGATAAACTGAGGGAAAATGAAACTAAATCAAGTTCACAACGATTCACAATCCACCAACAAGTAAATACATAAGAGATTAAGCAAGAGGAGATCAAAGGTGAAGAATATCACCAAAAATTAAAGGTTCTGTCCTGCTACAATAACAGACAATTAAGATCACAAAACAATAATCCAACCGTTCAAAATGAGACCCTATGTGTCCTCAATAAGCTAACCAAATTTCAAAAAAATCTAACAGTGCAATCTCTAGAAATCAAGAACTTTGTGAAAGTTATACTTGAAAAATCACAAATCATTCTTCTCTTAAACCCTTTGTCTTCCTCTCTTCTTTTGCTTCTAATTGTGTGTGTAATTTTATAAATACACACCCTTACTTGCTGCCTAATTTGTACAACAAGAATTTAAACTAAAAGCTTAATTAGGAAGCCCAATAAATAAGCCTAAGTTGGACTTAATCCAATATTAGTAAAATGCTATCAAAAGCCCATTCATTAGGAAAAAATAAAATACACATTTTACTAACACATGTGGGTTAGACCCACAACAATCTCCCCCTCCAGCCCAATGTGAGGAAGACACGATCACTTCCATGATCACTTGACCTTTATCCCAGCAAGCTTACCACAAACTTCAAGCTTGCTTCCAGAGACTAGCTTTGTCAACATATCTGCACCATTCTTATCGGTGTGGACTTTCTTTAGCTTAAAATGCTTCTCCTTAATCACATTCAGCAACAAGTGATATCTAAAATCAATATTATTGGTGCAAGCATGATACATTTCATTCTTACTCAATTTAATAGCACTCTGACTATCACATAATACTACATACTCACCTTACCTCAAACCTAAATCTCGAAGGAACCTCTTAAACCATAACATCTCTTTACTTGTTTCCATGGCCACAATATACTCTACCTTAGTTGTGGACAATGCTACACAATTTTATAACTTGGATTGCAAATAAATGGCTCCCTTGAAAATGTAAACACATAACCCGAGGTAAACTTTCTATTATCAAGATCACCCGCCATGTCTGTATCAGTGTAGCCATCAAGTATAGGTTTTCCACCTCCATAACACAAACTCAATTTGGAGGTGCCCCGCAAGTGTCTAAAAATCCACTTCAAATCTTCTCACTGTGCCTTACCTGGATTAAATAAGTATCTTCTCACCAAACCAACAGCCTGCACAATATCTGACCTGGTACACACCATAGCATACATCAAAGAACCAACAGTAGAAGAGTAAGGAATAGATGGCATACTTTCTTTCTCCTTCTCTATTGTAGGACAAGCTCTCTTACTTAACTTGAAATGAATAGCTAGTAGTGTATTAACAGGCTTGGCATATTTCATATTAAACCTTTGAAACACCCGTTCAATATACTTTTCTTGTGATAGCCACAATTTTCCAACTTTCCTGTCACGAGCAATCTCCATGCCTAAGATTTGCTTTGCTGGATCCAAGTTTTCCATGTCAAATGACTTGGACAAGTCTTTCTTCAAATTCTAAATCATATTTGTGTTTTGTCCAACTATTATCATATCATCAACATATAGTAGAAGGATGATGAATTTACCTCTAGGGAACTTTCTGAAATACACACAAGGATCGGCAGAAGTCCGTTTATAACCATTACTTATCATAAACGAATCAAATATTTGGTACCATTGACTTGGTTCCTATTTAATCCCATAAAGACTCTTCTTCAACTTGCAAATAAGTTTCTCTTTCCCTTTCTCTTCAAATCCTTCAGGCTACTCCATGTAGATTTCTTCATGCAACTCATCATGTAAGAAAGTAGTTTTTACATCAAGTTGCTCCAACTCAAGATCAAGACTTGCATCTAAACCTAGTAAGGTTATGATAGATGTTATTTTGACCACCGGAGAGAAGATTTCATAAAATTCAATGCCCTTTTTCTGGTTGCATCCCTTAACCACCAATCTAGCTTTTTGCTTCACAATCTTCTCACCATCTTTCTTCTTCTTAAAAACCAACCTGTTCTTTAAGACTTTCCTGCCTTTGGGAGGCTTCACTAACTCATAAGTATCAATCTTTTTCAAGGAATCCATCTCTTCCTTTATATCATCAAGCCAAAGATTTTTCTCATCAGATGACAGTACTTCCTGATAACTCTCTAGCTCCCCATCTTTTATGACTAGAATGTACTCTAAGCTTAGATACTTTGTTGAAGGTTTACGCTCTCTAATTGACCTTCAAACCTCTGTATCCTCCATTTGAGGGGTAGGTTGCTCACCCTACTCATGAACCTCTTCATTATAAATGTCTTCCTCATGAAGCTCTTCTTCATTAGATAAAGACTCACTGTGATCTGAATGATCACTATTATCATGAACTCGTACATCACCACTATCAGGTACCAACATCATCAAGTATCACATCAATATAATCATTTGTTGGCTGCTCAATAGATATAGTAGAAGAAGCAACATTGGTATTATCAAATAATAATTCTAAGGTAGAAGAGTACCTTGTATTCAGAAGCTCTACACCTGTCTCTTGCTCAAAGAATACTACAGCTCTACTTCTCACTACCTTCTTCTTAACTAGATCGTATAGTCTAAAACTATACTTTTCATCACCATAGCCAACAAACATACAAGGATGAGTTTTGGAATCAAGTTTTGACCTCTGTTCTTTTGGCACGTGCATATATGTCTTACACCTAAAAACTCTCATGTGTGAATAAATGGGATCGCATCCCTTCCATGCTCTCTCGGAATGTCAAGGCCAAGATGAATTAATGTAGCTCCATTAATCAATTACACTGCACACTGGAATGCTTCACCCCAAAATGTCTTAGGAAGATTTGACATTCTAAGCATACATCTTACTTTCTCTACAATGATTCTGTTCATTCTCTCTGTAACTCCATTGTGTTGTGGTGTGCTAGGCTCTGTCTTCTCATTTTTAATGCCATACTATGAACAATAATGCTTGAATTCATTAAAAGTATATATTCACCACCATTGTTTGATCGATGACGCTTTAGCTTTCTTTCTGTCTCTCTTTCTACATGACATGAAATTTATGAAAAATCTCGAAAACTTAACTCTTTGTCTTCATCATGTAGACCCAAGTTTTTCGAGTAGCATCTTCAATAAAGGTGAAAAAATATTTATTTCTACCAAGAGACTCCACCTCAATAGGACCACAAACATCGGATTGTACTAGCTCCAACTTATCTTGCCTTCTAGTAGACTTCCTAGCAAAGGAAGCTCTATGTTGTTTTCCTACCGAACAATGATTACAAGGGTTAAGAGAAATAGTTTTTTCAACAAGAATAAAAGATTTACTTGCTAATAATTTCAACCCCTTGTCACTCATATGTCCTAGCCTTCACTGCCACAAATTAGGAGAGTTATTTTCTTCCACTGCATTCAACTCACTAGAACACACATTCAAGTATGTCTTGTATAAATAACAAAACAACTCACCTCGAGCAAATGTCATAGAATCCTTGGATAATTTCCATTTGCCATCACCAAAGGTATGTTGAAAACCCTATTAATCAAGGACATTTGGAGACAACAAGTTAAGGCGTAGATTAGGAATATGGCGCATATTTTTTAATGTAAGCATGCATCCAACACTCGTTTTCAAACAAACATCACTAAACCCAACAATGCTTACTAATCTCTAGTTTCCCATCTTAACACTGCCAAAAACACCATGTTGGTAGTTCATAAAGTACTCCCTTTTGGGAACACAATGGTACGAAGCTCCTGTATCTACAAGCCACTCTATATTTGAACTCTCAACATGATTACATTCATTAGTTGCACAAATCATAGTGACCTCATCGTCACTTTTAGAAGCGATTGCTATAGTATATTTATCATCTTCATCTTTTTGTAAATTTTGCATCTTACCTTACTTTCTCTTCCACTTGTAGTAATACTTTTTCAAGTGGCCAGGTTTCTTATAGTAATAACATGTCCTAGTCTCCTTTTCTCTAGACTTGGACCTTTCTTTTGAGTTGTCATGCCCTTTGGGACCTTGACTCTTGCCTCTTCCTTTGTTATAAATAACATTAAATTGTGAATTATCAACTCCCATCTCCTTTCTTCTTATATCTTCATTGAACATGCTTTCTTTGATCACATCCAAATATAGCACACTATCCGGAGTAGAGTTAATAATAGTCACAACTAAATTTTCCCAACTATCTGACAAAGAACTCAACAAAAACAAAGCTTGCAATTCATCATCAAGAAAAATTTTCATGGTATTCAACTTGTTACTGATGTCCTAGAAGTCACTAAGATGTTCTGACACTAACTTTCCACCCTTTAGTTTCAAATTAACAAGTCTCTTGATTAATGAAGTTTTGTTATGAATGGTCTTTATTTCATAAAGACCCTCCAATTTCTTCCTTATATCATATGGGTCAGACTCCTAAGACACATGGTTAAAAATACTAATATCAACCCATTGTCTAATGGTCCTCAAAGCTTTTCTTTTTATCTTTGCCCAATCTTTATCTTCCATCATTTCAGGTTTTGCAAGTTTACTAATGGTGCCATCTTCATTTTTGGTTGAATCAATTGGGTCAAACAAGTCTTTAAAGTATAATAAATCCTCCATCATTGGTCTCTAGATGGAATAATTGGTTGATGTCAATTTAACCATTGAACTGCTACTACTAGACTCCATAATAACAATCAATTAAATCTTCGCTCTGATACCAGTTGAAAGGCCTGGGTAGTATATGATAACACCCACAAAGATCAACACCAACATAGTCAACCAAATAAAGGAACCCAAATTCACCACAAATAATTCACCAAAGTAAATCACCAATTATGGGAAGCAAGCATAAGCGAATAGATCAAAAAAAAATAAACCAATCAACACACACAATTTATATGTGAAAAACCCCTTCAATGTGAAGAGTAAAAACCACAGGACATTTGAGGAGTCCACCATATTTCCTTCTCTTATTATAATAAATTGAGGGTAAAATGAAAACAAATCCAGTTCACAACGATTCACAATCCACCAACAAGTACATACATAAGAGATTAAACAAGAGAAGATCAAAGGTAAAGAATATCACTAAAAATCAAAGGCTATGTTCCGCTGCAAGAACATACACACCAGATATCAAAACAACAATCCAACCGTTCAAAATGAGGTCATATGTATCCCCAACAAGCTGACCAAATTTCAACAAAATCCAACGGTTCAATTTTTGGCAATCTACAACTTTGTGAAATCTATCCTTAAACAAAATTGCAAATAACTCTTCTCTTAAACCCTTTGTCTTCCTCTCTTCTTTTGCTTCTAATTGTGTGTGTAATTTTCTAAATACACACCCTCACTTTCTGCCCTAATTTGTACAAAAAGAATTTATACCAAAAGATTAATTAGGAAGCCCAACAAATAAGCCCAAGTTGGACCTAATCGAATATTAATAAAATGCTATCAAAAGCCCATTCATTAAAACACAACAAAATACACATTTTACTAACATATGTGGGCTGGACCCACAACAAAAAGCCCATCTCAAGTTGAAAACTTTATTGCTGGTGCAAGGTGAGAGATGGACATCTAACAAATTCGTCAACCATCAAATTCTTAAGAAGCATAGCATTGGAGAAGGAAAATTTTATTATGCACACAGGTAATAGCAAATTTAAAGTGGCACATTATTTGTGCTTGTTTAGGTTGATTTTTTTTATTTTTTGGATAATATTTTATATTTAAATTTTATTTAATATTTTTTAATTGATGTTTGCTTTAGTTTGAATTGATATTTTATTATTATACTTATTATAATAGCAATAACTATAATTGTATAATCAAATAATATAATTGTATTTATAGTTTGTATAATTTAAAACTTAAATAATTAAAGTAATATAACACTTATTATATTTTTTATTATTTCATACAAAGTATACCGTTTTGGATTCGCCGGTATATATACTATGTGTATTGGTTTGAGAGTTGGTAAGTGTCACTAAAGTGGGAAAAATGACTATGTCGACTTGCATGCCAAAGGGGATGAGTATTCAGATAGGTGATGTTGTCTACCTAAAGAAAGCTCAAGATTAAGGAAACCCAGGTTCATTCATCCGATAACGGGGTCATTGGGTTAGAGTGCTTATTCAATATAAACAATCCGTTTGGATTTAGAAGAACCTAGGTTATATTAAATGAGGTATGTAAATTCAGAATATTTTAAAATAATATGTATGTATTTATTAGGTTAATTTATGTAAATAAACCCTCATTTATTTTAAATTGAATGGAGGTAATTTTAAAGTTAACACTGTAAGGGTGAATGAAAGTTAATTTTTAACCTAATGTAATTTATATTAATTTTCAAAAATGGTTGTTGAATGCACTTAACTTATCCATTAATATCATTTAACCTTCATCCAAATACACTAGATTTTGAGTTCTTGATCAATCTAGTTAGCACATTCTTGCATAGTTGGTTGATTACCATGTAGGTCATATTTTTTTTTATATGATCTGATAAGTGTTGATTTGATTTAATGATAACCAAATTTAAAGTAACTTATTATTATTACTATTATGATTATAATTATTATAATAATATTAATCATAATAATAATAGTAATAATAATACCAATGACATTAATAATAATAACGTTAATGATAATTATTATTATTATTATGATAATGATGTCTCTAATTGATATTATAATAACTATCATTAGTTTCATATTTGTAAATATAATAATAACCGATATGAGTTAATATTATTATAATTATGATTTTATTATACAGTAGTATTAAATTTAGTATTATTATTATTATTATTATTATTATTATTATTATTATTATACAAATAGTAACTATCATATCAATTAGTATAACTATATATATATAATGAAATAATCATATTAGTATTACTATTATTTTTATGATAATAATATTTATTAAAATATTTGATTATAAATATAAATATAATAATAATACCATTTTTATATTAAATATTATCATTTTCTATTATTTTCAATAATAATATTATTATATATAATTTATATTTTTTGCTTAAATATTATAATAATAATAATAATAATAATAATAATAATAATAATAATAATAATAATAATAATATAGCTATGAATACAAAATATAATTATCCAAAATTTATGTTTATTATACATATAAGTGCAATCTCAACTTTTGTTAACAAGGAAAAAGTATATAAAGGGGAAGCTAGCTTAGAAGCATGCTTCAGGGTCTGTTTGATTTAGGAAAAATAATCAAGAAAGAAAAAAAAAGTTAGAGAGAAAAATTTTACTTCTTGTTTGGTTACTAGAAAAATTATAAAGAAAGAAAATAAGGAGGAAAGGATCGGGGAAGGTTATACCACATAATTTTTCTAATCTAAACCTGAGGAAAATAACAAAAAACCGAGGAAAATTTTCCTCAACAAGTCTCAACACCATTTATCGACTCAACCTACAAGTCACCTTCCTTCTCCCCTCATCCAAATTGTTGAAAAAACTGAGGATTCTTTCTTCTTCGAGCACATTTGTCCATTATGCTACTATATCTCCATCTTCATTCTAGAACCTATACATTCTCTTGAGTCTTAACTACCCTTTGATCCTATTCGATTCCTTCTCTTTGAGCTTCCTATAACTTTCTGCAACTCTCTGTGGCTCCTCTGAAATCACATCTTATGCTTCCCATTGGTCGTTCATCAAGTTCAACTTTAATTCCCACTAACAGACCCTAGTAAGCTCAATCTTTGGGAGCAACAGTTGTACCATTTCAATCTACATAGGTATGTGTTGTCTAGGTTATTCTTTTACTTTGAAGGTGGCAACAAATCAATCTCTCGGCCCTAATTTCATTTTCAAGTTCAAGGTTATTTGGTATAGTTTTGATTTGAATTTGATAATCCTTGGGTTTCCGCATTCTAAATTGGGTATATTTTAGATTAGAGAATTTCAAAATGAGTTTGAGAGATTAGACATGAATAATTAAAAAAATTTAGGATTGGTATTTGCGATTAGTTTCACGCAGAAGCAAGTGTGTATTGTTGTGAATCTAATTTCGATGTGTAGGATATATTGATGTGAATTAAAAATGTACATTACCAAGTTGTGGCCCTAAATCTGTCTTATTCTCTTCGAGTTTTGTGAGGTTTGAGCAAGATATCTCTGTTCGCGACAATAAAGATGTTTTTAGGCTAAATTAATATATTTATTGTTGGTAAAGGTGAGAAATCATTCGATAATGTCAGTGACCATTATTAGGATGGTATTACACCTCATGGAGTTGAGATTTTTGTTTCTATAATAATTCAATTGTGGGAATTATCTTTCATTTCATTATTTGACTTGTTTGATTATATTCAAACCGAAGTCAGAGATTAATCACTTATCTTGTGGGCATATATTTTATACTGTTTTCTTATAGCAGTGGTTAGATTATTAGAGCATTGGCTAATAATTAATTGTTGTGTATAATATTCTGGTGGGTTTCCATAGCAAAAGCTAGCACTGCTAATGTGATATTGGGTGTGCAAATTAATGAGATATTAATTTGGGTAAATACAAGCAGAGAAATTTTTTATTAGATTAGCATAATGCTTACACCATCTATGTGAAGTTATTTATCTAGGATAAGCGATAGTTGTGCACCATCCCTGCACTATGCTTCTAATTTCCTGTGTGATTTATGCCTCTTAGTCAATATTCTTGCCTCTCCATTTATATGGTTCTCCACATGACATGGTGCATGCTGGATTTTAATGCAGATGAGTGGTGTTGTTTTGTATTATGCAGTTATCTAACACAATTATCTTATATTGCCATCATCAAGTGGTATTGATATGTGAAATTGAAGTTAAGGCTTTATAATAACCATTTTTATCTCCTCAAGAAAGATTTATGGAGCTTCTTAGCCATTGCAAACTAATTTTCTAAAATTTTGAAAGGATACCCCTTTATTTTGTTCACAAACTATGTCTGACCACCACCAAACTTATTTAAGTTTAGAACGAAATTGTGAGGTTCAACCATTTCTTCTTTATTGAAACAAATGGAAATTTGTTTGACTCTTATTGAATGCATAATTATTTCTTCCTTTCCTTCAAATAATATTTTTTCTCTCACCCCTCTTGTGCGATAGGTATAGTTTAAATGTAGTTATGTCATTGTGATTGTTTGGTGAATTTTCCTATTGTTTCATTGCTGATATTTCTTCTATTTTTTTCCTAATTTTTTTTAGTTTATGTTCTTTGTTCATTATTCATTCAGGTTTCTATTATTTTATCATATGTTCCTATGCTAGATAGATACCGAGATAGGGACTAAATTTAGCATAGAATGAATCATTAAACAGGCCAAATTACCTCAAACCTAATTAGGTTAGGCTGCCATCCACCAAGCCTGAAATTTCTAAGCTACTGAAATATAGCTCGGTACAAATTTATGTAGGAGAAAATCAAACAGTTTATTAATCTATATATATGTATATATATGTATATGTGTGTGTGTGTGTGTGTATGTATATACATGTGTGTATGTGTGTGTATCATTAATGTTCATTCATTGGTTGAATAAATACGTTTAGTTCTGTGTCATCCTTTGAGAAGGTCTTTGCTACATACTGATCATCATTATTTTGTTGCAGTCTTCATCCATCAAACCTATCTTCTATCCCTATAAAATTTCTTCTTCTTGAGCCTCCTCCTACCATGGCTCCTCTAGGGCACAACATTCATAGCGGTTGGTAGTCTGGTTCTAGCTCCAAGCTCCCTATTAGTAGGCCTCTATCTCAACCAAGTTGTAGGCTATCGGATTGATTTGAATAGTTAAGTCACTTCTTGATTATGGTTAGTTGCCTATTGCATAGCCTGGAGGTACTAAATTTCTATGAAATTTCATGACCTTTATATTGAGGAAGTTGACTATGATATATGTAGTATTACACTGTGAGGGACTGAGTGATTGGAGTATATGTCTATGTCATTATTTATTTAATAGAGATACTATATAAGGGAAACATTTTTTTTGTTCCATTATTTCTACTATTATTTTCTCATGAATTTATGATTAGTATTAGGTTTCTGTGAAACCCAATAAGTTTGTCCTCTAAGATGAAAATAAGGGATTTTCAAAAATTCTAAGGTGAAAATGGGATTGTTCTTAATCTATGAGCATTGAATAAACATCAAATGCTATATCTAGTTGACATGTGTGGAAGTGGCTCTCAGCATTGTGACATGATCATGAGTGAACAATGTTTGCTTGTGGCAAGTAGGCATCTGCATAAAATATGTTAGATGCATTGGTCTACAAAAATTAGTCGACTTTTTACAATGGTATTGATGAATGAATTTAGTTGGGGAAAATTTTTGCTTACCACAGGCTACAATAACAAGGTTGGTCACATGAAACCACTTTGTCCAAATTGTGAAACAATTTCTGCAATAGAAAACACCAAAAAAAAAATTACAGCTTATCAAGATAATTATATCATTCGTTAGCTAAATTTCCAATTTCCAACTAAATTTGACTTCACAATGTGCACCTTATATTTATCAATCCAATATGATGAAAATTGTTCAATGGTACTAAAAGAGGGCCACAATGTGCACCTTATATTTATCATTCCAATATTATTAGAGTTGCTATGAAAATGTCTAACTACTTAAGAAGACAACTACTCAAATTACCATAGCAATGCATTCAGGCCACATGGATATCTGTTTTAGGAATCACAAACAACTTGTGATAGAACAGTTTTCTTTTTCTTTTAACTAATTGTAGAGATAATTATGGGATTTAATCCTACATCTTATCAAGCTTAAGAAATAGGGTTTTGAGCCTAAATTCATGTTGTGGCTATCACTACACGTACATCCTACTCAAAATTCACAGTAAAGGAACACATCTACATGAATGTCACATCAATGAAACTAACAAGTACCTCTGCTTATATTCATCAGAACTTTATGTAAAATCAAGTATGATATGATGATGATGTATGTAAAGAGGACTATAATTTAGATGAAACCCAACAATGCAGATAGTACCTCTTTTGCTAATAATCCATCGCTACCAACACTAGTAAATAAATTACTAATCGATCGCTACCAAAACTAGTAAATAAATAAAATAGGAATAATATATAATATATAATAATAATAATAATAATAATATAGGTAATTAATTAAATACTAATGATGTATAGCCTTTACAACACATTAGTATTATTATACATATCTACGCCTAACAGACACTGACAGAAGATTAGGTGTGTCAGGCTCAGAGACCATCAAAATCAGTTATGTGGGGGAGGTTAAGAAAAAAGTAGGGATGAGTCTTAATTTCTTATTACAGTTATGAGGCTTCCCTCCCTTTGACTGGTTGGTTGTTTGACAACAACAAACCTTTTTTTAAGCACTGTGTTGGCATTAGATTCTAGTATATAAATATTAATATAAGTAGAAAGAAAGAATGTTAGTGGCAAGCATTGCTTAATGATAATGATAAAATAATCATAATTATGAGTGAAAATTTATAATCAATCTTATAAGCCATAAAACATGAGCACTTAGCAATACAAATAGAGAAAACACTCACATAGAAGAAAATCTTCAATCAGGACTTGTCCCACAAACACAAGATAACGCTCAAAACCTGAATTCATAAACTGAAAGCACACCCCTAAACATTAAAAATGAGTCATGATATATAGGGAGATAATGCCTTACAGTAAAATAAATTCTTAAAATCATAAGCTTATGGTAATCCAATTCAGAATTCTTGCAAATTGTAATATTATCTTATGTAACACTCCTAAAGTCATAACATCCCAAGGATAATATCTAAGTTTTATAAAAATTAATAAAATAAAAACAAGCTAGTAAAGATAATGCATTAATCCCAGAACATTCAAACTTCCTATCATATTATTCTTCCCTAATTGATGAAAACTTGACACTCACTTACCAAAAAAGGATCAAGATAGCAATCTTAGTAAGATAAGACCTAAATAAAAAGAATATGGATGGAAATGGCTCAAAAAACTCACATTATGTTTAGGTTGGTGATTAAAGGATGTTATGGAATTATAATTTCTATGTTAATCATAGGATTCCCATTATACTCTTTTTCTATTTTCTAGCTAACATTCTCTTTTCTCTCTTTATACTCACCATATAACCAGAGGCTCAAAAAAATGATCATGTTTTTTATAAGAGTAAATAAATATAAAACTTATATAAACTAGTCAGATTTGTTACTTCATTTCCGATTCATGTAATTGTTATATATATTATTCATCAAACATTAATTGTTATTTTCTTATGAACAAGATATTAATTATGAGTTTGCTTTATTTTCAATGTATTAAGGCAGCTAGTGAGGAATTAAATCCTAGGTCAAGATTAGGGTTCCAACATTGGAGACATCTACCAACAACCCATCATGTTGATATAAATAATATCATGGAATCCGAAGAAAATAATGAAGTAAGTATCCTTTTCTTAAGATCTGCTGCACCATTTGGCTATATAATTGTCATAATAGGCATGTATGGTTAATTTTCTTATACTTTATTTTTCTTGATCATATCATATTAGACTAACTCGATTAAAGAGTGGGACAAATTAAGAAGAGCAGCATGTGTGATCACATATGGAGAATATGCTACTAGTTTATTATCTTTGGTTTGTCTAATGATTATGTTGATAGAGATATTTTTTAATTGGGAGATTATAAAAGATGAGATTTTTTAGATCGACTTACATTGGAAAAAGAAGAGGATTGCCATAACCAATTGAGGATGGGAAATGAGGCTTTTGCTAGACTTGTATCAATATTAAGGGATTCTAAGAGATTGAGTGATACTCATTCTAGCTGCATAGAGGAGAGAGTGGCCATGTTTCTCAATATTATAGGTCATAATAGGAGAAATCAGTCAGTAAAATTAGACTTCTAGCGATCCCGTGAAACAGTAAGTCAACATTTCTACCAAGTATTGAATGCTATCATGTCTTTAGAGGACGTCTTTTTGTAACAACCTGATGGATCTCACTGCCCTCTTTAAATATCAAGTAGCTCAAAATTTTGGTCATATGTTAAGGTAAATGTCATAATGTTATAAAATAAATAAGTACACATTACAACTTGAATTTTTTTAACAAAAATTTTTAACATTTTGATACAAGATTGTGTTGGAGTAATTGATGGATCACACTTTGGTGTGAAAGTACCAAATAATATGGTACAAATATTTTGTTTTCCAACCTAAACTGTGTTAGTTGCTTGCTCTTTTGACTTGAATTTTTTATATGTGTTGCCAAGATGGGAAGGGTCAACATCTGATTTAAGGATACTAAACAATGTTTTATCTGAGACATGGACGGATTGGTCGTGCCATCAAGTAAATTTTACTTAGGTGATGCGGGTTTTTAGTTGAAGACTAGATTTATTATACCATATCACGGTACTCGATACCATTTCAAGGAATATAGCATTCAACGTCCTTAAAATGTAAGGGGGGTTTTTAATATAAGGCATGCTTTCTTAAGAAATGTTATTCAAAGGGCATTTGGTGTTCTAAAAAAATACTTTCCAATATTAGGAAGTGGAACCGAACCATTTTATCCGGTTCAAACTCAAGCAGACATGGTTTTAGTCGGATGCATTTTACATAAATATCTCATGGGAGTAGATTCAGATGAAGGATTAATTTTAGAGGTTGATAGTGAGATAAGAATTGTTAACACACAAGCAGATGTTGCACCATCAAGTTTAGTAGAAGAGTATCAAGAAGCCAAGCAATTAAGAGATAGAATTATAACTTCAATGTGGAGAGATAGTTTGAATAGCTAATGGCAAAGATATTATTATTGTTAAATTCACATAGGAAAAAAATGTATTGAACAAGTGTTCTAAATGAAAATGTACTTGACATAAAAATTCTTATATTAGTTTTTATATTATTTGTGTAACACCCCCAAATTTACTACTAAAAAATTTCGTTTAAATCAAAGGTTTAGCGGAAGCGAAAGAATTTAAAACTGTAAACTTGGGGGTATTACCGCCACACTTAGTACCAGACCGGTTCATTCCTACCGTTCCGGTACTAAGTGCTAAGGCTAAATCCGATCATCAACAAGTACAAAGTATCATAAAACGCAAGACGACATTTAGCATAAATCATTAATAAGATATAAGTCCAATAGAAGTTTGACTAAGATTTAGGATTACAACCCCATAATATTTCTTTTTCTTTAAAACAAGAAACGTAGTACAAAATATAGCTAACAAAACAATTCCCAAAAAGGGTTAGTATCCGGATCACCTACTCACTCAAGTCAAGCTGTCCACCCCAAAATAGTACCCGATCATAGACCTGCACAGGAGGTCTGCTCCCCACCATCGGTGGATCATCACAGGACCCATTCAATCAAGGTAGTATCAGTATGGGTCCAATACTGAGTAAGGGCGCAGGTGCGCTAAGGCCAAGCATACCATCATACAACATAACGCGCACAACGCAATCATATAAGAAACATGTAATATTATGGATGATGCAGGTCGGTTATGGTCCAGTCCCACTTCTTCTTTTCAAAACTCTAGTAGTTATAGTCTATTCACATCATAATCGCTATGAACCCATGAGAATGCGGGAACCCCACTATTATAGCCGGTGGATCGGTCACTTATAGGGCAGAACGCACCTAACCACTATTTTATGCCGGTGGATCGGTCTCCAGGGCAGAACGCTCCTGGCCACTATTATGCCGGTGGATCGGTCTGGCCCCGATTCTCATGGTGTCTCACTGTGATTATAACGTACCTTTCCATAATTTGTTTATAAGTCATTTCACACCATAATCTTTGTTAATCCATGCGAGTACGGGAACCCCACTATTATAGCCGGTGGATCGGTCACTTATAGGGCAGAACGCACCTAACCACTATTATATGCCGGTGGATCGGTCTTCAGGGCACAACGCTCCTGGCCACTATTATGCCGGTGGATCGGTCTGGCCCCGACTCTCATGGTGTTCCACTGTAAGTATATAGTATCTTTCCCGTGATTTAATTACAACATACTGTTTGGTTTGTTGAGCTCGGGATCCCCCACTATTATAGCCGGTGGATCGGTCATGTATAGGGCAGAACGCACCTAACCACTATTATACGCAGGTGGATCGGTCTCCAGGGCACCCCGGCACCTGGCCACTATTATGCCGGTGGATCGGTCTGGGCCCGGCTCAACAATCTTACTCTTTAAGTAATTAATATCTTATTCATGTCTTATTGAATAAGGTTTCACCCTTGACATGCATATCACTACCCTCTACTCCTTCCCCTCGAGGAGGCCCGTCCCATATCTTGAGACTGTTATCCCATCCTCACGCCCGATATCCATCCCCCCTCACTCTCATACATAAGGGGGCGTAGTAAGGGTATACTCTCCCGAGAATGCGGGCTAATCCTAACACAACAATATCGGTCCCGCAGGTCCTCACCTCTTTAGGGCTCCTCCTTGGAAAACCCAAATTTTGGGCCTACATGGCCCAACTCTTTCTTACTCATCCTGACTTTACTTTGTTTCTTGCCTCGCATCCCGTTTCTACTAAGAAATTCCCAAAATATATCTCTTTGTTCCCCAACTCCGCATGTGATCGCCAAACCCTAGTTGGCCACACCAACCCTAGCACTTTACTTCCTCTTCAAGTAACCTCCCTTCTTTCACCCCAAATATCTCTCTCCTTCAGAAGACCCATACTCATCCTTTATATAAGTGAATTCTCACTCTCATCCCCATACTCCATCCCTCCTTGGTCATTTTTACCCTTGTACTCTTCAAATTGCTCATTTCCTCCCAAAACTCTAGTTGGAACCCTTAGACAACCTTACACCGACCCACGTAAAATTTGCACCCAAGCCTCCAACGGGTCCATAACTTTGACATTATTTTACTCACTTCCTCAATTAACTTTCCTCACGTAAGATCCATTACCATGCATAATTTAAACACTCCATGTAGGCTCTCCAACACCTACCTACACACAAACCCTAATTCTCATACAATCATTTACTCCCATGCAGAACCCTAACTCCACCATGCCAACCCCAATTCCACCAAATAACATTAATACCACTATACAACCCATAACACCACCATGCGAACCCTAATATCACCATAGGCCATTAATGCCACCATGCAATCATTAATACCACCATACAAACCCTAATACCACCATACAACACTAACACCTCCATAAAATCACAACTAACATCATACAACATTAATACCTCCATAAAATCACAATTACCACCATACAACACTAATGCCTCCATAAAATCACAATACCACCATACGAACAATTTTGCCACCATACAAACCCTAATACCACCATACAAACCCTAATACCACCATACAACCCTAATACCTCCATAAAATCACAAATAACATCATACAACATTAATACCCCCATAAAATCACAAATACCCCCATCCAACATTAATACCTCCATAAAGTCACAATACCACCATACGAACCCGAATACCGCCATAAGCCATTAATACCACTATGAAATCATTAGTACCAACATGCGAGCATTGATGCCACCATTCAAACCCTAATCCCACCATACAAACTTCAAGACCCCCATGACGGTCCCCAACTCATATTACCATTTACCCTAACATGCACGTCCTAGCGGGCCATAGCATAGTACATCATAAACATCATGCATATACATATCATACTCACGTCATAGGAAACACATCCGCACATACCTCAATCTCCAAGCTGCGCTACACATAAGGCAAGTTATACACAATCACATAATACATGGCATAGCATGACATACATAACATTCAACACATCCATGTCACACATAGTACAGGGCCATTAGCTTCGTCCTTACCTAGGTAGGCACCGGGCTTAGCGCACGTTCCTCTAACTCCTTAGGGCTTTGGTCGGGGTTACCTATAAAAAGGAAAAATGCTAAGTATTAGTTTCCCTTATAATTACTATCAACCCTCATTATAGTTTGAGGTTAGGGTTTTTATTACTAAAAAGGATTTTATACAAAAATTAGGGTTTTGACCTTAGAATTAGTATACTAAATATTAGTAGTCAAAATATGCTTATTTTTAATACCTATTGTTACACTTATATTATGAGCCCCGATAGCCCTATTCTTATAATAATAATGTTCATGTTAACTATAGAAAAATAATGATAATAATAATAATGATAAAACTAATACTCATGACACTACTATTTATAGTAAGAGAAACCCTAGCATTTTTAAGGCTAAGTCTATTAATGGTGTCATATTCAAAATAATATTATTATAAGGTCACAATATTACAAGTAACTATTCCTAAGGGTGATCATGACAATAGTTGTATATTCTTGAATAATAAAAGGGTTTAAATGCTTTTGATTACAACAATAAGGTAGTGATAGTAGTAATAATAATAATAGCTAATAATAGTGTCATAGTAATAGGGTTAGGGTTAATGTTAAATGGTATGGTAATAAGGTTCAAGTACTCTTCTTAGTTAACAACCAAATGATATTTACTAGGTTGAGTTAAGTAACATGGGTAAGACAAGGTAGTATTATTATTAACAATAATGGTAAATGTGTTAAGTATAATAATAGTAGTAATAATAATAATAATAATAATAATAATAATAATAATAATAATAATAATCACAATAGTACAACCAATTAAGGCTAAGCAATACTAATAATAACCATAGTAAGGATAATAGAATAATAATAATAAAAATGTTAATACTAATACTTATAAAAATAAGACCAAAGTTAAGTATAATATACTTTAGAGTTTAAAAGAGATGTTAGTATTAGTAAGAAACAAGAACATTAATAATAATAAGGACAATAATAATGGTAATAATAATAATACTAATAGTAATAAAAGTAATAATAATAATAATAAAAGTAATAATAATAACAGTAATAATAAGTATATTAGTATTAATATTAGCAGAAAATAGTAGCAGCTATATAACAAGGGGGGTTAGGGTTTGGATGGGTGGAGAACCACCTAGGGTCGGTGGTGGTCCGGCGGCGGCGCGTGGCGGCAACGGCGGCGGCGGTGGAGGAGGAAGAGAAGTGAAAAGATCAAGGTGGTGGTTAGATGGGAGGAGAAGAGAGGAAGTTTGAGGTGGGGGAAGAATCAGCAGGTGAAGGGGAGTGGAATGAGGGTGGTGGCGTGGCAAGGGGCGGCGGCGCGCGGCGGCCGAGGGTGGTGGAGAGAGGTGGAAGATGGGGGAGGAAGGAGGAGAGGGAGGCAAGGGAAATCGAAGGCAGGGGAGGGTAGAGGGAGGTCTGCTGGGAATTTTGGAGGGTGGAAGAGGCCCTGATGGCGGCCGGGCTGGCGGTGGGAGGCGGCGCAAGGGCGGCGAAGGCTGGAGGTGGTGGTTTCGGGTTAGGACTTTTGCACAGCTATGGCGGCACGTGCAGGGCAAGGGAAAGGGTGCTGGCGGTCTGGTTTCGTAGAGGGAGTTGCAAGGATGATAACGGTGGGGAGAGGTGGTTTCGGCGGTGGCTGGAGGCGGTAGAAATGGTGTCTGTTCCGGCGGCGGCGGAACAGAGTTTCAGCAAGGTCCAACGAGAGGACTTGCTGTGGCCGTTCGGGAGGGGGTATTTATAGGCCAGGGGGAAGGAAAACGACGAAGGGAGGGAGGTGGCACGCGGGGTAGGGGTGCAGGTGGCCGGCCGATGGCAGGCGGTGCAGGTCTGCCATGGCAGGCTGGGTCGGGGATAGGGAAGAAGAAAGGAAGGAGACGGCACGCGGAAACAGGGAGAGAAGGACTTGGTCGGGTCGAAAAAAGAAAGAAAGCGACGGGAGAGAGAGGCAGGGAAGGACGATCGGGTTGGTGGCTGCCGGCGAAATCGACTTGCAGGTCGATTGCAGGTCGGGGGGGCAGGTCGAAGAAGAAGAAGATGGTAGGGTGGACCGGTGGTCCAGGGAAAAGAAAAGAGGAGGGGAACCGGCCGGTTCGGCGTGGTTTATTAAGTCCGCAAGTCGAACGCGACGTTTCGACGTTATGGGCGACAAAGCGCCGCGTCGCGTTACCCGTTTGGCAACGGCTATAAGGCCATTAATTGAGGCGCGGCGTTTCGACATTTATGAGGGTAAAACGCGGCGTATTGGGCGCGCAACGGTTGGTGTCGCGCGACGCTGGGCCGCGGGGGGGAAGAAGGAAGGAGAGGCCAGGGGCCTGGGCTCGCGCGAAGGGAGAGGGGAGGCGAGGGGTCTGGGCCGGTGGGCTGGCCCAGCCGGGAGAGAAGAAAGAAAAAAAGAAGAGGAGGGAGAAAAAGGGAAGAAAAGAGGGGAAAATAGGTAATAAATAGGATGGGAAAATTAAATAAAATAACTTATGGGTAAATTGGGGTATTTTTGGGTTGTTTATAATATTAATATTTATGAAATATTAAATAAATTCTTTTTGCTTATTTTAGACTATTTTAGATAAATTCCCTTAACCTTCATGCTAATTAGAGAAATACCCAAATTTTCTTCCAATTAAATTCTTTATTATTTTCCTCTTAATATACCTTAATTAACTCTCTAAATTTTAACAAATAAATTTATATAATTAATTTTCCTAATAATTCCTTATTTGGCCATAATTTCGGAAATTAGGATTTGGGATATTACAATTTGTGTTGTTGATTATCTAATAAGTTATGATTTTAGGACAATTTACAATTTTTGTGCAGGAACCCATTGGTGGTGACACACCATCAAATGAAAAGAAAATTTTGACTTGGGATGAAGACATGGATATATATCTAATAGATTTATTGATTGATCAAATGCACTTAGGCCAAAAAATAGGTTGTTCATTTTCAAGAATGACATATACTAATGTTGCTAAAGGGGTTAGTGCTCAGTCTGGGCTTGGTTGCTCAGTTAGCCATATAAAGAACCGAATTAAGACCCTAAAGAAGAATTATGTCTTGGCATCTATGATCTTGCAAGTGGTTGAGTTTGGTTTTAATCAATCTACCCAAATGGTGGAATCTTATGCAACAGTTAGGAAAAGGTATATATTGGTAAGTATTAAACCTTCTCATTATTATATATCATAGATGTTGCATTTGTATTGGTTTTCCTTCATCCTTGTATAATTTTCTTTCTTTATTGTCATTGCTAACTATTACTGTTTCTAAATTTATGTAAATTACTATTTTTTTACAGGTTTATCCTAATGCCAAACTGCTTTGATATAGGCTTATTCAAAATTATCATAGGTTGGATATTTTATTTAGTAAGGACTGAGAAACTGAAAATTTGTCCATTAGTCCAAAAGAAAGGCATATGCGCTTAGAGAGACAAGAACCTAAAGAAATAATAACTGATGATTGAAGCACTAAGTAAGAACAACATAATAAAGTAACATCTCCTTTGGCTGGTGCATCTGTATCAAGAACCACAAATAAAAGAAAGCTAAGAAAGTATGTATCATAACAGATGAAAAATTTAAAACAAGAGATGGATACAATTGCAGCAACTCTTGATAGAGGAAATCCACATAATTTTACTAAATCTAAGTTGCATTCTGAGCTTAAAAATGTGGAAGGGTTAAAGAAAGTTCGAACCATAGAAATATATATCAAACTTGCAACAAATATCAATGTCACTCATATATTTCTTGGTGTTCCACCCAAGGATAGAGGTATATAATTGTGTGTGGAGTTCGATTCTAACATTGTTTATAATCCTAATGTACCACTCTGACTTGTTTAATTAGTAACTAATAATTATGAATTGTTAATGCACGTTGCTTTTTTTTTAAGATCTTGATATATTAATATTTAGAAGATTTATTAGTATACATTAGTTTTGGCTTTTAAATTCTTACATTGATGGGTAAAGTAGGATGATTGATTTTTTTTTATTTTTACTTACACTATCTATTATTAGTAGGAAGTTTTGAATGTTATTGATATTTTACAAATATTTTTTAAAAAAAAAAATTATGCATAGTTATGCATGTAACATTTTAGAATTTTTTTAAAAAAATTCTAAATTAGTATTGAGTTCATACAATTTTATAATTTTATTATAAACTTTATGAAAATTTTTATGTATCAATATAATATTTTAATTTTTATTAAATATATAAAAAAATTAAATAATAACATTCAATTTTCTTAAAATTTTCTTTCTATACACCAAATATTAAAAATACTTTTCAAAATTTAATTTTCTATAAAATTTTCTCTAACAACCAAACAAATAAAAAATAATAATTTCTTTTATTTTTTTTCCTTCAATTTTCTTTTCTCTATATTTTTCTTTTCATCTAACTTTCTACCAACCAAAAAGGACCTCAATGTCAAAACTTTTCCTTTGGAAGGTTCACCGATCAGGTGCTAAGCTAACAGCAAAAGAACCCCTCCGACTAAAACCAGGCTACAAAGCTACGACCCTGTTTAGCTAGAGAGTCCGACACAAATATTACACCAAATTTTCCTAGTATTACGAATGAAACTCAATTGAAATTAAGATCTCTACGAGCGTCCAAGGCTGCAGGAACTTCAATAGCATTATCAAAACCCGATTCCATAATCAGCGGAAAGAAACATACAATCCTTCTTATAGGACAATTCCACCACACTATAGGTGGCCAAAAACTCAGCTTTATTAATATCCATAGTATCACACGGCCGAGCAAAGGCGTCTAAAGAATAACCCAATCCCTTACAAAATTGATGTTGGCAGAAAGACGTGCTACTGACGGCTGCAGGACAATTTTAGTCGAATTTCAGGCAAATTACCATCTGTGAAAGTCAGTCATAATACTTATTGGCAAATATACTATGCGGAATGCAGTTATTATCTTTTTTCAGGCTACTCTGTATGAAGGAGCAGTTATCTAGCAAGTAATTATCAGGAATGTTATTCATAAAAGTTTACCACTAGAGCTTGTCCCAGGATTGTTGGCCATTGTTTCCTTTTTGTCTGATATTCTTTCCCATACTAGGCCGTGAAGATAGGATCATAGACGGTAGAACCCTGGGCCCCGGGTCATGGGTAAGGAAAATGCTTTCACTGGTTCATAACGCTCAAAAATGAAGAAAGGACTGATTGTTGGTCTTGTACAGAAAAAGCAAGATCGTTCATCACAACGTCGGATCACAAATACAAATACACTGTACAGATGAGGCTCATTTTCCAACTCTGGGTCAAGCCATCACTTCTTTCTCTTGGCAGCAGTCTTCTTTTTTGTTTTCTTGAATCCTCGTCCACTTTCCTGTTAAACACAATCATAGAAATCATGTCCCTGGGTACATATTCAATCATGAATAGCAAACTTAATTTGCTACAGCAAGACCAATTACTTAACGTTGTGAATCGGTCACAATGATCTTATAGAGCACGAAGTCATACTTCCGGAAACAGTTAAGTGATAGACTAGGTACGCTACTTGAAATTCAAATAGACTATCTGAATCTGTCTCGAATTCACAGGCATTCCAACAGGACTAATTAAAGCAAAAGGTTGACAAACAGTGGATACAAAATCCAAAGAGCCTGGAAACAGTAACTGGCTGCTTACTTTTGAAACATAAACCTGAGTTCATGTAGAGCAGGAGAACAATTTTGCCAAAGCGTTTATGGATTTCATGGTTACAAAAGTTCGTTCGTAAACACAGATGTATTGCCACTGGCAAAACTTAATGGCGCAAAAGATAGTAGGATAATTTTCCATCCCACACCCACAATGCAAATGCATGAATCATCTCTAAATCGACCGGCCAAACATTTTTTTTTTCCTACACCCTCTAGGTGGAAGGGTAGAACCGTAGGAGTGTAATCAGTCGAGACACTTTCCTGATTTCCTACCGGGGCTTGAAAAGTCGCGCCTTGCACTAGGGTTTCGGGATTTTTTCATCCTAGGTGATGCGACATTAGCAAAGCACATCTAAGATGCACTAGGCGCAGTAAGGCGCTAAGGCACGCTTCTTACTAAAAATCAGCTACTTTGAAGTTTTAATTTCATTCAAAAAAATCTGCAGTCAATTAGGAAGGAAAAGAAAGAGGGAAAAAAAGTCATAGGAAGACCAATAGGCATAAAATGCAACCATAGATCTCCACAGAAGCAATAAAGAGTAAACCCGAGGGTGATTTATGGGGGAATTTGTAACTTGATGAAAATATGCATTGTTTTGCCCGAAACATATATTGTACCTTCCTGTATTGTTTATAGGCGCCTTGACCAGTTAACTCTTGCCCATTTTTGGCAACATATACCTGTAACAGTTTTGTAACAATGTATTAGTAGCCTAGACTTGGAAACAGAAATTAACGGGTAGCGTAGCAAAGCAACAATGTTAAAGTGGATAAGGAAATGACGATAAATGAATAAATATTTCATCTAGATACAGCTCACCCTCTTTCCATTAGCTGTATACCAGCGACCTGCAGACTGGCCATCAGCATGGACTCGTCTTTTGCCAGCATCCTTTGGCATGCTCTCTGGGTGCGTTGGATTAACCCAGTCCCCAGAAGCCTGTGAGAATTCCCCAAATTTTGTCTCTGTAGACTTCTTTCTTCCCTTTCTCGAACGTTTCTCAGTACTGGCTCTTATACCACCGTGGTTTCCACCATGGCTAAATTGCCTCCTGGAGTTGAAATTAGGCAGAAAATCATTAAAAAACCGCATCTCAAATTGACTTCAGCTACAGCAGCTAACTACAAAAATACTGCATGATAATAACATGCCTGTAATCAATAGATGATATGCCCGGTTGCTTACTCCCTGCATCATTCAAAGCAGCCAAAGGGAAGAAATGGGGTAAGCGACTGCGGACTAATCTCTGAATCCGAGGGTCCTGATGGAAAAAATATTGGTGAGCAGGAGGAAGAGCATTTCCAGGATCTGCTTCGTGTGACTTCTTTCTATTATCTATGGTCTGACTTCGTAGCTCTCCTTTACTGAAAGATGACTCCAACACTGGCACTTGAAGGGCAGCATCCTTATCTTTTATGGCTTTATAATATTCTGCACAGAAATCATCTAATGCAGGTGTGGGAACATTACAAGCTTCCTCCAGGCTAAAGCTTCCATGGGAATGCTCTTTTTGTGGAAGGATGGTTGATGGTTCACTTCTTCCACTTGCAGAAGTGCAATAACCATGGCTAGTTTCTCTTTGCTTGAGAAAGTTATTTCCATTAGCATCTTTGCCAATGTCAGCTCTGACCGAGTCATCAGAATCAGAATCAGAACTAAGCAACTGGAACATTCTCAGAGGACTTATATCTGGCTCTGCAAAAATCCTTTTGTCTCTCATTCCTTCTAGACTTGCGGAAGCAAGAGTTCTAGATTCTTGTTTCCTTGTCTTACACGATGAGAGACTTGGCAGCTGTTTTGTAGAAATCCTGTTCCCACGAGGAATTTTTGAACTGCTACGGAGAGAATGGTGTCCAGTTGCTTTGTGTTCATCTGAAATCAGAGAGATTCAAAACGGACATATTCTTGAATTGTGGGCAAAATAATTGTTAATCTTCGAGAACAAAACCTCTGCTTTAACTCAAAGAAAACAGAAATTTATAGCTGTGATTCCAAGATTGAAATGAATGGACTATAGTGAAAACCAGTAAGGAAACACTTCTAGTGATAGAGTTAGAAGAAGAAAGTAATCTCAGATGTATTATTCAAGAATCAAACTTTGTATCATAACAAGTAGTGTACTCTTCCTGCTTGACCTCCCGATACCCCAGTAATTCTTTTCCCTTCTCTAGACTTCCTCTCTTCTTTGTTTATGCACATATGCATACCGCGAATACACATTGTAGCTTCTATTTTATAGTATTAGGTACCAACGACTAAGTCTAATTGTTAGACTTAACTAACTTATACAAAACAAGTCTTACAATGATCTATCAGTCTAGCCCATTAGGAGCATTCGTTAAAAAATGCAAATTTACAGTTTATTATTACAAAAGATCTGACAATTTATCAATCCACGAGTCCCTTTATCACAAGCTGCACCTTGATACAAGCATTTGACAAAGAACTATTTATTTTAACTTTGGAATAATGGGTTTGCGAACAAAAGCAAACTAGTTAAGAAACCCTCATCGTTCCACATCTACCATCAGAGTTCTGCAACCTTACACCCAAGTCAGTTTGATCCAGCAACCATGCCTCAAAGGATGACGATTGAGGAGACATGAACTGTTGGAGCAATAGATGGGTTCGATACCAATATGTTACTCTTTTTCAACAAATTGAGTGAAGAACGTGCAGAAAAGCAAAATGATAAATAAATGCAAGTCATATAAGCCATAGAGGATAATGATCCAACAGAATTGTCTTAAAGATACGACACAGCAACAAACTGTGAAGGAAAAGATTCGAGCAAATGTACTGGTGAAAGAAAGAAGTCTGTCAGCTTGTTCTGAAAATTTGTTATGCACAAAGGAGAGTAGGTTGATCCAATCATTTGCCAAAACAAAAAGACTATATCTGCATGTGTGCATCACATATGACATAACACCAGAGGAATAAGATTGTTACAACCCATACTTCCCACGGCACGTTGAGTTATGCTCTTATGAGCAAGTCTCTCAGTTTTTCCCAGATCAGCTGGACTTCAGTTTCACCTACCAAGGTAGATAACAATAGCAGAGTTGTTCATGTTTGTGATGAGCTTTGAGGTCCAGGTTGAAACTCTAGACCTGGAGATCTTGCACGAAGGACTTGGATTATGAATGTCAATATGTTATAATAAAAGAACTTCAGTCATTTGTATTGGCCCCTCCGTGATATTTTTCAGCATTTCTTTCACATGGAATGAATTGCATACAGTCCATAAACTATTTCATTAACGGTGCTTCTGAATTCAATAAAGGAACAAAAGTTTGTTCTTACGGGGCGACTAAGAGCAATATAGGTGAATAACTCAACACTCAAGATTCTGAAGAATCTAATTAAGACTAGGCCAGCTCCACAGTCCCAATTATATCAGGCCACAAGCATACCAACATATACATCCATCCCATATTAAACATTGTTGGGGATCAGACTCGAAACTTTTCACGCGAGTAGATTATTTTCAGCAACAAGCTTTGACCACGGTATGGAATTCAATACAGAGTTAAGTTGCTCCATCAGGCCAATATCCAGCAATCATTCCCAATATTTATTAAATGGATAATCTCATCACTCTATTATAATAAACAAAATAATTTCTCCATCATATAAGAAACATGTTTACGGACAAAAAAAGCTTGAAGATAATCTTAAGCCTTATTATACCGTTCAGATTAATTTCACAGAATAAACCTGAACACATAGATTACGAATTAAGTGAACAATATCACTATAATATAGAAGACATTAGGGGTCCGATAAAAAGTGAACTGGAGAGAATAATACAACAATAACGTTTAAGTCAGTCCGGTAGATATCTAAAACACTGACCTTTACGGGCATGATCGTCCTCCGAAGAGAAATCTTCGATATCATCTTCAATTTTATCAGAAAACTGATGGGAAGACTGGTTATTAGAAGGGAAAAGGGACTTGGAGTAAGCCCCACGACGGAGACGCTTGAGCCTAGCCGGAGCTGGGTTTTCCGGAGTATCGTCAATATCCGAATCTAATACACAAACCTTGAATTCCTCGTCCTCATCATCAAGTCGATGGGAGCTTCGGGCGTGTGAATTTGGAGCTTGACATGGGATCTCAATGTTTGGCGGGTCGAGATCAAGACCCAAAGAGAATGAAGGAGGGTCAATATTCGGACCCGAACAAGATGAAGAAGGGTCGACATCCAGACCCAAAGAAAATGAAGGAGGGTCGATTTCTGCCATGAGAACTTAGCTTTGGAGAATTCTGGAGAAAGGAAGGGACTGGAGAAGTGTTGAATTTAAGTGGTGCTGAACTTCAAATCAATTTTTGCGCCAAAATTTTTGGGTCGATTTTACGGCCGCGCAATAGAAATTAGGGGGCGTTTGGGTTGGGGTAAAAGTCGTTTCTTTTATTTTCATTTCTATTAAAACTGAGGCAGTTTAGAAATCGTTCGTCGTGTGTATATATACAAAAAAAAAAGGGTATCCAAAAATTTAATTCAATATTTGAAAATTTTAATCTAATGTTTAATATAAATAATCTATTTTTAGATAAAAGAATATTCAATATTTAAAATTTTTAATTTTTTATTAGATTATCTGATAAAAATATTTATTATTTTATTAATTATTTTAATAATACATTATAATATTGTGGTTTTATAATTTTAAATTTTATTTATTTATTTATTTATTTTAATAATTTAAACTTTAGTAATAATATTTCAATACATTTTTAGATAAAATAAGACCCATATATAAGTATAAAAATAAATATTAACTGATATATAATTTTTAATTTAAAAAATATTCTTGCAAAAGTTATTAAAATTAATTAAATAGTATCTTTATGTGGATATTAAATATATTTTAATATGATTCATATCTGGCTGATATTTTTTAAATATTAGATCTAAAAGATTCAGAATAAATTTCTGAAAAAATATTTAAATGCATAGAATATCCGATTTTGTGGCGAACCAAGTTGACCCTCGGTTGTTGTCTGCTAGCCCACCCTGATTTGATTCCTAGACTCGTCCACTGGGCTCTCCCTCCCACCTGATTTTTGGAGTTATCCGTCCTTCAGTCTACCATCAAAAAAATTGAAGACGGACTTGTTTTTTCTTTTCTGAAATAGAAGACCAAAAGGCAAACGTAACTGTTATTTGAGAACTGAGTATCGCAGAAAATATTTATACAGTAAATATCAATTTTACCCTCTGCTTTATTTGACCGTCAGGCGTCAGCTGTCACACCCTCTGCTGGCTGCTTTATTTGACCGTCAGCTCTCACCCTCTCACCCTCTCGATCTAAAAAAAATTGAGTATTCAGCTTCTCTCTATCTCTCTCTCAAAAACTCTTCCGGAGAAGAAATATCAAGCAACGACAAGAAGGTAAGTTTGTTATTTTATTTTTAATATATAATTATCTATAAGTATAATATTTTACGTTTATTAGATCTAGTAAAAAAAATTTATTAATTAGATCGGGTAAGTAAAAAAAAATTTAGATCTGGGTGGATTTCGGTAGATTAGGCCGAAACCCAAGGTGGATATCGGCGAAATGGACCGAAGATAGGGAAGGATTTCGGCTAATTTTGCCGATGTGAGGCGCGGATCTTAGATGGGTAAATAAAAGTTTAGATCTGGGTGGGTTTCGGTAGATTACACCGAAACCCAGGGTGGATATCGGCGAAATGGACCGAAGATAGGGAAGGATTTCGGTAGTTTTCACCGAAGAATAGGCTTGGTTTCGACAATTTTTGCCGATGTAAGGGTCTCGGTTCGGCAAATTGTGCCAATTCCCGGGACGGATTGAATTAGGGTTTCGGTTAATAATAATTTGATAATTATAATTTAATTTAATAATACATTTTGATTATGGTTAATTGATTAAATTTAGGATGTAAAATTATATATAATAATTATAATTTAATAATAATATTAATTGTACTCTAATATTCTAATTAAATATAGATTAGGTAAATTATATCTTTATTGTATAGTTTTGGTTATTTGTAGGATATATAATTATATATATATATATATTAATTATGGTTTATTAATTATATTGATTATGCACTAATATTTTAATTAAATATAGGTTGAAAAAATTATCACTCTATTGTAGGGTATTTGCAATTTTTTTGAAGTGTAATTATATATATTAATTATGTTATATTAATTATAATAATTATGCTCTCATAAATTAATTAAATATAGGTTTCGTAAATGATCTCTCTATTGTAGGGTATTGGCTATATATTTGATTTGTAATTAAATTTATTAATTATGGTTTTTTAATTATATTAATTATGCTATTATAATTTAATTAAAGATATGTTTGCGTGTACTATCTTAATGATTATAATTATATTTATTATTAATAATTTGTTAATTATTAATTATGTTAAGAATATATTTTGATTATGGTTAATTGATTAATTTTAGAAAAATATATTTTTAGATTTATTATACTTTAATATTTGAATTAAATATAGGTTTTAGTAAATTGCCTTTCTATTATAGGAATTTGGTTATTTTTAGGACGTAAAATTATATATATTGAATATAGTTTATTAATAATATTAATTTTACTCGAATATTGTAATGAAATATAGGTTTGGTAAATTATATATGTATGCTATATTTTTGGTTATTTGTAGGATATATAATTATATATATTAATTATGGTTTATTAATTATATTGAATATGCACTAATATTTTAATTAAATATAGGTTCGGTAAATGATCTCTCTATTCTAAGGTATTGGCTATATCTTTGAAGTGTCATTTGTATATATTAATTAAGGTATATTAATGATATATGTTAATTAAAGATTTTAATTATGGTTAAGTTGATTAAATTTGTTTATTATGTTTATAGATTTGTTAATACGTTGTTAATTATGTTATTGTATTATTTATATATGATTAGATGTTTATTAGATTTAATTATATTTTCATTAAATATGTTAAATATTGTTATGTGATAGGGATTATTGGTAAATGTTTTTAATTATATTAATAGGATAATAGGTTCGATTTATTGAATATTTTTGTTAAATGTATTTATAATAGATAAAATATGTTTATATTTGAATTATATTTAATTATGTTACTAATTTTTATGGAATATATTTGGATAATTCTGGTTCGATTATTGAAAAAATAGATGAGGACATACCATAATTAAGTATACTTTAGTTGTTATATTATACTAAACTCCTACTAGTAAGTAATACACATATTGTTGATATATTTAATGAATAAAGTAGAGGATTAATGTAAAGAGATTGTATTTGAGTTATATGGTTGGGTATACTGATCTTTTTGGCTATCATAATATGAGTTGATATTTATTAATGATATTAATTTCATGTATGTAATTAGGTTTTATTTATGTTATCACATATTACCTTTAATTCATATACATAATTAAAAATGACTTTATGCATTCATTATTGAAATTCAGATGAGTCGCAGACAAGACAATGTAGTAGATAGAACCGATGGTCGGCATGTGAATGCTTCTGCACGACTTAACAGAACTGGTACTGAGGTACCTGCGCCGATGGCTCGTTTGAGAAATTTCGGCAGGAGTATTACCAAAGGATTACGATGATCTAAGAAATCTGGAGAACAAGAACCGGAAGAAGCATCAGAACAACAAGAATATGCAGAAGTTCGCGAAGAACCATCGTCTAGTCAACAAGGTCATAAATTTCCATCATTTGCAGACTATGCAGGTCGTCCATCATTTGTGGCTGATGGTACTACGGGGTTTGGAGGTTTGGGGGCAGGAGGTCCGGGGTTTGGAGGTTTGGGGGTTGGAGGTTCTGGGTATGGAGGTTCTGGGGTTGGAGGTTCTGGGTATGGAGGTTATGCGGTTGGAGGTTCTAGAGTTGGAGATTCTGGGTATCGAGGTTCTGGGGTTGGAGGTGGTGGGTATGGAGGTTCTACGGTTGGAGGTTCCGAGTCAGGAGGTTTTCCATATCTTACAGAATATATAGATCTTCTTACCTCACCGGCGCAGCCTGCTATGGGAGGAGGAGGAGGAGGAGGAGCATCGTCATCGACTTATGTGCGTAATGATGATGATGATGAGGAGGAGGAGGAGGAGGAAGAGGAGGAGGAGGATAGAGATCATCATGATAGGGATGCTGGTGATGCTGGTGACGATAGTGAAGATGAAGAGAGTATATAATTAAAGGATGAATGGTACTTGCTTGGGCCATGTCCAGGAGGTCCAATAATTCCTGATTTGATTCCTAGCTTTGGTGGTCACGCAGCTTTAGATTTATGGTTAGGAAAGGTAAGTTTAACATATTCATTATTTCTTAATTATTATTTTATTGGGTCTTAAATCATATGTATACATTACATTTGCTTATTGTATTGATCAGGATCGGGGTTGTCCGAAGATCCACACAAGGCAGGAGGTATTAAGAAGTTTTCTAGGAAGTGTCAATGATAGGATGTTTGCTCTGATACGACGAACAGGATTATCACACCTTCCATCTTGCACATTTGAACATGTGAACGTGCAGCTTATTTTAGCATTTATTGAGCGATGGCAACCAGACACAAATAGCTTTCATATGCCATGGGGGGAGATGACGATCACTCTTTTAGATGTACAGCGTATATTAGGACTACGAGTTGATGGTCATCCATTACATTTGGACATGACGGCGGACACGCGTGGGCAAATGATTGGTGCAATGGGTGCCTTATTTGGGATGGAGGAAATGCAAGTGAATGAAGTCACTCGAAAGGGCGGGCTTCCATTTAAATGGCTGCAAGAAGTATGTGAATCATACTGGTTAGGGGACGAAGAAAAAGCGATCGGGTATACATTATGGTTGATCGGCTTATCGTTGTTTGTCGATAAGACGGTTGATAAAGTTAATCCATACTTTATCATTTTTCTTCAAGATCTTAGTCAGGTTGAAGGTTATGCATGGGGTGCAGCCACACTTGCTTTTTTATATCGACAACTTGGCATGGCTTCTAGAGCCGACGCTGCTCAATTGTCTGGATGCATGACTCTATTACAGGTAATTTTATAATCAATATATATATATGACATACTCTATATTCATTATGATGGCTAACAATCGAATATTATGACAGACATGGATATATGAATACTTTCCTGGGTTTGGAGTGGAAAGATCTAGGTATGATCCAGACCATCCTCATTGTATGAGGTGGTCTTGTGGCCAGAAATTCGAAAATAAATTGGAGACGCTCGAGTACTTTCGGGCAAAGATTGATGTTATGTCTGCGTCGAAGGTATGCTAAATCAATTATTTTATCCTCCTATATTATATTTGTGATATCCATATTTACTTGAATATTTTCGTGAAAGGTCAATTGGGATCCGTACGAAGTTGCTGATCCATATAGATATTGTCGTATGACATTCTATCACGGTTGTATACACTGTTTGGAGAAAGTTGAACCACATATGCCAGATAGAGTGACACGACAATTCGGTTATACACAAGTCATCCCTGAGGAGCCCATCAAGCCAAATAGAAACTCATAAAGAGGTCCTTCCTTGAAGAAGTACAAAGTATACTATGCACACATGCTCGGGCAATGGTTCTTGAGGTATGAACATATTTTGGGCCCGGATGTTTTTGGACCAGCTGTTGAATACCCATGGGAAGTGGCCGATGATTATATGGATTGGTATGTTCCGAGAACGCATAGCTATATATTGGCTACGGCGGAAGAATATTTGGCTGAACATGCGAACGATGATCATCACATACCAGTCGAAAAATGTTTGAACAAAGAACGTAAAACTATTTGTCGATTGTATTGGAGGGGAGAGCCAGCTCCAAATTATGAGTAGTTAGTTACATGTATCAAAACCCTTGTGCGTGATTTAGGAGTTACTCCACCTCGGCGTGGCCATTTGTAATGAACTTCATGTATTACCGTATTGTTATGTGAAAACATTAACATATGTTTGTTAGAATTAATACCACATGTCCTTATTATTTTACCATTGACTATTTGTGTTCAAATTTAAAAACATATAAAGTGTTTTTTTTTTATATATTCATAGTTTAGAACTTCGTGATAGAAATTATACTATATTTTATAAAATTACCACGTACATGTTACAAAGGATGTAAACTTAAATAAATGTACCATCCTAATTACAACAATTCTACATTAAAGTTGATTCCGAAGATAAAGGATGAGGGTCTTGTGTGTCATCATGTACCAATGCACGCCATTGTTCGAATCTTGAAGAATATTGCGTATTCCATGTTGAAACGCTGCTATCACGATATCTATTCCAATTGATATGTACTGGTGGGAGTGGAAAACTTTCCAAAAGATATACCTGTAGAAAAAAAACTATTATGTTAGCCATTCATATCATATTGAAATGGAAAAATTCTTCACTAAACTTAGTGCTCACCGATATGTAGTGACTCATGTGTTGCAAGAAAAATATAGTGACTTCAGTTTCAGGACCTTGAATTCCGTGCATAGCCACTAAAGGTAGGAATGAGCTGCATGCATTCAATGAGTAATATGCGAACAACACACAGTAACAGGTTGCAATGACATGACCAATATCAGGCATTTCCATCCAGTGTGCCATCGGAGCTGGCCCTTCCCAATGAGCAATAGTATTAATAACTTGATCAACGCTTTCATAGACGAACACATTCTCGTACAAATGTCGTCTCGCCAATATCTCATGATACAAGTCCGTACGAATCTGAACCCATCGTTCTTCATCTCCTAGTATAATAGAAGCCATTGCTCTGAAACCACAATTCCCATCTCCTAAAACATTACACCAGCTACTAATATAAGGAACTATATGTCGATTCATTTGAGTCACATATGGAAATTGAAATTGGCCTGATGACAGAAATGCCGATTGCCGTCCTCGACCCCGACCCCGACATTGAGTTGATCTAGGACGACTACAAAATTGTTGTTCTGTATACTCCCAACTAGATTGTTCCCTTCTAGTGGAGTTCCTTGGCCGACCCCTGTGCTGCCGTACTTGTGGCTCGTCGAAAGGTGTTCTCTGAGGAACTGCAGTATTAAATATCTCTCTAGCCAACTGATTCTGTATTTCTGGTGACTGGCGCATAACAGATTCCATCGAAATATGGAGCAAGTGAGATGCAACATCAACTGGTTCTTGGGGTCTCGGTGGAGTAATGGGTCCATCTATGTCGAGTTTCTTCCAAAACGGATGAATAGCCGACAGGGGGATTGACATGTAGTTATGAATGTATGTTTTAATTTCATGCGTACACGGTATCCCGTGCGTATGACGCATGTAACATCCGCATAAATCATCATTCCTACTTACATATTCAAGTCTCTGACACTCGTTGTTCACCAACTCCATTGCATATAAAGAAACATGACCCCTCAAATTGGTATAAAGATCACTTGTAGCAAAATGAGGAGTGTTGAACCGAGACCTCTCAAGCGATGCTTTTATCTCATCATGTTGTAATTCGAGGAACATGTGCATTTGTTTTTGGACTGTATTGAAGCTGCCCCGTGATGTCTCCAGGAATCTTTTTAAAGATCCATGAGCTCCTTCAACCCTGTTTGTTACAAAACTTTATTTACTTAACTTTATCAACATAAAAGAAGCTCAATCAGCTATCACGGTTGCAAGAAAATATAAATCATACCTATTTGTTGTAAGTTGATGGATATGGAACACGTCACCAAAGAATGCTGCAACAATTTTATGTTTGTAGGGTTGTAGCCAATTCGTCTTGAGATACGAAATTAGACTAGGCATGCTTCTGTAATCTTCCTCTATTGACAACAATCGTGCCTCATATGTTTCTTCGTCTGTGGCATCTATCAAAATTTTCCATTGTGACATAAAACCACGTGCAAACGATGAACGATCATAAAGTTTCTTACATTTTTCCTCGACATTCTTATTCACATGAAATCTGCATAATAAATGTTTTGAAGTAGGAAAAATATGTTCCACGGCTGAAATGAGAGCAAGTTCTCGGTCGGTAATAATGGTGGTTGGAAGCATATATGGATCCATTAAGCTCTTTAATCTCTCAAGCACCCAAAAATAATTTTCCTCCTTCTCAGATGACATGTATGCACATGCAACGTTGAAATTCAATTGTGTTGGTGTTAGGCCGATAACTTCAAGTAAGGGCATTCCGTATCTATTTGTCTTATACGTGCAATCCATTTGTAAAACAAACGGAAATGCACGTAAAATGTTAACAGATACGGGATGTGCGAACAGATGTTCACTTATTACGTTTGATTGAGGCTCACTTCGATGCCACTGAAAATAATGATTATCAACCAACATACTCATGACATGCTGTAAAATTGTTTGACCATCCATTTCTTCGGACCTAAGCTTCTGTCGAGCATTATAAATATGCCTCCTTATACTCACATTACCTTCAAATTATTTTTGAAGAAGTGGTATGATTTGTCGTGGCTTCACGTTAGCTGTAATAAGTTCATCAACATATTGAACTTCATTTTCTGTCAACTTACCAAGAACAGCATGGCCTTACTCACAATTAGCCAATTTGTGATTGTGTGTCCCGTTCCTAACTACCACTTGCCATCCACCGTTATTATTTTCAACACCAATAATAAAAAAAGGACAATAGGTTTTTTTTGAACAAGTATTACGTGCACCTTCGGTATCTGTTGGTCTAGTACGGACGTACGTACCACTTCGTACACATCTTATCGAGACTCTACCCGCCCCTATACCATTTCCTTTTCTAGAACCTTTGATAATCAAAATCATCTTATGAGTTCTACCCATTTTCTTAACCCATGTCACAAGTTCATCCCGATTCGAAAATAATTCATCCGTTACAAAAATATCTGATAATTTTCACTCGTAAAAGATGTATTCTCCATGCCCTAAAAAAAAGAGTTTACCATAATAATATAATAACAAAAAACTATAAATTTCATGTAACTAATTTTGTCACCACAATTTAAAATACTTAAAAAATAATATTTTACCTCTTCGTTGAAGTTGTAATTAATATTGGGAGAATGCATTTGCGTATCTTCTGCATATCCATAGCTTCTCGGTATTGTAAATCTATCATCGTAATACGATGGGGTTCTGACCCCATCTTCGTAGTTCATCGGACTTCCGAAATCATCGTACTCTATTGAAGTTTCAAACTCTTCGTAGTTTGAATAACTTCCAAATTTATTATTCATTGTGAGTGTTTAACAAATATTGAAAAATTATATCTCAACCTTCAACTAACAAAGTTTCTACAGAATAGAAATATTGAGTTGAAGAATACGAATGATAAGACGTTCCTTTATATATAAGGCTTCATGTTCCTAACTTCACGAGCTTAACATACCATCGTACAATTATTTTATTTACAAAGATATGCAATAGTATAATTATTCTACGTACCGTTCTGCAATACTATTTGCAGAAGCCACACACATTGACTATCCCCACCAGCAACCTTCAATTCATTGTATATGATAGTATAACTATCGGCCAAACTTGCCGAAACATCAACAATAATATGATTCATTGTCAGGCAAATATTTTTTTGTCAGAAGTACGCATTACTTTTACTGTGTCAAATCTTTTCGAATCAGCGTTTTTGTTATTTGGAAAACAAAATTTTACTCCATAGAAAACATATTTTGTCCTTATCTTAAAAAAATAATAATAATAATTGGTGAATCGGCAGTTATTGCCGATGGGTTGGGCTGGTCTGGTTTCGGCAATAATTGCCGATGGCCTGGAACTTATCTTATATTTTTTTAATTATAAATATGTTAACTTAAATTTTTCGGCCGAAAGGGAAAAAAAAATAATTGCTGATGGTTTGGAACTTATCTTAATTATTAACTTAAATATTTCGGCCGAAATTGAAAAAAAAATTGGTGCATCGGCAGTTTGTGCCGATGGTTTGGCCTGGTTTCGACAATAATTGCCGATGGCCTGGGCCTGTTTCGGTAAAAATTGCCGATGGCCTGTTACTTTCGGTATAACAATAAATATGCTGACTTAAATTTTTCAGCCGAAATTTAAAATATATATATATATATATGCTACATCGGCAGTTATTACCGATGGAATGACTTGGTTTCGGTAATAATTGCCGATGGCCTGGATGTTAACTTAAATATTTTGGCCGAAATTGAAAAAAAAAATTTTGGTGCATCGGCAGTGTTTGCCGATGCCTTGGCCTGCTTTCGGCAATAAGTGCCGATGGCTTGGGCCAGTTTCGGTAAAAATTGCCGAATATTATCCATAGTTTCGGCTAAAATCGCCGATGCTGATCGTAGCTTTCGGCAAAAATTACCGATGTAAAGATCACTTTCGGAAATTATTTTCCGCGGAGTAAAAATATATTTTCTATATAACAATACCCAAGGCAAATTGTACCCTCGGCTTGTTTGAAAAATTTTGAAGGTAAAACTATTTTTTCTCGACCATCAAATCAATAGTTGTACAGCTTTAGATTACTTTCATATAACTTGTTGGGACGTGGGACAATAATATCTCTATGAACTCAATTTTTCTCTCCATTGATCCAATATTAGGTTACACTTATTAATTGACATAATATTCAATCCACAATAAGACCAGCATCATGGTGAGGCAAGATGAGAAGCAAAGGCACTTTTGCCTCCCCTAAGACCATCTGCATCAACGCCTCTCACCTTTATCCCTAACACTTTTTCCAACACATAAAATAATATTATAATAACATTTGCCTTCCACTTTCATCATTTTTACCTCCACAATTCTCCTTCACAGTATACAATATTATCAATCTATACTCAATTAAATTTATCTAAATAATATTAAAAAAAATTGTTAATAATAGTGGAGGCCCTTTTCTTTCATTCCCTGCCTTTCCTTTTTCCTTGCCTCTCATGTGGCGGCAAGCTTCACGGACCATCGGAACAAAAGATATGTTATCGTGTCTTTATTACCTGCATGGATGTGAGATTCTAATAGAGGTAACCTTGCCCTCACCCCCCGGTTTTAGTGAGTAGTATGGGTGCTACAAGGCCACACATCCTTGTGGTTGAAAGCGTCGGGAGGCCAAAAACAAATGAATCTATGTAGCGCAGATCCTCTTAGCTTTAGAAAAGCAGAGAAATAGGAGGAAACAAGGGGACCATAATTTAATTAACAATTTTTTTAAGTAATACTTTGATAAACTTGGTGATATATAGATTGGTACGGTGCATATTTTGTTATTGTATTAAAAGATAGAAAAAGTTGAGGCAATAAGGGGTAAAAGACAAATATTGTTATAGTATCATTTTGTGTGATGGAAAAAGTGATAGGAAGGGTATGGATGTGATGGTCTAACCATATAAAAAAGAATAAGGTAAGAGCACGTCGTTGTAGAGTTGTGGACTTAAAAATGTTGTCTATAGTCTAATATATATTATGTTATTAAGTCCACAACCGTGGTGGAAAAAAAATCTATGCCAAAGACTTACATAAAGCTGGGGAAAAAATATGAATAGCTCATAAACTTCTTAGACTATCCACTGCGGCGCAGCAAAAAATTTGTCGCGTCCGTTGCGTCGACGCAACAAGCTATAGCAACGGCGCGACAGGCTCGATAATTTACGTCGGACGCTATTTTCTGCGCCGACGCAACAAAATTTTATACCGTATATTCTTAATATTTTAACAACAAATAATAAAAACTTTACAATAATTTTTTCATTATTTGATCAATAAAAATAAAAATAAAAATTATCAATATTTTCTACCAAGTGTCAATGTTTTATTTGTTAGTTAGATTTTTTTGGATAATTTATTATCCTCATTATTATCTTCATATTTTTTTAAATAATGGATTTTAGAATCTATAAATAGCTTGCCTCCATATCATATTTTTCATCTTCCATCTATTATTATTATTGTTGTCATTATTGTTATTGTTATTATTATTAATTAGCTATAAATCTATTTTAATGCCTCTTTTTTTAAAAAAAAAAAGAGACTAAATTACTCTTATTTAGTTAATATTACTGCTATTATTAATGTTATTAGTTATAATTTTATTTATGTTACTCTTATTTGGTTATTGTTATTATTGTTGTTGTTGTTATCTACTAAAAATTTATTTAGTTACTCTTATCTAGTTATTATTATTATTATTAGTCTTATTAATTAATATTTATTAATAATAATAACTATCTAGTTAAAAATTTATTTAGTTACTTCTATCTAGTTATTTTTATTGTTATTATTAGTCTTATTAATTAATATTTATGTTAGTATATTTAATTTCTATTGTCATTGTTTTTATTATGGTTGTTAATGTTATTATTAATTACTATTAGAAATTGTTGATCTTCTTTATTTTTACTACTACTACTATAAACTCTATTAATTTTTTATTTACCACTAATATTGTAATTATTGTAATAGTTACCTTCAAAATGGATTCAAATCGTACCATCAACAAAGGCAAAGGTAGAGTTAGAAAGCAACTAATTCCACAAGCTCATCCACCCCGTCAACAACCACAAAGTAGCCAACTTCGTCAAGGTACACAACATATTCAAAATATGCAAAATTATGGAGTCCAAGTACCTAATATGGAATATTGGAAAAATTATCAAATAAATTCCAATACCCCAAACCTTTCACAACAATTCCAACAATTTGATTGTTACACACCAACTCTAGATCAATCACAAGCTCAAATTTTTCCACCCACTCAATACAGTCAGAACTCACCATCATTTTCTCAACATCAACCTCAACATCCATCATCTAGACAATTCGATTCGTACTCACCAAACCACTCTTATCCACAAGCTCAAACTTTTCTACCCACTCAATCTGAAAGATGGAATTTTAATCAAGGAGGTTATTCACTGAAACCTTCGATAGATCAACACCCTATGACCCCTGGTTCTAGTAGAGGTTCACAGATGTCACAAATGCTTTTTTCTGCTTTCTCGACACAACTTGGTATGAACGATGTCAATGAAGAAATTAGTGGAAATGTTGACGGTGGTGGCAATGATGATAAGGAGGAGGAGGAGGAGGAGGAGGAGGAGTCGGAGGGGGAAGAGGAAAGCCTTGTTGCTGATATACACTCGAGGAAAAAAAAAGTATCCAAAGTTTACTTGGTCTAGAGAAGATAGCAAGATATTAGTCCATACGTACATTAATGTGATGAATAATATCTTTGTAGGAACTAATCAATCGTCTGATACTTTTTGGGGTAAAATCGTTGAAGGCTATAATAAATTTAGAGGTTCTAGTCGTGAACGAACCCCTAATCAATGCAAGAATCTCTATAGTACGAGTTCGAAAGAAAGCGCAAATTTTAGTGCTGCATACAATCAAGCGCTTAGAAAGCAAAAAAGCGGAGAATCAGAAATTGATGTTCTTGATAAAGCACACCAATTCAATATAACAACTAATGGTAGGAAATTTAACCGAATGCATGTTTGGGAAATATTGAGGCATGAGCCAAAGTGGAAAGCCAAATATCATGACTCACCATCTGAAACTACAAGCAGTGGAGTTAAGAGGAGTAGGGTGAATGAAAGTGGTGCATACTCGAATACATCCTCAAATCCCAGTACTCCAACTAGTGTTGCCCCCCTAATAGAAGAATTTCTGCCTCGTCCTCTAGGCAAGCAACAAAGAGGAAAACGTTCTATTGTCAATGAGGCAATTAATTCAGTAAATGTAGCCAATCAATCAATAAATGAGGCGTCTCACACAATTCAAAATTATGCCAAAATTGTAGAAGAAAAGATGAAGTTGGAAGCTCGTAGGGAAAAAATTGATGAGGATAAGATGAAGATGAAGAAGTGGAGACGATATGAGAAATTATCATTACTACAAAATAGAACACCTCAACAAGATAGGTGGTTTGCACAATTGAAAGCTGACTTGTGCCCTGAAGATGATGAATGAGGAAGACTTCTGATTAATGCTCCTATCTATTTTTATTATGTTGTTGTATGTTTTATGCATTTATGTTGTATTCCAATGTAATGTTATAGTTATCCGCATTTTAACTTTTTGTACTAGCTTTTATTTAATTTTTACGCTGGTGATGTATTCCAAAGTAATTTTCAACTTGATGGTTGTGTTCCAAATTAATGTGTTGTATTCCAAAGAATCATTAATGTTTTAGTTGTCAGAACACCAATAATGCTTGCACATGGGTATCTTTGTCTTTACGTAGCTCATTATTTGTGTTATGCTTTTTAGGTAAGAATATACATTATTGTAGGCACATTGGATGCCTTTGTTTTTATCCAATGCATCAGAATACCATTATTATATGCACATGGGTTGCCTTTGTCTTCACCCAACACATTATTTGTGATCTACATTATTACAAAATCCACAAGCTCTATATATTTGACATGAAGTTAGCCCAACAACCTAAACCATCTACCACTATATATTCTTACCAACCATCAAGTTTCACAAAGAATTAAGCAAAACATGTCTTCTAGCTCATCCACACATTCTTCATCGAAGTCTTCATCAGATGATGAAGAGTACAATACATCCAATGATATAGAAAATGAAATAGTGCAAAAGGTCGATGATTGCATATTCAACCTTCAAAATCAATTGCGCCATCAGCATAAGTTAATACAAGAGCTTTCATCATATGCACAACCACAAAGAAGAGTCAAGAAACGTAACTACATAAATAGGGATCATCAAGGTGGTCATAATCGCTTGTATGCTGACTACTTTTCTGATAATCCAACTTATACGGATGCACAATTTCGTCGTAGATTTCGAATGAGGAGACATGTTTTCCTTCGTATAGTGGAAGCTTTAGGTAACCACACTCCATACTTTACTCAAAGATTTGAAGCATCAGGGAGGCGTGGTTTATCACCATTGCAAAAATGCATAGCCGCTTTGCGTATGTTGGCATATGGAATGACAGCCGATAGTTGTGATGAATATGTGCGTCTTGGAGAAACCACAACAAGAGAATGCATTGTAAAGTTCGCTGAAGGTGTGATAAATGTTTTCGGAGGAGAGTACTTGAGGAGGCCGAACCAATCAGACCTCCCACGGTTACTTTATGTGAATGAGCAGCGTGGGTTTCCAAGTATGATTGGTAGCATTGATTGCATGCATTGGAAGTGAAAGAATTGTCCAGTTGGTTGGCAAGGTCAGTATGCTCGAGGACATGGGAAGCTGACGGTCGTTCTTGAAGCTATCGCTTCATATGATCTATGGATTTGGCATGCATATTTTGGTACTCCTGGTTCGTGTAATGATATTAATGTCCTCAATCGATCTCCTATATTTGATGATATCTACAATGGTAATGCTCCACATGTAGCATTTACAATTAATGGTAACCAATATAACTTAGGCTACTATCTCACAGATGGTATCTATCCACCATGGGCTACATTCATCCAATCTATACGTCATCCACAAGGTGAGAAAAATAAACTATTTGCTCAAGTACAAGAGTCGATTAGGAAGGATGTTGAGCGTGCATTTAGAGTTTTGCAAGCACGATTTGTCGTTATACGCGATCCAGCACGATTTTGGGAAGTACAAACATTGAGCAATATTATGAATGCCTGCATCATATTACATAACATGATTGTTGAAGATGAACGTGACACGTATTTACTTGCGGCAGATATGTCTCAGTTTGATCAAAATGACATAGATGAGCCATATTTTTGTGAGCGCACAGTAGAGCATGAAAAATATATTCGAAATATTATCCAAGTTCGAGATAGAGATTCTCATCATCGATTATTACTGGATTTGATCGAGCATGAGAGTTTTTCAATTATGTAATTTCAATTTTTAGAGAATCATTGCTCTACTTTGATTATGTAATTTCATATTTTGGTGTACTCATTGTTGTTGTATCAGTAAAATATTTTATGTTGTACTCTTTTAATTAAAAATATGAATTTTTATTAAAATAAAAACTTATATATATTTTAGTCATTGACGGTATTTAAGGAATTATTTAAACATTTAAAATGTAAAATAAAATTTAATTACGCCAAAACAACATAAATTAAAAATATTAAAATATTAATTTTTATTTTAATATTTAATATTAGTATTATACAAATATTATCAAAAAGATAATTAATTTTGTAATTAATTAAAATGATAAAAATATATTAATATATGTAAAAAAATTATATCATTTTATTAAATTAAAAAATTATTTTTTTAATAATAGAAATTAGCATTTAATTAATAATATTATTAATTAAATAAATATTTTAGTTGTTTATATTGAGGTATATATTGATAAGATAGTATATTTTAATATTATATTATTGAGCCTTTGTTGTGTAGTTAAAGTTTAAAAGAGGCAAAAAGATTACTTTTTAATTTTAAAATATGTATTGATTTTTTTTTTTGCTCCTTTGTTGTGGATGCTCTTAGAAGATATCCCATGTTGGAAAAAATATGTGTCACCCATACGTATCCATTGTAATAGCCAATCTATAATTAGTACAGCATGGAGTGAGATGAACAATGGTAAGTCTGGGCATATTCATCATGGCCATAATATCATTAGGAGGTTGCTTGTAAGTGGAAAAATATCAATTGGCTATGTGAAGTGAAAGATAATATTGTGGATCCATTACAAAGGAATTAATTAGATAGAAAATAGAAAGAGCATTGAAGGGAATGGGCTTAAAGCCTATAGATGTATAGAGTTGTCATGGTGGCAACCCAACCTAGCTGACTAGAGATCCCAAGATCTAGGTTCATTGGGACAACAAAACTATGGATGACTAGCGTTGTATAGAGGAACTCGTTTCCATCTACCCTTTCCTATTATGAAACATCACAAATAAAAGAATAAAATTAAGTTAGGCTTTTAATGATCCCTATAACTTGATATGAGCAAGTGGAGTATTTAAGGATACAATAATTAATATATCACCTACATGAATGGGAAAAGGTCGCTTCTATAAGAATTTTGTAAGGCTAAATTATCTAAAGCACAAATGGAACCAAGTAATGTTCATGGTCAAAACAAACATAAATGTGATAACCAACTATGCTCAAAGGAAATTTTGTGTTTTCTATTATCTTGGTTTAGACAAGACAACTAATAATTCAAGGCAGATATGCTCAATGATTAGCTAGTAAACCCAATAATAATTACTATGAAAAATTTTAAGCCACGGGCCACTTATCCAAGTGTAGTCTACTTCACTTGTATTCAATTAGTATGGAATGTAAAATTAATTTTATCTTTAATTTTGGGAATGGAAGTATTATGAGGAAGATATTATTACATTATGATAGGGTAATTGGAAAGACAACAATTTAAGCATTATTTATTCATATTTGATAGGTCGATAACATGTCACAGTTTTGCGTGGGTTTGTATTGTAGATTACAATATTTATTTTTTGTTTGATAAATTAAATTGGTTAATTAAATTTAGTAGAAGTATTATTTATTAAATAATACGTTGAACGTTGACTTTATAGCTTTATATATATATATATATAAGTGAATGTCTTGCATGTATGGAGTTAGCAAAATTTGATCATATCCGACACGAAATAACATGATATTCACCAACCCAATCCGACCCAAACTCAACATGAAACTAGCACAATCCGATGCCAACCTGACTCAAACTTAAACCTAGCCCAACTCATAACCCAACATCAGCTCAACCCATTATCAATCCAACCCGACTCAACAAAGCCAAATTTGATATTAATCAACTATGATAATAATAAAAAAAAATGTGTATGTCTTATTATTTTTTTAAGCTTTTAAAAATATATTATTATTTAAATTTTATTTATTTTTTTTACTTTTTATTGTGAACTTACTTATTCATCAATAATATTCTAATTTTACTGACTTTTTCATGTAAAAACACGATATTATAAAGCCATAATAATAAACAAATAGCAATTAATAACACATTATTAATCACATACTTACATAAAGTTAAACTTAATTTTTTTACTTATGATATCAATGATTTAGATTAATTTTGGTGGTAAGTGTCCAATTTTACCCAAATCTAAAATAATTTGATCCACGATTAGCTCGACCCGAACCTGACCCGAACCCAACCCGACCCATCAAAACCTAAAAAGATATGATTCGTTAAGTTAACCCAAACCTTATCCATCAAATTAATTTGAACACAAAATCACCCGAATATAAACTTTCTTGACCCCATTTCGACCTGATAGGGATATAAACGGGACAGGTATGCGCATACCCATATCCATACCTGTACCCAAATTTGTACTCATACCCGAACAGATATCCACTTATACATCCATATCCGCATCCGTTAGATATTTTTTAGCCGACAAATAATCCATTTACACATTAACAGATATTATCCAATGGATAAATCTATTTAGAGTTAAGCCAAATAAAAATTTTAACCTTAATTTATACTATATTTGTTTTTAAATTAAGGGTAAAATGATAATTATATATCGAGTAAACATGTACGGATATGAATACGGGTATGGATATGGGTAAGGATATGGATATCCCATACCGATATCCGATGGACATTTTTTCCATCCTCCATATCCATTTATTTGTATATGTTTAAGTATCTGACAGATAAAGTCCATCGTGTTTCGGGGTAAAATCTATCCCATTTACATCTATAGATCCAATGCGATCCAATAAATGAACCTAAAATAATACGAATCCAAACTATTTCAAACTCGAACTATCTCAACCCAAATCCGACCCGAACCAATAAATTAATTCAATAAATTTTGAATCTGCAAAGATCTGAACCCGAATCCGACCTAACCCAATCAATAAGACAATAAAAAATAATCCAAATCTGAAATGTGCCGACTCGATCTACAATCAACTCGTAAAGAAAATGACCCACAAACAATTCAATCTAAAAATAATTTGACCCACTATAATCTGACCCATTTGGCACCTATAAATCTATTTGTATTATTGTCGTGTAGTGCGTGGACAATATAGATATAAATGTTGCCGTAGAACGCCAACAAATTAGTTTTGCTAGGACTATGACTTGGCATTTTTTTATTGGACATTCTCATTTCAAATGCAAATTCAACGACCTAAGACAAAGATTTGGAAACGAAAAGTGGTATTCCACTCGCGTGCCTTCGAGCTGCATCTTTTATAAGGAGTTGCGTATACATATTTAAAGCCATCTTAGACCGTTAGAACACGCGTACTTTCCAAATATGGTCTTGCTCCAAAACGTATTAGTAGCCCTATAAACAGGGCCTGTTACTGTGGGGAACATTTTTAATTTTTTAGAAGTTCAAATTTTCCTCTTAAGATTATTCATTCTATCATCTCTAATCCAACATTTTTGTTTAAGTACAGCTATAATATTGATTCTATCGAAATTTTATTAAAATTAAGTGCTACATTTCATAGAAATAAAAATTTGTTTTATCCTAAGAGTTAATTGCTCACCTCCTTTACATGAGGAACTAAATTTATTTTAATATACAATATGAATTTATCTGACAGATGAAATTAACTAGTCTTCTGTTTTGACGTTTACTTCTATTCTGATTTATAAAATACGATTTATTATTAATATTTTTTTATGTAACTATTATTATTATTATAAGTTAATAATAATTTTATCGGCGTATTTAATTAAATGCCTAATAAATTCTATTGTATATTTAATATATACTTTTAACACTCTGACTGACACTTAGAGATTGACTGTATCGGGTGATCCAGTGGTTTAGCATTACTGTAGTCAAAGAATGTCAAGGTAATGCTATTATACCTCTCAAGACATAACATTGATGGGGTATGCCTAGAGACGCAGCAACCCGAGGACAACAAGGAGCTCAGAGAATAGGGAGATATTGGCAATGGCAGACAGTAAGACGCATCCAGGAGACTTTCACGATCTTCGTCGATAACTTGAAGAAGGGGACTCAGGAGAAGGAAGTGAAGGAGATTTTTGACGAATTTGGAAGAGTGGCGGACTGCTATATAAGTAGGAAGGAAAGGAAGTTCTCGAACCTTCACTTTGGTTTTATAAGATTCCTAAAGGAGGACGAAGCGGTAGAAGCTATCAGGAAGACGAACGGCATGCTGCTGCATGGGATTAAGCTTCACGTTAAGAGGGCTAGATTCGACAAAGGAGAGGAGAAGGAGGCACAGAGACAGAACCACAACCATGCAAAAGGGGGAAATGGCGGGGACAGGAAGAAGGAAGAGGCACGCAGAGATGCGAGATCTTATGCAGAAGTAACCAGAGGAACCACGCCTCGAGAACCAAGTTTGGTTCCAAACGGGAGGGTGATACAATGCATACTAAAGGAAGACATCCTTGACTGTCTGGAAAGGAGCCTAATTGCCGAAAGTTATCAGCCTTGCAACCCGATCTTAGTCGCGGAGGAGTTGATGCGAAACTGGACAACTATATGCAAGGTTAGTGACTTTGGGAGATACCGATTCCTACTCACGTTCGAATCAAAAGAAGAAAGCACACGAGCTCTGCAGGAAGACAGCATGCTACATGATCACTTTCCGATAGTGAGACGATGGAGGTTAGAGGATGCTTGTACTAAAAGAAGGACGTGGGTAGAGTTAAGAGGGATCCCGGCGTGTGCTTGGAGCACCGAAGTCTTCCAGGAAATCATCCAACCCTAGGGAACAGTGATCTGCTGCGATTCGGATACGGATGGAAGACTGTCCATGGAGTCAGCCAAGGTTTTGGTGGATACCGAATCCCTAGAGGACATAAGAGACAGGGTGATCATTAAGGTGAATGGCCAGGGCTTCGACGTTATCCTCCAAGAGGTAGGCAGTAATTACCTCCCATGGCGGAACGGCAGCATGAAGGGCAAACAATGGCAGGCGACGTCAAGCGCGACAATGGCGGAAGATGAAGAGTCAGCTGGGACGTCTCGAAAGACGGCAGTGGCTGAGTCAGATCTTCGGGCGAATGAGGACAGAGAGAGCACATGGGGGGAGGTGAGGGCAGACGACGTGGACGTAGATTACAAGGAAGGAAGACAGAAGGTTCAACCGGTGACAGGTTTCGAAGAGGAGTTTATCAACTCAATGCACACGCCAAATGCATGGGAAATAGGGAGGAAGGTAACGGCTGGATTTGAAGAGTCGCGAGAAGGATGCATGGATATCGAAGCAGCCGTCGACACGAGAGGTGAGAGGGCTGAAGCTTCGACTTCCGAAGAGACAAAAGAAGCCGGGGTGAAGTACAGTTTGGTAGAGGAAGAGGAAATAATGCAGAGCCGGGATGAGGTGCGTGGCCAAGGAAAATCTTCGGAACTCAGCCCACCGCCGGGATTTGATACAGCCCACGTTTTCAAGCCTGTTACGCTACAGGTCGAAGGTGCGAATGCAGCAGGAACAAAGGGAAGAGGATCGTCGCAAGAGAGGGGTATATTGGAAGAAGAAGAAAAGGAGGAGGGAGAGGCTATAAGGGAAGCGGAAGAAACTTGGAAGATAGGGAAGAGGCTGGGTCTATCTTCTAATAATGAAATAGCGTGTGTTGAAAACATAACATCGGTAAGGAGAAGCCAAAGAGTTGCTAGGAGGCGTGAGTGTTAGCGGCTCATTTCCGGCATCATAGAAGGGGGGTTTATTGAATTGTTAGTTATGGTTATTATAAGTTGGAACGTTAGGGGGATAAAAGCCCATGGCAAGATCTCTAGCATTCGATCTCTTATAGCTAGGGAGAAGCCTTGGATCTTGGGTTTGGTGGAGACTAAGCATGACTTGGTATCGGAAGGGTGGAAAAGGAGGATTTGGGGCAGCACTGTTGTTGGATGGGAGGAGGTCGCGGCAGAGGGAAGAAGTGGAGGCTTGATCTGCGCCTGGGATACGGGAAAATGGAAGGTGGAGAATGTCAAGTCTGGGAACCGATGGATCCTGCTTGAAGGTACTCTTCTCCAGTTTAATTTCGATTGTGCAGTTTTACTTTTATATTGCTTTTCTGAGGGCCGTGCTAGGGAGATTTTGTTTGAAGAAGTGTGGAGTGAAATAGAGATGGTTCACAGACCTTTTTTAGTCATGGGAGATTACAATGAGGTCAGATTGCCTAGGGAGAGAAGAGGGGGCAAAATTGAAACGCGTAGCATGAGGGCCTTTAATGAATGGATTGATAAATTGGGTCTTATCGACATAAAACCAGAGAACATGGAATTCACGTGGCATAGATCGGGATCGGCGAGTTTGCTTGATAGGTTCCTTATTGACCAAGAGTGGATTGCTCATTTTCCCCATCTGAGTTGTGTGGGGATGCGGAGGTCGCTATCTGATCATAACCCGATCCGTTTGATGCTGAGTCCCACTACGGGGGGCCCTAAACCGTTCAGAGCCTGGGATATGTGGTTCACTCATCCGAAGTTCAGAAATTTTGTGGTTGAATGCTGGGGAAAACTGGGAGAGCTCCCATGCCATGAAAAGCTCAAGCTGATCAAGGAGCCGCTCAGAGTTTGGAATAAGACAGAGTTCGGGAATTTTGAAGAAAGAATCACGGCTTTAGAAACAGAGATGCAGAAGTTGGATGTTACGATCACTAGAAATCCTGTTTCGGAAGTGACTCTAGCTAGAAGAGTGGCGTTACAGAAGCAGCTTTGGTTGTGGCACAAAAGAAGAGAAAGTTATTGGCATCAAGTATCAAGAGTACGGGGTTTCAAGGAAAAAGACAAGAACACAAAGTATTTCCATGTGATTGCCAATGTTCGAAAAAGGAAGGCGGCCATCCACAGATTAAAAGTAAAGGGGAGGTATGTAACAGATGCACAACGAATAAAGGGGGAGATTACCTCGTACTACAAGGAGCTGTTCGGCAACCACAACCTACCGGAGATCAGAATGACAGGAGAGGGTTTCAAAACAATTAATCAGGAGCAAACCCAGAGACTAGAGGAAATCCCAACGAAGGACGACGTTTGAGAGGCAGTATGGGCTTGTGATCCTACAAAGGCGCCTGGGTATGATGGATTCCACTTAGGTTTCATCAAGAAGATGTGGAATTTGATAGGGGATGATTTCTCGAAAGTGGTGACGGATTTTTTCAGCACGGGACGACTAGCACACTCCCTAAATACAACCCTAGTAACCCTCATTCCAAAAGTGCAAGGAGCAGAGGAGATATCGCACTTTAGACCCATTAGTATGGTTGGATGCATCTACAAAGTTATCGCTAAGATCATGGCAGAGCGTCTCAAGCAGGTTATTCAGCCATTGGTTAGTGACACTCAATCAGCTTTTATCGCCGGGAGAAGTATCCTTGATGGGATTCTAGTTGCAAACGAAATAGTGCACTGGAAGCAGAAGAACAAAGGTACTCAAGGGGTGATGGTCAAACTTGATTTCCATAAAGCCTACGACACAGTGAGATGGGATTTCATTGACTTGATCTTGGAGCTTATGGGTTTTGGGAATATCTGGAGAGGATGGATTAGTGAGTGTCTTTCAACAGCTAGCATTTCTATTCTGGTCAACGGGACACCGACTACCCCGTTTAGGATGAGGAGAGGACTGAGGCAAGGGGACCCGCTATCCCCTTTCCTGTTTGTCCTAGCTACAGAGGGTTTCAATCAGCTGGTGCAAAGGGGCTTGAGAACAGGAGTGATCCGGGGTTTAAAAGTGGGACATGACCAGCTGGAGGTGTCTCATCTTCAATATGCTGATGATACAATGGTGTTCTGCGAAGCATCAAGAGAAAATGTGTTGAATTGGAGGAGGGTGCTTGACTGTTTCTCCATAATATCAGGGCTTAGGATCAACTCCTCCAAGACGGAAGTGATAGGGCTGGGCACAAATTTGAATCAGACAAAAGAGTTGGCCGAGGTTTTTCAATGTCAGGTGGGACATTTGCCTTGTACCTACCTTGGTCTGCCTCTAGGAGCAAACCCTAGAAGAATAGAGACGTGGAAACCAGTGATTACAAAAATTCAAAAGCGTCTGCAAAGCTGGAAGATAAGGACACTATCTAGAGCAGGAAGACTGGTTCAGATCAAGAGCGTTCTAAATAGCCTGCCAATGTACTACATGAGCATGTTCACCATCCCAAAAGGGGTGATAAAGGAGATTATCCGCATTCAGAGAAACTTTTTCTGGGCAGGAAGTGGAGAGAGGAAGAATCTGCCTTTAGTCCGATGGAGTACGATCCAGAAACCACGAAGTATGGACGGTTTGGGGGTAGGGGACCTGTACGTAAAGAATAACGCTCTACTCTTCAAATGGTGGTGGCGCTTCTTTACCAACGAGGGAGCCTTGTGGAAACAGGTCGTCGAGGCGATGTACCCGAAGACTCAAAAGGGGATTCTAGAAATCCCAGGGAACGACAGAGGCAAGTCTACATGGGGTGATATTGTCAAAAGAGGCCGTGATAGCAAGCTTCTGGTGGAAGGCATATCGATAAGGTTAGGGGACGGGGAAACGATCAGGTTCTGGCATGACAACTGGGTGAGTGATGGCAACTTGCGCGATAGATTTCCAAGATTATTCTCAATTTCCGGTCAGCAGAACGAAATAGTTGCTAACATGGGGGTTTGGGACGGAGCGTGCTGGAACTGGAGTATTGTGTGGAGGAGAAGACTGTTCGTATGGGAAGAGGAACAAGAACATCAGATGATGTCCTTGATCAATCAGACCTTACCAAGCAAATAGGGGAGAGACGACATTCTCTGGAATTATGACTGTAACACCCCGAGTCGACACGACCACACGGGGGCTACCTTGGAGTGCTTTCGGATTGATTGGCTAGCCCCACAGATCAACACGAGCCCTTTCAGTGCGCTTTGTCCTCACTCACGCACTTTCCGAGAAATTTTCAGAACTTCCCAGAAGGTCACCCATCCTAAAATTGCTCCACGGCCAGCACGCTTAACTGTGGAGTTCTTAGGACGGAATCACCAAAAGGATGGTATACCATGTTGATATAAGTAGCCAAATCAATTCTTATAACACTCCGCTCAATTTGGGGTATTACATTCACCCCCACTCAAAGAACACAACGTCCTCGTTGTGCCTCAACCAATGACTGTCTCAATACAGTTCATCCCAAGAATCGTCCCACTAGGTGACTGACTGGCTCATCCAAGTTCAGCTCACGGTCGTGGTTTCGCTCTGATACCATTTGTAACACCCCGAGTCGACACGACCACACGGGGGCTACCTTGGAGTGCTTTCGGATTGATTGGCTGGCCCCACAGATCAACACGAGTCCTTTCAGTGCGCTTTGTCCTCACTCACGCACTTTCCGAGAAAGTTTCAGAACTTCCCAGAAGGTCACCCATCCTAAAATTGCTCCACGGCCAGCACGCTTAACTGTGGAGTTCTTAGGACGGAATCACCAAAAGGATGGTATACCATGTTGATATAAGTAGCCAAATCAATTCTTATAACACTCCGCTCAATTTGGGGTATTACAATGACAACAGTGGGGGGTACACAGTCAAATCCTTTTGTGAAGCACATTTCAGAGAAAAGGCAGGGGATGAAGAAACATGGACAGAGTATAGAAAAGTCTGGTTTGGTTTAGCACCGCCAAGGATTGAACTGTTGACCTGGTTCGTGATCCAGCAAAAACTTAACACAAAGGAGCGGCTCGCAAGGTTACATCTTATCAGGATTAGTGAGGCCCTATGCCCCTTCTGCAGGACGGACACGGAGACGACCTCGCACTTATTTCTACACTGCAGACTCACGGGGAGGCTTTGGTATGACATTTGCGACTGGATGGGGATCAATTGGGTCATGCCGGAGAGCACGTACCAGGCCTTTTCAGCCTGGATAGGAATGGGGTGGAAAGGCAGGAAAGGTAAAATCTGGATCGCATCTTTTTTCGCAGTGGTTGGAACCATCTGGGAATTTCGAAATAAAGCAGTGTTCGAAAATGCCAATATTTGTATGAACTGGATTTTGATGCTGATCAAGACTAGGGTGGCTTTATGGCTAAAGGACGGGCAGCATATCGGTGAATGTAGGGTTGATGATATAATACACCAGTTACATTGCTACAGAGAGCGGTGTGGCCCCTAGATGATGGGTTACTTTTGTTTTCTGTTGTTTGGTGGTCTCTGTTACCTTTGGGGGTCTTTTTTATGAGGGTGGGCTCCGGATTGACGGATCCTTGTTTTTCGTTTTTGGCTGGACGCCAGTTTGATCAATAAACCATCAAAAAAAAAAAAGACATAACATTGATACGAAAGTTAAGTGGAGGGGAGCTAGTTGAGAGATTCACCGATTCCCAGGGGCAACCTGATATAACAAACAAATGGAATTCTAGTGGCTTCCCCGAGAATTGAGTCAACGAGAGAATCTCTCATGGTTTAACTTTAGAAGATTTTAATGAGATTTCGCATGGAGATGTGAAGAGGTAAGGAATGCGTAGGGAACAAGTACTAATGGAGAATTTTAGAGACACTTGTGAAATATATGAAGTTAAGGATATCGGTTTTGTTTGATATCCTTACACTTGGATGAACATGCATGATGGGGAGATGAGAGTGGAAGCATGGCTAAACAGTGTTATGCTCAGACAAGTGGGAAATATGTTTCCTAGAGCTACGGTTCAGCATGTTAATATGTCGAGGTCTGATCATAAGATGCTATTGTTGTTTAAGGATTGCAAGGAGACTTACATAAAAAGACAGCAGTGATTCTATTTTCAATGGTGGTTAAGAGATGATGGGGCTGAGGACGTAGTAAGACGGGTACGGGATGCAGCGTATCTGGGACATAAACATTGGAATGTTGATGCAATGACTAGACACATGCAAAAGGGGGTTTAGAGAGTGGCATAAGGAGCGGGTGCTAGATTGGTTTTCCAGAAGGCAAAGTTAAGCTAGGGAGAATTTGGAGGCATGTAAGTCAGGTGAGAAAGGTATGGTAGATACAAGAGGAAACAACGAGAATAGAGTTGGAAGCATGGTTCGAAAAGGATGCATTATTTTGGCATCAACGGTCGAAGATGGATGTGTTAACATATGTGGATAAGAACACAGAATATCATCATGCGCCAAGGAATATTGACGTCCGTAGCTTACGAGATGAGAATGAACAGTGAGTTAGTTCCCGGGCTGAGATGGTGGGTATAATTATGAGACATTTGGAAAGGAATTTTACGGATACACTTGACCAGTCCCAGGAGTACGATACGTGGATTCTAAGTAGAGTAGTCTCACAGGATGATAATGCTCTTCTTTGCATAAGATAAAATCAACGCAGTTTTCTTTCAGATGGGACCCAAAAAATCTTCTGGACTTGACGGTTTATCTCCTGGATTATGTTTCAAAAATTCTGACATATTATTAGTGATGGTATTTGTATTGCTGGTTTAGACTTTTTGAATCATGAGAACCTACCCTCAGAAATTAATTCTACCCATATTATATATATTCTTATTTCTAAGAGCCAATACCCTACCCAAGCGGGGTAGTTCCATCCTCTCTATAATGTGGTCTACAGTATTTTTGCAAAAGTGTTGGCTAACCGTTTGAAATTAATCTTACCCAAGCTTATTTCACAAAAACAAACTGCATTCTTATTCGGGAGGTTAATTATACTGATAATATTATGGTAGTGCATGAAAATTTGCGTATGATGTAGTTAATGGGAGTAGCCGCCATAAATTAAACTTTGCTAGCGACACAGGGATAACAACGAGGAGAATGAGCTTTTGTGGATGATGGATAGAGCTCATTATGAGTAGTGTTAGTGGGGTGCACTATTAACATAGGGAATATAACACCTACAGTAGGTTTAAGACAGGATGGCCCATGAGGCCATGATCCCCGTATCTTCTCCTCTTATGTGGTAAAAATTTGTCGTGTTTGATTAATCACGAGGACTCCGATAGTGTCTCATTTTTATTTTATTTTTTAAATGATAGGTTCCTTTTTTGCAGAGATATAAACTCAGAACTAGGTAAAATTGGAGAATTTTGACATCACATAAGCAGGCTTTGGGTCAAGCTATGAATTGTTTTTTTTTATCAGGAGCGTAAATGAAGAGAAGGCGGAGCACCTTGCATGCAAAATGGTTATGTGTGGGGTTAAAAGATTGAGTATACGTTTCTTTCAAATGCTGGGAAGCAAGTCTTAACCATATATGATGTCCATCTCTTAGGTTCCAAGAGGAACGTGTAACCTGGATAAAATGATGAATAGCTTTTGGCGAGGGAATGGGGAAAGACACAAGGGAATTAAGTGTGCAAGATAGAGAAACATGACCCAACCGATGAAGGAAGAGGGTATGAAATTTCGCTACCTGGAGCAATTCAATTTATCTTTGTTGGCTAATCATGGCTGTAGTATGCTTCATGAAACAAACTAGCTAGCGTACCCAGTTATGAAAGTGAATCACTTCCCGAGATATTCTTTTCTTAAAGCAAAAGTGCCACTAGGAGCTACCTTTATATGGAAAAGTATTTGCTCAACTAAGTATCTTCTAGTGGAAGGAATTGTTTAGAGAATTAGGGACAAGAGAACCGCTCCAGTGTGTGCTGATTTTTGGGTCGGAGGGGAGAAATTGCAGCAGAGAAGTACTCACATAGAGGAACAAGAACAAGTTATATATATGGTGGATCTAATATATGAATACATGAGACAATGGAACCATGAGAGAATAAACGGGGCTTTCAATCTACCAACAACAAGGGAAATAATAATGATTTTGATTAGTATATGATAAGCGAATCTACGAACGCACGGATTCGTTGTATATATCAAGGTCAATTCCACGAGGCTAACGGTTAATTATCAAAATTTATATTTTAGACTAGCTAAACAAATAATTAAAAAAAATAACTAAAATTGAATGATTTCATTATGAAAGTAAAATCTAGCAACTAATAAAATGGGATTCAATATATTAAGAAGCTAGGATTAGGGGGTTCTACCGCAACATTGATAGATTAATTCACTTCTTGAAGTTAGTTTAAGCTAAAAAGGCTGAACCAACCTAAATTAATCTTAGTTTAAACTAAAAAGGTTGAATTAACTTGAATTATTCTAAAGCCTCTTTTAAGGTCTAAAACTCATACCTAATTTAGCTTAATTTATTACTTTCATGGAATTAAGACTAAACAAAAGCTATTATGTTTAATGTTAAGTCAATTTGAATTCCTAAAAAAGCTAGCCTATGTCTATGGTTCGGATTCATTACTTTATTATTAGAGGTAGAGTAATAATTTTCACCTTTCAACCCTTCAATTAATTACCTAAGATCGGTAATCTAGTGGCCAAGCAAATCAACAAAGTTAAATTTAAATATTTAAACTTTCACTATTCATCATCTATTGTCCAAAAACTTGGGTTTATTCCCGAGCATAGTCTACTTGCACATGACTGCAATTAAAACAATCAAGAAATAATAAAGTAAGCCAAACATAAAAAAAATATTAAATTAAACAAGTAATCCGTTTATTAATTGAACTCTTCAAAGAAGAGACTTACAATCCAATATTGTATAAGAAACTCTTGATTTCCCTTTGAACAATTAAAAATTGTATTAATTGGAGGCTAAATGAGATATAGAAGATGATTTTAAACCCTAAGCTTATATATATATATATATATATATAGGTTTCAAAAATATGGATAAAGATGAGAGAATCTAAGTCAAAATTGATCAAACAACTACTACAGTGCGTCACACAACCACTTGTGGTAGAATTCACTTTATTTATGTTGTCAAGGCAGGGCCACATGTGTCATGTGCACCACATTAGGCCATGGTAGACTTTGTTTCTTCTAATTTTAGACTATCTTTAGTATTTTAGCCATAACTCCTTTATCTAACCTCTAAATGAGGTGGTTCATGCACTCTAGTGCAATATGCACCTGAAAACCACTATTAATATATTGTGGATAAGAACACAACATATACCTTCTTCCAAGATAGAACACTCTTGGGGACCACAAAACTAGACTCCTAATTCTTACATGCCCCATATAAATCAGTGAAACAAATAATGTAGAGTAGATATAAAGCCAATTTGGTTATGATAGATATAGAAAACACGGGTATCATAATAGCCTAGAAATAAACAATATCAATGGTACAAAGATCCTGATTTAAGTGATCTTCCACTATAATTAATAATGTCTTATTAACTAACATGACCAACGCAATTCATTCTCCACACCTAACAAATACTACTTGATTTACTTATCATCACAACACTTCCACTTATATTACCACTGACTTATCACATGGAATACCACATGTCATTTGTTATATAAAATATCGATTGCCAATGAATTTATATTGGTTATTGTTATCAATTAGAGTACTTATAAATGCATCATAGTTAATAAATCAAACATATTATAATCATATGAAGTAATGATAAAGTATAAGGAAATACAATAAGAACAAAAGAGATATTACAAAAGGAAAAATATCATAATGCCTTATAAAATCCTAATTCACAATTACATTATAACTCTACTCATAAGATTCACTAAAATCACAAAATTAAGCACAATGCCTCAACCTATCATAATAAGCACTATATCTAAAAATCATGATTAATCTCTAACATTTTATACACAAAATACCAATCATACCTGTAGGGGTTTAAAGTCCATTTTAGGTCATTTTCACATAATATTAATACTTATGTTGACCATATTAAACCAAAATAATCACCTATCACGCTTATCACATTTTAAACCCAATAACACTTACGCAACGTCAATTTTATAGAACTAACCCAAAAATGACATTTTTAACCTTATTTCACCTAAACACCTTAAAACTTGTGAAATTCATATTTTAACCCATACTCAACCATATACTAAAACTTAATTAAGAACCCCAACGAGCACAATGAAAGCATTAGATTTTGTAAAAATCAATGGAATAACCATAATACCCCTTAGCTTGATTCTAGTATAAAATGCCTAAATCTCAAAATTCACCAAACTGCATCATTTATACAAATAATTTCCTATACATAATAAAAACAACCAAATATGTAATCAACATGAGTGAAAATACCCAAAATCCCCCCCCCCCCCAACTAAAAAAAGAAAAGGGTTGAGACTCACTATGGCCAAAATCCATTATTCCACAAAATACTTCTCAAAAAATGCTTAAACTTATGAAATTTAATACTAACAGCATGCTTATTAAGAATAATGAAGTACATCATGATGCTTGGAAATTTAAAATGAAACCTAGCAAGGTCTAACATGATATTTATATATAAAAAAATCCCATGTCATCCACAACATCAAAAAATGAGACATGAGTACAAGCTTGAGTATTCCAAATCATGATTTTTGGCAAAAAAAAAAGAAAGAAAGAAATAGTATGATATTATGGAAATGTAAAATATACATTTTAACAAAATCCCTAAGTTAGAGATGTGTATCTTTACAAAGGCTACATCAACCTATCAGAAAAATACTCCTAATTACCACCTTTAACTACACCTTAGGATCACCAAACAAGATAATAATAAGGTTAGGGAAATAATAAAAATTAGCAAAGAAAAGGTAACGGAAAGGAGAAAGGGATTTAGAAATCACAACCAAGGTAGAGGAAGGATGGAGGAGTTATAATATTCAATTTATAGTAGCAACAAAAGAAACAAGATGAACCACCACTTGAATCACTAAGATGCCATTAACCAACTGAGGAAAAACTTGTAACACCCTCAATTTACTACTTAAAAATTTTATTTTGCTAAAGCATTAATCTCAATATAATGGGTGTTACTGCCACACTTAGTATAAGTTTGGCTCCCTCACCTTTCTTATGTCAAATTCTAAGGTTCAAAATAAGTTTGATCTAACACAAGTAGCATATATAAGAAAAAATACATAGATAAAAGTAATGGATAAGTACCCTCCATACAACAATAATAATTCAAGATACAAAATGGGACATAATAGTCTAAAGGAAAATTGGCTATAACAAAAACCAACATATAAAGGTATAACACCGATTTACCCTAACTTTGTGACCCAAAGGCCTATTTCGAGAATGGGACCTCTTCCCAATGACTTCACTTATCCTTACCACTATTATATGCTTCATACCACTTCATGAAATTCACATAATCATCTATAAATGCAGTATCATTATAACTTTCTCATATTGAGTAAATCATAATAACACACAAGAGTTAGTATACTCACATTGCACATAATCATACAACAATCTAAAAATATGCTTAAAGCACAAAACATGTGCCATAACAATATACAATAATTATGGGATAATACATACAACATCAACATCTCATACTCAGTAGCCAATCATAATCAACCAATTCACTTCATCTCAAAGTACACAATAGCCGTATCAAAATCCATTTTAAAAATGACTAATCAAATCAATTTTAAATACCAAGGTAGGGCACTAAGGTATCTACCAAACCAAATAGCATGCAGAGGTAAATATTAAACCACAACCACAAAAATCCATTTAAATTCTTACACAGCATATACTTCCATTTTTTAATGACTTAAGTGGATACAATCAACTTGGGGACATTGAGGTATACTAGGTTATACTGGTGCACGAAGGCAATGCAATACCTTTACTCTAAAAATAGTGATATTGCGGTACGCATGGTCAAGCTAGCACACACTGAAAATAAAATATCCTCCAATCTTATTCACCTAATCTTTAAATATTGATACCTCCTATAGAGACCATAGGTCACCTATAGAGCAAACTAGGGCCTTGTTGAAGCATAACGACACACTAGCAAACCAAAACCAATCTAGGGATACACCTCATTTCTAAGGTAACTAACCTTAGAGAGCAACCATTTCCAAACTGAAGGTTTTTCTCAAGCATTTAAATTTTATAGGGTGATCACAAATATCGCATATTGTACAAAAATTTTCATCCCTATACTTAACTATTTTTTCTTTATTTTCTAATTATTCAAGTCAACTCTAAGGTCAATGGTTCAAATCAGGGTCAAAGTGCACACTAAGGTCAACCTACTAACATAATAAGGCCATCATATGTCCATTTATTCACATTAGGTACATAAGGTTAAAATGACCAAAATGCCTTCAAAACTCTACTTTCACCATTATAATCCAATTTCATACCAAATATTATGAGAATTTGTCAAGAAAGGATAAAAGATAATAATTTACAATATTTTAGCACGTAGATAATTTTTGAAAATTTAGCGATTGACTATATTTTTTTATTATGCATGAATTTATCAATTTACATGTACAAACCCTAATCACGTGCTTCTAACGAGTCATATACTCGATGCAACATATGCATACATATTTATGTCATGTTAATTTATTTAAGTTGGCAATTAACATTATAGTTTAAGTAAGAAAACATTTCTAACCCTAGAGCATATAAATAGCAATTATCTTATTTTAATCCTAATCATGCATGCATGATTTCATGCTATTTATATCAACCCTGGCTTCACATTCAATGATAATCATGGAATGCTTAACATAACATGAACATAATATCTTGGCAAGGTCAAAAGCTCTACCAAAACCCTATAGATGTATACATTCATCGTTTAAAAAATTACACATACATATGGCTCATAGTTAATGGTAAGTCAAATGTATGTACTGACTATTTAAGAGCATAGTATCATATTATCATCCATTTCATAATACTTGCATAAAAAAAACCCTATCATGATTTAAGATCTAAACAACCTATCACGCTCGTATACAAATTTTACCATCTAATGAGTGATCGGATTTACCTAAGTCCAAGCAACAAAAAAGCACAAAATATTGTCTTCTCTATAATACATCAAGGGTTACCTAAGTAATCAATAGCCAACAACACATATACTAGCATCTAATGCAAAACTAATAACCAAAATAAACTAAACCAACTCAGAAAAAGGTTAGAGAATAACCGAGGCAAAGGAATCTATGCAAGGTAACAACAGATCAACAATGACACAAATTCATGAAAGGTAAAGGGGCAACAACACTCTCACTCTGCAAGGGGGAGGAATGTCCATGCTTGTTGTAGCAAAGTGGGGATAACAGTCATTCTTGCCACCAAAAGGAGGGGTGCAATGGTGTCGGTTCACACAATAAGGGGGAGTAGCGATGTTGGTTCATGTAGCCAAGGGGCAGGTAGCATGTGGTAGTAATTCTTAACACAAAATGTTTTGACGATAATGGAAAAAAAAAAGTTGAGGATTTGTTGCGAATGGAAGCTCAGGAGGATAGAGAAGAAGAACACCTATCAAGGGATTTTTTGTGGGATTAAAGACACAAACAGAGAGGAAGGAGGCCTTATAAAAAGGAGGGGCACAAATGGCTGAGCAAATAAGGATGAAGGAAATAAAGGAGGCAAAGGTAGAGTATGGGGTGAATAGAGGGAAGATCAGCTAAGGAGAAATACACATCTAGGGGATGTGGGATATGGAGAAGACTAAAAAAAATAGGGTACAATGCTATTAAAAATAGGCGAACTATGGAAAAATATACGGTTTATATAATTAAGATTCCTCTGTAAAATTGTAACACCCCCAAATTTCATTCCTGAAAAAAAATTTTTTTGAAAGATTAAAGCGGAAGCTAGGAGCGAATTTGGGAAATGTTACCGCCACATCTAACACAAGATAAATGTCAACCATCTATCTCATGTTAGATGCAAGGCTAAAACCTGTCAAACAATTAAATCCGAATTTTAAAGCATAACAGCGTTACGAGAAATTAAAAGTCAATTACAAAATCCTTGGAAATTTAAATACAATACTTGCAACTTCCAAAGGATGAATACAATTAAACAAACAAATCCCGAAGGATAATTATCCGGATCGCCTACTCACACAAGTCAAGCCTTCCACCCCAAAACAGTAACCGATCAAAACCTGCATCAAAGGTCTGCTCCCCACCATCGGTGGATCATCACAGGACCCATTCAACCAGTATAGTATCAGTACGGGTCCAATACTGAGTAAGTCTCGCTAACCTACCTTATAGGAGAGATATCATCAAGTGCATATTAAATTATAGTACAATACATTAATACAATAACATACATACTCAAACCCACATCACAAGTCCTACCATACACATATAATAACATGCGAAACATATGTAATATCTTAAACCGATAAGAGATTCAAATAAACCAACCAGGCATTTATGGACAATGCCGAACCAAACCAATTGGGCATTTAGCCTCGCGGACATTACTTAGGGACATGTCCAGCCCCGAGCATTACTTAGGGACATGCTCAGCCCCGATCGAGTAGACTCATTCTTTAGATCTCTGGTAAATATAGTCGATTCACATCATAGTCTTTGTCAATTCATGTGAGTGCGGGAACCCCACTATTATAGCCGGTGGAACGGTCATGAGGGTAACATACCCTGCCACTATTATTGCCGGTGGACCGGTCATGAGGGTAACATACCCTGCCACTATTATTCGCCGGTGGACCGGTCTGGCCCCGACTCACATGATGTTTCACTGTAATTACTTCGTATCTTTCCAATGTCTTATCATTATTATGTTCGGTTTGTTGAGCACGGAATCCCCCACTATTATAGCCGGTGGACCGGTCATGAGGGTAACATACCCTGCCACTATTATTGCCGGTGGACCGGTCATGTAGGGCACCCCGGCCCTAGCCACTATTATTCGCCGGTGGACCGGTCTGGGTCCGCCTCAACATCTTTCTCTTTAAGTGATTAGTGTCTTAACATATCTTACTTGAAAGAATTACCCTTGACATGCATGGCTAACTATATCCACACTTATCCTCCCAGGAGAGCCTGTCCCATATCTTGGGACTCTTGCGCCCCTTATCATACATCGATATCCATTCCCCTTTACACTTACACATAATGAAAGCCAACTCTTAAGGGTGTAGGTTGAAGCCCAACACCTTGTGAAACCACACTCCACCCACTATCACTCTCTAGGGTTTCCCTTGAAACCCTAATTGGACCTATGTGGCCCAATTTCCTCTTGCTTCACTACCATTAATTCATTTATCGTCAAACACCTCATCTCATTTAAGTTCAATCCCAAATCAATCACTACTTTCTCCCAAAACTCTAATCGGGTCCCTTATACACTCTTACACCAACCTACGTATTATTTTTCATCCCAAGTCTCCAAACACTCCACAACTCTCCCCTTAGCTAATTTACACTTTAATACAACTTTTCTCACGTAACGATCATCCTCATGCAAGTTTTATCCAACCCATGCAAACTCTCGAAGTTCCCATGCAAACCCTAGAATTTTCCATGCATAACTCTCATCCCTTATTCAATTTGGTCAACCTCATACCCCTCTTTAGCAACTCCCTTCCCATTTATTTCTTTTTATCCTTTCATATCCATGTCATAATAATAATCACCCTAACATGCATGTCCTAGAGGGTTGCGTTATGCCACAGCACATCATAATCACCACATATGGATATCACATTCATATCATAAGAAAAACACATACCACACACCTTAACTCCAAGCTGCGCTACGCATAAAACACGTTAAGGACAATCAGGTGATACACAACAGGACATGATATATATATATATACAAAGCATCCAAGGCATGTAAGTCACATAACACGTAGGGACCTTAGCCACATCCTTACGAAAACACCCATAAGTGGAGGTAAGTAGAAACTTACCTGGATCCGAAGCTAGCTAAGCGAGATAAGAGGGAGAGAGAGATCACTAGCTCGAGGATCCACAATAAAGCTTTCCTAGATCGCCGATAGAAATCGGAACTAGGTTAGAAACTATCTTATCAATCAACAATTCAATTATAAATAAATCAACACAAATAGACACAAACAACCTTTCTTGAAAAACGTGCATAAAACCTATGACTTGCGAGCGTAGCTCGATTAAGATTTAAAATTAAATATTAACCAAATCGGATTAACACTCATCACTTGGGACCTTTCAAATTGATTTGGAATGCCGGGAAAGAATAATAGATTATAAGCTATTTTATCAAAAATGACTCATTCATTAGGTTTTACAATCCAAAGGACAACCAACCATTTGCATAGAACCAAATCCAACCCGATAAGATAAAAACATAATTCAAATGATTTAAAGTCAAATATGGAAATCGATTAGGTAAAAGAAGCATAGCATAATTAATTATATAAATCCATCTCCGAAAATTAGGGCTTTTAATGCCCACACTACAAACCAGCTAAATAACTTTTATTATCTCAAATTGATAGCTTAAGAGTACTATTAAACTAATTTTAAATAAATCTAGATAATCAATTTTAACAAAAGAAATCTTTCGAGTAGCCAATTTAAGACTATCGTTTTCCAAAATTAGGGTTTCACAACCCAAGACATAAATTTGAATAATTCAAATCAATTAATTACGATTGAAGGTATTAGAATGCATATAGGATCATTTCAGCTATTTCTATAAATTCAATTTTAGAAAGACGACTATATAAATGACCAATTCCAAAATTTTACTTGAAATCTAAGGTTTTAGGCCCGAAAATACAATTTGGTAAAATTCTATAAATCTAATTGAATTGAATGTTTAGAAATGCAATTAGACATATTTTATAACATAACATATAATCAATTGATCAAAACCAATAAAAGAAATACCTAATTTACCATAATTAGGGTTTTTGAGCCCGGAAAGCAAATTCGATCAATTCTTGCTAAAATATATAAATTGATGGTTCGGAAATGTAATTAAATATATTCTAATATAAATTGTATAGTCAATTGAATAAAACGACCCGATTACACAATCCAATTTGGACCCGTAAGAGTTTTGACCTAAAAATCCAATTCCGATTAATTATGCACAATTTTCCCAAATCAATACTTCCGATATGAAATTAAATACATTTCAAACGATATTATAAAATCAATTGAGCGAAACGACTCAATTACGCAACCCAATTTCATTACACAAGAATTTTGACCTAGGAATCGAATTCCGATAAATTATGCATAAATTTCTCAAATTGACGGTTTCGACATGAAATTAGATACATTTAAAAACATATTGTATAATCAATTTATCCAAAATCGCCAAATCGAACGGATCCGAAAAATTTGGGCATAACCCGGCCTAAAATTCAATTTCCCAAATTTTCAACACAAACGATACAATTAACATATCCAAATCAATCTTACAGCACATATATACATAATACAACAATTAATTTAGCTTATCACAAGCTAAATCACACTCAATTAATCAAATTCAATATTAGGGTTTTCGAAAATTTATACCCAACGGAAATCAACGAATCGGGACAAGGGAAGGCCGGAGGAGCTTCGTCGGGGACCGGGGGTGGCTCGCCGGTGGTCAGCAGGGCCCGCCGGTGGCCGGGCGGCGGCAAGACCTGCTGCGGTTGCTGCTCCTGCGCGCAGTCGCTGCAGCGGCTCTGCTTCGGCTACTGTGCGTGGTTGCTGTGCGCGGCTGCTCGCGGTTGCTGCGGCGGTGGTCGACGGGTGCTGGCGAGGTTGGCCGGAGCGGGGAGGAGCTGGGGAGAAGAGGCGGTGAGGGAGGCTGCGCAGGGTTAGGGTTGCGGGATAGGGAGTCGGGGAACAGGGGCCACGGGAAAGAAATAGAGGAGAAGGGAGAGAAGAGAGAAAAGGGAAAGAGAGGGGGGTCAGCCGGTCGGGGTTGCGGGGGTTTTTTTTTTTTTTAAACAAATACACATAAAATAAACTACTAAAATTATCAAAATATTATTGGAAGATTTTATCCAAAATTTATTTAACGAAAATTTATTTCGAACAGGTCCGAAGGCTTAAAATTAATAAAAAGCTATATAAAGAATTTCAGAAACATTTTCGGAAGAATTTACTAACGAACGTAGAAATTTATATTATTTACGAAAATGTATTATAAGACCTCAAAAAATTATTTAAAAGTATATAATAAAATGTTTAAGTCAAATTCTAATAAATCAAGACTAATTTTAATAATTTCCGAAATCGGTTTTCCGCAAACTAAAAAGTGTAGAACGGAAGAAAATTAATTTCAAAAAGAAATTCTTAAATAAGTTCTGAAACTATTTTTAATTTAAAATTCCCGAAAATATTACATTTAAATAATTAAAACGTCGATAAAATATTACTTCCCGAAAATGATTAATTACATTCAATTATGAATTCAAAATCGTTGATAAATCCATAAAACGAATCGAAATTAAAATAATTAATTGTTTACATCAAATTACGTTAATAAAATCATTAAACTTAATAAATCTAGATTTTAAAAATACGGGGTATTACAAAAATAGATACATATTAGGGTTCCAATTAGGGTTAAACTAATAACTCAAGTTCTATCCAAATTTATCCTAATTAAATTTATATCTAATATGTCATATTTATACACACAATAATAAATTATTGATATAAAAATTCTTACAATAATTATTATAATTACACATAATTACAAATTTATGATTAGAATTTCTACAAACATGGTATTACAAAGCCAATGACAAGAAAGGGAAGCTATTGTAGCAGTCAAGTAAGGTTAAAGAGATTTGTAGGTGTTGCAACAAAGGCTAAAGAAAGGAGGGTAGAAAGTGTGAGAAGCTAGAAAATGATAGGGGGAGTTACGTGAGGTTTAGACACAACAAAGGGGTCTTAAGTGAGGTTAGGACATAATTCAAGGGTGGCATGAAAGGTTGATATAGGTGGTAGTTGATTTGCATAAATGAGTAGCATGGACTGTGGCTTGCTGCAAGAGTAAGGATGGAAAACATCAAAGCAACATAAAGAGGGGAAAGGAATGTTAAACCATAGAAAGAATAAGAGAGTCATGATGGCTTGGTAAGGGATATTTCAAATAATTGAAAAGGAGGGACATATATTTGAGTTGTAATAGTTGATAAAAATGAATAAGAAAAGGAGGAAAATATGTGATATAGGGGTTACATGAAACCATGAAAACACAATGGGCGTTAGGGATAAGGCATGATTTACATCTACCAAGGAGCTGGCATAAAGGGTATTAGCATGATAGGGAGATTTACAATAGCATGTATTATGTGAAAAAAAAAATAGAGGGAAAGGGTTTAAGGGTTAATAAAAGATTATTACACTAGGGTTAAAGGTTAATTAAGGATTAAGAGTTAAACACCCAAAAATCAAGGTTAGGAAATTTTAAAGTTTTACACTTATATCATCATCACGAGATCATTTTCCCTTTTTCTCTTTTTTCTATTTTTTCCTTTTTTTATTATTTATTTAAAATAATTAAACAAAATAAAATAGATAATTATAGATAGTCATAAAACATAAAATTAAAGATGAAATTAGGAAAAAGCACAAGCACAAAGTTATCCCATACCCCTAATCTTGAGATCTACATTACCCTTAATGTAGAAAGAAATGAAATGGAAACATAACTACTGAATGGTCTAAGAGAGGTAGAGCAAAGGAGTATTAATAGAGTTGCTACTCATGAAATGAAAACAACATAATGTGCACAAGATGCTAAGGTGTGCCCTACTTCCCTTTTAATTTACACAAAAAAATTATTGAGATGTATAGTAATTTTACTATCTAATGTATCACACAAAAATTTAAATAAAAAAAATATGAAAAATAAAAGACTTAGTTTGTCGTCGAAGAAGGACTAGTTTATAGTCATGAGCTTGGCCCCCTTTTTGCTCAATCGATACTAGGAGGAGGAAGGATGCTGATATATTAGAGGATTCACTTAAAACTCCTTTTTTTCATTTGTTCTTTATTGATATTGACTTTAAGGAATGTATCTCCTTGTTTTGTGGTGCTCAAAGTGAGAACATTCTATGAATTTCCCAGCTTTATTAGAGTATTTGATTATTTTTCAATCTTCACATTGATCCATTCTCCTCGAGGAAAAACATTGTGTATCTCAAGTGTCTTGACATACACAACTAATTCTACATATTTATTTCTATGTGACCTTCTTATCTTTGAGCATTATTCAAGTCTATCCATTGAGGAATGTCTAACGAGGTCCTATTTATTCACATGTTTTATGGAATCTAGTCTACAAAAAATAATACTCAAGAGAGGAAATTTCTTAGTATTGGAAAAAATAGATTCAACTTTCTCATCCCCAATATTTTTTCTTAGAAAAAAAACCTTTCACTCTTAACATATACAATAACACTCATTGTGACAAGGAAAGGCCTCCCAAGAATGATTAGGATTTGAAAATCTTGTTCCATATGAAGAATAACAATATCAATTAGAATAAAGAACTTACCAACCTTTACGGGGCAACCTTTAGTATACCTATTGTATACTACACTAAGCTGTGCACCAATTGGCAAGATATAGTGGTAGACTTTAAGTCTCATGTCACTAGTTTCTTACATATATAAAAAGGCATTAAGATACCACTTGCACCGAAGTCACACAAAACATAATAAAAAACAAAATTATTAATGACACAAGGTATAGAAATTAAATCAACATCCTTAAGTTCTGAAGGTAATTTATTTTGAATTATAGTGCTACACTCTTCCATAAAGGTCACATTCTCATATTCGTCAAACTTTCTTTTATTAAAGGGTATCTATTTCAAAAACTTAGCATAATAAAGCATTTGAGAAATAGTCTTAGTGAATGAATTATTAATGTGGAATTTCTTCAACATCTCCAAACAAAATCTAAATTATTTTTTCAAATTTAGCATTTTACTAACCTATGGGGGAATACAGGGGAGGCTTGTAAGGAGAGGGATGCACACATTTCTAAATATTTTCTTCTTTATGCTTTTTTTATCCTATTTTATCACCTTATCACTCTCTTCCTCAATTTGACCATCTAGCTCATTATTTTCCCTTGCTTTTGGTCCTTTTTATTCCTTTCCACTCCATAAGGATATGATATTCATGTGGCCTTTGGGGTTTGTATTAGGCTACCCAAGTATCATACCTAAAGGCCTAGAAGATTTGACTTGTTGAACTAATTGACTAATATGAGTTTCAAGCATGTTATTATGAGTGGTTCTAAAGTCAACTTTAGAAACTAACTACTTCATTGCTTCAACCACATTTTGACATTATAGCTTAATACCTCATTTTGTTTGGATTTTTCCATTATGAATTTTTTTCATTATATTTTCCAAATTGGACTTTTGAGGGAGGGAATTGGTTTGAGGTGAGGAGAATTAGGGAATGTAAAATTAGATGGAGTTATGGGGTTTAGATGTTGGTTTCTATAGAATAAATTAATACAATTCCTCCACCTCGGACTATAAGTGTTGAGAATGGATATACCTTATGATTGAAGTTACTAACAAAGACAACATGTTCATTACCAAAAGTATTAAATGATGAAGACTTTCCTAATTTAGGAGTGTATAATAACCTACATAACCACATATTTCACATGAAACTAAAGTAGATGCCATAGAATTAATAGTTAAGTTTTTAAACTTTTTTTTATATATATAAACAAAGCATATACTCTAAAAGATATATGATCTAGAGCATCTATGTCATAACTTCCACCTTTTGATGTCTAAGCAAGCCCATTTGCCCATTAGTAGTGTAATACTTTTCAAAAACTTGAGTTAATTCAATATCTATATTCTATAGAGATAAAGATGTTATATTTTGATGATTAATTACACTTTTTTTAAAACATTTGGAACTCTAGTACAACTTTGGAAATGTTTCATTCGATAATCATCATCTTTTCTCATGTTTTATGTCCTGTATGCCTTTTTGAGCCATTTTTAGCCACCTTACCTTTCTTTCATTATTCTAAAGTGATCACCATTGAACTAATTATAGTTTTTAAACTCCTTAACTGTTTTAAAGCATGTTAAATAAAGGTTTCAATGAAAAATGCCATTTTTTTATCTTAGTATCTATCACATTCTACAACCTAGAATAAACTTTCTCATTATCTAAATTTTTTAAAACTTTAAGGATGATTGTATTTTGGTGTTTTTGGCTTAAAATAAAGTAAAAATATTTTACCTTTATTTTTATTTTTTTAGATAAATTTACCATTATTGGAAAAAAAATAATTAGGCCTCAAGTGCAAAATACCTTTTGGGTTAAAGTGCTCATTTATACTTCATTGGTTAAATCGTAAACCTTGTGTAGGAATATGTACTTAAGGATGTGGAACTCTAGTTTTTATGTTTGTGATGAGTAGTTGAATGCTCCTGTAATACCTTGAGTTTTAACTAAACTTAATTCTGACTAATTAATACCTTCACCCAATTCTAATATTGAAAATTTGATATTTTTTGTCTTACCCAAACTTCGTAAAAAATATTGACCTAATCATAATCTTTATTCTGGATAAATTATATTTCTTTAACCTAACCTTAATCCTGGAGGGTTTATATCCTAATCTTACCTAATTTAGCTAGTCACCAAAAGTTTAATCTAATTTTAACCATTAATATACTTATCATTTTCCATTTTCTTTTTCTCCCTTTTCCTTTTCATTTCTTTTTTCTTCCCCACCTACCCAATCTATTTTTCCTTCCTTCCCCCTTATTCTATGTGAGACCATACCCTCTTCCTTTTACCATACCATCACCACATCAACACCCACTTTCATGATGTGTTGTTGTCAACCCATTTCCCCAATCATGAACCCCCTTCCTCTTCCATTTATCCTCTCTGCATGCCTTACTCTATGCATTTCACCATGTGCATACCACCACACACACAAATACACATATGCTCTTCTAATCTCTCTCTACCTAATTTAATGCTCAACCCTCCACACTCTTCATTTTTTATCGAGAAAAAACCAATTGTGACCACCTCCCCCTTTCTTCTTCTCCCTCCTGCTTTGCTTGACATTGATCAACCATCACCCAACACACCACCACCCCATTCCTTCTTCCTCCTTCTTTTCTTTGCACTGTGTTTCTTTTCTAGTTGGGTTCATGACCATGCGCTCCTTACATGTCCCAATTGTGCCCTCTTATAGAAGTTAGGCACACAAGGTACACCCTCGCATTCCCTAACCATGCACGCTCATGCATGGTTCCTCGCATAGCTGTGCATATCTCATTCTTGCCCATGCACTTTCTACATGCCTGTGCACCTTCCTAACTCTCATCCCGTGCATGCATTGCATGCTAAGGTCATGTCATTCCTTTGGCACAATCATGCACCCTTGTAAGAACACCCATGCTCCACTCAAACACCAACTTAACACCACCATAACTTCCACCACACTTCCTTGCAACCTAAGCTTTCCACTTATTTTGGTTATTTCAACTTTCACCCTCCTTTATCTTTAATTTTCCCTCAATTCTTATTATTAAGTTCTAATTATTAAATATCCATGTTTTGGTGGGTAATATTCTGATGATCTCAGAGGGGGAGACTTAGTATTTTGTGCTTAGAGTCCAGTGTCCTTGTTAGCAAGGATATATGTTATAGTTAGTATTTTATGTATATTATGTGTTTGTATGTATATCTTGTTTATAATTTTATGTGGATAATATTGATTTTGATCATGCTATGATATGATATCTTAAAAGGGAGAAAAATGTGAAAGTATGAATCTAGGGGTATAATGTTGATACTAGGTATTTGTGTATATACTATAGAGTTATGTATCTCATATGAATATTGACGATTGATATGTATTGATATTGGGGATTTGTGAAGCCTTTGGGAAATGTGAGTATTGTGAGGGTATTATAGTCATATGATGGTAATATGGGAAATAATCTTGTCCTAATAAGTTTTGAGGATGTTACCTAATATTTCATAAGTAATGGGATTAAAGGATAGATTGAATAAAGTAAAAGTTACCTAATATGATGTTTTGAGGTTTTGATAAAAAAAAAAGAGAGAGAGAGAGAGTGTATTTTGGTCCATCAAGGTTAAAAATGATTTTTTGGTGATTTTGGAGGAGAATTGGAATAATAGTGTGCTACGAATTATACTCAGAATATTCTAGTAATTATGGACCTATTACTTGAGGTTGGCTTGATAATTATGTAGTTGTGTTTACGTGTCTATCAGCTTTATGGCATGCATATTTGTATGAGTCTTATAAGATGATATACTATAATCAACACCAAATAAGATATTAACCATTTAAAGTGAATGAAAATGTGTGTTAGGTTGAGATGTTTATATGGATATGTTCCACTAGAAGAAAATAGTGGCTCAGGTGTGTTTTTTCCTGAAAGGTATATTAGTATGTTCCATCGGATTAAGAATAGTGAGGTCCTATACTCAAAATGAATGAGAATATGACTTGAGATAAGTAACTAATGGATAAGACATTAATTATTTAAATTGAAAGATTTCGTAAGTTAGGATTGAGGTGTTGGATCCATTCTACCAGGCAATAATAGTGGCTTAGATGTGTTGTTCCTGAGGGGGATTCCATACAGTTTCGTTGATTTAAGAATAGTGGTCCGTGTGTGTTTTATCTTAAGATATGTTGGGTTCATTCCACAAGATGATAATTATAACACTCCCAAAGTTCACTACTAAAAAATTTCATTTATTAAAATTAATCGGAAGCAAATATAGTAAATACTGGGGATGCTACCGCTATACTTAGTACCAGACTATTTTCTTCCACCATTCCAGTACCAAGTGATAAGGCTAAAAAAAAGAAGGAGAACACATTTTACATAAAACTAAATTATAAAACTAAATCAGAGTTGCGCGTTAAATTATATTACAAGAATAAAATCCACTATTAGTAGTTACAGAAATAAAGTCATTAATACATGAAAATATGAAAGTCTAAAGGATAAGACCTAGAAGCTCTCGAAAAGTCCTTAAGCTCTTACTCAAAAAGAACTTGAATAGAACCTATGGGCTGACCTACAAAGGAAACTACCCATTGAATAGGCAAGGGCCTATAAAGGACCCTTCGGTACTACAGTACTGAGTAACCCTTAATACAAAACTAAAAGGTAGGGCCTGCATGCACCACATCAAATGTAAGAACAATAACATATACAATGCATAGAAATAAACAAAAAAACATAGGATGCACTCATACCGCAAAAATCATATATCATAAAGCTCGTTTACTAAGCATTTCCAGCACTTACCATGAGAGACAGGTACCAAGGCCACATTTAATCCAACAACAAATCATAATGGTGATATCAACATCATCTGGACTTAAGCCATTAATTAAATCTTTTTAATATCATCTCTCGAATTATATTCACATGAGTATGAGAACTCCTCTATTATAGATGGTTGATCAAAAATACACTCCAGGACAGAACGCTCCTAGCCACTATTATTTGCCAGTGAATCGGTTTCTAGGAAAAAATGCCCATGGACACTATTCTAGTCAGTGGATCAGTCTGGCCCTGACTCTCATGGTGTTCCACTATAAGTGATTAGTATTTTCCTATGATTTTTTTATCATCTAAAGTTTGGTTTATTAATTTTAGGATCCTCCACTATTATAGCCGGTGGATCATAATACACTTTAGGACAAAATGCAACTAGCCACTATTATTTGCCGGTGGATCGGTCTCAAAGGCAAAATGTCGTTATTCTCCATGGTAGATCAATCGGAGCCTGGCTTAATAATATTCCACTTTAAGTGATTAATATTTTATTCATATCTTATTCACATGCCATAATAAGTTATCATATCTTAATATACTACTGGTCAGGGAATCAAGTATTCTATACCAAAGAATCATTGAGCACATAAATCCTAACATGTACTTCTAGCATATCCAACACACATTTTCATACATAATTAACAATTGAGGCACCTCTTGCACGATTATGAAATTAACATCATAGCATACCCTTAATTATCCATTCATCCCTCAACCATGCATTTTTCTTATGACACACTAAAATACACTTATCCTTATAATATACTTAAATAAGTTATACTAAGACCATAACATTTATTCTATTATCTAACATCACTTATGACTATTATGAATGTTTATTAGATCAATTGCCATGTCACATGCAAAATTACTGATTTACTCCTTCTCACTTACAAAATTACTAAATTTTTCCTCTTGCTTGCAAATTTACTAAAACACGTTTTTACTTGCCAAATTACCAAAATGTCCTTCTTACTTGTAAATTTACTAAAATGCCCTTTTTTACTTGTAAAATTTTCAAATTACCCTTTTTAGTTGTTAAATTACAAAAATACCCTGCATACTTGTATGATTACCAAATTACCCATTTTTTATGTAAAATTACCAAAATGCCCTTCTTACTTATTAATTTACCAAATTACTTCTTCCGCATGTAAAATTACTACAATACCCTTCTTATTAATTTACCAAATTATCCCTTTCTCATGTAAAATTACTGAAGTACTCCTAACACATAAAATATTAAACCCCATGGTCCACATGCATCATCTAACAACACAACCCTTATTATTCATTATTAATACCCATTATCACCTACTATGTACATTTATTTAGGCCACACCCTATATAAGAGTAAAATTACTAAAATGCCCCTGGGGCTCATATTAGCATTATTTCTACCACAAGTGGCCATATTCACTTATCATGACATATACATGTATCTAGTATCATTATTAACAACAAGCTCCCTTTCTTAACCACCATTTCTATACATGTCACATTTCACACAACATAACATGCTTTTCATTCTATCTTCCAGCATACATTACAAATCATGATATGTGTAACATCACATAATATGCACACAAACATATTCAAAAATCCTAATGCACTAGCATATGTACATTCACACATTTTAGTAGGGTATAATGGTTACCATATTTCCAACAATAACTAAACTTTACCAGTATCCCTGTTGAATATTGTAAGCTTTGATTAGTAAAAATTAGTACCTATAAATAATATCAACATTAGCATATTGGTAGTAGAAAATTAAAAGAATAGATTTTTATCAAAAAGTTTATTAAATACATACTAATGCTAACTACATTATACCCCAAAACTTAAAATATGCAATAAATCTCATGATGTATGGCAGCGTGAGCTGCATTCACAAAAGGGGTAGAAATATAAGGGAGGGAAAGAAAGTTGGAAGAAGGGGGGAGGGTGGTTTCAGATAAAGGAAAAAGGGTATCGGTTAAAGGTTTGTGGAGGGGAGTTGGGGTAGTGGCTGGGTGCAGGAAAGGTGGTAGTGTGTAGGTGGCGGTTGGGGGTACAAGAGTGGTGGCACAAGGTGGCAAAGATGGAAGCGATAGGGATGGAAAGGAGGCGCGAAGGAAGGGAGAAGAAGAAGAAGAAGGAAGGAAAAAAGAAGAAAAGAAATAAGGGGCTACAGGGGAATCCCTCGGGTAAGTTAAGGAAGGGGGTGTAGGGGTAGTGTCAGATGGTTAAAGGGTGGCTTTGGCAGCGACGGAAGGGGGAAGGCGGTGGCTCAAGGTGGTGGTGCAGGGTGGGGGTCGAGAAGGAGAAGAAAATAAAAAAAGGAAGGGAAATATGGGATGTAGGGCATGTGGTGGTTGTTAGGTGGTGTAGGGAGGAAGTAGGAGAAGCAAAGGAGTTGGTGTGGTGGTTAGGGGTTGCGAAGAAAAATTAAGGGAGAAGAGGAGAAGAAGGAAAGAAAGGAGAAGATGGTTCGGTAGTGGGGAGAAGGAGAGCTCGAGGGGAAAAAATGGGAAGAGTATAAGAAGAAAAAGAAGAGGGAGAGAAGGGTAAGCAAATGTCGTGCATGATAGGTGGCTATAGGGGGAATGTGTTACAAGTCGGGGAAGGGTGGAAGGGAGAAGGAAGGAAGAAAATGGGAAAGGGGATGTATGTGGGGAGCTGTCTAAGGGGATTTTAGCTCAAAATGGAAAGGAAAGGGACTAGAGAGATAGGGAGAGGGGAGGGATGCAATGGCAGGTGTAGGGGAAGAGTTAAAGGGGGAGTAGGTGTAGGCATAGAGGCTTGGCTCAATGTGTAAGGGGATAAGGAAAGAGAAGAAGAGAGGGGAGGTAGATCGGTCGAGGGAGAAAGAAAGGCAGGATGGCTTGCAAGTGAGGGATAAGGAGAAAAGAAAGAATAAGGGTTAGGTTGGCCCAATATGGGAAGGAAGAAAGGAAAGAAAGAAGGGAAGAGGGAGAGGAAAAGGAGAACGACGCAGAAGACTAGGCCATGCGAGAAGAGGGGTAGGCCGGCGGCCCAGCGAGGGAAGGAAGGGGAGAGGTAGACCGGTCAGCCCAAGGAAGGAAGAAAAAAAGAAAAAGGAAAAAGGAAAAAAATTATAATTAGGGTTAGAAATTATTTAGATGGATAAATTATTTTAATAAATTAATTTATTTAAAATTTAAGGTGTTAATTTAAGAGGATAATTTTAGTAAAATTATGGTTTGGAAAATTATTTAAATAAAAAGAGTATGATAAAATAATAAAATATTTATTTTAATTTATTAAATAATCATATCCATTTTTATAAATCAAAAGTTCACAAAATAATTAAATTAATAATTTAATATTAAATTATTTCAAATAAGGATTAGTTATCAAATTCTAGGTTTTAAAATTGTAGGGCATTACAATAATAGTGACTTATGTGTGTTGTCCTTGAGAGGTGTTTCAGATTATTCCACCAGTTTAAAAATACTAGAATCCCTAAACTCAATATAAATAAAAGAATGGATCATGTTACATCTAATAATAAAACCTGGATCAGTAATTACCTTGTAGTGTTTTATGTATCTCGCGTATATGCTTATTTTCTTTATACATCCCTTACACAACTATATGATCACCTTACTTAGTATATAGCGTATTGATAATTATTTTCACGGATGTTTCTTATTTTCATGAGCAGATGACCTGAATGTCTATTTGCAGGTCATTGAGGTCCTACTGGATGATTTTTCACCTTATGGTGTTTTGTGTGGGGTATAGTGGTTTTTTGAATTAGGATTTTTATGCGTAGAGTCGTGTTATCTACATGATAGTTTACTTGTGTACCTTTTTAGACTCTTAGATCCATGATATCCCTTTATCTATACTTTGAATATTGCAATCAGAGTTAGTTAACAACTTGTATTTTGCATTTATGAAGTCTCTCTTGTTTCTTATTTATCATATTTTACATTCTAGTTATTTTATCTTGTGATTTGACATAATTATAGTTTGATAAATTAGGCTTGTGTCAACTATAATGGTAACATCCAACTATTTTGGTAATATATTTTTACTACAAAATAAAATTCTTTAGTAGTAAAATTTGGTGTGTTACAACTTACTTGACTAACTATCTTGGATGTGAATGAGTTACTTTATTTGATGACCATGGTGATTTCCATGGTTGAGATAATAACCCCTTTCAAAGTTAAATGTAATGCTTTGATTTGATCACCTAAATGTGACTTAGTAATTGAAAAAGAGTTACGTATTAGGTGTTATTAGTTAAAACATTAGTGGATTAGGCATCTTAGTATCCTAAGTTGTATATTAGATGTTATCACTTGAAATAACAACGGTGCGCTAGTTTTTGCTTTAATTGGTTGAGATGATTTAGTAGCATTAATGATGCATTCTGAGATGTTGGTGGTTATTGTTGTGTACTACCCTTTTCACATGGTCTATTAATTGGTTAATAAATATTTTTTTTGAGTTCGTTGGTGATATTGCACATGATTACTTTATGTTTATAGGACTTGTGCATAATTTATTAAAAACCATGTGACCACATGCCTTTATGCATGAACTTAAACTTGTGTGTGTTATATGTGATGTCATGCATATATTATGTTACATAATACCCATACTTTTGTATAGTAGCTTAATCTTACTAGTAGGAGTAATGATGTGTTTGTTTTATAGCCACTGCTCAATTCAAATGAGAAGGGACTAACTTGCACGGGTATTTTTAGATATGCCTAATGGGGAGTGATATTAGCTTAGAGTTAAGCTAACCGGTGCCTCTCAAATTTATAATTATTATAGTATAATGTTGTTGTATGGTATAATAATATTTTCTATTATCCTTGGTAGAGGACTAATTTTGGGATATTTAATTGTTCTTTATGTTTCATCATTAGTAAGTCTCAAATTAGCTTCAATTTAGGTGTTATTCATATCTGAATTCCTGAGGTATGTAGATTAGTTTTACACCTGATATAGATTAGGTAATGAATGTACCTTCTTCATGTTTAATGCAATAGTTTTATCCCTATTTCATACAAAATTTTGCAAACTCTTTTCCAAAATAAAAATTTTATGGTTGTGGAAATGGGAGTGCTACAATTATTGATTCTAAACCATGCCCTCAATAAGAGAATATGTATCATCTATTGTGTGAGCTTGTGACTATGTATTTTGTGCACAACTTGGCTTGGATATTACATACATGAATCTTAAGGAGTTTGGTGTGGAAAAAATTGCTTGTGGAGAGAAAATAGAGGCCCATGTTTTTTAACATTGCTTGTGTGTTTCTCATACACTTTGGTTTGGCAATTAACGCTGGGGGTCATGTTTCCGAAATATGGTTTTTTTGGACTGTATGGATTCATCTTGTATGTGTAGTTTATTAATAATATAAAAACATCGCAATAGATCCCCTAACCATCAGTTGAACACTTTGTTTCATTCTCCTCTTGTATTCTCTTGTGTTTTAAGAGAATTGTTGAATTGTGTATGATTTTTGAGAGGTATTGTTTATCCTCTTTTTAATCACACCCACATATGTAATAAAGATCACTTGTTTTCATAATTTATTCTACTTGTGTCATTTTTTAATTAATTCTTATTCCTAATCATGGATTATATCTCATCCTCCAATTACAAATTTGTGTTTTTACAACAAACTAGTATCATATTGTTGTTGTTGTAATCTATTAGCATCAGAATGGCGATAATGAGATTTGACATTGAGAATTTCAATTGTTTTGTGAAATTTGGGTTATGAGAATTAAAAATATTGGCGATCTTAATCCAAAATGGGTTGGAGAATGTGGTGTTCAAGAAATTAAATAAGCCCAAATCAATGATAGATGAAAATTTTGAGTAGATCAATCTAAAGGTGCTCTTAATTATAAAATTATGCTTGTCAAATGAAGTTGTATAGGAAGCGGCTAAAGAACCATTGTCTCCTTGTGGTTAAAGCTAAAGTCCCTATATATGACAAAATCAGACATAAATCATATAATATTAAAATTTTAACTTCACAACCTAAAATTAGGTGAGGTTTAGTCCTTGAAATATCATCTTGATGGATTTGATTCTATAGTTATAGATTCTTTTAATATATATATATTAAACTAGATGATGAGGATTCAGATATTATGTTGTGCTCTTTGCCTGATGATTACAAATTTATTTCATCCCAAAAGTTAAAGAATATAAAAAGATTACGAGAAGTAATGGAGGGGAGGGGATTGTGTCAGCATACCCTACGGAAGTAAGCACAACACTACCAGGGTACTATTACCTAAAAAGAAACCCTAATACAAATACATCAAAGGTAAAAAGCTTGGGGTGTAGGCCATACATGACCTTTATCGACTCTTAGGTTACCTCATTGGCTCCATGGTAACCCTAAAGGATATTCACAAGTGGAAATAAACTTCTACAAATCTGTCACACCTTGGTGTAAGAAATCAATAAAGGCACCTTCTCATATGATAAATAAATTTCAAGCTCATTCTTGTCAATTCTAACCACATGGTAGAGATCTACAACATACTCCTTCAAAAAATAGCAAGCTAAAGAGCTAAGTGGTTAAAAAGATCAAGTAAATGATTGATAAAACAGAGGTCAAGGCAAGGGTAAATGTGAAGTGATTAGAAACAAAGGTGATCACTAAGGTCAATAAGGTTAAAAACACGACATGGAATTGAGGCCAACAAGATAGGGTACTACCCTGTTGAAAGAGGTCCTATTAGGGTATAAATCTAAAGGGTAATTGTGAAGAAAAGAAAATGAGAGAGGATAAAAGTGGATAGGGTAAAAATATAGAGCAAGAAATAGTATAACAAAAGCCTTAGAGCATAAACCATAATCTAAAGAGTGTCTAGGCCAATGCTCGAAATAAGAGTAAGTGAAATGTCAACAAGCTATATAAAAGCAAAAGGAGGAAGGGAAATCATCATTAGCTTGGTGTGTTAAGATTTGATGACTACCTCTGTGAAATCTTTAGCTCCTTAACATTATTTTTCTTATTCAGATGAAAACTTGCATGGTTATCCTCCGTGAATTCTACTTTAATCCCTTAAACCTCTTGGTTAACTACATGATATTGCACATCCCCCCAAAAATAGATGTTTTGGCGTTCATTGCCTTCTTATCACTAAATGCCATACTCCCTTCTATATGGAAGTGAGTTCAAAGAGGCTGCTTAAATTCCTCTCACTCATTATTGGAAATCCTTAAGCATGCAAATTCTCTTCTAAATATCATTAATCACCATCCTTGAAACTCTAAACTATCTTCTATGCCTAATCTCATGTAGGTAAGTGGAAGGTGGTACATCATTATATTCATGTCCATAGCTAGGGCTTTAAATAAGTTGACCCGAGCTGAACATCCCCTAGCTTGGGTTCAACTCATTTATTCAATGAGAAATAAGGCTTGTGTTTGACTCATTTAACTAAACGAATGAAGTAATTTGATTGTTTAATAAGCCAAAATGAGCTAAGATTACGATCCAAAGCTAAAAAAATGAACCAAGCCTCACCTTTTTGGTCTCTAGCTTGACTTATTTAACTAAATAAATGATCCGAATACCGAGCTGACTCTACTCATTTACAACCCTACCCCATAGCCTCCTACAAATTCACCTAGAGATGTAAGGGAATCTGAGTCCCTAATAGAGACCATGTCTGTAGATGCACCAACTCACCATGATTCTTGATGCTATTACTATTTTTGATCAAATGTTTAAGAGCTACAACACCAAAACCATGATAAATAAACCCTAATATAAGTACATAATATTTCATCATCCACATGAAATGTCACTTAAGCTACTAATTTCTTGATTCATGACAAGGCTAATTCAAATTCTAAAATAAACTAGAGAATTTTAAATTATTTATATAAAAATTGAGTATTTAACTTAAACACGATTCTTAACAACCAAAATTTTTGATACAATCTACAATACCCCAAAATTTTCTACTAAAAAATTTTATTTTTGTGAAAGCATTAGTAATAAAATATTAGGTATTATACCACATCTAATATAGAAGAGATACTCCCTATACCTCATATATTTTGGATGCAAAACTAAAAGTAACTTGTACCTAGATATCATGTTTGGGAGATACTTGATTCCATAATGATACAAGATTTCAAAATACAGAGGAGAGAGCAAATATGATAAAAAGTATATAGAGGACTAAAATTCGAGAAAGAGACATATTTGGAGAACCATAAACTTGAACCAACCTAGAAACGCTCACCATAAACAAGTACAACAAAAGCATTGAATCAACATATAACTACAAATAAGGTGGCATCTACTCATAAAAACAAGCAACACATAAAAAATATGATTAGCACACTGCATAGTGAGTAAGGTAAAAATATACATCTATATAAAAGGGTATGCATGTCACAAGTAATCTAATGAAATGATAGATATTATACATGCATATATGCTCAGGATACTAGATGATCCAATATAAAACTGTATTTAAAGTTTATTATTAGGTGATGACCCAAATCCATTGACTTAGTCACATTGAGATTAGGTAACCACTTGTAATAAAGATACTCCTCTCCTTTTTATCCCATAGATGGGATAAAGATAATCAACCTCACTCATACTATAACATTTCCTCTTTCCTTTTGCTTACACATGGGATAAAGGTAGTTAACCTCACTGATACACACACACATCTAGGCCACTAATAAACATCTAATTTTTAAGTATTCATACCCTCTATAAGTTAATGGATTTGTCAAATAAAGTAGCTAAGGGTCCCCTTAGTTTATTAGGACTAGGCAATATATAGCCACATTATTTCAACACTTAGAATCATTTTGGTCTCGTCTCATGTGATCTTTCAATTTAAGTAATAATGGTTTATTGTGTCATTAACAAAAAATTAGAAAATAATAATACATCACTTGATTTATCTAATGTCATAAGAATTCTAATTTTATTACCATTGACTTACCATAAGGAAAATACCTTATCAACTTATTCCAAGGATTTCTAATCATCACCAATTCATTCCAACAACTGTATTCATTGAAATACTTAAAAATGTACCAATGTTAGTGAAATTAAATATTTTATAACCACATGAAGAAAATATGATACATTAGGCAAGCAACAATCATAAAGTAATATTATATAAGGGAAAAGACCACAATTCCCTCACTAAAATCCTAATTCACAACTATCTAGTAAATTCACCTATGCAACTCCCCAAATCACCAAATTTAACACACATTCCCAATAAACCATTAAAAATATCATATATAAAAAATTATAACATGACTCTAACATTTCACATATAGCTACTCCTCTATTACTATTTCCATATTAAGTCATTTTCTTATAATATTGCACATATGATACTCTTATTTGTCCCTAATGTTTCACATATCACACTTAACATTTTTATAAACCAAAAATGATTATGTATCATCCAATTTTTAGATTTCATCAAAAAGGACCAATGTGCTCCCGATTTACCTAAACACCACCAAATTTGTTATTTTTCATAACTTAGGTCATATTTATTGAAATCCTAACATATAATATATCAAATTTAAAGTAAATACCTCAATGATTATAATACCAAATGTATTTCTCACAAAATCACAAAAATCACACATAACCCACAACAATCCCTAAGCTTCTAAAAATTACCAAAATTACACACAACCACCTTTACATTAATAATAACCAAAAAAACGTAATTAGCTTTAACTAAAAAAAATACACAAAACCTCAAATGACATAAGGCTAAGACAACCATAATACCTTAAACTCCCAAATCTTCTAACTCAGCATGCTACACTAATTACAATATTTAAACACCATTATATCTACTCATCCATAAACTTATAAGAATAACATAACATACCACCATACTTTATATTTTATGGAAAAGCCTAACAAGGTATACAATATATCAACTTCATATAAAATCATGAATTTATTAACGAAATCCATGCATATAAATAAAAGTAAAACCTAAACATGACTTCTAGCACAAAACACGTTAACATGAAAATTCATCAAATTAACACATAGCAAAAATTATCCTTAAGCTAGAAACATGCATCGTTATCAAAGGCTACATTGATCTCTAAGCAAATATATTCCTAAAAACCTTCTTCCACCCTTTGATTACCTAACAAATAACAATACAAGAATTAGATAAAAATAATTATAACAAGGGTTAAAATAGAATAGAAAAAAATAAAAAAGAGGAGAATAAATCCTCTAAGTTTTAAAAATGGCTTGAGAAACCTTTACTAATCTATAACATTAGCTTTATTTTGCTTAAACATAAAAACAAAATAGTTAATATTAATATTTTAGAAGTAAGAAGATGAAAGAAAATGGAGAGAAGAGGAGGAGAGAGCTCAATCACAACAGAAAGATGTAAGAATAAACACAACCAAGAAAAAGAAGAGAGGATAGAAGAAAGAGAAAAGTAAAATATAAGAGTTTTAGCTAAGTCATAAAATAACCAACTAAAGGGAAATGACCTCTTATGGTTATCAAAAAAGGGTAGGAGAAAGAGAAAGAAGGTATATAGGGGTTGCTTGTTAGAAAGAGGAGTGATTGACATATGTGAGAGGGTGTACACGAGTTGGAGAAAGGTAATTGAGGTGATTATGGTTATATTTTTTCTTTAATGAGAAAACATGTGATTTGATCACTGGGTGTAAGCAGTGTTATATTTTTGCATTCCAACATCCCAACAAAGTCAAAAATTATTAACAATGATTTTTGTGATGTAGAATGTCCATTAAAATGGCTAAAAATGTAAAAATAATTAAATAATTCCAAAAAACATGAACATATAGGAAAAATATGAGGACTTAGTTTAAGAACCAAAACATATAAAATTGTTGAGCATAAGAATTGAATTAAGTTTGAAAGAAAATAAGAAAATCAAGAATGAGGAAAATTGTTAGCTCTGGTCGACTAGGTAAGGCTGGCAGTTGATTGGCAGATGTCTTAGATGAAAGAGTTTGCAACATTGTTGGACAGTTAGGTGAAGGTAAGATCGGGCTGACCATTGGTCAGTTGAATTAAAAAATAAAGGTTTGAAGGGTAGTAAGGAAAAAAGGAGGGTTTGAGAGGTATATTTAAGGTGTTCAAACAAGGTTTAAGGGTTAAAAACCAAATTAGGAGATTAATCACCTATAAATTAGGGTGAGAAAATTTGTTTGTATTATAATGTCCTCATGTACCTTAAATCGCATGATATGATAACTTGGTTTATTCAGTATAATGCGCATAAAAAATGTTTGTTTCTTGGTCATCTATTTATTCAATGAGCACATGGCTTTATACCGATTGGTGAGGATGATTGGTAGCCAAAGCCTCCTCTATTTATGCTTTTAGGTTATGAAATTAGGAGTTTTGGAGATGTTTTCTTTTGGTGGATCCTCTCTAACCATGACGATAATTCTTATGTAACTTGTAATATGTTTTGGATACTAAACTCTTTCTTATTTAGGTGTGTCCTAGCTTTGTCTAGCTTGAGTGGTTTTGATTTGTAAACCCTTTTTTTCCTTCTCTAAGTATGTATGGTATTTACTTAAGTTTGGTTATGTTGGATACTTAACCTTATATTTAGCATGAAGCAAATAACACGACTCCTATCTTATGTTAGATACAACAATAAACTTTTATTTTTCTTAGGTATTTTTATATTTCATTTCCTCAAGTTTTTAAATTAAATAAAATTTTTTAATAGTAAATAATGAGAGTGTTATATAATCTCAAGCTGTAATTTAATTTTACATTTATGGTAGCAGGGTAATTAATGAGTGTATAATCACAATAGTATAGGATATTTTAAATATTTAGTAAAAATAGTATGTCTACTTATGAAGTAATGATATGTATAGTTAATATAGATAATAAGGTTATAAAAGTATATAAAATAAATGGTTTGACCTTTCTATGGAGTAATATTATAGATAATAAGGGATTGTCAAAAAGACACTTTATTGGGTAAGTAGTTTTTTACCAGTTTATAAAAGCTAATTTTTAGAAAAACCACTTTAAATAACTTGACTTATTTTTAAACTAGTTTTGTCAAATATGTACAAGAAGCTACACATATACAACAATATATGAAAATGGTAAAAAAATATAAACCGAAATAAGCATGAATGATAACTAAAAATAAGCAATTTATTATACTAAATGAATGTAATCGATCATTAAATAATAAGTGCTTTAGCATGTATAACTAATAGTTAATTAATAAATAAATAGTATATATGTTGGGTTGAGTTTAGGATATGAAGTTCATACAATCCCTCATCTCCCTTTTGCAAATAAAAGTCAAAATAATTCCTTGTAAAAGAAATTTAACGCATTACAAATCCAAATTATAACCTAAGTATTTAGATGAGCCTTCAAATTTGCGTGAAAAGAATATCCGTGACTCATTCTATTCAATTTTAAACATTGCATCTGTACACATTAGGTAAAAAAAATATACTCTCTCCTTATGCAACTATGACTTTATAAAAATTATTTTACATAAAATTATTAATTTTTAATAGTCAAAGACCAATATTTATCTTCACTTTTACCCCTTTTATTTTCCAAACAAATAATGTTTTTTACTTTACTGTTTCTTTACTTGGGAAAAAAGAAAGAATAAAATTGATATTAAAAAGTGTAAAAATTTGAAAGTAACAGCTTTTCTATGCATGGACAGAGTATTAAAATGAAAAAAAAGTCAAACAATGCGATCTACGCCACATTTATGATTTAAAAGACGATGAATCAGTCGGTAGTTCAAATGAGATTAGACAAATAGACGAGAAAAAAGACACGATGTGGAGGATGACTAGATGTGACCCTAAAATCCTATCCGAGCCATAAACGACACCGTGATAGCTTCTTATTAACTAAAACGTCACAGTATTAACCTCAAACACAGACCCAGATGGCAACTGTAGAAAAATACGTTGACCCGTACAGTTTGTACACGGAAGCTATTCTTTCTCCGTTCTCCCCATTTCCCTGGCCCTGGGTCCGGAGTCCTACTCTTTTGTCTATCACGGCCGAAAATTCTTCACCTCAAAGCTCATCCGCTTCCTCCCCCACCCTCCATCCCCGTCAAAATTACTTGGCTTAGCTTCCCCATCTTTCACTCCTAAGAACAGATCACTAGCCAGAAGAAACCTCTTCTCCATCAACGGTGGGGGGACACCAGTCTTCACTACAATGAAGATCACGCCCGACACCGACCTCAGCGCTCTCCTCCTTACCAAACATCATCGTCGGAAAGACAACCCACCTCCTCTAAACCCCATCCCAGATCTTCCAAAAAAACAGTTAATTTCTCGTAAAGCTCGTAAAACTCCAAGGTTTTCCCCTAGAAGAGACGGATTAGTACCCAAGAGGAATGGGCCGCCTACTCCATTGCTTCGGTGGAAGTTCAATGAGAGTGATGATAAGGGTGAAGTCGATTTGAGTTGTAATGTTAATGTCAACAATAATGTTGTCGGTGATGAGAACTTGGTGGATGGACCGAGGAAAGGTAATAGGAGGAGGACGAGGAAGAAAGACGAACTTGTCTCTGCTAGGAAACTTGCTGCTGTGCTCTGGAAGCTACAGAAGCCGGAAATTGCTATTGGCGGTGGTTCCGGTGGTGGTGACGGGTCGCGATTGGTTAGCAAGAATGAAGATCGATTAGGGTTTAAGGTGAGCTTTTTTGGATATTCATGTGTTCTTTTTAATTAACTTAGGTAATTTTGAAATCAAGATCTGAACTTTTGCAATGCAGGATCATTTTTATAATAAATTTAATGGAGGGGTCTGTTTATTTTTACCATACTTGATTCTAGTTTGATTCGCCTTTTGTCACTAGTAAAGCAAAGCCATCGTCCTTGTGGGTGAATAGTTCTTTTTATTGAAGTTGTAACTTAATGACTGCGTTGATTGGCAGCAAAACCTATTTACCTTTTCATGATTAATTACTAAGGGCAGAATGTGGGTATCTGACGTACTTGCTGATCAAGCTGTGGTTGATGCTTTCTTCCATCGTTTTAGTCGTTACCTGATTGATAGAAGCTGTTCAAATCTACTTGGATTTATCCAAATGTGCTGAGTTCACAAATATGCAAAATCAAGCCCGCTTTTATTATTATTATTATTATTTTTTTTTTTTTACTGATTTGCTTCATCTGTAGTTTAGATTTGGTTTTCACAGATGGTTGTCACAGCCTCACAGGGGTACCATCTGCAACTAGTAACGAAAAAGAATGCTAATTTTGCAGAATTTATCTTTTTCTTCACATTTTTTTATAAATGTTTTCCTAATACTTTTCAATTTTTTAACTGAAAAACCATCCAAAAGACTCTAAAACAATGAACGCCAAGTTAATGAACAAAAGCTAACTGATACATAAGTTACATAGCCCGTATAGTAAATAATCCATAATTGATGCCTTGAATTCTTTACGACGTTTGCCAACCTTTTGTGCTCAGATTGCATTATTACGTTACTTTGCATCAAGGTGGGTGCTTCAAATGTATATAAATCATTTAGAACTGAATTTACGAACAAAGAGCACATCTATTCTTAGAACTACAATTAAAAAGGTACGGAAAATAGCAGCAAAGGTCAAAATCGATCAGCATCCAGTCCATGTCTGCAATTTAATGGAAATCAAGCACTTAGATAGTGCTGCTGCTGATGATGAGTAAAAATACAGACAGATCGTTGAGATGTCATCCTTTGCAATTCCAGGTTGTTTTTTCTTCCTTGCCCGAGCTGCACATTTGACCGAATTTCTGCCTGACTTCTGTTTCACCAGTGCTGATGAAACTATCTGCACTGCTTCATTTCAATTTTGTTATTAATCCATAATTGTATATCACGAGTTTTTGAGGTTAAATTTCTATTGAATATTGCTGTGGTTTTAGATACATTGTATTATAAAAAGTTATTTTCTTAAATTTATTATTTTAATCCATGATTTTTCAGTCATTTTTGTTTACAAAAGATAAGATGAGATGGGGTTTGACTTTTGAGGCGGAGATGTGCTAAACAAGATGTAAAGTATCATACTATAATTCTATTATCATCATTGGTCAATAATGTTTGCATTTGATAACATGCTTTGGTATAAGCAATTAGATTAAAGTCTCAAGGGGTTAAAAGAATAATTTATATTATCTCATGTCCTCTATGTTTATGTCTAATATTGTTTGCCAAAAAATATTTTCATTTTATGAACTCAGATTTGTTTTTTTTTTCTTTTTTTTTCCCTTTTTCTTTTCTACTTCATAATTTTATTTCAATCAAATTTGAGGGGGTGATGTGCTAAACAAGATGCGATGTATCATATATATTTTCTTTATTATCATTGTTATGCAATATTTGCATTTGGTACTATATTTTTGTGTTAACAATTAGATTAAATTAAAGCCCCTAGGGCCTAAAATAAAATTAAAGGTTATTATCTTATGTCCTGTGTGTTTATATCAAATATCCCGCACCATAAACTTTTTGCATTTTATGAACTCAATAACATTTTTGCGTTGTCTCATAATTTATATGACAACCCCTCAGCATCCAAGTCTTGGTTTCTTTTTGTTATCTAGAGCACAGTTCTTTTATGCTTTTTGTGCTTTTCTTTCTTCCCATAATCAAACTATTTATGCTACTTTCTTAACTTATGGTGTCCGTAATATTTTAATATGATTAATCATCTTTATTAATCTAAATTTTTTATTCCTTGTATAATGACTTTCTTATCTGTGATCCTAAAATTAATTTACGAAGCAAATTACTTAGTTTTGTTTTCTACTAGCAAGTGGCCATAAGTTTTTTTTGCCTTTTTTTTTTGCCTTTTGGGGATCTTTACAAGATTCTTTATTTCATGTCCGTAGTTTATGGTTTTCAATAGAATTTGATGGGATTAATTGTCCTATAAATAACTAAATTAATTTATTATTCCAAATTTCTTAATTTCTAACTTAGCAATGATCTTACTTAGAACCTTGAAGTTAATTTACTTATCTATCACTTTCATTTTCTGCCAAAAAGCCACAATCAAAGGATTAGTTATAATTTTGTATGGAGTTTAAGGACTATTTTCCCAAAATTGAACATTTATGTTTTCATTGTATTGTCAGAATCTTCTAATCCAAGGCTTAATACTTCTATGGAGGGCTTGAAGACTAATATAATAAGTACCCAAAGTATACAAATGTTGAAATTTACCTCTAACAAAAGGCAAATGTCAAAAAATGAGTAGACAAATTTGTACGGTGCCCGGGCATTGCTCAGGATCAACAAACTAGTTGTGTATTATTTGATGAATGAAAGCCATGTGGTGGGAGCTAGAATTTGCTCGTCCACGTAGAGATATAAAAATAACTCCTTGTTTTGGGAGGGTTTCTTGCTTTTAGGGTGTGTTATTCATCAATGGGATTTGCAAATAGCTTAACAATGTAATCTTTGCTGTTCGTGTGATTCCATGTGAAGTTCGTTTAAGAGTGTTTAATCATTTTGCCATCTCTATGCTTGTTGTGATGGCATTTGTAGTCGGAACAACTGAGTCATAGATGTTATCCCACATCCACTATTCCCTTCATATTTGTACCCTAATGATTGGGTTTGGTCTTAGTTCACTAAAGTATATCCTCTCAAAAACAAAAAAAAGGTTCATTAAAATAGATTGTAGAGCAGATAGTGAATACCACAGTTTTGCATTACTGCTATTTTTCTTCATTTGAAAAAGAAAAAAAATAATTGTATAGCCCCATTTGTTGCTTCTTTTGCAGCGAGGGTCTGGCCATGTTGGTGATCAGCTCTCTTGCCACCATGTTAGCAAAGAATATGGTTCTGAGGCAAGAGATCCTATAAGGAGTCCTTGTTCAGTGAATGGTCCTACTAATGCGTATCTCTGTGAGGTAATATTTTACCACCATTTCCTCAACATTTATTTGCTTGTTAGTTGTTATTGGGTTTGATTGATACATCTCCATTATGTGAGGGTTGTTCCTGAGCATCTAGGGGAGCTGCAGTGCATTCTCTGTGCTTCTCTTACTGGTGTGGGAGGAGTGTGTGGGGTTTGTACTTCATAGGAATATCATTTGACATGGTTACCTGAACTAACGTGGACTAAGTCTATGCAGTGGTACTGTCAGGGATCTGGGTTTGGCCATGCATTCTGTTATTGCAGCGCTGTTGGCCTTGTTTTGTGTACCTGTCTGCGTCTTCAGAATTAACCTCCTCCCTCGCTAAGATTGAACCATTTTTATTTACATTTTTTGCTTTCATTATTCACCAACCTAGTAGTCTAATGCCAGATCATATAATTCTGTGATTTTAGGCGCAACCTCTATTCAAGTTCTCCAACTATGCAATGGAAGGTGCAACTAAGTGGGATCCAGTTTGTCAAAAGTCTCCAAAAGGAGATTCTGGTGTTGACCAGAAACTAAATACAGCCTCTATGGTCTCTGCTCTTCAGGCTGAGCTCGACCAGGCTCGATCACGCATTGATGAACTTGAGGCTGAGCGAAAGTCTTCGAAGAAGAAACTTGAACATTTCTTGAGGAAACTCAGTGAGGAGAGAGCTGCATGGAGGAGCAGGGAACATGAAAAAGTCAGAGCAATTATAGAAGACATGAAGGCCGATCTGAGTAGGGAAAGGAAAAGCTGTCAGAGACTTGAAATAGTTAATTCTAAACTGGTCAATGAATTGGCCGAAGCAAAGCTTGCAGCAAAGAGATACATGCAGGACCATGAGAAAGAGAGGAAAGCCAGAGAGTTGATAGAGGAGGTATGTGATGAGCTTGCGAAGGAAATTGGAGAGGACAAGGCTGAAGTTGAATCACTTAAGAAGGTATGCATGAAGGTCCGGGAGGAAGTAGAGGAAGAGAAAAAAATGTTGCAGATGGCTGAGGTATGGCGAGAAGAACGAGTCCAAATGAAGCTTGTTGATGCAAAAGTTGCCCTGGAAGAGAAATATATACAAATGAGTAACCTCATAGCAGATTTAGAGAACTTTCTTAGGTGTAGAAGTATGAGCACTGATGTGAAGGAGATGGCAGAAGTGGAGATGCTACGACAAGCTGCAGCATCAATAAACGTACGTGAGATGAAGGAATTTACATATGATCCACCAAAATCGGATGACATATATGCAGTATTTGAAGAGATGATGGGTGAAGCGCATGAGAGGGAGATTGAGCAGTGTGGTGCTTATACTCCTGCAAGCCACGCTTCCAATATACATAGCATGAGCCCAGATGTTGGCAACCTTAACCGGGATAAAATCATTCACCACCGGCTCTCGAATGTGTATGACAGTCATTATAGTGGTGATGATGATGATATAGAGGATGATAGGAGTGGATGGGAAACTGTTAGCCAAGCAGAAGATCAAGGTTCTAGTTATTCCCGGGAAGGAAGTGCTGTCTCCATGAATTACAAGACGCATCAACGAGATAGCAATATTTCTGGGAGCTTCACAGATTGGGAAGACCATACAGGAGGTGATGAGATACCAATTACTGAAATAAGTGAAGTTAACTCAGTCCCGGCTGATAACAAGCAGTTGAAGAAGGTAAAATCAATATCGAGACTCTGGAGATCCTGTCCTAATAATGGTGTCGAGACCTGCAAGATTGTTGGAGTTGATCATGGCATGAAAAGCAGGCTCTCAAATGGTAGGATTTCCAACGGTGGCATGTTATCCCCTGATAGGGGATCGGGTAAAGGTGGACTTAGCCCGTCGGTCATAGTGGGGCACTGGAGCTCTCCGGATTCTTCAAATCCTTATTTCGGGCGAGGAATGAAAGGATGCATCGAATGGCCTAAGAGTGCACAGAAGAACAGCCTGAAATCGAAGCTATTTGAAGCGAGGATGGAAAGTCAGAAGATCCAACTACGCCAGGTTCTGAAGCAGAAGATATAGAATTTGTTAAGCTTATAGGGGTAGAAAATTGCGGGAAGACTAAATGCCCTGTGCCCTGCTGCCATCTTTCTCCCTTTTGCCAAGAGTAGGGATAGAAGATAGGACCTCATCCATTCTACCTTTCTGGCAATGGGCTTCGCTATTTATGTATTCTATAACTCCATAATTCTTGATAATATTAGTCAGCCAAAGCCTTATTTGCCCTGTAACTTCCATTCTTGGTACGTCAGTAAGGCAATAACATCCCGTGCAATGTAGCAGAGAAGAAAAATAAACGGACAAAGTATTTTGGAGAAAAAAAAAAAAAAAACACAATGGTGCCCAGTTCCGTGGAGTGTGGACTCTGGCTGCAAGGGCCCGTGGACGGGTGATGGGTCTCGCTCGGAAGCTAGCTTTTTTTTTTTTTGGTTGTTCAAAAACCACACAATTTTTTGAAAATTACGAAAATAATTAGGACCCTGAATTTGGTTTGGAGCGGGTTTGACACCATTTCTTCATCTACATGACGGATAAAGCAAAATTTAAGGAGGGGTGTGATGCGTCAATCAAGTTGTATAACATACCACTAATTTAAGTCCTACCAAATAGAGAACACTTTTTTTTAGCATAATAAATACCACAAGCTTATATCTCAAGTGGTACGTTACATTTTGTAGTGCAACTCTTTGCCTTAAGTTCAAGGGGTTCAAACCCCCTATAGGCATAGGGCTTCAGACCCTTATTAAATAGAGAACAAAATTTTCACACAAAATATACACAGATATAATTTTTATTTGTATGGAAATAATATCTCTATTTTTTAAACATAAACCAAATAGATTAGGACATGTTTTAGTTCCATTTAACCATTAAAGTTACTAGCTAAGAACATTTTTAAATATGCAATGCCTCTTATATCATATAAATTATAATATACCAAAATTTATATTGAATAGTTAATTAAATAGCTTCGTATTATTTGAAGGATCAAAAATATTATAAAATAAAATTATTTTGACCATAAACATTGTATCTTAAAGAATTGGGAAAGATTAATATTCCGCAATAAAATCTTTGATAGCTAAATGTATACACTATATAGTTAAAAGTACATGATTATGATCAATTATATAGTATTGATATTAAATGCTGACACCAATATAACATTTCAAAGTCACTAGCCTTTTATATTTATATTTTGATATTAAATAATGATACTAATTAATAAAGTTAATACACTATTGTTGTAAATAATGATATTATTATAACTTATCTTAGATACTTTTTATATTGGATAAGTATACTCTTTGCTTATAGTGATATAACATAGTAAATAATGTTGTCATAATTAGTATATTTGTTAGACTCTTTTTGGGATTTGTTTGCCTTTCTCCGTTGCTTGAAATGATTTAATTTAGCCTATGTATGTGTAAAAATTTATGTTTTAAAGAAATTTTATTTTGCCTTATTTAGTGTACAGTAATAATAGCCTTATTTAATAGATGACAATAAGTGTAAATATAGAGATTTTAAATATTTATCCTATAAATAAAATTAACTCATATGTACAATAAAATATTAAAATTCTAATATGTTAAGAAACTTATAAAAATGAAATAATCTAATCTTCTCTTTTTTTAGTTATGCAATAACATGTATATATTCTTATTCAACTTCTACGAAATGTATCTTGAGCATTTGTTGTTGTAGTTATAAAGCGTCAATTGTTGATTTAGCTCGAGAGCTTTGATCATCGATGTCCTTTGAAATTTTCTATTGTTGATGCAGCTTAATTGGGAGCTTCAACAGCTGTAAGTTGAATGCTTAGGAGGTACTTATCTATGATGTCTTATACTGTCATGAATTAAAGATGAGAATGCAATGATTTGACGAGGAACTTTGCATTGTTTGATCTACCACCCCCCAGCGGTGGAGATAAGGGATTCCCCCTTTTTTGATTAGTAGAGACAAAACACAAGATATAACAAAGCGCCGGCTAAAGCCATAGGCAACGACCACAAAAGACCACCCAGGATTCTTCTTCCCTTAGCCTCGAAAAAATAAGATAACAACACCCTATATGAAGCACCTAGATCCAAGTCCTTTAACTACCCTTCACTAGCAGAGACTGTGCAGATCTGACAATACTAAAGGCAATAACATAAGTACTAAGGCTAGGGTTATCGTTCCATCCCTTGCTCCAGCAAGCAACCTTCCACTTGGCACTCTAAAATATCTTAGTCCAATGCACCTCTTTTCCTTCAAACACTACTCTGTTCCTTGATTCCCAAATGGTAGAAAGGATGGCATAAAAACATGCTCGCCAAATCTTCTTCTTCAACGTTTTTCCTCCCACACTCTTCCACTCTTCCCAAACCTCCATTGTGCTCTTTGGCATACACCAATACCTCCCCACCAAGCAAACACCTCAAACCATACTCTGGAAGTGATGGGACAATGCAAGAAGATATGGCTCACTGTTTCAATACCCTTTTTGTAAAGCGGACGCTTACTATCATCCTCTACTAAGATAGAAAGCCTCAACAGCTTATCTCTAGTCTTCATCTTCTCCTGGATCATGAACCATGTGAGAAACTCTTCCTTCGGGGGGATCACCTCTCTCCACCACTTTTCATTAACTTGCACCATGCTTATAGAACTCCCATAGATAGAGCGAGCCATAATCTTTTGGAAAGATGGTACTATATATCTCTGACAAGCTTCATAATGCCACCGCAGAGTGTCTTCATTATCATTAAGCTGAATTGAATCATGTAACACAACAAAGTTCACTATATTTTTTTTCAAAAGCGGAAGAAATTAAAATAGAAATATTTAAATTAAAACCCGTGAATTTTGAGGATGTTACCGCCATAATTAGTACCAAACCGGTTCTCTCTGACTGTTTCAGTACCAAGTGCTAAGGCTAAGAAAAGATTGACATTAAACTCAAACCAACGGTTCATAAAGAACTAGAAAGAATCATACATCAAAAATTAGAGTACGCGTAAATAATTATAATTCATATCCAAAAGAAAATAAGCTTACAACCGATAAAAGGTTCATTTAAAATACCCAATACAAGTAATGAATCAAAAAGGGTAAATCCGATACAAAAGAAATAACCGAAGGAGATAAAATAACAAGAAGAGAGAATATGGCCACAACACTCTCGAACTTGGAGCCAACTACAAGCTCAACACTTAGCCCCGACTGATGTCTCGCCCACCCGCCCAAAGTTAGAAGGGCATATTACTCGTAGGAATGAGCAACACCCATGAAAAGGGTGATCAGTACGTTACGTACTGAGTAAAGTAAACGAGCACTAAGGCAAACACATAAGCACATAAAATCATGCAGGATCATATTCAAATTACACTTTCAAACCCACACATGTAATACATAAGGTCATGCAAAAAATTATATAGCTTATAAAGGATCCAGCCCACATATAAAGGCCCAAAAAGTCTGAATTAATTATTTAATTAATCTTTTATCAGAATTCGATACACACTATGCCTTTTATCAAATCCATGTAAGTACAGAAACAACCTACTATTTTAGCTAGTGGGCCGGTCACTTGCGGGGCAATAGTCCACACTACTATTCCTAACCGGTGGATCGGCTGGTTCCAACTTACATGGTGTTCTACTGTAAGTAATTAGTATCTTTTAAGTGTCTTAGCAAACTCTAGTTTGTGTTTATTGAACTCGGGCTCCCCCACTATTATTGCTGGTGGGCCAGTCACTTATGGGACAATGATCCACACCACTATTTTTCTCTGGTGGATCGATCACTTATAGGGTAAAAATCCTAACCACTATTCCTAACCGGTGGATCGGCCAGATCTGGTTCAATAATCTTTCACTTTAAATGATTAGTGTCTTAAGTATTTTATTAAGAAGCTTTCACCCTAGACATGCATGAATCACTCGCCCTACACTTATCCTCCAACCGACCTGTATCATACCATGATAACCCTAGACCTCTTAACTTGCCCAATACCCTTTCCTTTATACTCAAATTCACATTAGAACTCCAACACCAAAATATGTGGGTCAAGACCCACTACTATACACCTCCAAGTCCACTCCACATCTCACTTTAGGGTTTTATCCTGAAACCCTAATTTTAGCCTAAGTGGCCCGTCCTACTGTACCTCACACAACCCAAATCATTTAAACACTTCACACATCACAACCCATAGATTCCATATTCATCATCATACTTTATTTATCAAGTACACACGTGCTACCACCGAACCCTAGTTAGCCATATCAAAACCTTAGTTAAACACAACAACCCATATTTAATCATTCCAAACCCTAGTTTTCCCTAACCAACTATAGCTAACCACTCCAAACCCTAGTTAATCACAACAACCCATAATTAGACACTCCAAACCCTAGTTAATCACAATAAACCATAATTAACCACTCCAAACCTTAGTTAATCACAACAACCCATAGTTAATTACTCCAAACCCTAACTTAGTCTCCTACGTATCCTTATAATGCTCCACATACTATTTTTCATCCAAAGTGTTCAAACACCCAAACAACGCTTACATTACCTCCCTCACATCCCAAACCAACTTTCTATACGTAAATTTTACTCCCATGCAGACTTTACACATTTCATGCAACCTTTTGAACTTTTCATGCAAACCCTAAGTCCATCCATACGAAACCCTAAAATCATGCAAAACCTAAGATTCTGTCATATAAAACCCTAAATTCAATCCACACAAAACCAAAGATTAATCCATACTAAACCCTAGGTTCAAACCATATAAAACCCAAATATTCATCCATACCAAACCCTAAATTCAATCCATACCAAACTAAAGATTCATCCTTACCAAATCCTAAATTCAAACCATATAAAACCAAAGATTCATCCATACCAAACCCTACATTCAAACCATATAAAACTAAATATTCATCCATACCAAACCCTAAATTTAATCCATACAAAACCAAAGATTCATCCTATATAAACCATAAATTAGATTCTCCCATATAAAACCATAGATTAGATTCTCCCACATGAAACCCTAAATTTATCATTTTATTCCTCCACTCATGAATGATTAAAATACTTAGGTCAACTCACATCCCTTGGTCAACTTATTTCCTCATTCTCCTTTTTCATCCTTTCCCCTACACAAACCATATTAACATCTTCACATGCATGCCTTACAGGGTCACAACACATATAATCACATATACATAATACATATGCCATATAATAACACAAAACACACTTTAACTCCACGCCATACCACACATGAAATCAATATAATGATAAACATAGGATGCATAACATACAAAGCACATGATTCACATCAACACACAATAGGCCTTAGTAACACCCTTACCTAAAACAACACCAGTCTTGGAGCACGCTTCTATGCCTCCTTAGGGATTTGACAAAATAATAACATATTAATAAAAATAACATTAACTAATTTCTAACTTTGCTAAAGATACAAGAAATAATAGTAATATTGTAAAAATTGATAATATAAGGGTTTAAAGATTTAATTCCAATAATAATAATAATGAAAATAGAAATAATACTGATAATAATGCAAATAGAAATACTACTAATAATATCAATAATGATAATAATACAATTGTAACAATAACCATAATAATAAAAATAACAATAATAATAAAAGGGTATAACTCGAAAACAAAGTGAAATAAGGGCTTCAACCCCTTTACTAAAATAATACCAATAATAATATTAGTAAAATAAATAATAAAATTTAATAATAATAATAATGATAATAGTAATAATAATAATGATAAAACCATAATAATATTGTAAACATGATAATAATCATAATGGTAATAATAGTAGTAGTAGTAGTAGTAGTAGTAGTAGTAGTAGTAATAATAATAATAATAATAATAATAATAATATATTTCAAATAAATGAAATAAAATAGATTAAGGCTTGAATAAATAGTGAAAAAGGGTTGAAGGGGTTTAGGGTTCAACCTTAGGCTGGTGGTGACAGGCGACACTAGCGGTGGTGCATGACGGCGGCGACGGCGACATGAAAAAGAGAAGAAAAGTAAAAAAGTTGAAGGCTGGGAATAAGGTAAGAAGAAGGGGGTGGAAGTAAGGGTGATTATGGCTTCCCAGAAGGAGAGGGACAAAATGAAGGTAGCGGCGCAACCAAAGGTGGCGGTGCACGACGGCAGCTGTGGCCGAAAGATGAAGAAGGAGATAAAGAGAGAAGGAGAGGGAGGAAGAGGAAAAGAAAGGTAGAGGAAGGTAGAGGGTGGTCTACAGAATAGAATGGGAGGTGAAAGAAGCGGCGGAAGCGGCAGGAGAGGTGGCTAATGGTGGTTCGAAGGGTGGTGAAGGTTGAAGAGAGGGTTGATCGAGAAGGGAAGTTCGCACAACTGGGGTGACTTGTGCAGGAAAATTTGAGGGATGAGGGAGGTTTAGGTATTTAGACGGCGGTGTAAGGAGTACTCGGGTGGCTAGAGCGGATGGTGGTGTTGGCCAGAGGCTGCGGAAATGACATCTGAAGGGGCGGCGGTGGCAAGGTCGGGAAATTCTAGGCTGCGCGAAAAAGACCCAAGATCGAGCTAATGAGGGGTGTTTATAAATCTTAGATGGGAGGTAGGAATTCTATGAGTCGGTGAGGGAGTAATGAAAGTAGGGTTAGGGTCACTGGAAGCGATGGTTGGCCGGTGGAAGTAAATTTTGGGGTAGGGGTATGCGTAGGAACAAGGGAGGGAATCGCGCGAGAAGGGGGATATTTGGTTGGGTTGATGAGGCTGTTGAATTGGTGAGGGAGTGAGAAGAAAGATTGGCCAGATCAACGACAAGGTTGGCTGCGAAAATCTAGGGAGATAGGTGGCAGATTTGTAGGTAGTCGACGGGAGTTACAGGTACAAACAACCGGGAGGAGGAAAAAGAAAGGAGGAAGAAAAGGGGACGCGTGGACCGGCGGTTCGGAGGAGAAAAGAAAGAAAGAAAGGAAGAGGGAGATCAGTCGGGCGATGACTAATTTTTTTTAATCAAACGATGCGTTTTGAGGGAAAAAGAAGCGAGGTGCGGCGTGGAGCTCTGGGCCGCTGAAGGAAGAAGGAAAAGAAGGATTAGGCCGCAGGAAGGCAGGCCCAATCGAGGGGAAAAAGAGGAAAAGAAAATGAAAAAGGAAGAAAGAAAGAAAAAGGAAAGAAAAACGAAGAAAGAAAAGGAAAAAGGAAAAAGGAAAAAGGAAAAAGAAAAATAGGAGGGTTGAGTTAATTAAATTAATTAGGATATTTGGGATATTTAAAAATCATAATATTTGAATAAAATAATATTTAAATATCTTTTTAGGATAATTTAGGATTTTTGAAAAGTTTTTCATAAATTCCATTTTAATTAGCAAAACACCCTAATTTTCTTCAATTAAATTATTTATAAAATTCATATTAATTTGGAACTATTTTCTCCTTCTTATTTTAAATACAATAATTTATTTAATTAATTTCCAAAATAAAATCCTTAATTAGCTAAAATAAATAAATTTCTCCTAATTAAAATACTTATAAATTTCTTCTTATTTTTCCTTATTAATTTCCTTTTTATTTTAATAAAATAATTTATTAAATTAAATTTTCCAATAACACCTTATTTAACTATAATTTTTAAAATTAAAAATTTTCGGGGCATTTCAAATCAAGCCTATCCAGCATCGTTTCAAATTCTACCTCCTCCCAACTGAAGAACCTCCGACGACAGGTAAAAGCCGAGTTCCACCTAGCTCCATCCCAGATTCCCATGTCATTAATGTGTTTGGCTTGCTAAAGAGATAGGGAGAAAAATATCGGGAATTGAGACTTCACGTTATCTCCACCAAGCCATTTATCAAGCCAGAACCTGGTTCGCCACCCATTTCCTACTTTGATGCTAACACCCTCTTTTAAAATTTGATAAGCCATCTGGTTGTTACAGATACTTCTAACAATATTCTTCCACAGACCCAAGCTGCCTCTCTGATTAAATCTCATCATTGAGTCTCCAGCCTTGATACCATAAATAGAAGAAGCCAGCTTTTGCCATAAAGTATTCCTATCATCACTAAACCTCCACCTCCACTTAGCAAGAAGAGTACTATTCTTGAGCTCCAAATTTCCTGTACTCCGGCCTCTGAACTCCTTAGATTTCTAAATATCCTACCATTTAATGAGATCTATCCCTTTTTTTGATCCATCACCCCCCAAAAGAACTCTCTTTGCAATCTATAAGTCTTTTGCAACACTCTTTTTAGAGCTTTGAATAAACTAAGATAGAACACTGGAATAGTTGACGTCACAGCCTTGATCAATACTAGATGGCCAGCTCTAGATAACATCTTAGCTTTCCACATGCCCAAATTTGTCTTAATTTTGTTCAACACCGGCGTCCACATTCTCTTCTTTTGCAGATCATCACCAAGCGGTAGGCCCAGGTAGGTAATAGGGACTGACAAAAGCTTGCATCCCAAAATCTCTGCTAACCATCAACTCTTAACATCATTAGTACCAAACGTCACTAGAGAGGATTTAGAGTAATTAATGCCTAGTCCCGACATAATTGTAAAGCAATTCAACATGCGCCTCAAATCCACGACATTTCTTTCACAAACCTTGCTAAAAACCATGGTATCATCTGCAAATTGAAGATGGGACAACACCACCCCACCACTACCTATCTTCAAGCCTTCAAACACCCCATTATCCATACCTCTCATCATGATTCAATTAAAGGCTTTAGTCACAATTGTGAATAAGAATGGAGACCGAGGATCACCTTGACACAACCCTCTTTCCATTACAAAAGGTTTCGTTGGTGATCCATTGATCAAAATTGATATCTTCGAATATCTGATACACATCCCAATCCATCTTCTCCATCTATCACCGAAACCCAACACAATAATCATCTGCTCTAAGAAATCCCACCTTATTGAGTCATAAGCCTTCTGAAAATCTAACTTCAGCATAAATCCTCTCTTTTTTGATCTCTTCAGCCAAAACACTACGTTGTTTGCTACTAATATGCCATCAATAATCTGTCTTCTATGAACAAAAGCAGTTTGAGTTTCCCCCACTATGGCATGCAGGACCTTTGAAATCTTTGCCGCGAGAAGCTTCGCTACTATCTTGTAGATGCTCCCCACCACACTTATCGGTCGGAAATTACTAAAATCCTTTTCTCCCTCTTCCTTTTGGATAAGGGTCACCCAGGTTGTTTTTATAACTTGCGGCATAGAACCTTTCTCAAAAAATCCCATCACCTATTGACATATTTCATCCCACACTGTACCCCACATCTTCTTAATAATCTTGAAATTAAAACCATTATACCGTGGTGCTTTTGACAAATCACACTCTCATACAGCCTTCTTGATTTCTTTGTGTCGGCATCACCTCCAATGATAATCTCTGTTCTTCAAACAATTTGCTGAAACCCTCTGGATTGATTTTGATAACCGGATAATTCAGATCTCTGTATAGATTCTGGAAGAACTCTACCGCCAATCTGTGAATGCTATTTCTATCAGTAAACAAATTATTGCCCTTTCTAATCTCCTCTATATAATTCTTCTTTCTCCTAATTGACGCCTTGATGTGAAAGTATTTTGTGTTGCAATCTTTTTCTTTAAGATTTCTCTCTCTTGCGTACTAAATCCATAAAAACTCCTTCCTCTTGATCCAAGACCATAGTTGATTAATTAGAGCTCCTTTTCTGGCCACCGCTACTTTATCCTCTCTATCACCATCTATTACGTTATTTACCTCCTCAAGAGCATCTTCGAGCTTCCAAATATTACAGTCGATGTTGTGAAAAACCTCTTTATTCCACCTCTTAATTGGGTTCTTGAGGAGCTTAAGCTTTTGTTGGATAGGAATACAACCGAACCTAACCCATTCCTCCTTAATCAACTTGGAGAACCACCCATAGTTGAGCTAAGCATCAATAGACATAAAGAGTTTGGGTCCCTATTCAATCTCCTTACTGCTTACCTAGATGTGAAAATGATTAGACACTGAACACCTGATACAATTATCCACCAATTGCGGGAACGCTCTACACCATTCCTCATCAACAAATATCTTGTCGATCCTACTAGTTGCATTCTTTCTGTACCAAGTAAACCGCCTCCTTACCAGGTTTACTTCCACCAAACCCATATGGGCAATCCAATTATTAAACTCCGTCATGCCCGGATTCATCCTACTCACACCTTTCCTCTCATTTAGAACCCGAATTTCATTGAAATATCCCATTATTAGCATGGGATAGGGAATATCTTGCATCCACTCCCCTATCTCTTCTAACACAATTTTCTACTCCCTATGATGATTATAATTGTATACCAGGACAATGGAACAATCGATCTTTTTTGCTTTTTAGACAACCTGTAATGCCTAAACACCTCTGATCTTTTTTCACACTTCTCTACCAAAAAGAAGATTTTCTCCAACTAAGAATTAATCCTCCACTCCCATTAATTGTCGCAACATTGCAAAAATCAACATCATCCTCCTTCCACACAGACACCACCCGCTTCTCGTCCAATCTACTATGCTTTGACTCCACAATACCCACCACACTCAACTTGTGCTCCTGAATTAAGCCCTTTATATCAGCCACATTACTGCCACTACCAATTCCTCCTATATTCTAACAAACAAAATTCATGTCCATAAAACCATTAACAACTTCGGAAGGAAAATCATCCTCAACACTTCTTCTACACCAACCGACAACTATGCCTTAAGATGTAGATCGCTTTTAAACATTCATCTTCATTGTCTCCAGACAAACCCAATCTTTTCCCGATCTCCCATGTCTCGGTAGATTCAGCTATATCTTCCTTGTCATACTCCTTACTATTTCCAATGCATTCCACTCCATCTTTGCTGTTAGTGTAGGCGTAGCATCCGTTCTTTGATTTCTATTACTTTGTCCCTCCTCATATTGACATTCAAGAGCTTCCATTAGATTTGTTGAGTGACGATTCTTCCCTTCTCCCCTCTTGTTCAGGTTTGCATGTTCGCAAATTCATTGCTCGAAACCTGGTGGACACTCGGGCTCGGGCATTTTTTCTATGTCTTTGTTTATTCGAGTTTCCGGGACTGTCCTTTTTTCATCCTGTAGTGGTTGATCATTAACTCCTCCTTGACCAGACTGTAGTGGGCACATGTGAGTTTTGTGTAGCTCGATGAATCGGCGGAATCCACTTCCTGTTCCCGTGCCCCTTTGTTATCCACTGCCCCTTCATTTCCTTCACTTGGAACTTATTCCTCTACTTTATTCTGTGTCAACACCCCACATCCCGAGGCTTTGTTTTTATTTTTTTGAAATATCAACCGTTGATTACTCTTATCCTCCTCAGCCACCACTTTATTGTATCTCTTCCCAACACTACTGTTTCTCGATCGGCACCACATGCTGATCCTTAGAGTTCCATCTTCTTCCTCCTTGTCATGACCGCCATAGTTGGAACTGCTATACTCCTTACCAGCCTGCCCCATCTTCCTGCTAAGGTAGTCCCCCTTATCATCGCAACCAATAGGCTTCCCTGAGTAGAAGAAGCAGGTTGCTTCTTTAATTGTGACCTCATACTCCACTTCATCAACCTTCAACAGGACAACATCGAGGATGGGATTGAACTCTTCGGTATCGATCAAGACAAGGGCACAATCCATCTCCATACCCTTCTCGATGCTTGAGTCCATACATACCCAAGATCCCCATTGGCTGGCCAAGTAGAGCATATTTTCATGTGACCACGCTATCAGCAGGATCCCATACATTTCAATCCATGTTCTCCTCATACTGCATGTATCTTCCTTCTTCCAGAACTACAGCTCACGAAAGTGCATGCTTAATAGGTCCCCTTCATGATCCAACACCGCCTTAGCATCTTTCACTGAATCAAACATGAGAATGAACGTGTATTTTCCCCTGATCCTGATGCTTTTCATACTACTCCAAATAGGGAGAATGACCTCCTTTAGACCATCTAACTCCCTAGCTCCACTAGTCACCCCAATCAAGCTTTTGTATAGCCAATCAACATTCTACTTATTAATTATTCCCATGATTCTTCTCTTGGCTGCTCCTTGTTCCTTTATGCTTCCCGGTCGTAATGCCTCCCATGCCTCCATTTGCCTCCCTAAGTCTTCTTCCCTATATCTATGCCTCCTATTTTGTTTCTTACTCGTGAGTACCTCCCTATATGTTCTTCCATCTCATCTGGCGTTCTTCATTGGTCTTGCTTGGTTCACTTGGCCCGGTCTAGCCTTTGATTGCTTTCCTGATTTTGCTTGATTAACTTGACGTGTTCGAAGCTCCGTTTGTTTCCTCTTCCCTCTTGTGCTTCTCCTCCTTGCTTCACTGAATCTTGCTCTCTTCACGAACAACTTTAGCCCATGCAGGAGCATGTTGTTTATACATCTGAAAGCTCTTATGGCCTCCTCTTCTTTTGCAAACCTAACAAAAGCAAAGTGCAGGTTTATGCTTTGCCTTTCTTTCCTACTAATATAGATGCTTGTGATTGCCCTATAATCTCCATAAATCTCCAGTAGATCCTTCTTATTAACTTCCTTCCCCAGGTTATCTATGAACACTGTAAACTCAATTTCCCCCCTCCTTTCTTCTATGTATCCAGAAAAAAAAATTATAAGGGATTCCCCTGTGTTTCATTTAACAAACTCCTAAGCTTAAAAATTTAAATAAAGTAAACAGAGATGGTTAATGAAAGAATTCGATAATTTAGGCCATATATTAAAATTCTAGAAATAATCTGGCATACGTCTACTCACAAGTTACATATTATCTATAGAATATGTTTGGTATGACTATTGACAGAAAAAATCCACACATACACAAATGCGTTGTAGCTATTAAGGTCGATCCAATAGACACTAGGAGTTAATTACTAAAATTTACATTTTTTACTATCTAAACCAATGCATAAGATAAAAGAGAATAAAATTATAAGATTAAATAATAAAAATAAAACAAATAGCTAATTAAATGTAATTCAATATAAGAAAATGTTAGAATTAGATTTTTGCTACAACTTTGGTACTCAAAAATACATTACTTCAACTCTTAGTATTGATTTAAACTAAAAAAGGCTAAATTACCTTAAATTAAATTGAAGCCTCTTTTGAGGTCTAAATATCGTGCCTAATTAAGATAAATTACCTACTTTAGTGAAATTAAGATTAATTTAAACCCATTAAACTTCTTGCTAATCCAATAGAATCTCCAAGGAATCTAGCCTATTTTTGTGGTTCGAACTCGTTGCTTAATTTCTAGAGGTCTAATAATAATTTTCACCTTTCGGTCCTTCAATTAATTACTATGATTTCTAATCCGGTGATCAAATGAGTCAACAAAGTCCAATAACAAGAAATTAAGTTTAAAGATTCAAACTTTCACTAAAAATGTATACTAATTTATCATCAATTACCAAAAAGGTGGGTACTTTTCCAATTCTGGATAAAGAATCTACTCACACATGATTAGAAAAAAAAAATACATCAAATAGATTTGAAATTAAATTATAGGAAGAAATTAATTAAAGAAAATAAATATATAACTAATCTTTTGACTAAAATCTTTAAGGTAAAGAGTTCTAATCCAATCTTGTATAATCAATTCTTTATTTTTCTTCAATACTTGAATTCTAGATCTAGAGATTATTTGGCTACTACAAGAAAGCTTCAATCAAGATCTTCTAAATCCTAAGTTAAAATAAAAATATATAGGTCTTAAAAATATGGAAAGAAATAAAGAAGTTTCATAAATGTCGTAATAGAACCATATGTGTGGCGTGTGTTGTCTTGCTTAATTTGTGCTTGTTTGAATAACATTTGGTATTTTGCTTTTGTAACATTTTTTTTCCAGCCTTGGATTGATGTGATTCAAGTTTAGTTGAAAATATATTGAAGATACATAAAACTTTGGTCTTTTGAATTTGTTTAGATTTACATTGAATCATAGTTAAAATTTTATTTCTTTATACACGTGCATCCATTTTCTTTTCAAATCATGCATTCTAAATCTCGTTGTGGCTCTAAACTCTTGTTTAACTTCCAAAAATATCTAATATTTCAATCTTAATCCAATAACTAAACATAAAAATACAAATCAAAGTAGTGTCCTCAATCTAAACACGAAATATACATCAAACACCCATAAATCATGCTTGAAACACACTAAGATAATACATATTTTACGTGTTTATCAACTCTCTCAATCTTAGACTTTCACTTGTCCTCAAGAAAATAATCAATAGGAACCATAGGATGAGGGAAATATAATGGAGTAGGGATCACCCCTCATCAATCCTATAATCAGTATCCAACATATTGTAAGATAAACATGTTTTATCCGGACTTAAGAAAGTAAGGTCCATAGCTTTCAACAAATTCACATTTAATTTTTTTTTTTGAGATCACAAGTATCACAAGTCAAGGATAACTTTTTCATATATTCCTCAAGACAAAAAAAGACAAAGCAATCCATATAACTAGATTCAATTTGGAAGTAGTAAAATTGAGACATTTAGGTATTTACATTTGTAGACCTCATTTTTGGTCATGTGGACTCTCAATCTCTCATGTGTTTAAGGGTAGAATTATGTCTATCAAAATTCTTCTAAATGGATTTATTAAATCCATAGGCTTACATATCATCTCAATTCTCCACCACTTTGAAAACTAATGCATGCAAAAAATTATAAGGTATTTTATTTGGTTGTAATGAAGATAGGGTCAAAAGGGTAGGATAGATATTTGGGAATGTAGCTAAAAGCCTATAGTTAGTGTAGCGATAAATAAAAACACAAGATCTCAAAGAAAAATCAAGAACATCAACACAAGCTCCATCTTATATCAAATATCTTCTTCCAACTAATCCCTTTGATAAGTCAAAATAAATTGTTTTGACCATCCATAATTATATGCACCATAAAGTTAATACTTTTTGTTTTTGCAATATTTATTCTTCTTCTCTCTCTTTCTTCTCCCTTTTTATTTTTTTGAAAGTATAAAGAAAGAATAAGGGAACCAAATACCTCCTTTCATACCCCAAGCTTACATTATATTAGAAATTATGCTCGTAATACCCCAAAAATTGACTTCTAAAAAATTTCATTTAAAGGAATAAAGCGAAAGCTAAAATGAATAAATGGGAAATATTATCATCATATCTAATACAAGATAAATGTCTACCATCTATTTCATGCTATATATAAGACTAAAACCTATCTAACTAAAATTCAAATAACATATATACCTTGAGGATAAACACCCAGAAGGAGATAACCAATGATAGATGGTAAGCAAAAATTTTCACTGAACAAAATAATTACTGATCAAATCAGCGGAACCTATGAAATAACCCTAGATTTTAAAATCTTTGTAAAGTAATGGGAAATCAATATTTGATTACAATACCAATAACATTTTAGTAAAACACTTAAAAATTTTCCAAAATTAAATATAGATAAATAAAGATAAATTCCATGGGATAAAACTACGATTTGCCTACTCTATCAAAGCCAAGCATTCAACCCATCGATAACATTCGATCTTAAGCTGGCACAAGAGGTCTACTCCTTACTATTAGTAGATCATCGCAAGATCCATTCAACTAAGGTAGTATTAGTACGAGTCCAATATTGAGTAAATCACAATATTGAGGAAACATGATACACATAAGACATATTAATCCTTAGCTTATAATGCTCATGCTCAATTATACATGTAATACGTACACCATTCCACTTAATCAATAACTCATTCTCAATTATACATGTGATGCATACGATGAAACATATGTTCACAGATTCATGCTTATAAATACATAACTAGACATGATAGCACATAGGGTACACGCATGTAAGGAATCATGATCGCATGTTGAGTAATACAACTACCCTAAAAGATAGCATTCTGCAGATATGACCCATATGCGGTTTAAATAATAGATCATGTGATAATTGGGTATGAACACGTGTCATATGGTAGCACTATTGTAAGGCAGACAACTAAGAGACACGCATAGAATAATGAAGCATAAATTCCATGAATGAGTGACAATAATTGATTATTATATTTCATTAATGTAATCACAACCATTTAATTATATTATCTTGAGGATGAAGACTCAAAGAAATCATAACAACTAATTTTGGTACTTGAGTGGTACTAGCCTTTGCTGGCTTGCCCAAAAATATAACTAGACCACTAATAAATAGCGCACCTAATCACTTAAGTATGCAGACCTCTGTTAGGGTCAAAATATATTGAGACATAAGGATGTAAATGGAGCAAATAATACCCGAAACCATATGGATTTTACCTGATGGATATAGATATAGATATAGGTAATGATAAATAGATATGGATACGGATATGGGTAGAGGTTAAAAATACTCGACGGGTTCGGGTATAGATACAAGTAAAGGGTATCCATACCCATATCTGTACCCATATCTATATCCATTTACCTGTTATATATTTACTATTTTATCCTTAACTTTTTTATATAAGAATAGTTTACAATTATAAATTTAAACGGGTGACGGGTAACGGGTAACGAGTTTACCCATTGGATAATGAATTATTTGTTCTTTATTTATAATTAATCGGGTAAATGGGTTATCCATCAGGTAATGGATATTTCTCGGGTACAGATATGGGTATATTAGTGAATATCCGTTCGGGTATGGGAATGAATATGGATATGGATTTTTTAATTGGGTTCGGGTATGGATATAGGGTACTTGATCTAAACCCGCCCCGTTTACATCTCTATTGAGACACTTATATAGTGGAAGAGGACCTCTTTGTAATTGTAATGCACCCGGGATCACATAAGAGAAAAACACTGGAATGGTGTTAAGTGAATAGAAAACCTAACTCGGATTGCTATCCCAAGTGGTACAAGTCCTGACTCAAGATCTTTCATTTTAAGTGATTAATGTTTTATTTAAAGATTTAACCAATCTTAAAATAGTCCCACATAACAATACTCAAATCACTTCCATCAAAATAATGAATTTATATTATTATATCCATTCCAAGTGGCATTAAAGTTGATAAATTTTAAGTGGCATTAAAGCCAATCCAATTCAAGTGGCATTAACGTCGAACAAATCCAATTGGCATTAAAGCTAAATAATTCCAAGGCATAAAATATAGCATAAGGTATCATACAATTTCAATCCATACTCAACCAAGGATATGATTTTCTAAATCGATTATAATTTTGACACTTTAGAACATACTTTCAAATCAGCAAACATTTCATAATTAGCTAAACATGTTAACCATATAATCATGCTTAACCCTTCATATACTCAAACACATACAATATTCAATAGGAATATTGACATGATCGCATTGAAGTTATAAACTCATACATACATAGAATTACCATGCAAAATCATAATATATGCTTGACATACTTAAATAATCATAAAACACACTCATCGCCTTCCACTTCGAGAGAACATACATTCCATGATTCCACCCTAAGCAAAGGTAAGTAATGACTTACCTAAATCTGAAGCTAATTAAGAAAATGGACAAAGATATATATATATATATATATATAGATCCTGACAATCTACAATAATGTTTTCCTAAATTACTGATAGAAATTGTAAGACTAGGTTAGAAACTACCTTACGGATCATCAATTTAAGTATTACAATTTAATCAACAAAGAGAGACATAGATGGTCTTTCTTTACAAAATGTGTCCAAATCTTAAAAATCACAAGCATAGCTCTATTAAGATTTAAAATTAAATACTAACTAAATCGAGTTCAACACATATTACATAGGGCATTTCAAATTGATTTGGAAAACTGAGGAAATAATAATAGAGTATAAGTTAATTTTATTAAAAATGACTTACTAATTAGGTTTTATAAATAAAATGACAAACTGACAATTTTAAAAGAGCTAGTCTACGCTGATACGATAAAAATACAATTCAAATGATTTTAAATCAAAGCTAGTAATCTGCTAGGTGAAAGAAGTATAAATAAATCATTTTCATAAAACTATCTATGAAAATTAAGGTTTCTAAGCCCGAGCTACAAATAATTAATTAAATTCGATTACCTCAAATTGATAGCTTGATACTACAATTAAGCTAATTTTAAATAAATCTTGATAATAAATTTCAACAAAATAATCTTGTGAATAGCTAACTCTAGATAATTGTTTTTCAAAATTAGGGTTTCAAATCCCAAGACAATAACTAGGATAATTCAAATTAATTAATTCTAATTGAAGATGTTAGAATGAAATTAAGGTCATTTTGATTATTTCTATACAAATAACCAATTCCATAATTTTATTTGAAATATAGGGTTTTAAGTCAAAAAATATAATTTGATTAAATTTCATTAATTTAAATTGAATGTTTAGAAATACAATTAGATATATTTTATAGCATATTATATAATAAATTTATTAAAACCAATAAAAAATACCTAATTTAACCTAATTAGGGTTTTTGAGTCCGGGATGCTAATCCAATCAATTCTCGTTAAAATGATTAAACTGACTGTTTTGAATCATAATTAAATGTATTCTAATGTAAGGTATATAATCAATGGAGTAAACTAACTTGATTATACAATTCAATTTATATCTACAAGAGTTTTGACCTAAAAATCTAATTCTCCTTGATTTCACACAATATTTCTAAATTGACACTTCCAACATAAAATTAAATACATTTCAAAGCATATTGTGAAATCAATTGAATGAAACAACTCGATTATGCAATTTAATTTTGTTACAAATGGATTTTGACTTAGAAATCCAATTTCGATTAATTCCACATAAATTTCTCAAATTGACAATTCCAATATGGAATTAGATAAGTTTTACAACATATTATATAATCGATTTATCAAAAATAGCTTAATCAAACAAATTAAAAAAAATAAACACAACTGGGTCAAAATATCGTTTTTCGCAAATAAACCATATACACTACGATTAACCACTCTAAATCAATCATACAATATATATATATATATATATATATATATATATATATATATATATATATTAAACAACCAATTTAGCTTATTATAAGCTAGTTCACTGATATTTAATTAAAATAAGAGTTAGAGTTTGGGGTAAATATATCAAATGAATTGCAGTAAAATTGGAGGATATAAGGGTTATTAGAGCTTCATTAGTGGTTAAAGACCACTCACAAATGGTCAATTGGGCTCCTGGTGGCCAGTAGTGGCATCGGCATTGGAGGAGGGTTGAGTGACCCACCTTGCGCTGCTGCTATCCCTAGTGTGATGCTACACTGTTGTTGGCTAGCGTCGATGATATTGAGTGGAGGGAGTTGTGTTATGGTAGTGGTGTGGTGGAGAAGGTAGATCGGCTATAGTGGCTGGAGTGAAGTAGGGAAGAGGAGATGGAAGAAAAAATTAGGGGGCTGGGGTATCGATTTGCATGCAAGAAGGAGAGAAAGGGAAGAGAAAGAAGACAAAAGAAAAGAGGGAGAGAGAGAGAGAAGAAGAAAGGTTGGAGGGGGGCTGATAGGAGTTTAGTTAGATTTTTTTTTTGTTTTTTTACACATATGCAAATGAGAAAACCAAATATGTAAAAATTTTAATGGATGATTTATCTAAAACTCATTTATGAAAATTATTTTGTAAAGATCCAAAGGTATTAACTCAATATAAAAACTATTTAAGGAATTTTGGAAAAGCTTTCAGAAGAAAATGCTAATGAATGCAAATATCTATATTATTTATGAAAATACATAATAAGATGTTAAAAAATATTTAAAACCATATAGAAAAATATTTAGTCTTACGAGTTCTAAGAGACCGAGATTAATTTAAATAATTTTAAAAAATGGTCATCCGTAAACCAAAAAGGCTAAATGGAGGAAAATTAATTTCACAAGGAAAATCATGAATAAGCTACAATTTTTTTTAATTTAAAATTTTTTGAAGATCTTAACGATCTTAGAAAAACTAATAAATACAAAATCAAAGATATTTTCTACGGATAAAATTATTACAATAATTTTACTATTTAATGGAAATTTTTTTATAATTTAAATAATTTATTTTATTAATAAAATATAAATCCAAAATAAAGTCATAATCACATGATGAAGTTATAATAAAAAATAAATCTAAAATATTAAAATTAAAATACGAGAAAGAATGAAAATACGTATTTTTAAATGATAATTTAAATCACATAAATATTATCATGGTCATGAACGAGTTTATCTAGAATATTATGCAACAACAATGATTAATTAAATTCTAATACGAAGTTTAAATTGTCAATAATATGAATTTAAAATAATTAAATATTTTTGTCAAATTTCGTCAAAGCTTAATAAAATTGAATTCTAAAAATATAGGGTATTATAATGTTCCCCTAGCTTAGGTATGGGTAAGGATTACCTTCAAAATTAGAGGTTAAATATGTGGGTCGAATGAAAAAAAATTAGGCTCATAAACTCAAAAGGGCTAATAAAAAGGAAAAATAGCATATGATAGATTATTTGACTAATATATGTAGATTATGAACAGAAATACATGTGCCTTAATCTATTTTTATGCATGTACAAGTTATATGTGGCCTTGAAGAGATTTAATGCAGGTTCTAGTCTCCTACACCATTGGAGAATATCACATAAGGAAAGAAAACTCATGATTGGATATGTAATGCATCCAATTTTAGGCTGAAGCTCTCACTAATTTTAAATTTCTACCAAATTTAACTTCCTTTTGTCTCAATATGATAAAGGTTATGATGCTAGCCACATAAATTCTAACTCCTATAATAAAAAAGAACATTCAAGTCTATTTTTGTCATATTGCTAACTTACAATCAAAATCCTTTGAGAATGAGTTGAAACATGCGTTAACAAGTTTTTTCTATTCCCGAAGCATCTATTTAGTTCAATGATCGATAAAGGATAATGATTCATATCATAATTAGGATATCATTTCCATATATATATATATATATATATATATTCATTTTTGAAAATAGAAGAAACGAAAATAGGTAATCATTGACAATCATCATTTCATAATAAACCTACACCCCTAACCTTAAAATCTACATTATCCACAATGTAGTATGATATAAACAAGTGCAAGGGTGCATGAAACAAACTGACTCATTAATCACAAGGAGGTGGAGTAGGGACATTCTATCAGAGCTACTAATCACAAAAGGACTTAAAGAGGGTGGAAGGGGTTTTAGTTCTACCTTTTATGCTTCATCCTCTTCATAAGTAGAACTTTTTGTCCCTAACTTAAGATTTTCAAGCTTTAAACTTTGAAGTGGAGCATTTGTGGCTGATTCTAAATATTGAGCACATGCAGCTACCTTGAGGTCTTCATCATTTAATTAGCCATCATCTACCACACACTTCTCAAGTGGATCAATTGATTAATGGTTTGCAAATTTCTCATGTGTACACTAGTCAACCATGTAACAAACTTTATCATTTAGAGGGATTTTCACAACTTTCCTTAAATCAAATTCTCCCTTCTCCCTTCCAATATTTAGTGAGATCGTTCCATAGTTAACATCGATTATAGCACCTACAGTAGCAAGGAAAGGTCTTCCTAATATAATTAGAATGTTAGAGTCCTTCTCTATTTCTAAAATAACAAAATTAACCGAGATAAAGAACTTACCAACCTGGATAAGTACATCTTCAAGTATAACTACTGGATATTTTACTGATCGATCCACAAATTGGAGTGATATCATGGTTGGATTCAAATAACTTATACCAAGATTCTTGTAAATAGATATTGTCATCAATCTTACGCTTGCACCCAAATCACACGAAGCGTGGTTAATAGAGGCAATACCTACAACATAAGAAAATAAAATTAACCAAAATCCCTAAATTTAGGAGGCAAATTATTTGAATTATAGCACTACACTTCTCATTAAGACCCACAGTCTTATATTCTATCAACTTAATTTTATTAGAGAGGATACTTTCAAGAACTTGGCGTAAGAAGAAATTTGAGAAATGGCATCAGTAAATGGGATATTAATGTGTACTTTTTTCAAAATCTGCAAAAATTTCCCAAATTACTTTTCTAAATTAGCTTTGACTAACCTGTGGATAAAGGGTATAGGAGGCTTGTAAAGAGAGTAAGGCACATATTTCTCAACCTTTTCTTCTTCTTGAATTTGGGTCTCATTATTCTCATTTACTATCTTTTTACCTTTTTCTTCATGATGACCATGTACCCTATTGTTTTCCTTAATCCTAGGCCCCTTGGATTTTTTCTACTCCTAAGGGATATAACATTCACATGTCCTTTGAGATTCATCTTGAGTTGTCTAGGTAGCATACCTGAAAGCCTATGGGAAGAGATAGCTTTTTGTGCCAATTGAGTTATTTGTGTCTCTAAATCTTGTTATGTGTAACTAGGAAATCCATCTTAGAGGTCATTTTTTTTTACTACATTATTCGTAGTTTGATGTTGTTGCTTAAACTCTTCATTCAGTTGTGAAGGATTCATCATAATTTTTTTCCATTATATTTTCCAAATTCCAAATTAGACCTTTTAGGAGGGGGATTTGGTTGAGGGGAACAAAAACCAGAAGGGGTAAAATTAGATGCAGGCATGAGATTTAGAGGTGGGTTTCTTTAAGAAAAATTTGGATTATTCCTCTATCCCATATTATAAGGTGGAGAATGGATCTCCCTTCTAATTAAAATTATTAACATAGATGACCTGTTCATTACCAGAAGTATCATAGAATGGATAATTTCCTAATTGACGTTCTAGTGCAGAGTGACCCACATAACCAAAAAATTTACATTCAATTGTTGAAGTAGAATTGATACTCAAGCTTTACATTTTTTTAAACAAAGCATCAAATTTAGAGGACTAGACCTAAGGCATCAATGCCATACCTTCCACCTTTTAATGTATGAGAACGCTTGCTCGTGTAACACCCCTAAAATTTATTATTAAAAAAATTTATTTTATTTAAAAATTAGCATAAGCAAAAACTGTAAATTTCGTGAATATTACCGTCACACTTTGTACTAGATTGATTTCCTCTCACCGTTCTAGTACCAAGTGCTAAGGCTAAAATGAACAAAATATAATTCATGGAAATTCAACCTTCATTTAAATCAGAGTAGCACATCAAATTCATTATAAGAGATAAAGTCCATAGTTAGTAGATATAAGAGTAAAATCATTTTGTACAATAAAATAAAAGGTTAAAAGGGAAACTCTAAAATCTTTCCCGGACAATCTTTACGTTCTTACCTAATATTAGCTTGAATAACACTTGCAACAAACTTGCAAGGGACACTGCCTATTGAATAGGTAGGGGCCCACAAACGGAACCCTTCAGTTATATCGTACTAAGTAACCCTTTATGTTAAACTGAAAGGCAAGGCCCTCATGCAACACATCATACTTAAATAGAAGTAAAAATAATATCATACGCAAGTATATAAATGATCATAACCCTGTAAGAGCAATTACACACATTATCCAATAAGAATTGTACAATACGAATTCCATTTACTTAACACCTCCGTCACTTACCAAGAATGGCAGGCACCAAGGCCATACTTATATTATATCATTAGATCATGAGGATAAAAGTAACACTTTTGGCTTTAAGCCATTAATGAAACATCATTCGATATCATCTCTCGGATTATATTTATATGAGTGCGGGAACCCCACTATTATAGCCTATGGATCAAAAACAACCAAGGTAGAATGCACCTGACTACTATTATTCTCTAATAGATCGATCTTTAAGGCAGAAGGCTCTTGGCCACTATTATTGCAGGTGGATCAGTTTGGCCCCTCCTCACATGGTGCTTAAGTATAAGTGATTAGTATTTTTTCATGATTTATTAACATCCAAGATTTGGTTTATTGAGCTTGGGATCCTCCACTATTATATCCGGTGGACCGAAAAACACTCGAGGGCAACACGCTTCTGGCCACTATTATAACCAGTGGACCGGTACACATATACATCTTCCAGGACAAAATGCTTTTGACCACTATTATAATTTGTGGACTAGTACACATATACATCTCCCAGAGAAAAACGGTCATGTCTACTATTATAACCAGTGGATCGATAAACATGGTATAATTCATCTAGGCCTAGCTCAATAATATTTCACTTTACATAATTAGTGTTTTTCATTTAATTATCACAATAATTCCCTTTATTTAATTCAAGAGGGAGATCAAGAACCCAAAGGCGAAAAGGTACACGGGTCATATTAGTGCAAACAAGCAACAAAGATCCCTTCAACCATCAACCCATGGACATAAAGGTACCTTGGTTGCACTGGTGCACGAAGACACACAGTACCCTACCGACCGGGACACCTAATTAATAAACATGCATACCTCCTAAATAAGTTTGTAGATATAGATAGAGTAAGATTTAGGGACTGGTTGGGGCACTAAGACACACTAGAAAATACTAGAATAATCATAGGCTAAACTACATCTTTAGGGTAGCGACTCCTAAAAGGCCACCATTCTCAATCTTAAGGTCTTACACTTTAATTATTAGTGTCTTAATTAAGGTGACCATAAGAAACATAACAACCCCATACTTTTTTTTATATGTTATTATTAAGTAATCCTTATTCATACAATTATCCATGTTAACTTAAAGAAACCACTAAGGCCATCTTTATAATATCCATCTCCAATTCAAAATTTGTTTCCATTTATTCATATGCCATAAAGGGTTATCATATCATAATCATAATCATAATCATAATACGGTCTCAGAGTTTGGTAGTCTACATTGAAAGATCATGGCACACTTAACCCTAACATGTCCTTTTATCACATCCAACACACATTACCATGCATAATTAATGATTAAGGCACCTCTTGCATGAATATGAGATAAACAACATATCACACCCTTAATTATCTATCTAACCTTATATTATGCCATGTTCTTGTGATGCTCACTGATTTATCAAATACCCTTATCTTATCTTATTATCCAATATCACTTATTTCTTATTATGGAGACTTATTTAATCCATTGACATATTATACATAAGTTACCGATTTACCCTTATCAACCTTACAAAATTAATGAAATATCCCTTGTTTCTAAAATTACCAAGTCGCCCCTTTTTATTTTCCAAATTACCATATTACCCTTCATGTTTGTAAAATTACCAAAATACCCCTTGTATTTGCTAGATTGTCAAATTATCCACCATACTTTTTAAATCACCAACTTTACTCCTCACACTTGTTAAGTTTTCAATTTACCTTTCCAGTTGGTTAAATTACCGAACTACCCTTTATACTTGTTAAAATTACTAAATTGCCTCTTAGGTTTATGAAATTACCAAATCACCCTTCATATTTTTTACATTTACCAGATTGCCCTTACTGGTTAGTTAAATTTTTAAATTTCCCTTTATATTTATTAAAACTTCCAAATTACCCTTCTAGTTGGTTAAATTACAAATTGCCCTTCATACTTGTTAGAATTATCTAATTACCCTTTTTGTTGGTTAAATTTCCAAATCACCCCTCTTACTTATTAAAATTACCAAGTTGCCCCTTATTGTGCCAAATTTCCAAAATACTCTTCTTAATTATCACTTTGCTATTTTGCCCCTTTTTACTCATACAATTACCAAGTTATCCTTCCTTTATGCTAAATTACCAAAATACTCTTCTTATTATCTTACCATTTTACCCCATCTACTCACCAAATTACCAAGTTATCCTTCTTTTATGCCAAATTACCAAAATACCCTTCTTACTTTTTTAAATTACCACTTTATCCCTTTTACTCACCAAATTACCAAAACACCCTTTCTTTATGCCAAATTATCTAAATACCCTTCCTCTTTATTGATTTACCAAAATACCTTCTTACCCACAAAATTACCAACTTATCTCCTTTTCTATGTAAAATTATTGAAATGCCTTTTTTACTCATTAATTTATCATTTTACCCCTCTTTACTCTTATAAATTACCATTTTACACTTATTATACTAAAGCTACTAAAATACCCTTTCCACGCCAAACATTAACATCCATGGTCCATATACCTCATTTAACACCACTACCTATTATTATTTATTATTAATACTCATTGGCACCTACCATATATACTTACTTAGGCTATACCTTTTGCACAAGAAAAATTACTGAAATGCCTCTAGGACTTATATTAAAATTATCCATGGCCACCTTAACTTATCATGTCATATATAAGTATTTAGCATTATACTTAACAATAAAGCTCCTTCCAAATCTATTATTTCTACACATGCCTCATAAATTAACGAGCTTTTCATTTCAACAAACAACATATGCCACAAATTATATTATACTTAACATCATACATCATGCATATAAACATATTAAAAACCCTAATGTGCTAGCATACATATATCTACACATTTTAGTAGGGTATAATGTTTACCTTATTTACAACAATAATTAAACCTTACGAGTACCCCAGTTAAAGGCTTGAGCTTTGATTAGTAAAAATTAACACCTAAAAATAATGTAAAAAGTTAGCATAATAGAAGTAGAATATCAAAAGAATATTTTTTATCAAAAGCTTAACTAATACATACTAATACCAACTATTTTTATACCTTAAAATTAACCCAAAATTTTAGGTTAAAGGGATGCAGGACTCAAGCTGATTAGGACTCACATTGCATGAGCAACATGAGCTCCATGTAGGGGATGAAGGAAAAAAAGGGGTTGAAGGTAGAGTTGGGAGAAAGGGGAAGGGTTGGTTTGGTTAAGGGTTTTGGGGGTTGGGTTGAGGGCTTATGGATGGGAGTGAGGGTGGTGGCTATGTGTAGGGAGGGAGTAGGGGTATAGGTGGTGGTCAGGGGTTGAAGATTTTGGTGGCCTAGGGTGGCGGAGGTGGCGGTTGTAGGGCTAGAAAGATGGGTGCAAGGATGGGTAAAGGAAAAGAAGGAAGGGAAAAGAAGAGGAGAAAGGAGGGTTGTAGGGGGAATTTCAGCTAAGGGGAGGAAGGGTGATGGTAGGGAAGGTGATATGGGGTAGAGTGGTAGTTGTGGAGGTAGCGGAAGAGGGAGGAAGACGGTGCATGGTGGTGGTGTATGGTGGAGGTCAAGAAGGGGTAAAGAAAAGGAAAGGAGGAGAAAGATGGCTGCAAAGGTGTGTGACGGTGGCTTGGAGGTGAAGGGAGGTAGCAGGGGTGCCAAGCGGGTGGTTGTGGTGGTTAGTTGGGCGGCAACAACGATGGTTAGAGGTGGTGAGGTAAAAAAAGGAAGGAGAAGAAGAGAGGAAGAAGGGATAAATGGAAGAGTCTGCAGGGAATTGAGGGAGATTGAAAATGGGTAGAGAAGGGGGGAGATAAGGAGAAGAAAAGGAAGAAGGGAGGGAGGTAGGCGTGGTTGGGTTAGGTGGCTACAGTTGCAAGTGGTAGGTTGCAGTGTCACAGGGAGAAGAAAGAGAGAAAGGGGAAGGAAAGGGAGGCATGCAGGGAGGGCTGTAGGGTTGTGTGTGGCTATAAATGGAAGGAAAGGGATAGGGGGAGAGGGGGAGAGTGAAAGCAGGGAAACTTGGTTACCATCGTAGGTGTAGAGGTGGCGGTTGTAGGTTGGTGTGTAATGGTTAAAGGAGAAGGAAGGAGGAAGGAAGGAAGAAGAAGAAGAAAGAAGGGGCATGTTGGTTGGGCAGGGGAGAAAGAAAAGGATTAAGCCGGCCTTGCGCGCGAGGGAGAGGGGAGAAAAATAAAAAAGAGGCTGGATTGGCTTAACCAGGGGAGAAAGGAAAGGAAAGAAAAGGTAGGTAGGCTGTGGTGGCAAGAAGGGAAGAGAAGAAAGGAAGAGGAGAAAAGCTAGTGACCCATCGCAAGGAGACAAGCTAGTGGCCCGGAGGAAGAAGAAATGAAGAAAAGGAAAAAAGAGGAAAAGAAAAAGGAAGGAAAAGGAGAAGGAAAAAGGAAAAAGGAAAAAGGAAAAAAGAAAAAGGAAAAAAAGAAAAAATAAAAATAAAATATTTTTTGAAATAAAGGTATTTAATTATTTAGATAGATAAATTAATTTAATAGATTTAATTTATTTAAAGTTTAAGATATTAGTTTAAGAGGTTAATTTTAGTAAATTATGGGTTTGAAAATTTATTTAAATAAAATAATTATGATAAAATAGAAAAATATTTATTTTAATCTATTAAATAATCATATCCATTTTTATACATCCAAAAGTCTACAAAATAATTAAATTAATTAATTTAAAAGTTAAAATATCCCAATTGAGGATTATTTATTAAGTTATAGGTTATAAAATTTTGGGGTATTACGACATGCCCATTGATAGTGATTCTAAGCTATGTCTTCAATAAGAGTGTACACCTCATCTATTGTTTTTTTTTTCATCAAAGCTCATCTTGTATCAATAACATCAACAATCATTCGAGTGTTATAATTAAGCCCATTGTATAAGGTATGAACAATAAGCCACTTCTCTAATCCATGGTGAAGGTACATCCTCAATAATTATTCCTAGCCATCCCAAGCTTCATAGGGTGATTCTCCCTTCTTTAAGGAAAAGTACTTTGCTAGGAACACCCTAAAAAACTGATCCCAATTTGGGATGGACCTAGCTGGCAATGAATGCAACCAAGTGCTAACATTATTTTTTAGAGAAAAAGAAAATATTCTAAATCAAATAGCATCATTAGTCACTTCATTAACTTCAAGGTCTCACAATACTCTAAGAAAATTGATAGGTGGAGGTTGGGGTCTTCAGCAAGACCTCATATACGCTGATTCTACCGAACCATCAAGAGTAGTGATGGTTTTAGCTCAAAGTTATTAGTTCTAATAGTAGATCTTGCAATGCTTGAGTGTGTTTCTTGACCATTTAATAAATTAAAATTCATAAGAATATAATTCTGATCACCTATTGTAGCTTGTTCTACATTCCTTTACTCCCATATATGCCTTCTTATATCTGCAACAATCAACGTTAGTTCAGGATCCTTCTTATCATATACTTCTAGTTGATGCCCTTACATAAAAGAAAGTTAGTAGCAAGAAAATAAAAAAATAAAAATAAATAAATAGAAAGTTAATCCTAGCTTAATCACGTAATAATAAACATTAACACCTCGTCCCTAAAAGCAACGTAAAAAAACTTCATAGGGAAAATTCATAAGTACATGGATTCGTTGTAGCTATCAAGGTCAATCTCATATGGCCTAGAGGTTGATTACCAAAATTTATTTTTTTGACTATATAAACTAATAAGTAAGATAAAATAGAAAAAATTTTTATGATTAAATAATAAAAGTAAAATAAGTAGCTAATCAAGTGTAATTCAATAAAATAAAGGTTCAGAATTGGATTTTGACCATAACTTTGGTACTTAATAATGAATTATTTCAACTCTCAGTGCCATTTTAAACTAAAAGGGTTGGGTTAACCTAAATTAATCTGAAGCCACTTTAGAGTCCAAAGATCTTGCCTAATTAAGTACTAGTTTCATAGAATTAAGATTAATTTAAACCCATGAAGCTTCTTGCTAATCTAATAGAATTCCCAAGAAATCTAGCCTACTTTCATTGTTTGAATTCCCTACTTAATGTTAAGATGTATAGTATTGATTTTCTCTTTATGGTACTTTAATTAATTACCTATGATTGTTAATTCAGTAATCAATCGAGTCAATAAAGTTCAATCACAACAAATTAAGTTTAAAGATTCAAACTTTCACCAAGAAATTATGCTAATTCATCAGTAATTGCTAAAAAGTTGGATGCTTTCCTAATCCCATACAAAGAGTCTATTCACACATAATTGGGAATAAAGAACACATCAAATAAATATTAAATTCAATCGTAGGAAGAAATTAATTACAAGAAAGAAAGAAATAATCAATCTTTTGATTAAACTCTTTAAGGTAGAGAGTTGTAATCTAATCTTACATAATAAATCTTTTGTTTTTCTTTAATATTTGAGTTCTAGATCTAGATACTACTTGTAGGCTAAGAGAAAGCTTCAATCAAGATTACATAAACCATTTGCTAAAATACATATATATAGGTCTTAAAAATATGGAAAGAAATAAATAAGTTTCTTAAATATTGTAACTAAACCACATGTGTGGTAGGTCATGTCTTGCTTAATTCGTGCTCATTTGGATAATCTTCTATATTCTAGCTTTAACTTTTTTGCTAAACCTTGGATTAATGTGATTCAATTTGCGTTGGAAATATATTGAAGATAAATGCAACTTTGGTATTTTGAGCTTGTTTACATTCATATTTAATCATGGTTTAAATTTTAGTTCTTTATACACGTACATCAATTTTCTTCTCGAGCCATACATTCTAAATCTCATATTGGCTCCAAACTCTTTTTTAACTTCTAATGATCATCGAATATTTAAATATTGAGCCAGCAACTACATATAAGAATACAAATCAAAGGATTGTCCTCAATCAAAATATGAAATATGCATTAAACACCTATATATAATGCTTGAAACACACTAAGATAATGCATATATTATGTGTTTATAAACTCTCTCAAGCTTAGATTTTTTATTGCCCTCAAGCAAGTAATCAATAAGAACCATAGGAGAAGGGAAAACTAATGGATTAGGCATCACCCCCTCATTAATCCTATAACCAATATCTAACATATCACAAGATAAATACATTTCATTGGGACTTAACACAGTAATTTCCACAGTTTTTAATAAAATTACATTTAAAAATTTATTTTTAAAAAGAACATGGTTCTTCAAGCACTTCTTTCACCAAGACCAAGCTATCCAAATAGAATTCTATAACTTTATCAAAAATGAAAAGGTCTAAGTATTATTCTTTGATTGGTTTGAATCTATGCCAAACAAAATGACATTGATTTCTCTTTTTAGAAGATTAGTCCAGTTACGAGTCATAACAAAGCTAAAACATGACTAATTGATAAAGGTACAATTGTGTAGCACGCCCAAAATTTACTATTGAAAAATTTCGTTTTATTTAAAAGAGTTAGCGGAAGCAAATTATAAAACTGTGCATTCTGAGGATATTATCGCCACACTTAGTACGAGATTGGTTCACTCCTACTATTCTAGTACCAAGTGCTAAGGCTAAAAGTGTAAAACACAATTTACAAACCATGTTTAAATCAGAGTAGCGTAACAAACCATTTGCAAGAATAAAATCCACTAGTGGTGGTTACAAGAGCAACAATAACATTAATACGAGGAATTGAAAAGAGAAAGAGAAAAACCTAACAGTTCAGGATAATTTCTTACTCTCTTTCTCGTTTTCCACTTGAATAGCACTTGAAAAGGACCTGCAAGGGTCACTACCATTGAATAGGTAGGGGCCCTATGAATGGAACCCTTCATTACTATGGTACTGAGTAACCCTTTAACAACACACTTAAAAGCAGGCTTGTAATGCAACACATTATACAAAGCTATATACATATATAATAAGAAATACCTGCACCACAATCACATACTTAACAAGTCTATCAATTATTAATAAGTCATAATGTACAATTAATGCTTCTGGGCCTTATGGCATGTCATAGTGTAAAATTAGTACGTTTAAGTCTTAATCCATTAGTCCATCATTATTCAATCATCTCTTAGATTTTATATCCATGTGAGTGCGGGAACCCTATATTATTCGCCGGTGGACTGGTCATGAAGGGCAAAACGCTCATGACCACTATTATTCGTCGGTGGACCAATCTGGCCCTAACTCACATGGTGTTACACTATATGTGATTAGTATTTTTCCATAACTTTATTCACATCCATGACTGGTTTTATTGAGCTCGGGACCCCCACTGTTATTGCCGGTGGATCGGAATGTATATCAACATCATCCAGGGCAACACGCTCCTAGGCCACTATCATATCCGGTGGATCGGTACTCATAATCATCTGTTGGGGCATCACGCTCCTGGGCCACTATTATATCCTGTGGATCAGTACTTATAATCATCTTCTAGGACAACATGCTCTTGGGTCACTATTATAACTAGTGGATCGGTACTCAATATCATAATTCAACTAGGCTTGGCTCATTAATCTTTTACTTTCATGATTAGTGTTTTTCATTTTTTAATCAGCACGTCGATTTCATTTATTTTCCTTGGATGGGAGATCAAGAACTCAGGACACAAAGGTACACCGGTCGTACTGGTGCATACAAGCTACTCAGTACCCTTCAACCATCAACCTAGGGACGCAAAGGTACCCTGGTTGTACTTGTGCATAAAGCTACTCAGAACCCTACCGACAAGGATACCTAATCCATAAGTATGCATACCCTCTAAATAAGTCCATAGAACTAGATAGAGTAAGATATAGGGCCTGGATGGAGCACAAAGTCACACTAGCAAATACTAGAATAATCGTGGGCTAAACCACGTCTTTAGGGTAGCGACCCCTAAATAGCCACCATTCTCGATCTCGAGGTATTTCACTTTAAGTATGAGTGTCTTAGTTAAGGTGATCACAAAAAGCACAACAATTATATGCTTATTCACTTTTGATCATTCTGATATCATTAGGCATTTCTTATTCGTACGGTTATCCAAGATAACACAGAGGAATTATTTAGGCCCATCATAATCTCATCCAATTCTGATTCAGGATTTGTTCTCATGATACTTACTAATCATCAATTGCTCTTACCTTACTATTTCGTGTTACTTGAGTCTTATCACGAACCTCCAGTGTCCCATCAACATGTTAGATATGAATTACTGATTTACCCTTTACTTGTATAGTGATTAAGCTATCCCTTCCTTACTTGCCAATTTACCATATCACCCTTCAGGTTGCATAATTACCAAATTACCCCTTGCTTGGTTTAAGTTACCAAGTTATCTCATATGCTTTTTAGATCACCATTCACCCTTCATAATTGTTACACTTATCATATTTCGCATTTGGTTGGTTAGATTACCAAATTACCCTTCTCATTTGTTATAATTACTAAATTGCCCTTAAGTTGGATAAATTACTAAATTAACCTTCTTCATTATCATAATTACCAATTTGCCCTTTAGTTGGTTAAATTACCAATTACCCTTCTGAAATATCATAATTGCCAGATTGCCCTCATTCATTATCATAATTACCAAATTACCCTTCTCAATTATCATAATTACCATTTTACCCTTCTCAATTATTATAATTACTATTTTTCCCTTCTCCATTATTATAAATACAAACTTACCCTTCTCCATTATTATAATTACCAATTTAACCCTTACTCCCAAATTTACCATAATATCCTTTTATTTACAAAATTATCATTCTACCCCTTACTTCCCCTTTACTTTCCAAGTTACCATAATGTCCTTTTGTTTATAAAACTACCACAATACCCTTTTACTTATAAAATTATCATAACACCCCTGTTACTTGCAATTTACTATTTTCCCCTTATTTCTAAAATTACTATTTCACCCTTCTACTTATACAATTACCATAATACCCCTAACTTCCAAAATTACCATAATACCCATTTTACTTATAAAATTACCATTTTGCCCTTTACTTATAAAATTACCATTTGCCATTTACTTATAAAATTACCATATTGCCATTTACCTCCAAAATTACCATAATACCCCTTTTTCTTACAAATTACAATTTTATCCTTTTACTTATAAAATTCTCATTTCACCATTTTCTTCCAAAATTACCATCTTTCCCTCTTCTTACACCACTTTTATTAAACTAATATCACTACATGGAATAGTAATATTAATACTCCATTCGCAATATTCAACTCCACCAACTATTATATTTTAATGTAATACTTATTAGCACTCACACATATTAGGCCACATTCTTGCACAAGACATATTACTAAAATGCCCCTAGGGCTCACAATAATATTATTCATGCATAAATGGTCACAATAACATAAAATAACATGGATAAGTACTTAACACTTTCATTAATAGCCAAACTCTTTCCTTAAGCAATATTTCCACACATAGTATATAAACTAGCATAATTTCCTTTTTATTAATCAATACAAGCAAATATATATATTATATTAACAAACATATAACAAGCACAATAACATATTAAAAGCCCTAATGTGCTAACATGCGTTTATCCATGTGTTTAAGTGGGGTTTAACGATTACCTTATTTCCCTCAAAATTGAACCTTACTAGTATTTCGGTTAAAGGTTCAAGCTTTAGATAAAAAAATCAACACCTAAAAGTAGTATCAAAACTTATCATATTAGAGATGAGAACCCAAAGCATAAAACTTTATAAAATTTAATTAATGAAACACTTAACTTAAAATGCTATTATACCTTAAAAATTTTTTACTATTAAATAATAATATTTAATATTTTTTTATAATTATTTAATTTAATATAATTTAATATATTGGTTTAAAAAGGATGATTTTAGTAAAATATTAGTTTGGAAAATTATTTAAATAATGTTTTTGATAAAATAACAAAATATTTATTTTTAATTTATTAAATATTATTATCTAAATTTGTATACTAAAAAATCCATAAAATAATTAAACTAAATTATTTTAAAAGCTAATTTATTTCAAATAAATGCTATTTATTAAATTATAGGTTTTCTAAAATTTTGGAAAATTACAAATTAAGTTTGAACATTCCCCTATACAAAATATTACAATGACCTTAGGTGATACTTAAATTAATTTAAAACCCTCTACATGACTAAATAAGATGATAAATATAATATTAAAAATATCCTTCTCCTAAATAACTACACAAATATCCACCTTAACACAATCAACTCCCAACTTTTACAAATTGATAAATAAATCTAGAAAACCATCCTTCTAGCCTTCCAAATCACATCCTCATCACAGACTAATGAAAGCAAGAAATTACCCTTTTTAAAACCTTTATAGAATTCAAAGTCCAGCCAACTGAATATCCAAACTGGCAGAACCAAATTTCTATAAATTATTAAATCTCAACTTAGTCAAATTAATCTCATTTCCTCTACCTCAAACCAAATATAGGTACTATAAACCCTTGATCAACCCTCTTAGATAAATGTAATATTCTAAATCTCTTCCACCAAATGACCATGGCTGCTAATACTTACAAAACTCAAACTAGTACATTTGATAAAGCTATTATAGAACTTCTAATTGCAGAATTCTTTGGTTAAATTATAGGATGGAGGGATGTCCATCTTACCCTAGAGGAGAAAAACTCTCTTCTTGATGCTTTTTAGATCAGTGAAGAAGGAAACATCATCATTGAAAATAATAATGTCTATCTTGATGTCATTGCCTCAGTCATCCTTGTCATCTCTCTTCACTTTATTTGTAACCTCTCACACCTCAAAGACAAAAATGATTGGATTCTCTCTAACCTTTGTTGTAAAAAACTAAGTGACTTTCAATGGTACAATAAAACTTTCTTCACTTGAGTTATGCTTCGAGATGATTCAAACCAACCCTTCTAGAAAGAAAATGTTTCTTTCTGGTTTTCCAACCCTTCTTGGAGAAAGAGTTTAAAAGTAAAAACATGTTACGAGAACCAAATATCATATTCCCGATTCAACTATGGTGAACTCCTTAACCTTACTCAGAAACAAGGTCTTAAAATCTATCAAGACCTTAAACTCCAGCAACATCTTAAATGGGAGATGCGTAGAACTAGGTTGGAACTTGGATCTTTTTGCCAAACATCTGATATCCTTGGCGCCTGTACTAAAACCAGACTATGTAATGGTTCATGAAAATTGAACAATCACTCAAAGAAATACCCCAATACCTCTTCCAAGAAACTAATACCTATTCAACAACAACCACCATACTATAAGAGATCCCAACCTCATAGAAGACAACCCTAATCTTCTTCTTGACATATTTCCAACAAAGAAATTACTTGGTACACATGTGAAAGAAAAAACCATATGTCTAAGTACTGTCGACTAAATAGACGAATTCGTAAACTCCATATTAATGAGGAAATATTATAAAAAAAATCCAAAACCTTCTAATTGAATCTTCTTAAAATGAATCTCATTTTTTTTTATAAAAAAATCTAGCCTCTAGATTAATGAAATTGCCTCACCTTCTTCTTCCTCCTTTGAAAATGGTGATGATTATCATCCAAAACAAATGAATGTCCTTGACAGAGAGGAAAAGATTTTTGTTGAAGTTATTCAACATATTTTTGATTCCCTCAAATAAAAAGAGTACCTTGAGAAGCTTCATGAATCTCTTGAAAATGATGAGTCCACTCACCTTCATCTAAACTCCCAACTAAGCTAAAAAATTCCTATAACTTGAATTCTATTCTCAAACAATAATAAAAATATAAACGTTTCTATTCCCACAAATTCCAAACTCCAACAGGAAATCAAAGGAATCACAAGTGAGTTAAAACATCTTTAACAAAAATAAGAAACTGACAACAACATCATCTAATTTCTCATTTCAAATCTATGGAGGATTCTTCTCCAATCCCAAGTGAAAAATATTATGAAGATCTTGAAGATCAATCCTTCCCAAATCTCTCAACTTCCATATATTTCCTTAACGTTCTAAAATAAATCACCTCTCAAAAATATATTATAAATATCACTTTCAAAATTTCCAACAATTTCCAAATCATTATCGTATTCCTTTTTGACACAAGAAGTGATCTCAATTATATCAAGGATGGTATTATTGCAAAATTATTTCTTTCATCTACTACAAAAAAGACTTTTTACAGCAAGTATTTCTAAATTCAAGATCAAAAATAAATGTGAAGCTAGTATTTTTGGCAACAATTTTCAAATAAGATCAACTTATCTCATAACACCTAACATTAGCTATAGTATTATTCTAGGCACATCTATTATAAACCTAATCACCCCTTGTTAGGTTAACCATACTATTATTATCTTCAAAAAAAAAAGGAGAAAAGGGTTTGCTATCCTTCCTTGAAATTCCCAAAACAAGAAATCTCAACCTTCTTAAGGCTAACTCGATATTCTTGTTTAGAGTAAGAAAACTTAACTTCAATTTCTCATACAAGGAGTATCCCTTTCAAGTATTCAAAACTAGTTAGGATCCGAAAATATCAAACACAAAATCACTAGCCTTTAAAATAAATTGAGCTAGAAGTTTGTTTAGATCTTCCAAATACCTTTTGGTCTAGAAAAAATCACATTGTTGACTTCATTTATGAATATTATTTCCTTGAAAAAAAATATCCCTACAAAGGCTTGGATAATGCAAATGGATGTTGATTTAGAAAACTACTTCTAATATGAGATTAATTGATTTAGAGAATATACGCCTTATTTTCAGATATCATTTCCTATGGTTTTGTATAATATTCTATGTTAATAAAAAGTTGAAAAAGGCACACTCTTAGGCTTGTTAACAAAACATGCAAATGGATTCGGTGTCCTATTCCTAACAAATGTGATATCCTTCACAAACTTTATTTGACCCTCATCTTTTCAAAATTTATTATGAATTCTTCCTTCTTTAAAATTCAAATCTCATTGAAAGACCAGTGTAAATGCGCCTTATTAATTCCATAGGATAATGAATGACATTTTTTAATCCATACTTTAATTTTTGTATTCTCTACATTAATGATATACTCATTTTCTCAAACTCTATTGATCAACATTTTAAACATCTCATGACATTTATTTCGGTTAGTAAAAAAAATGGTCTTATTATCTACAAATCAAAAATCTCTTTGTTCCAAACTCGTATAATATTTCTTGGTCATTACATCTCCTAGGAGGCTATCACCCAAATTAAAAGTTACCTAATTTTTACGCCCATGCTCCCTGATAGAATTCTAGATAAAAAATAGATACAAAAATTCCTAGATAGTCATAAATATTTCTTGGATTTCTATCCTAATATCAACCATCTCACCAAACCTCTCTATGACCAATTAAATAGAAATCCCATTCCTTAGACATAGGAACACACGTATATCGTCAAATACATCAAAACCAAAGTTTAAGACATACCTTGTCTCCACCTCGTTGATCCAAAACTCCCAAGAGTAGTTGAAATAGATGCCTCTAATATTGGTTATAGTGGTATTCTCAAACATGTCAACAACTAGCAAAGGCAAATATTTAAGGTCACCTCATCCAATTAGAATGACACCTAGAAAAAGATATTCTATCATTAGAAGATAAATAATCTCATAGTTCTTTGCATTGAAAAGTTCCAGTTTGACCTTCAAAGCTAAAAATCATTACTAAGGATATATTGTAAATTTATAAAATAAGTAATATATAAGGATGTCCAAAATATTGCATCAAAGCAAATATTTGGAATACGGTGGGCCATATTATCAATTTTTAACTTTGATGGTCTATCAAAGAGTATTCAAACTATGTTCTAGATTTCATAACTAGGGAATTTCTTTAGGAAAGTATATGATACGTCTTCAAAAAAGAAAGACAAATAATCGGCCTCTCAAAACCTCCTCACACAAACTCCAATCAAATCATGGTATGTGGCTATAATTGAAGATAAAGAATGGTCCTACTCATCACAAATATCTCCTAAGAAAAAGATAAAGGATATATAAAGTTGGGATGCTACCCTATTAAGATCTCTAAAAGAACTCATGGCACTTCAGCAAATTGTACAATGTGCCATCTCCATTGATAGGTAAAATCTTTTCCTCTATTTTGAAAATAGAAGAGGGTTTTTCTTCTTCTCAAAATACCCCTCCTTAAAGTTTTATTTCAAAATCCTCTTCTTTAAATATTATAATTATAGCAAATCGTTATTCAAAATAAATTGTTCCAAAACAAAAATATTTTAACTATTTATGTAAAACTCATTTTTAAATAATAATAAACACTGAGGATGGTTATTTTCATCTGTCCATTTTCAAAATTTACAAAAACTAATTTTTGATGATTTTAAAAACCTTGAAATTTACAAAAATCTCAACCATATTATATGGCAGTTCTTGAAAATGCTGGTTTAGTTTCCTTGAAACACTTTTTACACAAAGATACTGTTGATGAACCAACTTATTCAACTTGTAATAAAAAAATCCTCCACCCATTAGACTAGGAAAAATCCCTTGAAAGTGATATATGGATCTCTAAATCATATAAAACCTCTAAAAAATTTACTTTCTTTTGATTATTAGGATTATCGGCAATCATGGTATAATAATTTCTTCTCTCAAAACAACCGAAGAAGCCATTCTTGGCTTTTCTTCTTCCAAAATTCTACATCATTTTATTCTCATATTTGGATCATCAAATGGTGGAAAGACTTTAGATTCGTATCTTAAATCTTACCCCCATAAGTAATATAAGCCCTTGATTCCTTTAAAAACTTCTTTGCCAACCCTAAAGGATAGAAACTTCTTTAAACTTTCCAAGCCAAGGCAAAAACATGAAAAGCAATTCAACCAATCTCCCAAGTTCTCCTTCAAATTGACATAGATCAAGTTTGTTTCCTTGCACAAAATTTCTCATATAGCTACGTGGCTTACCGTATCCAAAACATATGATGAAAAACTTCCCATTTTAACTAAACATTTGTCTTCATAAACCAAATCCTCCTCAATAGAATTATCCTCAAAACCCCTCATAGACCAACATTCTTCCTTTTAAAAAAGCATTCAGACAACACTCAAAATGTAAATGTCTCTATGGAAGTCATTATAGTAGCAGTCACTGTAGTAGCTAGAAGCAAAAGATAAAAGTACAAATAATCTTTCATGCTTTTGGTTTAACATAAAGCAGGCCATAAATTTATTCTCTGGACCAACTCTACTATCAGTGGAAATTTAGGTGGTAGATACAACTAACGGTGTATTCCATAAGCTATTATTTCTCCACAAATGTTAAAAGATGCAATGATCATGTCTCAAAGTCTTAAAGCCTCAAACATCTATATATATATAAGACTTGAAGACCATAAGGGGAATCACATTATTCTTCACAAATACTTCTATCTATCTATCTCTCTCCTCTTAATTATTATAAAGCCCATGTGTTGAGTAATGTTTACATTTACAAATTATCTTGTAATATTCAAATGAATATAAATAAAATTTCTTGATTTCTTCCTTATTCATGGCTCATTTCTGTTCGGAGTTTGTAAACTACTCTGCTCCTCCTATATCACCCCTATAATCATGTTCTCTACCAACACAATTCCCTCAAATCCTCAGATCATATATATCTTCTATTTTAAATGTTGCATAAGATTCTTCATATTTTCTCCATTACTAAACATACATTGAATTTTTTTTTATAATTGGAAAGTAACACAATACCTTGTTAGAAACCTTAGTCTTCTTGAATCATGACATTTGACATTCATGACATGTATCAAGTGATGCATATATTTTGCAATACAAACTACAATCTTGATACCACACATGATTTTTTTTATGATTGAAGTCAATAGAGGAAATAACCTTCTTTGATTTAAATGTATTTGAAGGAAATACATTATCCTCCAAAAGCATCTCTTTCAACAATTTGAGAAGAGAAATGAATGTTTTATCACCCCATTTATTAGGTTCCTTGAGGCTGTACAGCCATAAAATGACATATTATCTTGTAAATTTAGTACAACCTTCATAGAAAGGCATTTCTGAATCATTGAATAACCTTTTAAACTTTTTAGGAGAGTCTCTAAAATGTTATTATACATTATTTTCTAACTCTTTCATGTTTGCAAAGTTATCATATTAAAAATTATCACTTTCAGGACTACTGCTTTTGACACTAATGGAATTTCCATAACGTATCTAATTAGTATAACTCATATCAAATGTGCACAAATGAAGATGATATTGTATTTCATTGACCTTTTTCTTCTTGTTGTTGCTACAATTAATACATGAACAACATATCTGCAAAGGATCTATGGCGTGCTTAATTGTAAATTTTAGGAAGTTAGCAGCATCATCTACATACTCTCTAGTCAATCCATTTGAACATACCCATGTACAAATCCATTAAATCCTATATGAAAAACAAAGATGAGTAGAATAATTTATGAAAAGATACAACACTGATATCCAAACCAAATGTATATTAAATGTACATGGATTTGTATATATATAGCTAACAACATGTGGGTTTCTTTCTACAATACACTAACAACAAAAACAACAACAACAATGATATCAAAGCACTTCTAGAGATATAAAAAACACATTACACAAAAAAATGAGGAAAAACGATGATGTCCAAATAAGTTAAAAAATGATAAAATCTATAATATATATTAGGTCAACAATAAAGAAGAATGAAGATGAGAATTCTACACCTCAAAGGGAAGAGAGATAACAACAAGATAAAATAAATAAATAAATAAATAAATAAGGTTGGTAGCAATAGCTATAGAGGTGACTAGTGGAGAGGGAGAAAGAAAAGGCGGAGGAAGCAACAATGATGAAACGTAAAGGAAAACAATTAGTTCATGCATCAATTCTTTGCAGATTCATGAAAATAAGAAGGAAAAGGGATTCCTGCTTAGTTAAAAGTGAACAGCAAAAAAAGTTGATTAGGTATAGATGATGATTTTAACTCACAACCACTACTTATACCCTTAAAAAATGATTTTTTTTCATTCCATTATCTAATAGTGTTTTAAACTTAGAATTGTCATCTAAGTCCTTAGAAAAAAAAGCATTGAGGTTTAGATGATAGTAGAATATAACCACTGTCAATATTATTAAAAATAAAATGTCCTCTATTGCCATTTTTTTATTGGAGAAGTTTTATATGATTGTGTTTATAAACCAGTCTTATATGTGATGTCCTCTATTCCCATTTTTATGGTAGCATTAGGATTTGATGAACAACACTCTTTACCCTCAAATCATGTTTTTGGGTGCCAACATGATTTTTTTGTATATGATTAGGTATATAGCTGGGGATGCCTAGGTTAACTATGTATTGCTGTTTATTTAAATATATTTTTACCTATATCAAAAAATAATAATAATAATCTTACGACATGTAGAGTTGGTAATAAGGGTGTAAATGAAGCACAAAAGTCCTCTCACTGTCTCTATATCCAATTAAGTGGCAATGTTGCTATGTTGCTCCACCTTGATTTCTGTGAAAACTTGAAGAGTTTGAGAGATTCTTGTCTTCTTCCTCCCCCTCCCCATGGAGAAAAAAAATATATAAAAGAATGAAATAAGAAATGATGTATCTCAAATAACTTTTGCTGGTTGGTGTCATTGTCTTTCGTGTTGTGGCCTTAGGATGATTGTTTTATCAAATGGATGAATGAATGGTTACGGAGCTTAAAGCTAAGAATATTGTTTGTTTATTTTTCAGGTTGACTCAAATGCTTGGACATCCCGGATGCAGAAATACCTCCTTTTTGTTGGCACTTCCTAGAAACTTGGAAAAAATCTATGATGGTTAATGACCTTACTTTTTTCCTCCTTGTCCAAACTTTAATGTCGTACTCCAGTATTTTTGAGCGATGTCTTCTCCTCACCTCAAAATCTCTGTCAAAGTAAAGACTCAAATGTATGCAAACAAAATTCTAGATGCTATTATTGGTAGAGACACCTTTAATCAATGATTTATATTTTGGTTTTGAATTTGATCACTTTTGCTTCAACGTTTATGTTATTTAAATTTTTTTTCCCTATTTCTTTATCGAAGTATGCCAAGAATGATGATTGAAGAAAGTCAAAGATGATTGGCTCACATTAAGTACCAAGCATTTGAGATTTAGTACAAGATGACTGACTCTAGAATCAGTGGCCATGGGCCCATGGGTCAGCAACTAATTGTAAGTTTTTAAAGGTTCATCAGCCAACTCCTTTTCTTTTTGCTATCCAATTATCATCAATATCTGTTTTCTGTTTCATGCCATCCATTTTTCAAACCATTGTTGCTTCAATAGTTGCTGGACGTTTTCTTATCTTTTTTTTTTGATAGTTTAGTAGTTAGACAAAAGCATCAAACACAGCTACGAGGTTTGAGCTAAGGTACAAAGACTCGAAAGTCCACACAACCACCCATACAAGAGAAAAGCTCCGAAGGAGACCAAACTACAGGACGATCAAGATCAAATAAAGCCAACTTCGAGTGATCCTATACTCAGCCTAGGCATTGCAACTGATGTACAATATCATCGACCCTATAGTCACCCATATGTTGACCGTCTTTTAACCATAAAGCCACCCTAGTCTTGACCAACATTGAAATCCAGTTCAGGCAAATATTTGCATTGTCAAACACCGCTTTATTTCGAAACTCCCAAATGGTTCCAACAACTGCAAAAAAGGCCGCAACCCAGATTTTTCCTTTTATACCTTTCCATCTCACTCCTAGCCATGTTGTGAAGGCCATATGAGTGTTTTCCGGCATTACCCAGTTGAATCCTATCCAGCAGCAAATGTCATTCCATAGTCTCCCCGTGAGCCTGCAGTGCAGAAATAAATGCGAGACAGTTTCCACTTCTGATCCACAGAAAGGGCATAACGCATCCCTAGTCGTGATGAGCTGTAGCTTTGCGAGTTTATCCTTTGTGTTTAGCTTTTGTTGAATCACGAACCAGGTCAACAGTTCAATCCTTGGTGGTGCTATACCGATCCAGACTTTTCGACCGTTTTCCTTTGTTTCTACCTCCCCTACATTTCCTCTGAAGTGGGCTTCACAAAAGGATTTGACTGTATACACCCCACTGTTGTCATGATCCCATAGGATGTTATCTCTCTTATGCTTGCTCGGTAAGGTTTGATTTATCAGGTTCATCAGATTCTGCTCCTGTTCCTCTTCCCATACAAACAGTCTTCTTCTCCAAATGATACTCCAGTTCCAGAACGCTCCGTCCCAAACTCCCATGTTTGCCACTTTTTCGTTTTGCTGACAGGAAACAGAGAAAAGCCTTGGGAAACTTTCACGCAAGTTGCCATGCCCCGCCCAATTGTCATGCCAGAAACTAATCTTTCCCCCATCCCCTAATCTTATCTTGATGCCTTCCACAAGAAGCTTGCTATCACAGCCTCGATTGACGATGTCCCCCCAAGTAGTCTTGCCTCTGTCAATCCCCGGGACTTCTATTATTCCATTCTGAACCTTTGGATACACCGCCTCGATAACTTGTTTCCATAAGGCTCCCTCATCGGTAAAGAAACGCCACCACCATTTAAAAAGTAAAGCATTATTCTTGATTACCAGATCGCCAACACCAAGCCCATCCATACTCCGTGGTTTCTGTATAGTGCTCCAACGAACAAGAGGAAGATTCTTCCTATCTCCAGTCCCTGCCCAGAAGAAGTTCCTCTGAATGCGAATGATCTCCTTTATTACCCCTTTTGGAATGCTAAACATGCTCATGTAGTACAGGGGGAGGCTATTCAGAACACTCTTTATCAGAACCAGTCTTCTTGCCCTAGATAGCGTTCTAGCCTTCCAGCTTTGTAGACGCTTTTGAACTTTTTCAACCACCGGCTTCCACGTTCCTCTTCTTCTAGGATTTGCACCTAATGGCAAGCCAAGGTAGGTAATAGGTAAGTATCCCACCTGACACTGAAGAATCTCAGCCATTTCCTTCGTCTGATTTATAGTTGTACCTAACCCTATCACTTCTGTCTTGGTTTCCTTTTTTTTCTCTCTCTTCTTTTTCCGCGGCTTCTTGATTCTTACTAACTATGGCTTGCATATTAAACTTTAACTATTCTCGTGTTTATGCAGCTTCTATGTCGGTTTGGCTAAAGTGGGCATTTTGGGTGGAACCGCTTCCATATGGTGAAATAGGTGTCACCGTCAATGAATTTCTGCTCCAAGATGGGACAAAATAAGAATTTATCAAATGTTCAGTCCATTAGAAAATCATTCTTGATTATGTGTTCCTCGGTAGTCACATGCACCTTCCCTCCCTGATATACGTGCTTCCATCTAACATGAAAATTGCACAAAAAGTATATGAATCTCGTGGACTAAATTTTGCCAGATACTATTATGAGATATATCATTTTTCGCCTTGTTTGGTTTTACGGTACTTGCAAAAATTGGTTGAGTACACTCTAACTTTGAGTTTCTTCAACAGTAAAGATCATCTTTCATATCAGTTTGGGGGGCATGAAATAGATATGTAACTTAACTGATGAACTCCAACTCCAAGAGCAATGGATGCTATCATGTCACGTGAAAGGCTCTCTCAGTGGCAAGTTTTTGGATCAGCTATAGGTGAAAATACCTTTGTTAGTCCAACAACCAAAATTTCTCTTCAAACTCATTTGGAACCTTGTAAAGTTGATTCTCTTCTCTTGACAGACTTGTGATATAAATTTTAACCATGAGCTCTCCTTAAAAACTTAATTAATTTATCACTTCATCAACAACCCTATACCCCAAAATTTTCCTTTAGTTCCTGGTTCTAGTCCTCTCATTTTCGCATACTTAGTTGTTCGCTCTCTCCTCTAAAAACTAAAAGTATTCTAAGATAATATGAAAACTATAAATAATAAAACAAAAATTATGAAAGGAGAACAAAGATAAGAGATAAAATTGAATGAGGAGAGGTGTAACATGAAATAGGTAAATTTATCAAACCAAAAAGAAAAAAAAAAGGCACCCCTATGAGGGGTGTTAACTCAAAAATTGTAGCATGTTGTTATCATCCCCATATTTTGAGGTTATTGAACTACACAAAGCTCTTCTCTCATATATATATATATATATATATATATATATGATAAGTTCATATTTTGACACATTTTATACCTTTATAATCTTAGTTTTTAGTATTTTATTTAACTAATATAGGTGAAAAATTATGATTTTATACTTAAGTGGTAATAATTGCACAAATACTATTATTTAAACTAAAATAATATAAATTAAATAAATTTAGAGTATAATATTATTTATTAAATTTTATTTTTTAGATTTTATTTTTAAATAAAAAAAAAGATTTCGACGTTTGGACCAACGGCCAAAGGCCCAAGGCCCAAACGCCACGAAACAAATCTCGGCACAAAGAAAGTAACGAACGAAAAAAAGAAAAAGAAAAAAGAGAACAGGGACGTGCAGGGCTGACGTGGCGGAGAAAAGTCAAGAGCGCCGCACGAAACAAAGAGAAAAGGAGAGTCAGCCGCAGCAGGGCTGACGTGGCACGAAAACGCACGACAATAAATAGAGGAGAGGAGGCTGCCTCTGAGAGGGGGGCGTGCGATATAGAGGAAAAAGGAGAGCCGCAGAGAGAAGGAAAAAAAGCCGCACAGCGGCAGTCAGACAGAAGACACAGAGAGGCTGCAGAGCCCCACGTCAGAGGAGAGAAGCCTCGACGCACGGCAAGGAAGCCGAAGTCGCGTGAAGTCTACAGCCGTCATTTTGTTTTTTAATCGATCGTTGGCTACTTTTGGGATGAACGCTTCCTAATGTACCGATTATACCCTCGCTGAGAATAGACGGAGTGAAGTCTCACCGTCTCAGCCCTAAGACGCAGGAGGCAGCCGCCAGGCACATAAACCAAGGCAGCAGCCTTCAGCGCACGGAAAACAGAGGAACAGAAGCCGTCAGCCAGAAAGAAAGAAAAAAAGAAAAAGAAATTAAGTACACAGAATTCACCGAGAAAGAAGAAAATTAGAGGAAGACTGATCTTTATTTCTATAAAGATTTTATAGAGGAAGACTTTTGCTCAGGTATCTAGTTACTGCAAGAAAACTGACATATATTGTCCCCAAATTATTGTAGAAGAATTGGAGATTTTTTCTGCTTCGTTACGACTTCCTTAGGTTATTGATTCAAAAACAAGATATCTATTTGAGACCATATTTAACTTGACAAAACAAAGAAAGAAAATAGTTTCTCACATAGCATCCCTCTTCTTTTTAAGCTATAAAATATAATCAAATCTATGAGCCTTGTTTTAATTTGGCGAATGCATGGATGAATTTGTAAATGAATTCCTTGCAACCATTGAGTTCAATGAGGTGAAAGATGAATTGGTTGATATTCTTTATTTTTTCAGAGAATATTTTATTGTGAGTTGTGATGAGAGATAAACAAGTATTTTATAAAGGAATGCGTCACATCAGCTAAAATAAAGTGTTATTCCTAAATTAATCATCTAATTAAGACTAAATATTTAGAATGTTTTTATAATTTTTTACATATATCTAATAATGTGTAGGTCTCCTAAACAAATGCTAAGTCTATAACCAATTTTCTCACCATTTATTAGCATAGTTGTTAAATTTCTAATACATGTATCATGATTCTATATTCTTAAAGTTACTAAAGTATTTATGATTCTAGGTAGAATATTAAAGTAGTAAAGTCATATTTGGATCTTAATATTCTATGTAAAATAAGTAGAATATTAAGACTCTACATACTGGCTATAATTGTTTTTATCTCTTTATCCTAAAATTTATTTTCTTTTTTTTATTCTTACTATATTTCTTCTCTAACTCTAAACCTTAACTCTATTATTTTGTACATACTATATATTTGACGATCAACCAATACAAAAGAACTACGAGCGAGATATTAGTAAACTCAATTGCTGGAAAAAAAATATTTATAAAAAGTTCAAATTCTACATATGCAGTAAAACAAATATATTAAAATTTTGAAGTTATTTATTTACTAATTTCTATTTTGTTCATAATTATTTTTTTCTACTTTTATGGTCGTATTAGTTATGTTATATACATTGTCCATATAGGAACATTTTTTATATGCTTGTAATAAACAATTTTTATTTCTAGTTACTTGTTACAACTCAATTAGTGATTAAATAGGAGTCTAATAAGAAATTACTAGAGCTTTTTGACATCATTTTGTTGCATATAAGTATATATATGTCATATTTTTTTGTATTTGTTGAGTCTTATGATCATATAATTTGATTCTATGATTTGATTATGATGATCCTTATTAATTTTAGGTAGAATCTTGATTCTATATACCAACACGCTTTATTATCAACTCTCTCATAAAGTGTAGGTCCCATATGGGAGATCCATAATATGAATCCTACACTTTATGAGAGGGCCTTAAAAAAGTTGTAAAATGGTGTTTGTAGTCATAACATTACTTGGTTGGCTCTCATATACATGTGAAACCCACACATTATAAGATAATTATAAAAATATTGTAAATGATTTGATTATAAAGTTAGTATTTTTTAAGGGTTTGAGAATTATCAAGATTAAAAAATAGTTAAATTTGCATTAACTATAATGATACATGATTAATTTTTATAGTTTTATTCTTTATTTGCATTCGATATTAATGATTTTTTTATTTATTATAAATGTATATAAAATCTTAATTAATAAGAGCATATAAAAGAAGTAATTTTTGTTGTTGCTTTATTAATAGAAGACTTTTAAATATGGGGATGAATTAAAAGAATATATGCAAATAGAGTAGTACGTAGGAGAGTATTAGTTTGATGACAATATACTTATCAAACACAACCTAAACGTAGTGACAATGTCAATTTTTTGATGGTATATAAGTTCCTAGCATGATTGTAAGCATATAATGATTATGCCTTTCTTGTAGGAGTTAACATTTCTTCTTGAAACTAATCAAACTAATCGAGTGTGGCGGTGGCCGCTGTTCCCTAACATCGTTTCTACGTCCAATGGAGTCGATTCACGAAGAGAGAAGCAACAGGCAGCGCGCTCCACCCACATGTACAGCACCATGGCTCCTGTTACAGCAAGGAGACGACTACGAGGACCAAACTTTCTATGTCCTTTCCCCTTTACCCTCCCACAAGTTCTACGCCAGAAAGCGCATTCCTGAACTGAGGGGCAATATGATCGTTGGGTGCTACTACGGATGGCTACTTCTACGCGATACGTCTCAACCCGGTGAACTTTGTTTATTCGACTCGGTTTCCTTAAAGACGATACTGCTGCCTACCTTAGAAGAAGAAGAAGAAGAAATTCACAGCCTTCCCGTCTTCACTCTAACGGCTCCCCCAGATGATCCAAACTGTTTTGTTTTACTCTTTGATGAATGTCGAGCTATATTTTGCCGTCCTAGGACAGACGATCGCTGGACGGTGCAAAAAACTTTAGTTGAAGACTCGAGAAAAGAAATCAAAATACATAATCCAATCTCTTGCAACGGAGTTATATATGCCAAGGGTTTTACAGTAAACGATTCAGGGAGCCTTAGGTTACTGTTTGTTTCAATTGAAGTTATTTCCAATGATCAACCAGGCGCACAACTATTAATGATCGTCCGATCTTTACAGGCGGAACTCCCCTTTGTTCCGCTCCCTACGCTTGGTCTTCGGGAGTACTTGGTTGAATCATCTGGTGAACTCTTCGCCGTTATTGACCGTTTTAATCTACAGGATATCCATCATGTGGAGGTTTATAGGTTGGAGAGGGATATCGGTGGTAGAATGATTTGGGCGGAGGTGAAAAACTTAAAAGGCCGTGCTCTTTTCATTGGCTACAATTGTAACGCTTCACTTCGGATGAGCAGACATGAATCGGTGGAAGGCCTGCTGCTGAGGGAAAATTCCATCTATTTTACTTTTAATGGGGATGAAGGGATATACAGGTACGAGCTTGAAGATAGGAGCTTGACCCCCTTTTTGCCATGTCCCGACCTACGAAAGCTTACGGGTGATCCACCTTTTTGGGTGGTACCTTTATCTCATCAAAGGTTAGTGGTGTCTGGTACTGACATTGTATTATATAAAATAAGAATCTGTTCTTATGTGTAAGTGCTTGATATTTAATTTTTGCTTCATTTTCTAGTCATACTAATTAGTAGTAATTCTCATTGGATTAATTCGTTCGTTAGCTTATATTGCATTACTCTCCCCTATTGCTAACTGTAGCCTTATATTTCTATCAAGATCCCATTATTTAATTGCTAACTACATTAATGAATATTATTGGCATGCTAATTATGTTTAGCTTATTAATCATAATAATCTTATATGCTTGGCTAGCTTTTCATTTAATCTCTCTCTCTCTCTCTCTCTCTATATATATATATATATATATATATATATATATAATTCGATTAATTATATTATATGATATGCAGCAGCGGGTTTGATGACAGACGTCTAGAAGACTGTAAGAATTTTATTGGAAAAGAAACTATAGAGATGCGGGTCATGACCACCGGTAGACAACTGGAGAAGGACGTAAAAGAGGACGAATGTGGAGCAGATGAAAGTTTTATTTCGTCACTTCCTTTGGATATCATTGCATTATTTGCAAGATGTCTTCCTTTATCCGACTACCTCAATTTCCGTGTCGTTTGTAAGAGATTTCTTAAGGCAGCTCCCAGAATTGATTTGACAGCTAGTTCAATAGTGTCAGAAGATCACACAGATTCCGCACCGTTACTACTCTTCCTAGATCGCATTGACGGCAAGTTATGCAGCTTGATCGACCCATCATCCGATAATAATCATAATTTATATTGGAGTTGCACTGCTCCCACTTTCTTGAAGAAGGCAACTATTACCTTCTCAAGCAAAGGTTGGCTCATCCTCGACTCCGACAGTGCAGTTGTGCAATCATACAATCCTATCACTAGGACAAGCGTAAAATATCCTGCAGCTTGGCTGCAGGGTACAATATGGGGGTTCTCATCCTGTCCCACCTCTCCTGATTGTGTCATTGTTGGCATGGACTGTATTGGAGGTGGATTTTATTATTTACGTCATGGAGATGAAGACTGGAATTACTATGACCTTGCCGCTAAAGTCCCCTTCAAAAGAAGTGATAATACCCCCGTCTACTATAAGGGTGCATTTTACTATTTGGATAGGAATGGAAAACTTGGAGCATTTGAGTTGACCGAAAATGGATGCGCCTGGAAAATTATGAAGAAAAAAGGTCCCTGTAGAAAACCTTCTCAAGAAAACTATCTGGTCGAGTGTGATGGTATGTTGTTATCGGTCTTTGTGGGAAAGCTTGGTCGGTGGGTTGAAGTCTTCAGGCTCCATCGTCCAACTATGACCTGGAAGAAGGTCCAAAATTTGGGCGGATACATGCTTTTCCTTAGCCGTGCCTCATCATTCTCTATGCCGGCAATATCTGCAGGGATGGAAAATAGAATATATTTTTTGAGGTTTCTGCATGGAAGTGCTCTCTATTACTCTCTTGATACCCGTGAATACTACTCAGATGGAACCGAATACCCGGTGGATGATTTTCGCAATTCAAAGCTACTTCTGCATTCATGTTGGATTCAACCAACGCAACCTTAGGCTGTTAGGCTTCTGGATATACTAACTGAGTGATATCATATATGTGGACTATTATTAAACTTCCATTTTATTTTTTATTCGCAAGTTATTTTATGTTGTTCCAACATTAGACGACTGAAAATATATACTGCAATTTGTTTTTGAAATGAGTAAAGAACTTTTAATCCATTTTCTATTTTACTATTATCTTTTACATCTACTTCTTTCCAAATATTATTTTTTTCTGAAATTTTTTTTCCCGTAATTTATGTCGATGGAAGGCAAGAAGCTTCGTCAATTTCTTTCGATGGCAGGTGGGGAGTTTCGGCATCCTGTACAGGTAGGTGTTGAGGTGCTTCTGTAATTTCCGTCAGTTCGGGGGGGGGGGGGGGGTGAGGGCTTCGGCACAAGGGTGGGTGAGGACTTCGTGAAAGCGGCACATAGGATCGACAATTTCTTCCGTTGCTAGGCCAATGGGAACAGCATATTACGTTGATGCTATTCCAATGGGATTGACAATTTTTGCCGCTTTTGACTCAATGTGTAACCTGCTATGTATACCTATTTTTATTTTTATTTTTAGCAGACTAGTTATTTTTTTTTTATTAACGAGTAAAGGAAAAAGAATCTGAAATAATTTTTATTGGGACTCTATAAATAAAAAGGAAATTTACATTAGCAAGAGTATCCATTCACATTAATAAAAATGATGTTATATAACATAGTATACTTTGAGTGATGACAAGGATAAAGAAGATTGATAGACTTTTCACAAGTGGTATAATTAGCAAAATGGAATAATATCGTCTACCGAGCTGAAGTCATTCGATCAACATTTTGGATTTGAACTTATGTAACTGCGTGAATATCAAATAAAAAACCAAGTAACTATATTTTTTTGTTGGAGGAATAGAAATGAGGGACACAGTTAATAAACCTTTAAAAAATATTAGACACTATCTTAAAGATAATATTGTCCCCATAATTTATCCCAGAATATAACAAAACTCTTACAAAATTCTCTCAAGTAATTCTATTTATAGGCTATATCTCCACAAAAAAAAAAAAAACACTATTTTGTATAGCCTCATTTCAACAAGGTATTCACAGAGAATGAAATCTCTTCGAAAAGTCTAATTTTAATTGACTCAACTCTTCACAATAATTTTAAATAACTCAACCGAATCACCCTTTTTTTTTCAAGGGGCTTGTAATACCATCATGTTGCTATCTCTTTCCGTTGACTGTTTTGGTTATATTTCATTAATTCGCAATGTTGCCAACGACCATAATTTCTTACGTCGTCCATCAAGTGCGTCGCATACGGCCCTAATATTAATTGCATAGCAGCAGATGCAATTATTCGCACAAAACGACACGATGGTCTAATATCTAAGGGTGCATGCCGATGACCACTGCTAACCTGTGTTGCACGGGGACGGGGAAACGGAAACGGGACGAAATGCGGAAACAACATTTCTTAAAAATTAGGAAACGGTAATGGCAGGAAACGTAAAAAAAATTATATATATATACATATTATATATATATTCTTTAAAAAAAATAGATCAAATATATTAAAATTAAGAGAGAAAAATACAAAATTTCTAAAATTAGTTCTTATATAAGTTAATTTTAATTATTAATAATTATTTTTAAATAAAAATATTAATTAAATAATATTTTTTTAATAAAAATATTAATTAAATAATTTTAATATAATTTTTAATCAGGAAACGTTTCCGAAGAGTTTTCGGGACGGGGGGGACGGCACCTGACTGCCGTCCCAGTGCATCACAGCTGCTAACGAAGCACCATTCAAAGCAACTGATTCAAAACTTAAATTAATGACTACTTAGAAGCGAGTCAAGTGACTATTTAAGCATGTCATGTGCACATATCTGTGACAACTATTTTGTTAATATATCATATTAACAGTAATTAATTAAAATTTTATTTTAAAATTAATGAAACCAAAACATACTGAACTTATTATTATAGTCTATTTCAACAATCCCACTAGACTATAATATAAGTTACACCTATATATATATATATATATATATATATATATTAATTTCAACCAATTCATTAGTCATTTTTCTTTCTTGCCCGCGATGGTAAGGGCTATAACTTAGATGCTATGGTTGAATGTGTAATACTCTATTTTTAGAAACTCTAATTATAAATTGATAATTATTTGTAATTAGTTATAATAAATATTGTAGGATGTTTGTACTAAAAATATTATTAATATGTGTATTATTATGATATGGTAGATATAAATTTAATAAGGCTAAAATTTTATAGATTTTAGGTTATTACATTTAACCTTAGTTTGTAACCGATATTCTTTTTGTCAAATACACCTAATCCGGTAACCTTAAATCCTACTGCATATTTTTACCCTTAATCTTTACATAGATATTTTACCCCAACCTATTCCCTAGTTTGTGCAAGAATCCCTGGACTATCACTCTGCTTTCCTCTACCCCGACACCTTTCTTTTACACACCATCACCCTATACTATATGTACCATATTTCTCCTCGCCCCCTTGTTTCACTTTCCTAGTTTTCCTCTTCATTTCACTGCACACAACCTTCTTCTTGACCTCTTCTTTCCCCGCCTGTGTTGTGCCAAAAAATCACAAACAAACCTGCATTTACCTCCTTCTCCTGAGCTCCCTTATGCATAATTTTTCCTCCCCATTTCTTCCCCGTCATTTGCTCCTTCCACCACCATTTTATTTGATACAACACCAACCCCCCATTGGCTTCCTGAACAAGCCACCGAACACCACCACAAAAGCTCTATACCTTGCACCAACCATAATCATTGTAGCCTCCCCAACACTCACGCACACAACCACATTCGACCACTTCTATCATTTGTCCCCCTCCACCTTCGACGTTTCCTACCTTTCCTAGCCCATCATCACTAGCCATTACTAATTTTCCCTCCCCCTTCCATTCGACCTTAACCCCCAAAGCCAACATCTCCACCTTCGGTCATTTTGGCTGACGCTCCACCACTTTCCTACACCCATTATCATCGAAGCCCTTCTCCTCTTCTTTGACCCTTTATGTTGCTCCTCTTCTCCTCCTTTTCAAGCACTTTGTCCTGCCATTATTCCTTTCCTACCTTCAGGCATTTTCAACTTTCGTTGATCCCTTGAGTACCAACCATTCTCACTATTTCCACCCTTCATTCCTCTTATCGAAACTTCCTTCGTTGGTGTTACGTTTCTTTCTTGGATTTCCTCTTGCTTATTACACTAGTTAGTAACACTTAATTATTTTATTCAATTGGGATTATTGTTGTATAATATTTTTTGCTAATAATGTATGTGTTTGGATGTTAATTTTCTAGGTAATCCTTGAGAGCTTTAGAGACAATCTTTTTGTGTAAGCTTGGATTAGGTAAATTCAATCATTTATAGGATGGTAGAAAATTATGTGCAATCATTCCAGGAAATTTTATACCTAGAATCATACTAGGGTTTATGCCTTTAAAGTGTTTTAGCATTCATGATAAAATGAGAATACTCTAAATGGATGATATACATGATTATTGATAATTAAGTTATATGCACGATAATATGTGAAACGCTTTATGTTCGCATGTCTAAGATTTTGTTAGGGACACCATTATTATTATGTTATCATTCAAATAAAATGATATATGCCTCATTAATGATCATGTATGTAAGTAGGATTACGATAATTTGCATGGACATGCACGCGCATGATTAGGGTTAACTTATGATAAATTCTATTTTGCATGGCCTAGGGTTCGAGATATACTCCTACATGTACTATGATGATAATATGCCTATTTAAATGATGTCTCGTGCTTTAAACGTGCACATGTATAGTGCATAAAATATGTGGTATGTGATAGTTGTATGATTAGGGTTTTGGTGCACGCAACCCACTAAATGTATAAAAAGTGAAAAATACCTATAGTCATAGAAATGCAAACATTAACTATGTTCCAAAATAATATGAAATATTTCCATGTCTCCTGCTCATGAAAAATCCCACATAATGATAAGGTTTGATGCGAAAAATGATTAAAATGTGAAAACTAGGATTTTAAAGGGTATTTTAGTAATTTTGACCTAATATATCATTTATAGAAACAAATGTATGCTAGGACGGCCTTAGAATTTTGAAGGTTGACCTTAGCTTTGTCTTTGCTTAAAATAGACCTATGATCTTAGGGTTTATCTAAATTATTAGAAATAAAGGAAAAAATGGTTTAGTATGAAAAATGAAAATTTCTATATTGTATGTGACTTATGTGATCATTTCATAAGATATTAATATTTAAAGTGAAAGACCTAGAGTTGGTAATGGTTCTCTCTAAGGGTCACTACCTCAGAGGTGAGGTATTAATCCTCATTTTTGGTTTACTAGTGTGTTGTTGTGCCTAGTTTTCAAGGCCCTACTCTACTATATAGGTAACCTACGGACCCTATAAGGAGTATTCATACTTAGGGACTAGGTAAAAAAGGTTCGGAGGATACTGTGTTGTTTTTGGGCATTAGTATGACCATTTGTATTTTTATTTCCCTAACTTTGAGGTAAGGGTATTGTATTACTTTCGGGTGCCAATATGACTCGGTGTACCGCAGTATCGCTAGGTTGATTTATATCCTGCTCAAATAAGGAAGCAAAATAGAAATGTTTGTTGTAAAATAAAAGAAATGATTATTGGTTCGGTGGTTGCCCTACCTTGGTAGTGTGATAGATTGTTGGTTCAATAATTGCCTTATCCTACCATGATTTATGTTGAATTTATTGGTTTGGTAGTCACTTTAGTGATCTACTCTGGTATTGTTTTGGATTCTTGTTTCAATATATTTTACTATTGATTTGAGACATAGACAATGATATATGTTTTTCTATGAGTATTATTTGTACGATTTATGCCTTGTGCTTATGTATGCTATTTAGTTTATGTGTGGTTATGTGGAATGTGGGCATGCTACCTCCCGTGAGGTATTCTGATTTACTCAGTTTGAGAAAGTTATATTGATACTGCTTTTACATATGACTATGTGAGGATCATGGAATGACATGACGCTTATAAGTGTGGGTAGGACAAGTGGACTACTTGGGAACATGTTTCATTTTTAGAATGAACCTTTAGGTTTAAGAGTTAGGGTGAACCATAGT